>JARGYO010002349.1:0-740802 GCA_029206835.1 Rana muscosa | reverse complement strand
GTGATGATCCATAGTACATCAGTGATGGTCCATAGTACATCAGTGATGGTCCATAGTACACCAGTGATGATCCATAGTACACCAGTGATGATCCATAGTACACCAGTGATGGCCCATAGTACACCAGTGATGGCCCATAGTACATCAGTGATGATCCATAGTACATCAGTGATGATCCACAGTACATCAGTGATGATCCACAGTACATCAGGGATGGTCCATAGTACATCAGAGATGATCCATAGTACACCAGTGATGATCCATAGTACACCAGTGATGGCCCATAGTACATCAGTGATGAACTATAGTACATCAGTGATGATCCACAGTACATCAGGGATGGTCCATAGTACATCAGTGATGATCCATAGTACACCAGTGATGATCCATAGTACACCAGTGATGGCCCATAGTACATCAGTGAATGAACAATAGTACATCAGTGATGATCCACAGTACATCAGTGATGATCCATAGTACATCAGTGATGATCCACAGTACATCAGTGATGATCCACAGTACATCAGGGATGGTCCATAGTACATCAGTGATGATCCATAGTACACCAGTGATGATCCATAGTACACCAGTGATGGCCCATAGTACATCAGTGATGAACTATAGTACATCAGTGATGATCCACAGTACATCAGTGATGATCCACAGTACATCAGGAATGGTCCATAGTACACCAGTGATGATCCACAGTACACCAGTGATGATCCATAGTACACCAGTGATGGTCCATAGTACATCAGTGATGATCTATAGTACATCAGTGATGGTCCATAGTACATCAGTGATGATCTATAGTACATCAGTGATGATCCACAGTACATCAGTTATGATACACAGTACATCAGTGATGATCCACAGTACATCAGTGATGATCCACAATACTTCAGTGATGATCCACAGTACATCAGTGATGATCCACAGTACATCAGGGATGGTCCACAGTATATCAGTGATGATCCATAGTACATCAGTGATAGTCCATAGTACACCAGTGATGATCTATAGTACACCAGTGATGGCCCATAGTACACCAGTGATGGCCCATAGTACATCAGTGATGATCGATAGTACATCAGTGATGATCCACAGTACATCAGTGATGATCCACAGTACATCAGGGATGGTCCATAGTACATCAGTGATGATCCATAGTACACCAGTGATGATCCATAGTACACCAGTGATGGCCCATAGTACATCAGTGATGAACTATAGTACATCAGTGATGATCCACAGTACATCAGGGATGGTCCATAGTACATCAGTGATGATCCATAGTACACCAGTGATGATCCATAGTACACCAGTGATGGCCCATAGTACATCAGTGATGAACTATAGTACATCAGTGATGATCCACAGTACATCAGTGATGATCCATAGTACATCAGTGATGATCCACAGTATATCAGTGATGATCCACAGTACATCAGGGATGGTCCATAGTACATCAGTGATGATCCATAGTACACCAGTGATGATCCATAGTACACCAGTGATGGCCCATAGTACATCAGTGATGAACTATAGTACATCAGTGATGATCCACAGTACATCAGTGATGATCCACAGTACACCAGTGATGATCCACAGTACACCAGTGATGATCCATAGTACACCAGTGATGGTCCATAGTACATCAGTGATGATCTATAGTACATCAGTGATGGTCCATAGTACATCAGTGATGAGCTATAGTACATGAGTGATGATCTATAGTACATCAGTGATGATCCATAGTACACCAGTGATGATCCATAGTACACCAGTGATGGCCCATAGTACATCAGTGATGAACTATAGTACATCAGTGATTATCCACAGTACATCAGGGATGGTCCATAGTACATCAGTGATGATCCATAGTACACCAGTGATGGCCCATAGTACATCAGTGATGAACTATAGTACATCAGTGATGATCCACAGTACATCAGTGATGATCCACAGTACATCAGGGATGGTCCATAGTACACCAGTGATGATCCACAGTACACCAGTGATGATCCATAGTACACCAGTGATGGCCAATAGTAAATCAGTGATTAACTATAGTACATCAGTGATGATCCACAGTGCATCAGTGATGATCCATAGTACATCAGTGATGATCCACAGTATATCAGTGATGATCCACAGTACATCAGGGATGGTCCATTGTACATCAGTGATGATCCATAGTACACCAGTGATGATCCATAGTACACCAGTGATGGCCCATAGTACATCAGTGATGAACTATAGTACATCAGTGATGATCCACAGTACATCAGTGATGATCCACAGTACATCAGGGATGGTCCATAGTACACAGTGATGATCCACAGTACACCAGTGATGATCCATAGTACACCAGTGATGGTCCATAGTACATCAGTGATGATCTATAGTACATCAGTGATGGTCCATAGTACATCAGTGATGAGCTATAGTACATCAGTGATGATCTATAGTACATCAGTGATGATCCATAGTACACCAGTGATGATCCATAGTACACGAGTGATGGCCCATAGTACATCAGTGATGAACTATAGTACATCAGTGATGATCCACAGTACATCAGGGATGGTCCATAGTACATCAGTGATGATCCATAGTACACCAGTGATGATCCATAGTACACCAGTGATGGCCCATAGTACATCAGTGATGAACTATAGTACATCAGTGATGATCCACAGTACATCAGTGATGATCCACAGTACATCAGGGATGGTCCATAGTACACCAGTGATGATCCACAGTACACCAGTGATGATCCATAGTACACCAGTGATGGTCCATAGTACATCAGTGATGATCTATAGTACATCAGTGATGGTCCATAGTACATCAGTGATGATCTATAGTACATCAGTGATGATCCACAGTACATCAGTTATGATACACAGTACATCAGTGATGATCCACAGTACATCAGTGATGATCCACAATACTTCAGTGATGATCCACAGTACATCAGTGATGATCCACAGTACATCAGGGATGGTCCACAGTATATCAGTGATGATCCATAGTACATCAGTGATAGTCCATAGTACACCAGTGATGATCTATAGTACACCAGTGATGGCCCATAGTACACCAGTGATGGCCCATAGTACATCAGTGATGATCGATAGTACATCAGTGATGATCCACAGTACATCAGTGATGATCCACAGTACATCAGGGATGGTCCATAGTACATCAGTGATGATCCATAGTACACCAGTGATGATCCATAGTACACCAGTGATGGCCCATAGTACATCAGTGATGAACTATAGTACATCAGTGATGATCCACAGTACATCAGGGATGGTCCATAGTACATCAGTGATGATCCATAGTACACCAGTGATGATCCATAGTACACCAGTGATGGCCCATAGTACATCAGTGATGAACTATAGTACATCAGTGATGATCCACAGTACATCAGTGATGATCCATAGTACATCAGTGATGATCCACAGTATATCAGTGATGATCCACAGTACATCAGGGATGGTCCATAGTACATCAGTGATGATCCATAGTACACCAGTGATGATCCATAGTACACCAGTGATGGCCCATAGTACATCAGTGATGAACTATAGTACATCAGTGATGATCCACAGTACATCAGTGATGATCCACAGTACACCAGTGATGATCCACAGTACACCAGTGATGATCCATAGTACACCAGTGATGGTCCATAGTACATCAGTGATGATCTATAGTACATCAGTGATGGTCCATAGTACATCAGTGATGAGCTATAGTACATGAGTGATGATCTATAGTACATCAGTGATGATCCATAGTACACCAGTGATGATCCATAGTACACCAGTGATGGCCCATAGTACATCAGTGATGAACTATAGTACATCAGTGATTATCCACAGTACATCAGGGATGGTCCATAGTACATCAGTGATGATCCATAGTACACCAGTGATGGCCCATAGTACATCAGTGATGAACTATAGTACATCAGTGATGATCCACAGTACATCAGTGATGATCCACAGTACATCAGGGATGGTCCATAGTACACCAGTGATGATCCACAGTACACCAGTGATGATCCATAGTACACCAGTGATGGCCAATAGTAAATCAGTGATTAACTATAGTACATCAGTGATGATCCACAGTGCATCAGTGATGATCCATAGTACATCAGTGATGATCCACAGTATATCAGTGATGATCCACAGTACATCAGGGATGGTCCATTGTACATCAGTGATGATCCATAGTACACCAGTGATGATCCATAGTACACCAGTGATGGCCCATAGTACATCAGTGATGAACTATAGTACATCAGTGATGATCCACAGTACATCAGTGATGATCCACAGTACATCAGGGATGGTCCATAGTACACCAGTGATGATCCACAGTACACCAGTGATGATCCATAGTACACCAGTGATGGTCCATAGTACATCAGTGATGATCTATAGTACATCAGTGATGGTCCATAGTACATCAGTGATGAGCTATAGTACATCAGTGATGATCTATAGTACATCAGTGATGATCCATAGTACACCAGTGATGATCCATAGTACACGAGTGATGGCCCATAGTACATCAGTGATGAACTATAGTACATCAGTGATGATCCACAGTACATCAGGGATGGTCCATAGTACATCAGTGATGATCCATAGTACATCAGTGATGATCCATAGTACACCAGTGATGGCCCATAGTACATCAGTGATGAACTATAGTACATCAGTGATGATCCACAGTACATCAGTGATGATCCATAGTACATCAGTGATGATCTATAGTACATCAGTGATGATCCACAGTACATCAGTTATGATACACAGTACATCAGTGATGATCCACAGTACATCAGTGATGATCCACAATACTTCAGTGATGATCCACAGTACATCAGTGATGATCCACAGTACATCAGGGATGGTCCACAGTATATCAGTGATGATCCATAGTACATCAGTGATGGTCCATAGTACACCAGTGATGATCTATAGTACACCAGTGATGGCCCATAGTACACCAGTGATGGCCCATAGTACATCAGTGATGATCCATAGTACATCAGTGATGATCCACAGTACATCAGTGATGATCCACAGTACATCAGGGATGGTCCATAGTACATCAGTGATGATCCATAGTACACCAGTGATGATCGATAGTACACCAGTGATGGCCCATAGTACATCAGTGATGAACTATAGTACATCAGTGATGATCCACAGTACATCAGGGATGGTCCATAGTACATCAGTGATGATCCATAGTACACCAGTGATGATCCATAGTACACCAGTGATGGCCCATAGTACATCAGTGATGAACTATAGTACATCAGTGATGATCCACAGTACATCAGTGATGATCCATAGTACATCAGTGATGATCCATAGTACATCAGTGATGATCCACAGTATATCAGTGATGATCCACATTACATCAGGGATGGTCCATAGTACATCAGTGATGATCCATAGTACACCAGTGATGATCCATAGTACACAAGTGATGGCCCATAGTACATCAGTGATGAACTATAGTACATCAGTGATGATCCACAGTACATCAGTGATGATCCACAGTACACCAGTGATGATCCACAGTACACCAGTGATGATCCATAGTACACCAGTGATGGTCCATAGTACATCAGTGATGATCTATAGTACATCAGTGATGGTCCATAGTACATCAGTGATGAGCTATAGTACATGAGTGATGATCTATAGTACATCAGTGATGATCCATAGTACACCAGTGATGATCCATAGTACACCAGTGATGGCCCATAGTACATCAGTGATGAACTATAGTACATCAGTGATGATCCACAGTACATCAGGGATGGTCCATAGTACATCAGTGATGATCCATAGTACACCAGTGATGGCCCATAGTACATCAGTGATGAACTATAGTACATCAGTGATGATCAACAGTACATCAGTGATGATCCACAGTACATTAGGGATGGTCCATAGTACACCAGTGATGATCCACAGTACACCAGTGATGATCCATAGTACACCAGTGATGGCCCATAGTACATCAGTGATTAACTATAGTACATCAGTGATGATCCACAGTACATCAGTGATGATCCATAGTACATCAGTGATGATCCACAGTATATCAGTGATGATCCACAGTACATCAGGGATGGTCCATAGTACATCAGTGATGATCCATAGTACACCAGTGATGATCCATAGTACACCAGTGATGGCCCATAGTACATCAGTGATGAACTATAGTACATCAGTGATGATCCACAGTACATCAGTGATGATCCACAGTACATCAGGGATGGTCCATAGTACACCAGTGATGATCCACAGTACACCAGTGATGATCCATAGTACACCAGTGATGGTCCATAGTACATCAGTGATGATCTATAGTACATCAGTGATGGTCCATAGTACATCAGTGATGAGCTATAGTACATCAGTGATGATCTATAGTACATCAGTGATGATCCATAGTACACCAGTGATGATCCATAGTACACCAGTGATGGCCCATAGTACATCAGTGATGAACTATAGTACATCAGTGATGATCCACAGTACATCAGGGATGGTCCATAGTACATCAGTGATGATCCATAGTACATCAGTGATGATCCATAGTACACCAGTGATGGCCCATAAGACATCAGTGATGAACTATAGTACATCAGTGATGATCCACAGTACATCAGTGATGATCCATAGTACATCAGTGATGATCCACAGTACATCAGTGATGATCCACAGTACATCAGGGATGGTCCATAGTACATCAGTGATGATCCATAGTACACCAGTGATGATCCATAGTACACCAGTGATGGCCCATAGTACATCAGTGATGAACTATAGTACATCAGTGATGATCCACAGTACATCAGTGATGATCCACAGTACATCAGGGATGGTCCATAGTACACCAGTGATGATCCACAGTACACCAGTGATGATCCATAGTACACCAGTGATGGTCCATAGTACATCAGTGATGATCTATAGTACATCAGTGATGGTCCATAGTACATCAGTGATGAGCTATAGTACATCAGTGATGATCTATAGTACATCAGTGATGATCCATAGTACACCAGTGATGATCCATAGTACACCAGTGATGGCCCATAGTACATCAGTGATGAACTATAGTACATCAGTGATGATCCACAGTACATCAGGGATGGTCCATAGTACATCAGTGATGATCCATAGTACATCAGTGATGATCCATAGTACACCAGTGATGGCCCATAAGACATCAGTGATGAACTATAGTACATCAGTGATGATCCACAGTACATCAGTGATGATCCATAGTACATCAGTGATGATCCACAGTACATCAGTGATGATCCACAGTACATCAGGGATGGTCCATAGTACATCAGTGATGATCCATAGTACACCAGTGATGATCCATAGTACACCAGTGATGGCCCATAGTACATCAGTGATGAACTATAGTACATCAGTGATGATCCACAGTACATCAGTGATGATCCACAGTACATCAGGGATGGTCCATAGTACACCAGTGATGATCCACAGTACACCAGTGATGATCCATAGTACACCAGTGATGGTCCATAGTACATCAGTGATGATCTATAGTACATCAGTGATGGTCCATAGTACATCAGTGATGATCTATAGTACATCAGTGATGATCTATAGTACATCAGTGATGATCCATAGTACATCAGTGATGACCCACAGTACATCAGTGATGGTCCACAGTACATCAGGGATGGTCCACAGTACATCGGTGATGATCCATAGTACACCAGTGATGGCCCATAGTACATCAGTGATGGTCCATAGTACATCAGTGATGATCCATAGTAGATCAGTGATGATTCTGAGTACACCAGTGATGGCCCATAGTACACCAGTGATGGCCCATAGTACATCAGTGATGATCCACAGTACATCAGTGATGATCCATAGTACATCAGTGATGATCCACAGTACATCAGTGATGATCCACAGTACATCAGGGATGGTCCATAGTACATCAGTGATGATCCATAGTACACCAGTGATGATCCATAGTACACCAGCGATGGCCCATAGTACATCAGTGATGAACTATAGTACATCAGTGATGATCCACAGTACATCAGGGATGGTCCATAGTACATCAGTGATGATCCATAGTACACCAGTGATGATCCATAGTACACCAGTGATGGCCCATAGTACATCAGTGATGAACTATAGTACACCAGTGATGGTCCATAGTACATCAGTGATGAACTATAGTACATCAGTGATGATCCACAGTACATCAGTGATGGTCCATAGTACATCAGTGATGATCTATATACATAGTACACCAGTGATGATCTATAGTACATCAGTGATGATCTACAGTACATCAGTTATGATCCACAGTACATTAGTGATGATCCACAGTACATCAGTGATGATCCACAATACTTAAGTGATGATCCACAGTACATCAGTGATGATCCACAGTACATCAGGGATGGTCCACAGTATATCAGTGATGATCCATAGTACATCAGTGATGGTCCATAGTACATCAGTGATGGTCCATAGTACACCAGTGATGATCCATAGTACACCAGTGATGATCCATAGTACACCAGTGATGGCCCATAGTACACCAGTGATGGCCCATAGTACATCAGTGATGATCCATAGTACATCAGTGATGATCCACAGTACATCAGTGATGATCCACAGTACATCAGGGATGGTCCATAGTACATCAGAGATGATCCATAGTACACCAGTGATGATCCATAGTACACCAGTGATGGCCCATAGTACATCAGTGATGAACTATAGTACATCAGTGATGATCCACAGTACATCAGGGATGGTCCATAGTACATCAGTGATGATCCATAGTACACCAGTGATGATCCATAGTACACCAGTGATGGCCCATAGTACATCAGTGATGAACAATAGTACATCAGTGATGATCCACAGTACATCAGTGATGATCCATAGTACATCAGTGATGATCCACAGTACATCAGTGATGATCCACAGTACATCAGGGATGGTCCATAGTACATCAGTGATGATCCATAGTACACCAGTGATGATCCATAGTACACCAGTGATGGCCCATAGTACATCAGTGATGAACTATAGTACATCAGTGATGATCCACAGTACATCAGGGATGGTCCATAGTACACCAGTGATGATCCACAGTACACCAGTGATGATCCATAGTACACCAGTGATGGTCCATAGTACATCAGTGATGATCTATAGTACATCAGTGATGGTCCATAGTACATCAGTGATGATCTATAGTACATCAGTGATGATCCACAGTACATCAGTTATGATACACAGTACATCAGTGATGATCCACAGTACATCAGTGATGATCCACAATACTTCAGTGATGATCCACAGTACATCAGTGATGATCCACAGTACATCAGGGATGGTCCACAGTATATCAGTGATGATCCATAGTACATCAGTGATAGTCCATAGTACACCAGTGATGATCTATAGTACACCAGTGATGGCCCATAGTACACCAGTGATGGCCCATAGTACATCAGTGATGATCCATAGTACATCAGTGATGATCCACAGTACATCAGTGATGATCCACAGTACATCAGGGATGGTCCATAGTACATCAGTGATGATCCATAGTACACCAGTGATGATCCATAGTACACCAGTGATGGCCCATAGTACATCAGTGATGAACTATAGTACATCAGTGATGATCCACAGTACATCAGGGATGGTCCATAGTACATCAGTGATGATCCATAGTACACCAGTGATGATCCATAGTACACCAGTGATGGCCCATAGTACATCAGTGATGAACTATAGTACATCAGTGATGATCCACAGTACATCAGTGATGATCCATAGTACATCAGTGATGATCCACAGTATATCAGTGATGATCCACAGTACATCAGGGATGGTCCATAGTACATCAGTGATGATCCATAGTACACCAGTGATGATCCATAGTACACCAGTGATGGCCCATAGTACATCAGTGATGAACTATAGTACATCAGTGATGATCCACAGTACATCAGTGATGATCCACAGTACACCAGTGATGATCCACAGTACACCAGTGATGATCCATAGTACACCAGTGATGGCCCATAGTACATCAGTGATGAACTATAGTACATCAGTGATGATCCACAGTACATCAGGGATGGTCCATAGTACATCAGTGATGATCCATAGTACACCAGTGATGATCCATAGTACACCAGTGATGGCCCATAGTACATCAGTGATGAACTATAGTACACCAGTGATGGTCCATAGTACATCAGTGATGAACTATAGTACATCAGTGATGATCCACAGTACATCAGTGATGGTCCATAGTACATCAGTGATGATCTATATACATAGTACACCAGTGATGATCTATAGTACATCAGTGATGATCTACAGTACATCAGTTATGATCCACAGTACATTAGTGATGATCCACAGTACATCAGTGATGATCCACAATACTTAAGTGATGATCCACAGTACATCAGTGATGATCCACAGTACATCAGGGATGGTCCACAGTATATCAGTGATGATCCATAGTACATCAGTGATGGTCCATAGTACATCAGTGATGGTCCATAGTACACCAGTGATGATCCATAGTACACCAGTGATGATCCATAGTACACCAGTGATGGCCCATAGTACACCAGTGATGGCCCATAGTACATCAGTGATGATCCATAGTACATCAGTGATGATCCACAGTACATCAGTGATGATCCACAGTACATCAGGGATGGTCCATAGTACATCAGAGATGATCCATAGTACACCAGTGATGATCCATAGTACACCAGTGATGGCCCATAGTACATCAGTGATGAACTATAGTACATCAGTGATGATCCACAGTACATCAGGGATGGTCCATAGTACATCAGTGATGATCCATAGTACACCAGTGATGATCCATAGTACACCAGTGATGGCCCATAGTACATCAGTGATGAACAATAGTACATCAGTGATGATCCACAGTACATCAGTGATGATCCATAGTACATCAGTGATGATCCACAGTACATCAGTGATGATCCACAGTACATCAGGGATGGTCCATAGTACATCAGTGATGATCCATAGTACACCAGTGATGATCCATAGTACACCAGTGATGGCCCATAGTACATCAGTGATGAACTATAGTACATCAGTGATGATCCACAGTACATCAGGGATGGTCCATAGTACACCAGTGATGATCCACAGTACACCAGTGATGATCCATAGTACACCAGTGATGGTCCATAGTACATCAGTGATGATCTATAGTACATCAGTGATGGTCCATAGTACATCAGTGATGATCTATAGTACATCAGTGATGATCCACAGTACATCAGTTATGATACACAGTACATCAGTGATGATCCACAGTACATCAGTGATGATCCACAATACTTCAGTGATGATCCACAGTACATCAGTGATGATCCACAGTACATCAGGGATGGTCCACAGTATATCAGTGATGATCCATAGTACATCAGTGATAGTCCATAGTACACCAGTGATGATCTATAGTACACCAGTGATGGCCCATAGTACACCAGTGATGGCCCATAGTACATCAGTGATGATCCATAGTACATCAGTGATGATCCACAGTACATCAGTGATGATCCACAGTACATCAGGGATGGTCCATAGTACATCAGTGATGATCCATAGTACACCAGTGATGATCCATAGTACACCAGTGATGGCCCATAGTACATCAGTGATGAACTATAGTACATCAGTGATGATCCACAGTACATCAGGGATGGTCCATAGTACATCAGTGATGATCCATAGTACACCAGTGATGATCCATAGTACACCAGTGATGGCCCATAGTACATCAGTGATGAACTATAGTACATCAGTGATGATCCACAGTACATCAGTGATGATCCATAGTACATCAGTGATGATCCACAGTATATCAGTGATGATCCACAGTACATCAGGGATGGTCCATAGTACATCAGTGATGATCCATAGTACACCAGTGATGATCCATAGTACACCAGTGATGGCCCATAGTACATCAGTGATGAACTATAGTACATCAGTGATGATCCACAGTACATCAGTGATGATCCACAGTACACCAGTGATGATCCACAGTACACCAGTGATGATCCATAGTACACCAGTGATGGTCCATAGTACATCAGTGATGATCTATAGTACATCAGTGATGGTCCATAGTACATCAGTGATGAGCTATAGTACATGAGTGATGATCTATAGTACATCAGTGATGATCCATAGTACACCAGTGATGATCCATAGTACACCAGTGATGGCCCATAGTACATCAGTGATGAACTATAGTACATCAGTGATTATCCACAGTACATCAGGGATGGTCCATAGTACATCAGTGATGATCCATAGTACACCAGTGATGGCCCATAGTACATCAGTGATGAACTATAGTACATCAGTGATGATCCACAGTACATCAGTGATGATCCACAGTACATCAGGGATGGTCCATAGTACACCAGTGATGATCCACAGTACACCAGTGATGATCCATAGTACACCAGTGATGGCCAATAGTAAATCAGTGATTAACTATAGTACATCAGTGATGATCCACAGTGCATCAGTGATGATCCATAGTACATCAGTGATGATCCACAGTATATCAGTGATGATCCACAGTACATCAGGGATGGTCCATTGTACATCAGTGATGATCCATAGTACACCAGTGATGATCCATAGTACACCAGTGATGGCCCATAGTACATCAGTGATGAACTATAGTACATCAGTGATGATCCACAGTACATCAGTGATGATCCACAGTACATCAGGGATGGTCCATAGTACACCAGTGATGATCCACAGTACACCAGTGATGATCCATAGTACACCAGTGATGGTCCATAGTACATCAGTGATGATCTATAGTACATCAGTGATGGTCCATAGTACATCAGTGATGAGCTATAGTACATCAGTGATGATCTATAGTACATCAGTGATGATCCATAGTACACCAGTGATGATCCATAGTACACGAGTGATGGCCCATAGTACATCAGTGATGAACTATAGTACATCAGTGATGATCCACAGTACATCAGGGATGGTCCATAGTACATCAGTGATGATCCATAGTACATCAGTGATGATCCATAGTACACCAGTGATGGCCCATAGTACATCAGTGATGAACTATAGTACATCAGTGATGATCCACAGTACATCAGTGATGATCCATAGTACATCAGTGATGATCTATAGTACATCAGTGATGATCCACAGTACATCAGTTATGATACACAGTACATCAGTGATGATCCACAGTACATCAGTGATGATCCACAATACTTCAGTGATGATCCACAGTACATCAGTGATGATCCACAGTACATCAGGGATGGTCCACAGTATATCAGTGATGATCCATAGTACATCAGTGATGGTCCATAGTACACCAGTGATGATCTATAGTACACCAGTGATGGCCCACAGTACACCAGTGATGGCCCATAGTACATCAGTGATGATCCATAGTACATCAGTGATGATCCACAGTACATCAGTGATGATCCACAGTACATCAGGGATGGTCCATAGTACATCAGTGATGATCCATAGTACACCAGTGATGATCCATAGTACACCAGTGATGGCCCATAGTACATCAGTGATGAACTATAGTACATCAGTGATGATCCACAGTACATCAGGGATGGTCCATAGTACATCAGTGATGATCCATAGTACACCAGTGATGATCCATAGTACACCAGTGATGGCCCATAGTACATCAGTGATGAACTATAGTACATCAGTGATGATCCACAGTACATCAGTGATGATCCATAGTACATCAGTGATGATCCATAGTACATCAGTGATGATCCACAGTATATCAGTGATGATCCACATTACATCAGGGATGGTCCATAGTACATCAGTGATGATCCATAGTACACCAGTGATGATCCATAGTACACCAGTGATGGCCCATAGTACATCAGTGATGAACTATAGTACATCAGTGATGATCCACAGTACATCAGTGATGATCCACAGTACACCAGTGATGATCCACAGTACACCAGTGATGATCCATAGTACACCAGTGATGGTCCATAGTACATCAGTGATGATCTATAGTACATCAGTGATGGTCCATAGTACATCAGTGATGAGCTATAGTACATGAGTGATGATCTATAGTACATCAGTGATGATCCATAGTACACCAGTGATGATCCATAGTACACCAGTGATGGCCCATAGTACATCAGTGATGAACTATAGTACATCAGTTATGATCCACAGTACATCAGGGATGGTCCATAGTACATCAGTGATGATCCATAGTACACCAGTGATGGCCCATAGTACATCAGTGATGAACTATAGTACATCAGTGATGATCAACAGTACATCAGTGATGATCCACAGTACATTAGGGATGGTCCATAGTACACCAGTGATGATCCACAGTACACCAGTGATGATCCATAGTACACCAGTGATGGCCCATAGTACATCAGTGATTAACTATAGTACATCAGTGATGATCCACAGTACATCAGTGATGATCCATAGTACATCAGTGATGATCCACAGTATATCAGTGATGATCCACAGTACATCAGGGATGGTCCATAGTACATCAGTGATGATCCATAGTACACCAGTGATGATCCATAGTACACCAGTGATGGCCCATAGTACATCAGTGATGAACTATAGTACATCAGTGATGATCCACAGTACATCAGTGATGATCCACAGTACATCAGGGATGGTCCATAGTACACCAGTGATGATCCACAGTACACCAGTGATGATCCATAGTACACCAGTGATGGTCCATAGTACATCAGTGATGATCTATAGTACATCAGTGATGGTCCATAGTACATCAGTGATGAGCTATAGTACATCAGTGATGATCTATAGTACATCAGTGATGATCCATAGTACACCAGTGATGATCCATAGTACACCAGTGATGGCCCATAGTACATCAGTGATGAACTATAGTACATCAGTGATGATCCACAGTACATCAGGGATGGTCCATAGTACATCAGTGATGATCCATAGTACATCAGTGATGATCCATAGTACACCAGTGATGGCCCATAAGACATCAGTGATGAACTATAGTACATCAGTGATGATCCACAGTACATCAGTGATGATCCATAGTACATCAGTGATGATCCACAGTACATCAGTGATGATCCACAGTACATCAGGGATGGTCCATAGTACATCAGTGATGATCCATAGTACACCAGTGATGATCCATAGTACACCAGTGATGGCCCATAGTACATCAGTGATGAACTATAGTACATCAGTGATGATCCACAGTACATCAGTGATGATCCACAGTACATCAGTGATGATCCATAGTACATCAGTGATGATCCACAGTACATCAGTGATGATCCACAGTACATCAGGGATGGTCCATAGTACACCAGTGATGATCCACAGTACACCAGTGATGATCCATAGTACACCAGTGATGGTCCATAGTACATCAGTGATGATCTATAGTACATCAGTGATGGTCCATAGTACATCAGTGATGATCTATAGTACATCAGTGATGATCTATAGTACATCAGTGATGATCCATAGTACATCAGTGATGACCCACAGTACATCAGTGATGGTCCACAGTACATCAGGGATGGTCCACAGTACATCGGTGATGATCCATAGTACACCAGTGATGGCCCATAGTACATCAGTGATGGTCCATAGTACATCAGTGATGATCCATAGTAGATCAGTGATGATTCTGAGTACACCAGTGATGGCCCATAGTACACCAGTGATGGCCCATAGTACATCAGTGATGATCCACAGTACATCAGTGATGATCCATAGTACATCAGTGATGATCCACAGTACATCAGTGATGATCCACAGTACATCAGGGATGGTCCATAGTACATCAGTGATGATCCATAGTACACCAGTGATGATCCATAGTACACCAGCGATGGCCCATAGTACATCAGTGATGAACTATAGTACATCAGTGATGATCCACAGTACATCAGTGATGATCCACAGTACATCAGGGATGGTCCATAGTACACCAGTGATGATCCACAGTACATCAGTGATGATCTATAGTACATCAGTGATGGTCCATAGTACATCAGTGATGATCTATAGTACATCAGTGATGATCTATAGTACATCAGTGATGATCCACAGTACATCAGTTATGATACACAGTACATCAGTGATGATCCACAGTACATCAGTGATGATCCACAATACTTCAGTGATGATCCACAGTACATCAGTGATGATCCACAGTACATCAGGGATGGTCCACAGTATATCAGTGATGATCCATAGTACATCAGTGATGATCCACAGTACATCAGTTATGATACACAGTACATCAGTGATGATCCACAGTACATCAGTGATGATCCACAATACTTCAGTGATGATCCACAGTACATCAGTGATGATCCACAGTACATCAGGGATGGTCCACAGTATATCAGTGATGATCCACAGTACATCAGTGATGATCCACAGTACATCAGTGATGATCCATAGTACACCAGTGATGATCCATAGTACACCAGTGATGATCCATAGTACACCAGTGATGATCCATAGTACACCAGTGATGGCCCATAGTACATCAGTGATGAACTATAGTACATCAGTGATGATCCACAGTACATCAGGGATGGTCCATAGTACATCAGTGATGATCCATAGTACACCAGTGATGGCCCATAGTACATCAGTGATGAACTATAGTACATCAGTGATGATCCACAGTACATCAGTGATGATCCATAGTACATCAGTGATGATCCACAGTACATCAGTGATGATCCACAGTACATCAGGGATGGTCCATAGTACATCAGTGATGATCCATAGTACACCAGTGATGATCCATAGTACACCAGTGATGATCCATAGTACACCAGTGATGGCCCATAGTACATCAGTGATGAACTATAGTACATCAATGATGATCCACAGTACATCAGTGATGATCCACAGTACATCAGGGATGGTCCATAGTACACCAGTGATGATCCACAGTACACCAGTGATGATCCATAGTACACCAGTGATGGTCCATAGTACATCAGGGATGGTCCATAGTACATAAGTGATGATCCATAGTACACCAGTGATGATCCATAGTACACCAGTGATGGCCCATAGTACATCAGTGATGAACTATAGTACATCAGTGATGATCCACAGTACATCAGTGATGATCCACAGTACATCAGGGATGGTCCATAGTACACCAGTGATGATCCACAGTACACCAGTGATGATCCATAGTATACCAGTGATGGTCCATAGTACATCAGTGATGATCTATAGTACATCAGTGATGGTCCATAGTACATCAGTGATGATCTATAGTACATCAGTGATGATCTATAGTACATCAGTGATGATCCACAGTACATCAGTTATGATACACAGTACATCAGTGATGATCCACAGTACATCAGTGATGATCCACAATACTTCAGTGATGATCCACAGTACATCAGTGATGATCCACAGTACATCAGGGATGGTCCACAGTATATCAGTGATGATCCATAGTACATCAGTGATGGTCCATAGTACATCAGTGATGGTCCATAGTACACCAGTGATGATCCATAGTACACCAGTGATGGCCCATAGTACACCAGTGATGGCCCATAGTACATCAGTGATGAACTATAGTACATCAGTGATGATCCACAGTACATCAGGGATGGTCCATAGTACATCAGTGATGATCCATAGTACATCAGTGATGATCCATAGTACACCAGTGATGGCCCATAGTACATCAGTGATGAACTATAGTACATCAGTGATGATCCACAGTACATCAGTGATGATCCATAGTACATCAGTGATGATCCACAGTACATCAGTGATGATCCACAGTACATCAGGGATGGTCCATAGTACATCAGTGATGATCCATAGTACACCAGTGATGATCCATAGTACACCAGTGATGGCCCATAGTACACCAGTGATGGCCCATAGTACATCAGTGATGATCCATAGTACATCAGTGATGATCCACAGTACATCAGTGATGATCCACAGTACATCAGGGATGGTCCATAGTACATCAGTGATGATCCATAGTACACCAGTGATAATCCATAGTACACCAGTGATGGCCCATAGTACATCAGTGATGAACTATAGTACATCAGTGATGATCCACAGTACATCAGGGATGGTCCACAGTACATCAGTGATGATCCATAGTACATCAGTGATGGCCCATAGTACATCAGTGATAATCCATATTACACCAGTGATGATCCATAGTACACCAGGGATGACCCACAGTACATCAGTGATGATCCACAGTACATCAGTGATGGTCCATAGTAAATCAGTGATGGTCCATAGTACACCAGTGATGATCCATAGTTCACCAGTGATGGCCCATAGTACACCAGTGATGATCCATAGTACACCAGAGATGGCCCATATTATACCAGTGATGTCCCATAGTACATCAGTGATGATCCACAGTACATCAGTGATGATCCATAGTACACCAGGGATGGCCCATAGTACATCAGTGATGGCTCATAGTACATCAGTGATGATCCATAGTACATCAGTGATGATCCATAGTACACCAGTGATGATCCATAGTACATCAGTGGTGGCTCATAGTACATCAGTGATGATCCATAGTACATCAGTGATGATCCATAGTACACTAGTGATGATCCATAGTACATCAGTGATGGCTCATAGTACATCAGTGATGATCCATAATACATCAGTGATGATCCATAGTACACCAGTGATGGCCCATAGTACTTCAGTGATGATCTATAGTACATCAGTGATGATCCACAGTACATCAGTGATGATCCACAGTACATCAGTGATGATCCACAGTACATCAGTGATGATCCATAGTACATCAGTGATGATCCTCAGTACATCAATGATGATCCACAGTACATCAGTGATGATCCACAGTACATCAGTGATGATCCACAGTACATCAGTGATGATCCACGGTACATCAATGATGATCCATAGTACATCAGTGATGATCCTCAGTACATCAATGATGATCCACAGTACATCAGTGATGATCCACAGTACATCAGTGATGATCCACAGTACATCAGTGATGATCCATAGTACATCAGTGATGATCCATAGTACACCAGTGATGGCCCATAGTACACCAGTGATGATCCATAGTACACCAGTGATGGCCCATAGTACTTCAGTGATGATCTATAGTACATCAGTGATGATCCACAGTACATCAGTGATGATCCACAATACATCAGGGATGGTCCACAGTATATCAGTGATGATCCATAGTACATCAGTGATGGCCCACAGTACATCAGTGATGATCCACAGTACATCAGTGATGATCCATAGTACACCAGTGATGGTCCATAGTACACCAGTGATGGTCCATAGTACATCAGTGATGATCCATAGTACATCAGTGATGATCCACAGTACATCAGGGATGGTCCACAGTACATCAGTGATGATCCATAGTACACCAGTGATGGCCCAAAGCACATCAGTGATGGTCCATAGTACACCAGGGATGATCCATTGTAATCCAGTGATGATCCATAGTACACCAGTGATGGCCCATAGTACACCAGAGATGGCCCATAGTACATCAGTGATGATCCACAGTACATCAGTGATGATCTATAGTACATCAGGGATGGTCCACAGTACATCAGTGATGATTCATAGTACACCAGTGATGATCCATAGTACATCAGTGATGCTCCATAGTACACCTGTGATGGCCCACAGTACACCTGTGATGGCCCACAGTAGATCAGTGATGATCCACAGTACATCAGGGATGATCCACAGTATATCAGGGATGGTCCACAGTATATCAGTGATGAGCCATAGTACATCAGTGATGGTCCATAGTACACCAGTGATGATCCATAGTACACCAGTGATGGCCGATAGTACACCAGTGATGTCCCATAGTACATCAGTGATGATCCACAGTACATCAGTGATGATCCATAGTACACCAGGGATGGCCCATAGTACATCAGTGATGGCTCATAGTACATCAGTGATGATCCATAGTACACCAGTGATGATCCATAGTACACCAGTGATGATCCATAGTACATCAGTGATGGCTCTTAGTACATCAGTGATGATCCATAGTACACCAGTGATGATCCATAGTACATCAGTGATAGCTCATAGTACATCAGTGATGTTCCATAATACATCAGTGATGATCCATAGTACATCAGTGATGATCCATAGTACACCAGTCATGGCCCATAGTACTACAGTGATGATCTATAGTACATCAGTGATGATCCACAGTACATCAGTGATGATCCACAGTACATCAGTGATGATCCAAGGTACATCAGTGATGATCCATAGTACATCAGTGATGATCCTCAGTACATCAGTGATGATCCACAGTACATCAGTGATGATCCACAGTACATCAGTGATGATCCACAGTACATCAGGGATGGTCCACAGTACATCAGTGATGATCCATAGTACATCAGTGATGATCCATAGTACATCAGTGATGATCCATAGTACATCAGTGATGATCCATAGTACACCAGTGATGATCCATAGTACACCAGTGATGGCCCATAGTACTTCAGTGATAATTAATAGTACATCAGTGATGATCCACAGTACATCAGTGATGATCCACAATACATCAGGGATGGTCCACAGTATATCAGTGATGATCCATAGTACATCAGTGATGGCCCACAGTACATCAGTGATGATCCACAGTACATCAGTGATGATCCATAGTACACCAGTGATGGCCCATAGTACATCAGTGATGGTCCATAGTACATCAGTGATGATCCATAGTACATCAGTGATGATCCATAGTACACCAGTGATGATCCACAGTACATCAGTTATGATCCACAGTACATCAGTAATGATCCACAGTACATCAGTGATGATCCACAATACTTCAGTGATGATCCACAGTACATCATTGATGATCCACAGTACATCAGGGATGGTCCACAGTATATCAGTGATGATCCATAGTACATCAGTGATGGCCCATAGTACATCAGTGATGATCCATAGTACACCAGTGATGATCCATAGTACACCAGTAATGTTCCATAGTACACCAGGGATGATCCACAGTACATCAGTGATGATCCACAGTACATCAGTGGTGGTCCACAGTACATCAGTGATGGTCCATAGTACACCAGTGATGATCCATAGTACACCAGTGATGATCCATAGTACACCAGTGATGGCCCGTAGTACACCAGTGATGGCCCATAGTACATCAGTGATGATCCATAGTACATCAATGATGATCCACAGTACATCAGTGATGATCCACAGTACATCAGGGATGGTCCATAGTACATCAGTGATGATCCATAGTACACCAGTGATGATCCATAGTACACCAGTGATGGCCCATAGTACATCAGTGATGAACTATAGTACATCAGTGATGATCCACAGTACATCAGGGATGGTCCATAGTACATCAGTGATGATCCATAGTACACCAGTGATGATCCATAGTACACCAGTGATGGCCCATAGTACATCAGTGATGAACTATAGTACATCAGTGATGATCCACAGTACATCAGTGATGATCCACAGTACATCAGGGATGGTCCATAGTACACCAGTGATGATCCACAGTACACCAGTGATGATCCATAGTACACCAGTGATGGTCCATAGTACATCAGTGATGATCTATAGTACATCAGTGATGGTCCATAGTACATCAGTGATGATCTATATACATAGTACACCAGTGATGATCTATAGTACATCAGTGATGATCTACAGTACATCAGTTATGATCCACAGTACATTAGTGATGATCCATAGTACATCAGTGATGATCCACAATACTTCAGTGATGATCCACAGTACATCAGTGATGATCCACAGTACATCAGAAATGGTCCACAGTATATCAGTGATGATCCATAGTACATCAGTGATGGTCCATAGTACATCAGTGATGGTCCATAGTACACCAGTGATGGCCCATAGTACACCAGTGATGATCCATAGTACACCAGTGATGGCCCATAGTACACCAGTGATGGCCTATAGTACATCAGTGATGGCCCATAGTACATCAGTGATGATCCATAGTACATCAGGGATGGTCCACAGTACATCAGTGATGATCCATAGTACACCAGTGATGATCCATAGTACACCAGTGATGATCCATAGTACACCATTAATGGCCCATAGTACACCAGTGATGGCCCATAGTACATCAGTGATGAACTATAGTACATCAGTGCTGATCCACAGTACATCAGGGATGGTCCATAGTACATCAGTGATGATCCATAGTACACCAGTGATGATCCATAGTACACCAGTGATGGCCCATAGTACATCAGTGATGAACAATAGTACATCAGTGATGATCCACAGTACATCAGTGATGATCCACAGTACATCAGGGATGGTCAATATTACATCAGTGATGATCCATAGTACACCAGTGATGATCCATAGTACACCAGTGATGATCCATAGTACACCAGTGATGATCCATAGTACACCAGTGATGGCCCATAGTACATCAGTGATGAACTATAGTACATCAGTGATGATCCACAGTACATCAGTGATGATCCACAGTACATCAGGGATGATCCATAGTACACCAGTGATGGTCCATAGTACACCAGTGATGATCTATAGTACATCAGTGATGGTCCATAGTACATCAGTGATGATCTATAGTACATCAGTGATGATCCACAGTACATCAGTTATGATACACAGTACATCAGTGATGATCCACAGTACATCAGTGATGATCCACAATACTTCATTGATGATCCACAGTACATCAGTGATGATCCACAGTACATCAGGGATGGTCCACAGTATATCAGTGATGATCCATAGTACATCAGTGATGGTCCATAGTACACCAGTGATGATCTATAGTACACCAGTGATGGCCCATAGTACACCAGTGATGGCCCATAGTACATCAGTGATGATCCATAGTACATCAGTGATGATCCACAGTACATCAGTGATGACCCACAGTACATCAGGGATGGTCCATAGTACATCAGTGATGATCCATAGTACACCAGTGATGATCCATAGTACACCAGTGATGGCCCATAGTACATCAGTGATGAACTATAGTACATCAGTGATGATCCACAGTACATCAGGGATGGTCCATAGTACATCAGTGATGATCCATAGTACACCAGTGATGATCCATAGTACACCAGTGATGGCCCATAGTACATCAGTGATGAACTATAGTACATCAGTGATGATCCACAGTACATCAGTGATGATCCATAGTACATCAGTGATGATCCACAGTATATCAGTGATGATCCACAGTACATCAGGGATGGTCCATAGTACATCAGTGATGATCCATAGTACACCAGTGATGATCCATAGTACACCAGTGATGGCCCATAGTACATCAGTGATGAACTATAGTACATCAGTGATGATCCACAGTACATCAGTGATGATCCACAGTACACCAGTGATGATCCACAGTACACCAGTGATGATCCATAGTACACCAGTGATGGTCCATAGTACATCAGTGATGATCTATAGTACATCAGTGATGGTCCATAGTACATCAGTGATGAGCTATAGTACATGAGTGATGATCTATAGTACATCAGTGATGATCCATAGTACACCAGTGATGATCCATAGTACACCAGTGATGGCTCATAGTACATCAGTGATGATCCATAATACATCAGTGATGATCCATAGTACACCAGTGATGGCCCACAGTACATCAGTTATGATACACAGTACATCAGTGATGATCTATAGTACATCAGTGATGATCCACAGTACATCAGGGATGGTCCATAGTACATCAGTGATGATCCATAGTACACCAGTGATGATCCATAGTACACCAGTGATGGCCCATAGTACATCAGTGATGAACTATAGTACATCAGTGATGATCCACAGTACATCAGTGATGATCCATAGTACATCAGTGATGATCCACAGTATATCAGTGATGATCCACAGTACATCAGGGATGGTCCATAGTACATCAGTGATGATCCATAGTACACCAGTGATGATCCATAGTACACCAGTGATGGCCCATAGTACATCAGTGATGAACTATAGTACATCAGTGATGATCCACAGTACATCAGTGATGATCCACAGTACACCAGTGATGATCCACAGTACACCAGTGATGATCCATAGTACACCAGTGATGGTCCATAGTACATCAGTGATGATCTATAGTACATCAGTGATGGTCCATAGTACATCAGTGATGAGCTATAGTACATGAGTGATGATCTATAGTACATCAGTGATGATCCATAGTACACCAGTGATGATCCATAGTACACCAGTGATGGCTCATAGTACATCAGTGATGATCCATAATACATCAGTGATGATCCATAGTACACCAGTGATGGCCCACAGTACATCAGTTATGATACACAGTACATCAGTGATGATCCACAGTACATCAGTGATGATCCACAATACTTCAGTGATGATCCACAGTACATCAGTGATGATCCACAGTACATCAGGGATGGTCCACAGTATATCAGTGATGATCCATAGTACATCAGTGATGGTCCATAGTACACCAGTGATGATCTATAGTACACCAGTGATGGCCCATAGTACACCAGTGATGGCCCATAGTACATCAGTGATGATCCATAGTACATCAGTGATGATCCACAGTACATCAGTGATGACCCACAGTACATCAGGGATGGTCCATAGTACATCAGTGATGATCCATAGTACACCAGTGATGATCCATAGTACACCAGTGATGGCCCATAGTACATCAGTGATGAACTATAGTACATCAGTGATGATCCACAGTACATCAGGGATGGTCCATAGTACATCAGTGATGATCCATAGTACACCAGTGATGATCCATAGTACACCAGTGATGGCCCATAGTACATCAGTGATGAACTATAGTACATCAGTGATGATCCACAGTACATCAGTGATGATCCACAGTACACCAGTGGTGATCCACAGTACACCAGTGATGATCCATAGTACACCAGTGATGGTCCATAGTACATCAGTGATGATCTATAGTACATCAGTGATGGTCCATAGTACATCAGTGATGAGCTATAGTACATGAGTGATGATCTATAGTACATCAGTGATGATCCATAGTACACCAGTGATGATCCATAGTACACCAGTGATGGCCCATAGTACATCAGTGATGAACTATAGTACATCAGTGATGATCCACAGTACATCAGGGATGGTCCATAGTACATCAGTGATGATCCATAGTACACCAGTGATGGCCCATAGTACATCAGTGATGAACTATAGTACATCAGTGATGATCCACAGTACATCAGTGATGATCCACAGTACATCAGGGATGGTCCATAGTACACCAGTGATGATCCACAGTACACCAGTGATGATCCATAGTACACCAGTGACGGCCCATAGTACATCAGTGATTAACTATAGTACATCAGTGATGATCCACAGTACATCAGTGATGATCCATAGTACATCAGTGATGATCCACAGTATATCAGTGATGATCCACAGTACATCAGGGATGGTCCATAGTACATCAGTGATGATCCATAGTACACCAGTGATGATCCATAGTACACCAGTGATGGCCCATAGTACATCAGTGATGAACTATAGTACATCAGTGATGATCCACAGTACATCAGTGATGATCCACAGTACATCAGGGATGGTCCATAGTACACCAGTGATGATCCACAGTACACCAGTGATGATCCATAGTACACCAGTGATGGTCCATAGTACATCAGTGATGATCTATAGTACATCAGTGATGGTCCATAGTACATCAGTGATGATCTATAGTACATCAGTGATGATCTATAGTACATCAGTGATGATCCATAGTACATCAGTGATGACCCACAGTACATCAGTGATGGTCCACAGTACATCAGGGATGGTCCACAGTTCATCGGTGATGATCCATAGTACACCAGTGATGGCCCATAGTACATCAGTGATGGTCCATAGTACATCAGTGATGATCCATAGTAGATCAGTGATGATTCTGAGTACACCAGTGATGGCCCATAGTACACCAGTGATGGCCCATAGTACATCAGTGATGATCCACAGTACATCAGTGATGATCCATAGTACATCAGTGATGATCCACAGTACATCAGTGATGATCCACAGTACATCAGGGATGGTCCATAGTACATCAGTGATGATCCATAGTACACCAGTGATGATCCATAGTACACCAGCGATGGCCCATAGTACATCAGTGATGAACTATAGTACATTAGTGATGATCCACAGTACATCAGTGATGATCCACAGTACATCAGGGATGGTCCATAGTACACCAGTGATGATCCACAGTACATCAGTGATGATCTATAGTACATCAGTGATGGTCCATAGTACATCAGTGATGATCTATAGTACATCAGTGATGATCTATAATACATCAGTGATGATCCACAGTACATCAGTTATGATACACAGTACATCAGTGATGATCCACAGTACATCAGTGATGATCCACAATACTTCAGTGATGATCCACAGTACATCAGTGATGATCCACAGTACATCAGGGATGGTCCACAGTATATCAGTGATGATCCATAGTACATCAGTGATGGTCCATAGTACATCAGTGATGGTCCATAGTACACCAGTGATGATCCATAGTACACCAGTGATGATCCATAGTACACCAGTGATGATCCATAGTACAACAGTGATGGCCCATAGTACACCAGTGATGGCCCATAGTACATCAGTGATGATCCACAGTACATCAGTGATGATCCACAGTACATCAGTGATGATCCACAGTACATCAGGGATGGTCCATAGTACATCAGTGATGATCCATAGTACACCAGTGATGATCCATAGTACACCAGTGATGGCCCATAGTACATCAGTGATGAACTATAGTACATCAGTGATGATCCACAGTACATCAGGGATGGTCCATAGTACATCAGTGATGATCCATAGTACACCAGTGATGATCCATAGTACACCAGTGATGGCCCATAGTACATCAGTGATGAACTATAGTACATCAGTGATGATCCACAGTACATCAGTGATGATCCATAGTACATCAGTGATGATCCACAGTACATCAGTGATGATCCACAGTACATCAGGGATGGTCCATAGTACATCAGTGATGATCCATAGTACACCAGTGATGATCCATAGTACACCAGTGATGGCCCATAGTACATCAGTGATGAACTATAGTACATCAGTGATGATCCACAGTACATCAGTGATGATCCACAGTACATCAGGGATGGTCCATAGTACACCAGTGATGATCCACAGTACACCAGTGATGATCCATAGTACACCAGTGATGGTCCATAGTACATCAGGGATGGTCCATAGTACATCAGTGATGATCCATAGTACACCAGTGATGATCCATAGTACACCAGTGATGGCCCATAGTACATCAGTGATGAACTATAGTACATCAGTGATGATCCACAGTACATCAGGGATGGTCCATAGTACACCAGTGATGATCCACAGTACACCAGTGATGATCCATAGTACACCAGTGATGGTCCATAGTACATCAGTGATGATCTATAGTACATCAGTGATGGTCCATAGTACATCAGTGATGATCTATAGTACATCAGTGATGATCTATAGTACATCAGTGATGATCCACAGTACATCAGTTATGATACACAGTACATCAGTGATGATCCACAGTACATCAGTGATGATCCACAATACTTCAGTGATGATCCACAGTACATCAGTGATGATCCACAGTACATCAGGGATGGTCCACAGTATATCAGTGATGATCCATAGTACATCAGTGATGGTCCATAGTACATCAGTGATGGTCCATAGTACACCAGTGATGATCCATAGTACACCAGTGATGGCCCATAGTACACCAGTGATGGCCCATAGTACATCAGTGATGAACTATAGTACATCAGTGATGATCCACAGTACATCAGGGATGGTCCATAGTACATCAGTGATGATCCATAGTACACCAGTGATGATCCATAGTACACCAGTGATGGCCCATAGTACATCAGGGATGAACTATAGTACATCAGTGATGATCCACAGTACATCAGTGATGATCCATAGTACATCAGTGATGATCCACAGTACATCAGTGATGATCCACAGTACATCAGGGATGGTCCATAGTACATCAGTGATGATCCATAGTACACCAGTGATGATCCATAGTACACCAGTGATGGCCCATAGTACATCAGTGATGAACTATAGTACATCAGTGATGATCCACAGTACATCAGTGATGATCCACAGTACATCAGGGATGGTCCATAGTACACCAGTGATGATCTGCAGTACACCAGTGATGATCCATAGTACACCAGTGATGGTCCATAGTACATCAGTGATGATCTATAGTACATCAGTGATGAACTATAGTACATCAGTGATGATCCACAGTACATCAGTGATGATCCACAGTACATCAGGGATGGTCCATAGTACACCAGTGATGATCCACAGTACACCAGTGATGATCCATAGTACACCAGTGATGGTCCATAGTACATCAGTGATGATCTATAGTACATCAGTGATGGTCCATAGTACATCAGTGATGAGCTACAGTACATCAGTGATGATCCACAGTACATCAGTGATGATCCACAGTACATCAGGGATGGTCCATAGAACATCAGTGATGATCCATAGTACACCAGTGATGATCCATAGTACACCAGTGATGGCCCACAGTATATCAGTGATGAACTATAGTACATCAGTGATGATCCACAGTACATCAGTGATGATCCACAGTACATCAGGGATGGTCCATAGTACACCAGTGATGATCCACAGTACACCAGTGATGATCCATAGTACACCAGTGATGGTCCATAGTACATCAGTGATGATCTATAGTACATCAGTGATGGTCCATAGTACATCAGTGATGATCTACAGTACATCAGTGATGATCTATAGTACATCAGTGATGATCCATAGTACATCAGTGATGATCCACAGTACATCAGTGATGGTCCACAGTACATCAGGGATGGTCCACAGTACATCGGTGATGATCCATAGTACACCAGTGATGGCCCATAGTACATCAGTGATGGTCCATAGTACATCAGTGATGATCCATAGTATATCAGTGATGATCCATAGTACACCAGTGATGGCCCATAGTACATCAGTGATGATCCATAGTACATCAGTGATGATCCACAGTACATCAGTGATGACCCACAGTACATCAGGGATGGTCCATAGTACATCAGTGATGATCCATAGTACACCAGTGATGATCCATAGTACACCAGTGATGGCCCATAGTACATCAGTGATGAACTATAGTACATCAGTGATGATTCACAGTACATCAGTGATGATCCACAGTACATCAGGGATGGTCCATAGTACACCAGTGATGATCCACAGTACATCAGTTATGATCCACAGTACATTAGTGATGATCCACAGTACATCAGTGATGATCCACAGTACATCAGTGATGATCCACAATACTTCAGTGATGATCCACAGTACATCAGGGATGGTCCACAGTACATCAGTGATGGTCCACAGTATATCAGTGATGATCCATAGTACATCAGTGATGGTCCATAGTACATCAGTGATGGTCCATAGTACACCAGTAATGATCCATAGTACACCAGTGATGGCCCATAGTACACCAGTGATGGCCCATAGTACATCAGTGATGATCCATAGTACATCAGTGATGATCCATAGTACATCAGTGATGATCCACAGTACATCAGGGATGGTCCATAGTACATAAGTGATGATCCATAGTACACCAGTGATGATCCATAGTACACCAGTGATGGCCCATAGTACATCAGTGATGAACTATAGTACATCAGAGATGATCCACAGTACATCAGGGATGGTCCATAGTACATCAGTCATGATCCATAGTACACCAGTGATGATCCATAGTACACCAGTGATGGCCGATAGTACATCTATGATGAACTATAGTACATCAGTGATGATCCACAGTACATCAGTGATGATCCATAGTACATCAGGGATGGTCCATAGTACACCAGTGATGATCCACAGTACATCAGTGATGATCTATAGTACATCAGTGATGGTCCATAGTACATCAGTGATGATCTATAGTACATCAGTGATGATCTATAGTACATCAGTGATGATCCACAGTACATCAGTTATGATACACAGTACATCAGTGATGATCCACAGTACATCAGTGATGATCCACAATACTTCAGTGATGATCCACAGTACATCAGTGATGATCCACAGTACATCAGGGATGGTCCACAGTATATCAGTGATGATCCATAGTACATCAGTGATGGTCCATAGTACATCAGTGATGGTCCATAGTACACCAGTGATGATCCATAGTACACCAGTGATGATCCATAGTACACCAGTGATGATCCATAGTACAACAGTGATGATCCATAGTACAACAGTGATGGCCCATAGTACACCAGTGATGGCCCATAGTACATCAGTGATGATCCACAGTACATCAGTGATGATCCACAGTACATCAGTGATGATCCACAGTACATCAGGGATGGTCCATAGTACATCAGTGATGATCCATAGTACACCAGTGATGATCCATAGTACACCAGTGATGGCCCATAGTACATCAGTGATGAACTATAGTACATCAGTGATGATCCACAGTACATCAGGGATGGTCCATAGTACATCAGTGATGATCCATAGTACACCAGTGATGATCCATAGTACACCAGTGATGGCCCATAGTACATCAGTGATGAACTATAGTACATCAGTGATGATCCACAGTACATCAGTGATGATCCATAGTACATCAGTGATGATCCACAGTACATCAGTGATGATCCACAGTACATCAGGGATGGTCCATAGTACATCAGTGATGATCCATAGTACACCAGTGATGATCCATAGTACACCAGTGATGGCCCATAGTACATCAGTGATGAACTATAGTACATCAGTGATGATCCACAGTACATCAGTGATGATCCACAGTACATCAGGGATGGTCCATAGTACACCAGTGATGATCCACAGTACACCAGTGATGATCCATAGTACACCAGTGATGGTCCATAGTACATCAGGGATGGTCCATAGTACATCAGTGATGATCCATAGTACACCAGTGATGATCCATAGTACACCAGTGATGGCCCATAGTACATCAGTGATGAACTATAGTACATCAGTGATGATCCACAGTACATCAGGGATGGTCCATAGTACACCAGTGATGATCCACAGTACACCAGTGATGATCCATAGTACACCAGTGATGGTCCATAGTACATCAGTGATGATCTATAGTACATCAGTGATGGTCCATAGTACATCAGTGATGATCTATAGTACATCAGTGATGATCTATAGTACATCAGTGATGATCCACAGTACATCAGTTATGATACACAGTACATCAGTGATGATCCACAGTACATCAGTGATGATCCACAATACTTCAGTGATGATCCACAGTACATCAGTGATGATCCACAGTACATCAGGGATGGTCCACAGTATATCAGTGATGATCCATAGTACATCAGTGATGGTCCATAGTACATCAGTGATGGTCCATAGTACACCAGTGATGATCCATAGTACACCAGTGATGGCCCATAGTACACCAGTGATGGCCCATAGTACATCAGTGATGAACTATAGTACATCAGTGATGATCCACAGTACATCAGGGATGGTCCATAGTACATCAGTGATGATCCATAGTACACCAGTGATGATCCATAGTACACCAGTGATGGCCCATAGTACATCAGGGATGAACTATAGTACATCAGTGATGATCCACAGTACATCAGTGATGATCCATAGTACATCAGTGATGATCCACAGTACATCAGTGATGATCCACAGTACATCAGGGATGGTCCATAGTACATCAGTGATGATCCATAGTACACCAGTGATGATCCATAGTACACCAGTGATGGCCCATAGTACATCAGTGATGAACTATAGTACATCAGTGATGATCCACAGTACATCAGTGATGATCCACAGTACATCAGGGATGGTCCATAGTACACCAGTGATGATCTGCAGTACACCAGTGATGATCCATAGTACACCAGTGATGGTCCATAGTACATCAGTGATGATCTATAGTACATCAGTGATGAACTATAGTACATCAGTGATGATCCACAGTACATCAGTGATGATCCACAGTACATCAGGGATGGTCCATAGTACACCAGTGATGATCCACAGTACACCAGTGATGATCCATAGTACACCAGTGATGGTCCATAGTACATCAGTGATGATCTATAGTACATCAGTGATGGTCCATAGTACATCAGTGATGAGCTACAGTACATCAGTGATGATCCACAGTACATCAGTGATGATCCACAGTACATCAGGGATGGTCCATAGTACATCAGTGATGATCCATAGTACACCAGTGATGATCCATAGTACACCAGTGATGGCCCACAGTATATCAGTGATGAACTATAGTACATCAGTGATGATCCACAGTACATCAGTGATGATCCACAGTACATCAGGGATGGTCCATAGTACACCAGTGATGATCCACAGTACACCAGTGATGATCCATAGTACACCAGTGATGGTCCATAGTACATCAGTGATGATCTATAGTACATCAGTGATGGTCCATAGTACATCAGTGATGATCTACAGTACATCAGTGATGATCTATAGTACATCAGTGATGATCCATAGTACATCAGTGATGATCCACAGTACATCAGTGATGGTCCACAGTACATCAGGGATGGTCCACAGTACATCGGTGATGATCCATAGTACACCAGTGATGGCCCATAGTACATCAGTGATGGTCCATAGTACATCAGTGATGATCCATAGTATATCAGTGATGATCCATAGTACACCAGTGATGGCCCATAGTACATCAGTGATGATCCATAGTACATCAGTGATGATCCACAGTACATCAGTGATGACCCACAGTACATCAGGGATGGTCCATAGTACATCAGTGATGATCCATAGTACACCAGTGATGATCCATAGTACACCAGTGATGGCCCATAGTACATCAGTGATGAACTATAGTACATCAGTGATGATTCACAGTACATCAGTGATGATCCACAGTACATCAGGGATGGTCCATAGTACACCAGTGATGATCCACAGTACATCAGTTATGATCCACAGTACATTAGTGATGATCCACAGTACATCAGTGATGATCCACAGTACATCAGTGATGATCCACAATACTTCAGTGATGATCCACAGTACATCAGGGATGGTCCACAGTACATCAGTGATGGTCCACAGTATATCAGTGATGATCCATAGTACATCAGTGATGGTCCATAGTACATCAGTGATGGTCCATAGTACACCAGTAATGATCCATAGTACACCAGTGATGGCCCATAGTACACCAGTGATGGCCCATAGTACATCAGTGATGATCCATAGTACATCAGTGATGATCCATAGTACATCAGTGATGATCCACAGTACATCAGGGATGGTCCATAGTACATAAGTGATGATCCATAGTACACCAGTGATGATCCATAGTACACCAGTGATGGCCCATAGTAAATCAGTGATGAACTATAGTACATCAGAGATGATCCACAGTACATCAGGGATGGTCCATAGTACATCAGTCATGATCCATAGTACACCAGTGATGATCCATAGTACACCAGTGATGGCCGATAGTACATCTATGATGAACTATAGTACATCAGTGATGATCCACAGTACATCAGTGATGATCCATAGTACATCAGTGATGATCCACAGTACATCAGGGATGGTCCATAGTACATCAGTGATGATCCATAGTACACCAGTGATGATCCATAGTACACCAGTGATGGCCCATAGTACATCAGTGATGAACTATAGTACATCAGTGATGATCCACAGTACATCAGTGATGATCCACAGTACATCAGGGATGGTCCATAGTACACCAGTGATGATCCACAGTACACCAGTGATGGTCCATAGTACATCAGTGATGATCTATAGTACATCAGTGATGATCTATAGTACATCAGTGATGATCCACAGTACATCAGTTATGATACACAGTACATCAGTGATGATCCACAGTACATCAGTGATGATCCACAATACTTCAGTGATGATCCACAGTACATCAGTGATGATCCACAGTACATCAGGGATGGTCCACAGTATATCAGTGATGAACCATAGTACATCAGTGATGGTCCATAGTACATCAGTGATGGTCCATAGTACACCAGTGATGGTCCATAGTACACCAGTGATGATCCATAGTACACCAGTGATGGCCCATAGTACACCAGTGATGGCCCATAGTACATCAGTGATGATCCATAGTACATCAGTGATGATCCACAGTACATCAGTGATGATCCACCGTACATCAGGGATGGTCCATAGTACATCAGTGATGATCCATAGTACACCAGTGATGATCCATAGTACACCAGTGATGGCCCATAGTACATCAGTGATGAACTATAGTACATCAGTGATGATCCACAGTACATCAGGGATGGTCCATAGTACATCAGTGATGATCCATAGTACACCAGTGATGATCCATAGTACACCAGTGATGGCCCATAGTACATCAGTGATGAACTATAGTACATCAGTGATGATCCACAGTACATCAGTGATGATCCATAGTACATCAGTGATGATCCACAGTACATCAGTGATGATCCACAGTACATCAGGGATGGTCCATAGTACATCAGTGATGATCCATAGTACACCAGTGATGATCCATAGTACACCAGTGATGGCCCATAGTACATCAGTGATGAACTATAGTACATCAGTGATGATCCACAGTACATCAGTGATGATCCACAGTACATCAGGGATGGTCCATAGTACACCAGTGATGATCCACAGTACACCAGTGATGATCCATAGCACACCAGTGATGGTCCATAGTACATCAGTGATGATCTATAGTACATCAGTGATGGTCCATAGTACATCAGTGATGAGCTATAGTACATCAGTGATGATCTATAGTACATCAGTGATGATCCATAGTACACCAGTGATGATCCATAGTACACCAGTGATGGCCCATAGTACATCAGTGATGAACTATAGTACATCAGTGATGATCCACAGTACATCAGGGATGGTCCATAGTACATCAGTGATGATCCATAGTACATCAGTGATGATCCATAGTACACCAGTGATGGCCCATAGTACATCAGTGATGAACTATAGTACATCAGTGATGATCCACAGTACATCAGTGATGATCCATAGTACATCAGTGATGATCCACAGTACATCAGTGATGATCCACAGTACATCAGGGATGGTCCATAGTACATCAGTGATGATCCATAGTACACCAGTGATGATCCATAGTACACCAGTGATGGCCCATAGTACATCAGTGATGAACTATAGTACATCAGTGATGATCCACAGTACATCAGTGATGATCCACAGTACATCAGGGATGGTCCATAGTACATCAGTGATGATCCATAGTACACCAGTGATGGTCCATAGTACATCAGTGATGATCTATAGTACATCAGTGATGGTCCATAGTACATCAGTGATGATCTATAGTACATCAGTGATGATCTATAGTACATCAGTGATGATCCATAGTACATCAGTGATGATCCACAGTACATCAGTGATGGTCCACAGTACATCAGGGATGGTCCACAGTACATCGGTGATGATCCATAGTACACCAGTGATGGCCCATAGTACATCAGTGATGGTCCATAGTAGGGATGAGCCGAACACCCCCGGGTTCGGTTCGCACCAGAACCTTCGAACGGACCGAAAGTTCGCGCAAATTTTCGAACCCTATTCGTTATAATGGACGCGAACGTTCGAAATCAAAATTGCTAATTACAACGGCCAATATGCATGTTAATGTCATAAAACAGGTTTGGGGACCCGGGTCCTGCCCCAGGGGACATATATCAATGCAAAAAGAAATTTTAAAAACTAAAGTTTTTTCGGGAGCAGTCATTTTAATGATGCATAAAGTGAAAAAAAAAAAGTGAAATTTTCCTTTAAATATGGTACCTGGGGGGTGTCTAAAGTATGCCTGTGAAGTGGCATGTGTTTCCCGTGTTTAGAACTGTCCTTGCACAAAATGACATTTGTAAAGGAAAAAAAGAAGCCATTTAAAACCACTTGCGGCTTTAATGTCATGTCTTGTCCTGGCCGCCATATGGCTGAAAATCCTTGAGAAAAATGGCATGGCTACCCCATCACCCCCCCCCACCCCAGCCCCTTTGGGTCTTGTATGGATACTAAGGGGGACCCCGCACCCAAAATAAAACCCTATACCTACAACCCTATATACTCTGAACAGCAGTATATAGGTGGTGCAAACAAGACATGGACTGTAGGTTTGTTCTTAAGTAGAATCTGAACAGGTACATTATGAAGTGTAGCTACATCCCAAAAAAATCAATTTTTAAGCTTTTTGGAGAACATAGGGAGGGGTTATCACCCCTGTAACATTTGCTGTCTTTGCACATCTGTTCAGAACATGTCACCTCACTTTCCGTCCCAATGACAAATGTTTTTGGAAAAGTGGGGTTTTAATTGAAACAAGGATTGGTGATAAAGCATCAGTAGAGAGGAGATACCTTTTTCCCAAATTAAATCTAACAGGATAGAATTTTCCTTCCTAGGGGTAGATTTCCTCTCACTTCCTGTTTTCTCTTGCCGTTTGCAAGTAGGAGTCGTTTGTAAGTTGGATGTTTGAAAGTAGGGGCCTGCCGTATATACTCTGCAGAAATTTGCCCTATTAGATGTTGGTGTAGCCACAAGACTGGTGGGCACAGGAATGGGCCCTGCTGTGAGTTAATAGATCAAGATTTGTACTTGCATGCACCTGTTGAACCGGGCAGAAAAATTGGGCCTTTGGTGGTGGTGGTGGTGGTGGTGGACGGTGTTGCCACAAGACTGTAAGCCCTCACAGTTACTCTTGGTGGGTGCAGGAATGGGCCCTGCTGTGAGTTATTAGATCAAGATTTGTAATTGCATGCACCTGTTGAACAGGGCAGAAAAATTGGGCCTTTGGTGGTGGTGGTGGTGGTGGACGGTGTTGCCACAAGACTGTAGGCCCTCATAGTTACTCTTGGTGGGTGCAGGAATGGGCCCTGCTGTGAGTTATTAGATCAAGATTTGTAATTACACGCCCCTGTTAAACAGGGGCTGAAAAATTGTGCCTTAGGCATTGGTGCTGGTGCCACAACACTGCAACCCCTCACAGATACTGTACTTGGAGCACAGCAGTCACACCTGTTGCGAAGCATCTTTTTAAAAAATTGTAATTACACGCCCCTGTTATACAGGGGCTGAAAAATTGTGCCTTAGGCACTGGTGCTGGTGCCACAACACTGCAACCCCTCACAGATACTGTACTCTGAGCACAGCAGTCACACCTGTTGCGAAGCATCTTTTTAAAAAATTGTAATTACACGCCCCTGTTATACAGGGGCTGAAAAATTGTGCCTTAGGCACTGGTGTGGTGGCATGGATCATTGAGGAGGAGGAAGAGGATAGTCAGTGAACATAACAGGACAGTCACTCAGCATCAGCATAGGCAGTCTTGAAGGGATGTGACATTATAAATTATTCCGTTATATCCGCTTCAGGTGTCTGGTAGCTGGTGGTGATCCAAGACTGATTCATTTTTATGAAGGTCAGTCGATCAACCGAGTCGGTGGACAGGCGCACCCTATGATCGGTGACAAATCCTCCAGCAGCACTGAATGTGCGTTCGGAAAGAACGCTGGATGCAGGACAGGCCAGTAGCTCAATTGCATACTGTGCAAGCTCTGGCCAGTGATCCATCCTCAGGACCCAGTAAGCCAGAGGATTTTCGGTGGGAAAGGTGTCCAAGTCTGACCTTGCCCCTAGGTATTCCTGCACCATGTATATCAGACGCTGGCGATGGTTGCTGGAACCGATCATACCTTGGGGCTGCGGACTAAAAAATTGTCTGAACGCATCGGTCAGACGTCCACCTTCCCCACCGCTCCTTCTGCTACTGACCGAAGCCTCAGCAACTCGTCGTCCAGGACCAGGAGTTTGTAACATCCCTGATGTACTGTGGATCATCACTGATGTACTGTGGATCATCACTGATGTACTATAGTTCATCACTGATATACTGTGGGCCATCACTGGTGTACTATGGATCATCACTGCTGTACTATGGATCATCACTGATGTACTATGGACCATCCCTGATGTATTGTGGATCATCACTGATGTACTGTGGATCATCACTGATGTACTATGGATCATCACTGATGTACTGTGGATCATCACTGATGTACTATAGTTCATCACTGATGTACTATGGGCCATCACTGGTGTACTATGGATCATCACTGGTGTACTATGGATCATCACTGATGTACTATGGGCCATCACTGGTGTACTATGGATCATCACTGATGTACTATAGCTCATCACTGATGTACTATGGACCATCACTGATGTACTATAGATCATCACTGATGTACTATGGACCATCACTGGTGTACTATGGATCATCACTGGTGTACTGTGGATCATCACTGGTGTACTATGGATCATCACTGATGTACTGTGGATCATCACTGATGTACTATAGTTCATCACTGATGTACTATGGGCCATCACTGGTGTACTATGGATCATCACTGGTGTACTATGGATCATCACTGATGTACTATGGGCCATCACTGGTGTACTATGGATCATCACTGATGTACTATGGATCATCACTGATGTACTATGGACCATCCCTGATGTATTGTGGATCATCACTGATGTACTGTGGATCATCACTGATGTACTATGGATCATCACTGATGTACTGTGGATCATCACTGATGTACTATAGTTCATCACTGATGTACTATGGGCCATCACTGGTGTACTATGGATCATCACTGGTGTACTATGGATCATCACTGATGTACTATGGGCCATCACTGGTGTACTATGGATCATCACTGATGTACTATAGCTCATCACTGATGTACTATGGACCATCACTGATGTACTATAGATCATCACTGATGTACTATGGACCATCACTGGTGTACTATGGATCATCACTGGTGTACTGTGGATCATCACTGGTGTACTATGGACCATCCCTGATGTACTGTGGATCATCACTGATGTACTGTGGATCATCACTGATGTACTATAGTTCATCACTGATGTACTATGGGCCATCACTGGTGTACTATGGATCATCACTGGTGTACTATGGATCATCACTGATGTACTATGGACCATCCCTGATGTACTGTGGATCATCACTGATGTACTGTGGATCATCACTGATGTACTATGGATCATCACTGATGTACTGTGGATCATCACTGATGTACTATAGTTCATCACTGATGTACTATGGGCCATCACTGGTGTACTATGGATCATCACTGGTGTACTATGGATCATCACTGATGTACTATGGACCATCCCTGATGTACTGTGGATCATCACTGATGTACTATAGTTCATCACTGATGTACTATGGGCCATCACTGGTGTACTATGGATCATCACTGGTGTACTATGGATCATCACTGGTGTACTATGGACCATCACTGATGTACTATGGACCATCCCTGATGTACTATGGACCATCCCTGATGTACTATGGACCATCCCTGATGTACTGTGGATCATCACTGATGTACTGTGGATCATCACTGATGTACTATGGATCATCACTGATGTACTGTGGATCATCACTGATGTACTATAGTTCATCACTGATGTACTATGGGCCATCACTGGTGTACTATGGATCATCACTGGTGTACTATGGATCATCACTGATATACTATGGACCATCCCTGATGTACTGTGGATCATCACTGATGTACTATAGTTCATCACTGATGTACTATGGGCCATTACTGGTGTACTATGGATCATCACTGGTGTACTATGGATCATCACTGATGTACTATGGACCATCCCTGATGTACTGTGGATCATCACTGATGTACTGTGGATCATCACTGATGTACTGTGGATCATCACTGATGTACTATGGGCCATCACTGGTGTACTATGGGCCATCACTGTTGTACTATGGATCATCACTGGTGTACTATGGATCATCACTGGTGTACTATGGACCATCACTGATGTACTATGGACCATCACTGATGTACTATGGATCATCACTGATATACTGTGGACCATCCCTGATGTACTGTGGATCATCACTGATGTACTGTGGATCATCACTGAAGTATTGTGGATCATCACTGATGTACTGTGGATCATCACTGATGTACTGTGTATCATAACTGATGTACTGTGGATCATCACTGATGTACTATAGATCATCACTGATGTACTATAGATCATCACTGATGTACTATGGACCATCACTGATGTACTATAGATCATCACTGATGTACTGTGGATCATCACTGGTGTACTATGGACCATCCCTGATGTACTGTGGATCATCACTGATGTACTGTGGATCATCACTGATGTACTATAGTTCATCACTGATGTACTATGGGCCATCGCTGGTGTACTATGGATCATCACTGGTGTACTATGGATCATCACTGATGTACTATGGACCATCCCTGATGTACTGTGGATCGTCACTGATGTACTGTGGATCATCACTGATGTACTATGGATCATCACTGATGTACTGTGGATCATCACTGATGTACTATGGGCCATCACTGGTGTACTATGGGCCATCACTGGTGTACTCAGAATCATCACTGATCTACTATGGATCATCACTGATGTACTATGGACCATCACTGATGTACTATGGGCCATCACTGGTGTACTATGGATCATCACCGATGTACTGTGGACCATCCCTGATGTACTGTGGACCATCACTGATGTACTGTGGGTCATCACTGATGTACTATGGATCATCACTGATGTACTATAGATCATCACTGATGTACTATAGATCATCACTGATGTACTATGGACCATCACTGATGTACTATAGATCATCACTGATGTACTATGGACCATCACTGGTGTACTATGGATCATCACTGGTGTACTATGGATCATCACTGGTGTACTATGGACCATCCCTGATGTACTGTGGATCATCACTGATGTACTGTGGATCATCACTGATGTACTATAGTACATCACTGATGTACTATGGGCCATCACTGGTGTACTATGGATCATCACTGGTGTACTATGGATCATCACTGATGTACTATGGACCATCCCTGATGTACTGTGGATCATCACTGATGTACTGTGGATCATCACTGATGTACTATGGATCATCACTGATGTACTGTGGATCATCACTGATGTACTATAGTTCATCACTGATGTACTATGGGCCATCACTGGTGTACTATGGATCATCACTGATGTACTATGGATCATCACTGATGTACTATGGACCATCCCTGATGTTCTGTGGATCATCACTGATGTACTATAGTTCATCACTGATGTACTATGGGCCATCACTGGTGTACTATGGATCATCACTGGTGTACTATGGATCATCACTGATGTACTATAGATCATCACTGATGTACTATAGCTCATCACTGATGTACTATGGACCATCACTGATGTACTATAGATCATCACTGATGTACTATGGACCATCACTGGTGTACTATGGATCATCACTGGTGTACTGTGGATCATCACTGGTGTACTATGGACCATCCCTGATGTACTGTGGATCATCACTGATGTACTGTGGATCATCACTGATGTACTATAGTTCATCACTGATGTACTATGGGCCATCACTGGTGTACTATGGATCATCACTGGTGTACTATGGATCATCACTGATGTACTATGGACCATCCCTGATGTACTGTGGATCATCACTGATATACTGTGGATCATCACTGATGTACTATGGATCATCACTGATGTACTGTGGATCATCACTGATGTACTATAGTTAATCACTGATGTACTATGGGCCATCACTGGTGTACTATGGATCATCACTGGTGTACTGTGGATCATCACTGGTGTACTATGGACCATCCCTGATGTACTGTGGATCATCACTGATGTACTGTGGATCATCACTGATGTACTATAGTTCATCACTGATGTACTATGGGCCATCACTGGTGTACTATGGATCATCACTGATGTACTATGGACCATCCCTGATGTACTGTGGATCATCACTGATGTACTATAGTTCATCACTGATGTACTATGGGCCATCACTGGTGTACTATGGATCATCACTGGTGTACTATGGATCATCACTGATGTACTATAGATCATCACTCATGTACTATAGCTCATCACTGATGTACTATGGACCATCACTGATGTACTATGGACCATCACTGGTGTACTATGGATCATCACTGGTGTACTGTGGATCATCACTAGTGTACTGTGGATCATCACTGATGTACTGTGGATCATCACTGATGTACTATAGTTCATCACTGATGTACTATGGGCCATCACTGGTGTACTATGGATCATCACTGGTGTACTATGGATCATCACTGATGTACTATGGACCATCCCTGATGTACTGTGGATCATCACTGATATACTGTGGATCATCACTGATGTACTATGGATCATCACTGATGTACTGTGGATCATCACTGATGTACTATAGTTAATCACTGATGTACTATGGGCCATCACTGGTGTACTATGGATCATCACTGGTGTACTGTGGATCATCACTGGTGTACTATGGACCATCCCTGATGTACTGTGGATCATCACTGATGTACTGTGGATCATCACTGATGTACTATAGTTCATCACTGATGTACTATGGGCCATCACTGGTGTACTATGGATCATCACTGATGTACTATGGACCATCCCTGATGTACTGTGGATCATCACTGATGTACTATAGTTCATCACTGATGTACTATGGGCCATCACTGGTGTACTATGGATCATCACTGGTGTACTATGGATCATCACTGATGTACTATAGATCATCACTCATGTACTATAGCTCATCACTGATGTACTATGGACCATCACTGATGTACTATGGACCATCACTGGTGTACTATGGATCATCACTGGTGTACTGTGGATCATCACTAGTGTACTGTGGATCATCACTGATGTACTGTGGATCATCACTGATGTACTATAGTTCATCACTGATGTACTATGGGCCATCACTGGTGTACTATGGATCATCACTGGTGTACTATGGATCATCACTGATGTACTATGGACCATCCCTGATGTACTGTGGATCATCACTGATATACTGTGGATCATCACTGATGTACTATGGATCATCACTGATGTACTGTGGATCATCACTGATGTACTATAGTTCATCACTGATGTACTATGGGCCATCACTGGTGTACTATGGATCATCACTGGTGTACTATGGATCATCACTGATGTACTATGGACCATCCCTGATGTACTGTGGATCATCACTGATGTACTATAGTTCATCACTGATGTACTATGGGCCATCACTGGTGTACTATGGATCATCACTGGTGTACTATGGATCATCACTGATGTACTATGGACCATCCCTGATGTACTGTGGATCATCACTTATGTACTGTGGATCATCACTGATGTACTATGGATCATCACTGATGTACTATGGGCCATCACTGGTGTACTATGGGCCATCACTGGTGTACTATAGATCATCACTGGTGTACTATGGACCATCACTGATGTACTATGGATCATCACTGATATACTGTGGACCATCCCTGATGTACTGTGGATCATCACTGATGTACTGTGGATCATCACTGAAGTATTGTGGATCATCACTGATGTACTGTGGATCATCACTGATGTACTGTGTATCATAACTGATGTACTGTGGATCATCACTGATGTACTATAGATCATCACTGATGTACTATGGACCATCACTGATGTACTATAGATCATCACTGATGTACTATGGACCATCACTGGTGTACTATGGATCATCACTGGTGTACTGTGGATCATCACTGGTGTACTATGGACCATCCCTGATGTACTGTGGATCATCACTGATGTACTGTGGATCATCACTGATGTACTATAGTTCATCACTGATGTACTATGGGCCATCACTGGTGTACTATGGATCATCACTGGTGTACTATGGATCATCACTGATGTACTATGGACCATCCCTGATGTACTGTGGATCATCACTGATGTACTGTGGATCATCACTGATGTACTATGGATCATCACTGATGTACTGTGGATCATCACTGATGTAGTATTGTTCATCACTGATGTACTATGGGCCATCACTGGTGTACTATGGATCATCACTGGTGTACTATGGATCATCACTGATGTACTATGGACCATCCCTGATGTACTGTGGATCATCACTGATGTACTATAGTTCATCACTGATGTACTATGGGCCATCACTGGTGTACTATGGATCATCACTGGTGTACTATGGATCATCACTGATGTACTATGGACCATCCCTGATGTACTGTGGATCATCACTGATGTACTGTGGATCGTCACTGATGTACTATGGATCATCACTGATGTACTATGGGCCATCACTGGTGTACTATGGGCCATCACTGGTGTACTATGGATCATCACTGGTGTACTATGGATCATCACTGGTGTACTATGGACCATCACTGATGTACTATGGACCATCACTGATGTACTATGGATCATCACTGATATACTGTGGACCATCCCTGATGTACTGTGGATCATCACTGATGTACTGTGGATCATCACTGAAGTATTGTGGATCATCACTGATGTACTGTGGATCATCACTAATGTACTGTGGATCATAACTGATGTACTGTAGATCATCACTGATGTACTATAGATCATCACTGGTGTACTATGTATATAGATCATCACTGATGGACTATGGACCATCACTGATGTACTATAGATCATCACTGATGTACTATGGACCATCACTGGTGTACTATGGATCATCACTGGTGTACTGTGGATTATCACTGGTGTACTATGGACCATCCCTGATGTACTGTGGATCATCACTGATGTACTGTGGATCATCACTAATGTACTATAGTTCATCACTGATGTACTATGGCCCATCACTGGTGTACTATGGATCATCACTGGTGTACTATGGATCATCACTGATGTACTATGGACCATCCCTGATGTACTGTGGATCATCACTGATGTACTATAGTTCATCACTGATGTACTATGGGCCATCACTGGTGTACTATGGATCATCACTGGTGTACTATGGATCATCACTGATGTACTATGGACCATCCCTGATGTACTGTGGATCATCACTGATGTACTGTGGATCATCATTGATGTACTATGGATCATCACTGATGTACTATGGGCCATCACTGGTGTACTACGGGCCATCACTGGTGTACTATGGATCATCACTGGTGTACTATGGATCATCACTGGTGTACTATGGACCATCACTGATGTACTGTGGACCACCACTGATGTACTGTGGATCATCACTGATGTACTGTGGATCATCCCTGGTGTACTATGGAACATTACTGGTGTACTATGGATCATCACTGGTGTACTATGGATCATCACTGATGTACTATGGGCCATCACTGATGTACTATGGATCATCACTGATATACTGTGGACCATCCCTGATGTACTGTGGATCATCACTGATGTACTGTGGATCATCACTGAAGTATTGTGGATCATCACTGATGTACTGTGGATCATCACTGATGTACTGTGGATCATAACTGATGTACTGTGGATCATCACTGGTGTACTATGGATCATCACTGATGTACTATGGATCATCACTGATGTACTATGGACCATCACTGATGTACTATGGGCCATCACTGGTGTACTATGGATCATCACTGATGTACTGTGGGCCATCACTGATGTACTATGGATCATCACTGATATACTGTGGACCATCCCTGATGTATTGTGGATCATCACTGATGTACTGTGGATCATCACTGATGTACTATTAATTATCACTGAAGTACTATGGGCCATCACTGGTGTACTATGGATCATCACTGGTGTACTATGGATCATCACTGATGTACTATGGATCATGACTGGTGTACTATGGATCATCACTGATGTACTGTGGACCATCCCTGATGTACTGTGGATCATCACTGATGTACTGTGGATCATCACTGATGTACTGTGGATCATCACTGATGTACTGAGGATCATCACTGATGTACTATGGATCATCACTGATGTACCTTGGATCATCACTGATGTACTGTGGATCATCACTGATGTACTGTGGATCATCACTGATGTACTATAGATCATCACTGTAGTACTATGGGCCATGACTGGTGTACTATGGATCATCACTGATGTACTATGGATCATCACTGATGTATTATGGATCATCGCTGATGTACTATGAGCCATCACTGATGTACTATGGATCATCACTGGTGTACTATGGATCATCACTGATGTACTAAGAGCCATCACTGATGTACTATGGATCATCACTGGTGTACTATGGATCATCACTGATGTACTATGGATCATCACTGATGTACTATGAGCTATCACTGATGTACTATGGGCCATCCCTGGTGTACTATGGATCATCACTGATGTACTGTGGATCATCACTGATGTACTATGGGACATCACTGGTGTACTATGGGCCATCACTGGTGTACTATGGATCATCACTGGTGTACTATGGGCCATCACTGGTGTACTATCGGCCATCACTGGTGTACTATGGATCATCACTGGTGTACTATGGACCATCACTGATGTACTATGGCTCATCACTGATATACTGTGGACCATCCCTGATATACTGTGGATCATCCCTGATGTACTGTGGATCATCACTGATCTACTGTGGGCCATTACAGGTGTACTGTGGGCCATCACAGGTGTACTATGGAGCATCACTGATGTACTATGGATCATCACTGGTGTACTATGGATCATCACTGATGTACTGTGGACCATCCCTGATGTACTATAGATCATCACTGATGTACTGTGGATCATCACTGATGTACTATGGGCCATCACTGGTGTACTATGGGCCATCACTGGTGTACTATGGATCATCACTGGATTACAATGGATCATCCCTGGTGTACTATGGACCATCACTGATGTGCTTTGGGCCATCACTGGTGTACTATGGATCATCACTGATGTACTGTGGACCATCCCTGATGTACTGTGGATCATCACTGATGTACTATGGATCATCACTGATGTACTATGGACCATCACTGGTGTACTATGGACCATCACTGGTGTACTATGGATCATCACTGATGTACTGTGGATCATCACTGATGTACTGTGGGCCATCACTGATGTATTATGGATCATCACTGATATACTGTGGACCATCCCTGATGTATTGTGGATCATCACTGATGTACTGTGGATCATCACTGATGTACTATAGATCATCACTGAAGTACTATGGGCCATCACTGGTGTACTATGGATCATCACTGGTGTACTATGGGCCATCACTGGTGTACTATGGATCATCACTGATGTACTATGGATCATCACTGATGTACTGTGGATCATCACTGATGTACTGTGGATCATCACTGATGTACTGTGGATCATCACTGATGTACTGTGGATCATCATTGATGTACTGAGGATCATCACTGATGTACTATGGATCATCACTGATGCACCGTGGATCATCACTGATGTACTGTGGATGATCACTGATGTACTGTGGATCATCACTGATGTACTGTGGATCATCATTGATGTACTGAGGATCATCACTGATGTACTATGGATCATCACTGATGTACCGTGGATCATCACTGATGTACTGTGGATCATCACTGATGTACTGTGGATCATCACTGATGTACTATAGATCATCACTGAAGTACTATGGGCCATCACTGGTGTACTATGGATCATCACTGATGTATTATGGATCATCACTGATGTACTATGAGCCATCACTGATGTACTATGGATCATCACTGGTGTACTATGGATCATCACTGATGTACTATGGATCATCACTGATGTACTATGAGCCATCACTGATGTACTATGGATCATCACTGGTGTACTATGGATCATCACTGATGTACTATGGATCATCACTGATGTACTATGAGCCATCACTGATGTACTATGGGCCATCCCTGGTGTACTATGGATCATCACTGATGTACTGTGGATCATCACTGATGTACTATGGGACATCACTGGTATACTATGGGCCATCTCTAGTGTACTATGGATCATCACTGGTGTACTATGGGCCATCACTGGTGAACTATGGATCATCACTGGTGTACTATAGACCATCACTGATTTACTATGGACCATCACTGATGTACTGTGGATCATCACTGATGTACTGTGGGTCATCCCTGGTGTACTATGGATCATCACTGGTGTAATATGGATCATCACTGATGTACTATGGGCCATCACTGATGTACTATGGATCATCACTGATGTACTGTGGACCATCCCTGATGTACTGTGGATCATCACTGATGTACTATAGTTCATCACTGATGTACTATGGGCCATCACTGGTGTACTATGGATCATCACTGGTGTACTATGGATCATCACTGATGTACTATGGACCATCCCTGATGTACTGTGGATCATCACTGATGTACTGTGGATCATCACTGATGAACTATGGATCATCACTGATGTACTATGGGCCATCACTGGTGTACTATGGGCCATCACTGGTGTACTATGGATCATCACTGGTGTACTATGGACCATCACTGATGTACTATGGTCCATCACTGATGTACTATGGATCATCACTGATAGTGATGAGCCGAACACCCCCGGGTTCGGTTAGCACCAGAACCCGCGAACGGACCGAAAGTTCGTACGAACATTAGAACCCTATTAAATACAATGGATGCGAACGTTCGAATTCTAAAGTGCTAATTATAACAACTATTATGCATGTTATTGTCCTAAAAAGGGTTTGGGAACCCGGGTTGTGCACCAGGGGACATGTATCAATGCAAAAAGAAGTTTTAAAAACGGTCGTTTTTCGGGAGCAGTCATTTTAATGATGCATAAAGTGAAAAAAAAAAGTCAAATATTCCTTTAAATATCGTACCTGGGGGGTGTCTAAAGTATGCCTGTGAAGTGCCACGTGTTTCCCGTGTTTAGAACTGTCCCTGCACAAAATGACACTTCTAAAGGAAAAAAAAAGCCATTTAAAACTGCTTGCGGCTTTAATGTAATGTCTGGTCCCGGTAATATGGATGAAAATCTTTAAGAAAAATGGCATAGCTACCCCATGACCCCCCCCCCCCTACCCCAGCCCATTACCAGTCCCTTTGGGTCTTGTATGGATATTAAGGGGAACCCCGCACATAAAATAAAAAAGGCCCTATATACTCTGAACAGCCGTATACAGGCGGTGCATACAAGACAGGGACTGTAGGTTTGTTCTTATGTAGAATCTGTTTGTAATTTTGAACAGGTACATTGTTTAAGTGTAGCTCCAGCCCAAAAATCTATTTTTAAACTTTTTGGAAAACATAGGTAAGGGTTATCACCCCTGTAACATTTGTTTTGCTGTCTGTGCCCCTGTTCAGAACATTTCACCTCACTTTCCGTCCCAATGACAACTGTTTTTGAAATGTGGTGTTTTTCTTGAAACAAGGATTGGTGATAAAGCATCAGTACAGAGGAGACACCTTTCTCCCATATTAATTCTTACAGGAGAGAATTTTCCTTCCTAGGGGTAGATTTCCTCTCACTTCCTGTTGTCTTCTTGCGTTTGCAAGTAGGAGTCGTTTGTAAGTTGGATTTTTGAAAGTAGGGACCTGCTGTATATACTCTGCAGAAATAGGCCCCTTAGTTGTTGGTGTTGGCACAACACTGTAAGCACTCACAGTTACTCTTGGTTGGTGCTGGAACGCCCTGCTGTCAACTATTATATCAGGAATTTTAATTACATATAATTGTTGAACAGTGGTAGTAAAAATTGGGCCTTTGATGGTGGTGCTGGTGCCACAACACTGTAAGCCCTGACAGTTACTCTTGGTGGGTGCAGCAATGGGCCCTGCTGTGAATTATTAGATCAAGAATTGTAATTGCATGCCCCTGTTGAACAGGGGCTGAAAAATTGGGCCTTTCGTGGTGGTGGTGGTGGTGGCGTTGCCACAACACTGTAAGCCCTCAGAGTTACTCTTGGTGGGTGCAGGAATGGGCCCTGCTGTGAATTATTAGATCAAGAATTGTAATTACATGCCCCTTTTGAACAGGGGCTGAAAAATTGGGCCTTTCGTGGTGATGGTGGTGGTGGCGTTGCCACAACACTGTAAGCCCTCAGAGTTACTCTTGGTGGGTGCAGGAATGGGCCCTGCTGTGAATTATTAGATCAAGAATTGTAATTACATGCCCCTTTTGAACAGGGGCTGAAAAATTGGGCCTTTCGTGGTGATGGTGGTGGTGGCGTTGCCACAACACTGTAAGCCCTCAGAGTTACTCTTGGTGGGTGCAGCAATGGGCCCTGCTGTGAATTATTAGATCAAGAATTGTAATTGCATGCCCCTGTTGAACAGGGGCTGAAAAATTGGGCCTTAGGCACTGGTGGCACAACACTACAACCCCTCACAGATACTGTACTTGGAGCACAGCAATGAGCCCTGTTGCAAAGTATTGCTTCAAAAATTGTAATGACACGCCCCTGTTAAACAGGGGCTGAAAAATTGGGCCTTAGGCACTGGTGCCACAACACTCCAACCCCTCACAGATACTGTACTTGGAGCACAGCAATGAGCCCTATGGCAAATTATTGCTAAAAAAATTGTAATTACACGCCCCTGTAAAACAGGGGCTGAAAAATTGGGCCTTAGCCACTGGTGGCGGCACCCATAAACAAAAATGATCTTCCAAGCTATCATCATCAATCGTATCATTGAGGACTCGGAGGAGGAGGATAGCCAGTCAACATAACAGCACAGGCACTCAGCATCAGCAACAGTCTTGAAGGGATGTGACATGTTAAAATCAATTAGTCTGTTATATCAGCATCAGGTGTGTGGTAGCTGGTGGTGATCCAAGACTGGTTCATCTTGATGAAAGTCAGTCGATCAACCGAGTCGGTGGACAGGCGCACCCTGTGATCCGTGACAAATCCTCCAGCAGCACTGAATGTGCGTTCCGAAAGAACGCTGGATGCAGGACAGGCCAGTAGCTCAATTGCATACTGTGCAAGCTCTGGCCAGTGATCCATCCTCAAGACCCAGTAAGCCAGAGGATTTTCGGTGGGGAAGGTGTCCAAGTCTGACCTTGCCCCTAGATATTCCTGCACCATGTTTATCAGACGCTGGCGATGGTTGCTGGAACCGATCATACTTTGGGGCTGCGGACTAAAGAATTGTCTGAACGCATCGGTCAGACGGCCACCTTCCCCACCGCTCCTTCTTTGACTGGCCGAAGCCTCAGCAACTCGTTGTCCAGGACCAGGAGTTTGTAACCTCCCAGTCTCTGGGAACGCGTTGCACAGACCTTTCTGCAAGGCCTCCCGGAGTTGTCTCATCCTCTGCTCCCTCTGCGACGGTAACATAAGGTCCGCAACCTTACCTTTGTACCGTGGATCAAGGAGAGTGGCCAGCCAGTAATGGTCCCTCTCCTTGATCCGAAGAATACGAGGATCCTTCCGCAGACTTTGCAGGATCAGGGAGGCCATGCAGCGTAGGTTTGCTGAGGCATTCGCTCCGGAGTCCTCTGGGTCACTAAGGACGACATGACCTGCAGCCACCTCCTCCCAGCCACGTACAAGTCCACTGGTTTCTTGGGACTGTAAATCATCCCTAAAAGACTGCTGCTGATGATGCTGAGTGCCAGCCTCCACCTCCATGCTGACACAATCCTCCTCCTCCTCCTCCTCCTCCTCGTCCCCTTCCTGTGCGATGGGTGGGACAGAAGGAACACTGTCTGGGTAAAGGGGGCCTTGAGAGGCAAGGAAGTCCTCCTCTTCCTGCCTCTGTTCTGCCTCAAGTGCCCTGTCCATTATTCCACGCAGCGTGTGCTCCAACAGGTGGACAAGAGGTACAGTGTCACTGATGCATGCACTGTCACTGCTCACCATCCTCGTGGCCTCCTCAAATGGTGCCAGGACAGTGCATGCATCCCTGATCATGCCCCACTGGCGTGGAGAAAAAAAACCAAGCTCCCCTGACCCTGTCCTGGTGCCGTAGTCGCACAGGTACTCATTGATGGCCCTCTGCTGCGTGTGCAGCCGCTGCAGCATGGCCAACGTTGAGTTCCACCTGGTGGGCATGTCACATATAAGGCGGTTCTTGGGCAGGTTCAACTCCTTTTGCAGCTCAGCCAGGCGAGCACTGGCATTATAAGATCTGCGGAAATGCACACAGACTTTCCTGGCCTGCCTCAGGACATCCTGTAAGCCCGGGTACCTGCCCAAGAACCGCTGCACCACCAGGTTAAGGACGTGAGCCACACAGGGCACATGGGTCAGTTGTCCCTGTCGGAGGGCGGAGAGGAGGTTGGTGCCATTGTCGCAAACCACCATTCCTGGCTTAAGCTGGCGTGGCGTCAACCACCTCTCGGCCTGGCCCTGCAGAGCAGACAGGACCTCTGCCCCAGTGTGGCTTCTGTCCCCCAAACACACCAGCGCAAGCACGGCATGGCATCTTTTTGCCTGCGTACTTGCGTAGCCCCTTGAACGGCTACGGAGCACCGCTGGTTCATAGGACAAACCACAGGAAGAGGCCATGGAGGAAGAAGAAGAGGAGGGGGTGGAGGAGAGAGGTGTGTCACAACCAGTAGTAGCATTTTGGAGGCGTGGCGGTGGAACAACCTCCAACACTACTGCACCTTGTCCTGCATCCTTCCCAGCTGCCAAAAGAGTGACCCAATGGGCCGTGAAAGAAAGGTAACGTCCCTGTCCATGCCTGCTGGACCATGAGTCAGCGGTAATATGCACCTTACCGCTGACCGCCCTGTCCAGCGAGGCCAAGACATTGCCTTCCACATGCCGGTAGAGAGCCGGAATAGCCTTCCATGAGAAAAAGTGGCGTTTGGGAACCTGCCACTGAGGAACCGCACATTGCACAAACTCACGGAAGGGGGCCAAGTCTACCAACTGAAAAGGCAGCAGTTGAAGCGCTAGCAATTTAGCCAAGCTAGCATTCAACCGCTGGGCATGTGGATGGCTGGGAGTGAACTTCTTTTGACGGTCCAGCAGCTGGGGCAGGGAAATTTGCCTGCTAGAATCGGACGTCGGTGTACTGCTAGCAGAGTGGCCGCAAGTACTTGGCTGTGACACACCTAATTATACACCTTCATTCCTCTCAGTGCATGTTTCAGAGAGGACTGAAGTTATAGTGGGGTTGGAGATCCCAGCTGATGCGGTGCAAGGAGAGGTCCGCTTTGTTCTTTGGTGTGGGTCTTTGAGGTAGGCTTGCCAACGAGCTGCATGGCAGGTCAACATATGTCTGGTCAGGCATGTGGTACCCAAGCGGCTGATGTTTTGGCCACGCGATATACGCTTGAGACATATGTTGCAAACAGCAGCTGTGCGATCTGATGCACTAGCCTCAAAAAAGGCCCACACCAAAGAACTTTTTGAATGACGGGCAGAGGCAGCGCCCTGCACAGGCGGAGCTCTGCGGTGTGATTCCGTCGGTGTACTGCCCTTACGCTGGCCACCAAAGGGCATCCTGCCTCGTTGGAGATGTGCCTCCTCCTCATCCTCCTCCTCCTCCTCTCTCCTATTAGGCACCCACGTGGAGTCTGTGACCTCATCATCCCCTCCCTCCTCATCACTGGAGCCAATCTGGCAGTATGCTGCAGCTGCTGGAACATGACTGCCAGATTGGTGTCCTTCTTGAGCATCCCCTCTGTCTGCTCTCACGCTACTGCCTTCCTGTAGCTGGGTTTCATCATCAGACCCTTCGAAACGCTGGGCATCCTCCTGGAGCATGTACCCAACACTGTGCTCAAACAGTTCGGGGGACTCCTCAGGAGGAGGACATGGTGGGTCTAGGGAAGGAGTGACTGATGATGAGTCTGACATTGATACCAGGGAAGAGGACGCTTTGGCAGCTGCTTTGCCAGTACCCTGAGCCTGGGTGAGAGAGGATGAGGAGCAGGAGGAGGGCTTGGTCATCCACTCTACCAAGTCTTCGGCATGATGTGGCTCAACATGTCCAGCTGCCGAAAAGAAGGACAAGCGTGTCCCATGGCCATGTGCTGATGACAATGCACCGCGTCCACGACCAGCACTGTTGCCCCCAGACACAGAGCCTGCTTGCCCTCTTTTATTGCCTCCTGACTGTCTGCCTCTCCTTGTTTGCCTTCCAGACATTCTAATAGATGGCCTGCAGGGAGATGGGAAAAAAGCAATAAGGGCTACCTTCAGGTGTCCTTCTCTGTCCCTTTACTTAAGGATTTCTAAATATGGTTGAGGATGATTGCTTTTGCACAGAATAGTACAACGACAATTTCCCTGACTGTCCAAAAAACAAGGATTTCAAAGATGGTTGATGAGGAATGCTTTAGCACACTATAGCACAAGGAGAATTTCCCTCACTGTCCTTCCCTGTCCCTAGAAACAAGGATTCGCACAGTAAAACACACTGACACTCTCCCTACCTATAGTTTTCTGTCCCTAGAAAAAATGTTTTTTTAAAGCACACTATAGCACAAGGAGAATTCCCTCACTGTCCTTCCCTGTCCCTAGAAACAAGGATTCGCACAGTAAAACACACTGACACTCTCCCTACCTATAGTTTTCTGTCCCTAGAAAAAATGTTTTTTTAAAGCAGACTATAGCACAAGGAGAATTCCTTCACTGTCCTTCCCAGTCCCTAGAAACAAGGATTCGCACAGTAAAACACACTGACACTCTCCCTACCTATAGTTTTCTGTCCCTAGAAAAAATGTTTTTTTAAAGCACACTATAGCACAAGGAGAATTTCCCTCACTGTCCTTCCCTGTCCCTAGAAACAAGGATTCGCACAGTAAAACACACTGACACTCTCCCTACCTATAGTTTTCTGTCCCTAGAAAAATGTTTTTTTAAAGCACACTATAGCACAAGGAGAATTTCCCTCACTGTCCTTCCCTGTCCCTAGAAACAAGGATTCGCACAGTAAAACACACTGACACTCTCCCTACCTATAGTTTTCTGTCCCTAGAAAAAATGTTTTTTTTAAAGCACACTATAGCACAAGGAGAATTCCCTCACTGTCCTTCCCTGTCCCTAGAAACAAGGATTCGCACAGTAAAACACACTGACACTCTCCCTACCTATAGTTTTCTGTCTAGAATTTTTTTTTTTTAAAGCACACTATAGCACAAGGAGAATTTCCCTCACTGTCCTTCCCTGTCCCTAGAAACAAGGATTCGCACAGTAAAACACACTGACACTCTCCCTACCTATAGTTTTCTGTCCCTAGAAAAAATGTTTTTTTAAAGCACACTATAGCACAAGGAGAATTTCCCTCACTGTCCTTCCCTGTCCCTAGAAACAAGGATTCGCACAGTAAAACACACTGACACTCTCCCTACCTATAGTTTTCTGTCCCTAGAAAAATGTTTTTTTAAAGCACACTATAGCACAAGGAGAATTTCCCTCACTGTCCTTCCCTGTCCCTAGAAACAAGGATTCGCACAGTAAAACACACTGACACTCTCCCTACCTATAGTTTTCTGTCCCTAGAAAAAATGTTTTTTTAAAGCACACTATAGCACAAGGAGAATTTCCCTCACTGTCCTTCCCTGTCCCTAGAAGCAAGGATTCGCACAGTAAAACACACTGACACTCTCCCTACCTATAGTTTTATGTCCCTAGAAAAAATGTTTTTTTAAAGCAGACTATAGCACAAGGAGAATTCCTTCACTGTCCTTCCCTGTCCCTAGAAACAAGGATTCGCACAGTAAAACACACTGACACTCTCCCTACCTATAGTATTCTGTCCCTAGAAATTTTTTTTTTTTAAAGCACACTATAGCACAAGGAGAATTTCCCTCACTGTCCTTCCCTGTCCCTAGAAACAAGGATTCGCACAGTAAAACACACTGACACTCTCCCTACCTATAGTTTTCTGTCCCTAGAAAAATGTTTTTTTAAAGCACACTATAGCACAAGGAGAATTTCCCTCACTGTCCTTCCCTGTCCCTAGAAACAAGGATTCGCACAGTAAAACACACTGACACTCTCCCTACCTATAGTTTTCTGTCCCTAGAAAAAATGTTTTTTTAAAGCACACTATAGCACAAGGAGAATTCCCTCACTGTCCTTCCCTGTCCCTAGAAACAAGGATTCGCACAGTAAAACACACTGACACTCTCCCTACCTATAGTTTTCTGTCCCTAGAAAAAATGTTTTTTTTAAAGCACACTATAGCACAAGGAGAATTTCCCTCACTGTCCTTCCCTGTCCCTAGAAACAAGGATTCGCACAGTAAAACACACTGACACTCTCCTTACCTATAGTTTTCTGTCCCTAGAAAAAATGTTTTTTAAAGCACACTATAGCACAAGGAGAATTTCCCTCACTGTCCTTCCCTGTCCCTAGAAACAAGGATTCGCACAGTAAAACACACTGACACTCTCCCTACCTATAGTTTTCTGTCCCTAGAAAAAATGTTTTTTTAAAGCAGACTATAGCACAAGGAGAAATCCTTCACTGTCCTTCCCTGTCCCTAGAAACAAGGATTCACACAGTAAAACACACTGACACTCTCCCTACCAATAGTTTTCTGTCCCTAGAAAAAATGTTTTTTTAAAGCACACTATAGCACAAGGAGAATTTCCCTCACTGTCCTTCCCTGTCCCTAGAAACAAGGATTCGCACAGTAAAACACACTGACACTCTCCCTACCTATAGTTTTCTGTCCCTAGAAAAAATGTTTTTTTAAAGCACACTATAGCACAAGGAGAATTTCCCTCACTGTCCTTCCCTGTCCCTAGAAACAAGGATTCGCACAGTAAAACACACTGACACGCTCCCTACCTATAGTTTTCTGTCCCTAGAAAAATGTTTTTTTAAAGCACACTATAGCACAAGGAGAATTTCCCTCACTGTCCTTCCCTGTCCCTAGAAACAAGGATTCGCACAGTAAAACACACTGACACTCTCCCTACCTATAGTTTTCTGTCCCTAGAAAAAATGTTTTTTTAAAGCACACTATAGCACAAGGAGAATTCCCTCACTGTCCTTCCCTGTCCCTAGAAACAAGGATTCGCACAGTAAAACACACTGACACTCTCCCTACCTATAGTTTTCTGTCCCTAGAAAAAATGTTTTTTTAAAGCACACTATAGCACAAGGAGAATTTCCCTCACTGTCCTTCCCTGTCCCTAGAAACAAGGATTCGCACAGTAAAACACACTGACACTCTCCCTACCTATAGTTTTCTGTCCCTAGAAAAAATGTTTTTTTAAAGCAGACTATAGCACAAGGAGAATTCCTTCACTGTCCTTCCCTGTCCCTAGAAACAAGGATTCGCACAGTAAAACACACTGACACTCTCCCTACCTATAGTTTTCTGTCCCTAGAAAAAATGGTTTTTTAAAGCACACTATAGCACAAGGAGAATTCCCTCACTGTCCTTCCCTGTCCCTAGAAACAAGGATTCGCACAGTAAAACACACTGACACTCTCCCTACCTATCCTTCTCTTTCCCTAAACTAAAGGAATCCAGGTTAAGCAAGAAAAAATAAATGTCACTGTCCCTGCCTATGCTTCTCTTTCCCTGCTCCGGAACACACTACACTAGGCCGCCGTGCTGGCGGCCTTTTATAGTGTGGGGCGTGTACTAAACACCCTCAGCAATAATTGGCCACAGGCATCCTGCCTGTGGCCAATCATTGCTCTCCATGCTGCCGGCGCTGTGATTGGCCAAGCATGCGGGGTCACAGTGCATGCTTGGCCAATCACAGCGCCTGGATGACACTGCGATGGCGTAGTGCATTGTGGGCCGTTCGCGTCACTCGAATTTGGCGCGAACGGCCCAAATCGTTCGATCTTCGTCGAACGATCGAACAGCCGATGTTCGAGTCGAACGTATGTTCGACTCGAACACGAAGCTCATCCCTAATCACTGATATACTGTGGACCATCCCTGATGTACTGTGGATCATCACTGATGTACTGTGGATCATCACTGAAGTATTGTGGATCATCACTGATGTACTGTGGATCATCACTGATGTACTGTGTATCATAACTGATGTACTGTGGATCATCACTGATGTACTATAGATCATCACTGATGTACTATAGATCATCACTGATGTACTATGGACCATCACTGGTGTACTGTGGATCATCACTGGTGTACTATGGACCATCCCTGATGTACTGTGGATCATCACTGATGTACTGTGGATCATCACTGATGTACTATAGTTCATCACTGATGTACTATGGGCCATCACTGGTGTACTATGGATCATCACTGGTGTACTATGGATCATCACTGATGTACTATGGACCATCCCTGATGTACTGTGGATCATCACTGATGTACTATGGATCATCACTGATGTACTGTGGATCATCACTGATGTACTATAGTTCATCACTGATGTACTATGGGCCATCATTGGTGTACTATGGATCATCACTGGTGTACTATGGATCATGACTGATGTACTATGGACCATCCCTGATGTACTGTGGATCATCTCTGATGTACTATAGTTCATCACTGATGTACTATGGGCCATCACTGGTGTACTATGGATCATCACTGGTGTACTATGGATCATCACTGATGTACTATGGACCATCCCTGATGTACTGTGGATCATCACTGATGTACTGTGGATCATCACTGATGTACTATGGATCATCACTGATGTACTATGGGCCATCACTGGTGTACTATGGGCCATCACTGGTGTACTATGGATCATCACTGGTGTACTATGGACCATCACTGATGGACTATGGACCATCACTGATGTACTATGGATCATCACTGATATACTGTGGACCATCACTGATGTACTGTGGACCATCCCTGATGTACTGTGGATCATCACTGAAGTATTGTGGATCATCACTGATGTACTGTGGATCATCACTGATGTACTGTGGATCATCACTAATGTACTGTGGATCATAACTGATGTACTGTGGATCATCACTGGTGTACTATGGACCATCCCTGATGTACTGTGGATCATCACTGATGTACTGTGGATCATCACTGATGTACTATAGTTCATCACTGATGTACTATGGGCCATCACTGGTGTACTATGGATCATCACTGGTGTACTATGGATCATCACTGATGTACTATGGACCATCCCTGATGTACTGTGGATCATCACTGATGTACTGTGGATCATCACTGATGTACTATGGATCATCACTGATGTACTATGGGCCATCACTGGTGTACTATGGATCATCACTGATGTACTATGGATCATCACTGATGTACTATGGACCATCACTGATGTACTATGGGCCATCACTGGTGTACTATGGATCATCACCGATGTACTGTGGACCATCCCTGATGTACTGTGGACCATCACTGATGTACTGTGGATCATCACTGATGTACTATGGATCATCACTGATGTACTATAGATCATCACTGATGTACTATAGATCATCACTGATGTACTATGGACCATCACTGATGTACTATAGATCATCACTGATGTACTATGGACCATCACTGGTGTACTATGGATCATCACTGGTGTACTGTGGATCATCACTGGTGTACTATGGACCATCCCTGATGTACTGTGGATCATCACTGATGTACTGTGGATCATCACTGATGTACTATAGTTCATCACTGATATACTGTGGGCCATCACTGGTGTACTATGGATCATCACTGGTGTACTATGGATCATCACTGATGTACTATGGACCATCCCTGATGTACTGTGGATCATCACTGATGTACTGTGGACCATCACTGATGTACTATGGATCATCACTGATGTACTGTGGATCATCACTGATGTACTATAGTTCATCACTGATGTACTATGGGCCATCACTGGTGTACTATGGATCATCACTGGTGTACTATGGATCATCACTGATGTACTATGGGCCATCACTGGTGTACTATGGATCATCACTGATGTACTATAGCTCATCACTGATGTACTATGGACCATCACTGATGTACTGTGGATCATCACTGATGTACTGTGGATCATCACTGAAGTATTGTGGATCATCACTGATGTACTGTGGATCATCACTGATGTACTGTGTATCATAACTGATGTACTGTGGATCATCACTGATGTACTATAGATCATCACTGATGTACTATAGATCATCACTGATGTACTATGGACCATCACTGATGTACTATAGATCATCACTGATGTACTATTGACCATCACTGGTGTACTATGGATCATCACTGGTGTACTGTGGATCATCACTGGTGTACTATGGACCATCCCTGATGTACTGTGGATCATCACTGATGTACTGTGGATCATCACTGATGTACTATAGTTCATCACTGATGTACTATGGGCCATCACTGATGTACTATGGATCATCACTGATGTACTGTGGATCATCACTGATGTACTATAGTTCATCACTGATGTACTATGGGCCATCACTGGTGTACTATGGATCATCACTGGTGTACTATGGATCATCACTGATGTACTATGGACCATCCCTGATGTACTGTGGATCATCACTGATGTACTGTGGATCATCACTGATGTACTATGGATCATCACTGATGTACTATGGGCCATCACTGGTGTACTATGGGCCATCACTGGTGTACTATGGATCATCACTGGTGTACTATGGACCATCACTGATGGACTATGGACCATCACTGATGTACTATGGATCATCACTGATATACTGTGGACCATCACTGATGTACTGTGGACCATCCCTGATGTACTGTGGATCATCACTGAAGTATTGTGGATCATCACTGATGTACTGTGGATCATCACTGATGTACTGTGGATCATCACTAATGTACTGTGGATCATAACTGATGTACTGTGGATCATCACTGGTGTACTATGGACCATCCCTGATGTACTGTGGATCATCACTGATGTACTGTGGATCATCACTGATGTACTATAGTTCATCACTGATGTACTATGGGCCATCACTGGTGTACTATGGATCATCACTGGTGTACTATGGATCATCACTGATGTACTATGGACCATCCCTGATGTACTGTGGATCATCACTGATGTACTGTGGATCATCACTGATGTACTATGGATCATCACTGATGTACTATGGGCCATCACTGGTGTACTATGGATCATCACTGATGTACTATGGATCATCACTGATGTACTATGGACCATCACTGATGTACTATGGGCCATCACTGGTGTACTATGGATCATCACCGATGTACTGTGGACCATCCCTGATGTACTGTGGACCATCACTGATGTACTGTGGATCATCACTGATGTACTATGGATCATCACTGATGTACTATAGATCATCACTGATGTACTATAGATCATCACTGATGTACTATGGACCATCACTGATGTACTATAGATCATCACTGATGTACTATGGACCATCACTGGTGTACTATGGATCATCACTGGTGTACTGTGGATCATCACTGGTGTACTATGGACCATCCCTGATGTACTGTGGATCATCACTGATGTACTGTGGATCATCACTGATGTACTATAGTTCATCACTGATATACTGTGGGCCATCACTGGTGTACTATGGATCATCACTGGTGTACTATGGATCATCACTGATGTACTATGGACCATCCCTGATGTACTGTGGATCATCACTGATGTACTGTGGACCATCACTGATGTACTATGGATCATCACTGATGTACTGTGGATCATCACTGATGTACTATAGTTCATCACTGATGTACTATGGGCCATCACTGGTGTACTATGGATCATCACTGGTGTACTATGGATCATCACTGATGTACTATGGGCCATCACTGGTGTACTATGGATCATCACTGATGTACTATAGCTCATCACTGATGTACTATGGACCATCACTGATGTACTGTGGATCATCACTGATGTACTGTGGATCATCACTGAAGTATTGTGGATCATCACTGATGTACTGTGGATCATCACTGATGTACTGTGTATCATAACTGATGTACTGTGGATCATCACTGATGTACTATAGATCATCACTGATGTACTATAGATCATCACTGATGTACTATGGACCATCACTGATGTACTATAGATCATCACTGATGTACTATTGACCATCACTGGTGTACTATGGATCATCACTGGTGTACTGTGGATCATCACTGGTGTACTATGGACCATCCCTGATGTACTGTGGATCATCACTGATGTACTGTGGATCATCACTGATGTACTATAGTTCATCACTGATGTACTATGGGCCATCACTGATGTACTATGGATCATCACTGATGTACTGTGGATCATCACTGATGTACTATAGTTCATCACTGATGTACTATGGGCCATCACTGGTGTACTATGGATCATCACTGGTGTACTATGGATCATCACTGATGTACTATGGACCATCCCTGATGTACTGTGGATCATCACTGATGTACTGTGGATCATCACTGATGTACTATGGATCATCACTGATGTACTGTGGATCATCACTGATGTACTATAGTTCATCACTGATGTACTATGGGCCATCACTGGTGTACTATGGATCATCACTGGTGTACTATGGATCATCACTGATGTACTATGGACCATCCCTGATGTACTATGGACCATCACTGGTGTACTATGGATCATCACTGGTGTACTGTGGATCATCACTGGTGTACTATGGACCATCCCTGATGTACTGTGGATCATCACTGATGTACTATGGGCCATCACTGGTGTACTATGGGCCATCACTGTTGTACTATGGATCATCACTGGTGTACTATGGATCATCACTGGTGTACTATGGATCATCACTGGTGTACTATAGATAATCACTGATGTACTATGGACCATCACTGGTGTACTATGGATCATCACTGGTGTACTGTGGATCATCACTGGTGTACTATGGAACATCCCTGATGTACTGTGGATCATCACTGGTGTACTATGGATCATCACTGGTGTACTGTGGATCATCACTGATGTACTGTGTATCATAACTGATGTACTGTGGATCATCACTGATGTACTATAGATCATCACTGATGTACTATAGATCATCACTGATGTACTATGGACCATCACTGATGTACTATAGATCATCACTGATGTACTATGGACCATCACTGGTGTACTATGGATCATCACTGGTGTACTGTGGATCATCACTGGTGTACTATGGACCATCCCTGATGTACTGTGGATCATCACTGATGTACTGTGGATCATCACTGATGTACTATAGTTCATCACTGATGTACTATGGGCCATCACTGGTGTACTATGGATCATCACTGGTGTACTATGGATCATCACTGATGTACTATGGACCATCCCTGATGTACTATGGACCATCACTGGTGTACTATGGATCATCACTGGTGTACTGTGGATCATCACTGGTGTACTATGGACCATCCCTGATGTACTGTGGATCATCACTGATGTACTGTGGATCATCACTGATGTACTATAGTTCATCACTGATGTACTATGGGCCATCACTGGTGTACTATGGATCATCACTGGTGTACTATGGATCATCACTGATGTACTATGGACCATCCCTGATGTACTGTGGATCATCACTGATGTACTGTGGATCATCACTGATGTACTATGGATCATCACTGATGTACTGTGGATCATCACTGATGTACTATAGTTCATCACTGATGTACTATGGGCCATCACTGGTGTACTATGGATCATCACTGGTGTACTATGGATCATCACTGATATACTATGGACCATCCCTGATGTACTGTGGATCATCACTGATGTACTATAGTTCATCACTGATGTACTATGGGCCATTACTGGTGTACTATGGATCATCACTGGTGTACTATGGATCATCACTGATGTACTATGGACCATCCCTGATGTACTGTGGATCATCACTGATGTACTGTGGATCATCACTGATGTACTGTGGATCATCACTGATGTACTATGGGCCATCACTGGTGTACTATGGGCCATCACTGTTGTACTATGGATCATCACTGGTGTACTATGGATCATCACTGGTGTACTATGGACCATCACTGATGTACTATGGACCATCACTGATGTACTATGGATCATCACTGATATACTGTGGACCATCCCTGATGTACTGTGGATCATCACTGATGTACTGTGGATCATCACTGAAGTATTGTGGATCATCACTGATGTACTGTGGATCATCACTGATGTACTGTGTATCATAACTGATGTACTGTGGATCATCACTGATGTACTATAGATCATCACTGATGTACTATAGATCATCACTGATGTACTATGGACCATCACTGATGTACTATAGATCATCACTGATGTACTGTGGATCATCACTGGTGTACTATGGACCATCCCTGATGTACTGTGGATCATCACTGATGTACTGTGGATCATCACTGATGTACTATAGTTCATCACTGATGTACTATGGGCCATCGCTGGTGTACTATGGATCATCACTGGTGTACTATGGATCATAACTGATGTACTATGGACCATCCCTGATGTACTGTGGATCGTCACTGATGTACTGTGGATCATCACTGATGTACTATGGATCATCACTGATGTACTGTGGATCATCACTGATGTACTATGGGCCATCACTGGTGTACTATGGGCCATCACTGGTGTACTCAGAATCATCACTGATCTACTATGGATCATCACTGATGTACTATGGACCATCACTGATGTACTATGGGCCATCACTGGTGTACTATGGATCATCACCGATGTACTGTGGACCATCCCTGATGTACTGTGGACCATCACTGATGTACTGTGGGTCATCACTGATGTACTATGGATCATCACTGATGTACTATAGATCATCACTGATGTACTATAGATCATCACTGATGTACTATGGACCATCACTGATGTACTATAGATCATCACTGATGTACTATGGACCATCACTGGTGTACTATGGATCATCACTGGTGTACTATGGATCATCACTGGTGTACTATGGACCATCCCTGATGTACTGTGGATCATCACTGATGTACTGTGGATCATCACTGATGTACTATAGTTCATCACTGATGTACTATGGGCCATCACTGGTGTACTATGGATCATCACTGGTGTACGATGGATCATCACTGATATACTGTGGACCATCCCTGATGTACTGTGGATCATCACTGATGTACTGTGGATCATCACTGAAATATTGTGGATCATCACTGATGTACTGTGGATCATCACTGATGTACTGTGTATCATAACTGATGTACTGTGGATCATCACTGATGTACTATAGATCATCACTGATGTACTATAGATCATCACTGATGTACTATGGACCATCACTGATGTACTATAGATCATCACTGATGTACTGTGGATCATCACTGGTGTACTATGGACCATCCCTGATGTACTGTGGATCATCACTGATGTACTGTGGATCATCACTGATGTACTATAGTTCATCACTGATGTACTATGGGCCATCGCTGGTGTACTATGGATCATCACTGGTGTACTATGGATCATCACTGATGTACTATGGACCATCCCTGATGTACTGTGGATCGTCACTGATGTACTGTGGATCATCACTGATGTACTATGGATCATCACTGATGTACTGTGGATCATCACTGATGTACTATGGGCCATCACTGGTGTACTATGGGCCATCACTGGTGTACTCAGAATCATCACTGATCTACTATGGATCATCACTGATGTACTATGGACCATCACTGATGTACTATGGGCCATCACTGGTGTACTATGGATCATCACCGATGTACTGTGGACCATCCCTGATGTACTGTGGACCATCACTGATGTACTGTGGGTCATCACTGATGTACTATGGATCATCACTGATGTACTATAGATCATCACTGATGTACTATAGATCATCACTGATGTACTATGGACCATCACTGATGTACTATAGATCATCACTGATGTACTATGGACCATCACTGGTGTACTATGGATCATCACTGGTGTACTATGGATCATCACTGGTGTACTATGGACCATCCCTGATGTACTGTGGATCATCACTGATGTACTGTGGATCATCACTGATGTACTATAGTTCATCACTGATGTACTATGGGCCATCACTGGTGTACTATGGATCATCACTGGTGTACTATGGATCATCACTGATGTACTATGGACCATCCCTGATGTACTGTGGATCATCACTGATGTACTGTGGATCATCACTGATGTACTATGGATCATCACTGATGTACTGTGGATCATCACTGATGTACTATAGTTCATCACTGATGTACTATGGGCCATCACTGGTGTACTATGGATCATCACTGATGTACTATGGATCATCACTGATGTACTATGGACCATCCCTGATGTTCTGTGGATCATCACTGATGTACTATAGTTCATCACTGATGTACTATGGGCCATCACTGGTGTACTATGGATCATCACTGGTGTACTATGGATCATCACTGATGTACTATAGATCATCACTGATGTACTATAGCTCATCACTGATGTACTATGGACCATCACTGATGTACTATAGATCATCACTGATGTACTATGGACCATCACTGGTGTACTATGGATCATCACTGGTGTACTGTGGATCATCACTGGTGTACTATGGACCATCCCTGATGTACTGTGGATCATCACTGATGTACTGTGGATCATCACTGATGTACTATAGTTCATCACTGATGTACTATGGGCCATCACTGGTGTACTATGGATCATCACTGGTGTACTATGGATCATCACTGATGTACTATGGACCATCCCTGATGTACTGTGGATCATCACTGATATACTGTGGATCATCACTGATGTACTATGGATCATCACTGATGTACTGTGGATCATCACTGATGTACTATAGTTAATCACTGATGTACTATGGGCCATCACTGGTGTACTATGGATCATCACTGGTGTACTGTGGATCATCACTGGTGTACTATGGACCATCCCTGATGTACTGTGGATCATCACTGATGTACTGTGGATCATCACTGATGTACTATAGTTCATCACTGATGTACTATGGGCCATCACTGGTGTACTATGGATCATCACTGATGTACTATGGACCATCCCTGATGTACTGTGGATCATCACTGATGTACTATAGTTCATCACTGATGTACTATGGGCCATCACTGGTGTACTATGGATCATCACTGGTGTACTATGGATCATCACTGATGTACTATAGATCATCACTCATGTACTATAGCTCATCACTGATGTACTATGGACCATCACTGATGTACTATGGACCATCACTGGTGTACTATGGATCATCACTGGTGTACTGTGGATCATCACTGGTGTACTGTGGATCATCACTGATGTACTGTGGATCATCACTGATGTACTATAGTTCATCACTGATGTACTATGGGCCATCACTGGTGTACTATGGATCATCACTGGTGTACTATGGATCATCACTGATGTACTATGGACCATCCCTGATGTACTGTGGATCATCACCAGGGATGAGCCGAACACCCCCCTGTTCGGTTCACACCAGAACCTGCGAACAGACAAAATGTTCGTGTAAACTTTAGAACCCTATTAAATACAATGGACTCGAACGTTCGAAATCTAAAGTGTTAATTATAAAGGCTAATATGCAAGTTATTGTCCTAAAAAGTGTTTGGGGACCTGGGTCCTGCCCCAGGGGACATGTATCAATGCAAAAATAAGTTTTAAAAATGGCCGTTTTTTCGGGAGCAGTGATTTTAATAATGCTTAAAATGAAAAAATAAAAGTGAAATATTCCTTTAAATTTCGTACCTGGGGGGTGTGTATGATATGCATGTGAAGTGGCGCATGTTTCCCGTGCTTAGAACTGTCCCTGCAAAAAATGTCATCTTTGAAAGAAAAAAAATGCATTTAAAACTGACTCGCGGCTATTAATGAATTGTCGGCTCCCGGCAATACATACAAAAGTCATTGAGAAAAAAAAAAAAAAAAGCGTGGGGGTTCCCCAGAATTCAATTACCAGGCCCTTCAGATCTGGCATGGATTTTAAGGGGAACTCCACCCCAAGTTTAAAAAAAAAATGGCGTGGAGTCCCCCTAAAAATCCATACCAGACCCCTTATCCGAGCACGCAACCTGGCCGGCCGCAGGGGAAAGGGGGGGGGACGAGAGAGCGGCCCCCCCTCCCTCCTGAACCGTACCAAGCCACATGCCCTCAACATGGGGAGGATGTCCCCATGTTGATGGGGACAAGGGCCTCATCCCCACAACCCTTGCCCGGTGGTTGTGGGGGTCTGCGGGCGGGGGGCTTATCGGAATCTGGAAGACCCCTTTAACAAAGGGGACCCCCAGATCCCGCCCCCCCCCTATGTGAATTGGTAACGGGTACATTGTACCCCTACCATTTCACGAAGAAAGCGTAAAAAAAATGTTTAAAAAAACACACAAACACCTTGAAAAAGTCCTTTATTTAAAAAAATAAATAAATAAACATTCCAGCGGTGAAATCCAGTGTCCCGCGGCGATCCCGATGTCCAGCGCTGTCCTTCATTGGTTGTGCCTGAGCGGACCTGATGGGGAACTCCCTCTCAGTATTTTAAATGTATAGACCCGCCCCTTCTAAAGTTCCCCATCAGGTCCGCTCAGCGGACGAGATGCGGAACATGAGAAGGGGCGGGTCTATACATGTATTACCAAAGTGAGAGAAGTTCCCCATCAGGTCCGCCCCCTCGGTATGTCAGACCCGCCTACGTCATTGGCTTGAGCGGGGAACTTCCTTCACTATGTAAATTTAAATTTACATAGTGAAGGAAGTTCCCCGCTCAAGCCAATGACGTAGGCGGGTCTGACATACCGAGGAGGCGGACCTGATGGGGAACTGCTCTCACTTTGGTAATACATGTATAGACCCGCCCCTTCTCATGTTCCGCATCTGGTCCGCTGAGCGGACCTGATGGGGAACTTTAGAAGGGGCGGGTCTATACATTTAAAATACTGAGAGGGAGTTCCCCATCAGGTCCGCTCAGGCACAACCAATGACGGACAGCGCTGGACATCGGGATCGCCGCGGGACACTGGATTTCACCGCTGGAATGTTTTTTTTTTTTTTTTTAAATAAAGGACTTTTTCAAGGTGTTTGTGTGTTTTTTTAAACATTTTTTTACGCTTTCTTCGTGAAATGGTAGGGGTACAATGTACCCCTTACCAATTCACATAGGGGGGGGGGCCGGGATCTGGGGGTCCTCTTTGTTAAAGGGGTCTTCCAGATTCCGATAAGCCCCCCGCCCGCAGACCCCCACAACCACCGGGCAAGGGTTGTGGGGATGAGGCCCTTGTCCCCATCAACATGGGGACATCCTCCCCATGTTGAGGGCATGTGGCTTGGTACGGTTCAGGAGGGAGGGGGGGCCGCTCTCTCGTCCCCCCCTTTTCCCCTGCGGCCGGCCAGGTTGCATGCTCGGATAAGGGGTCTGGTATGGATTTTTAGGGGGACTCCACGCCATTTTTTTTTAAATTTGGGGTGGAGTTCCCCTTAAAATCCATGCCAGATCTGAAGGGCCTGGAATGGATATTTGGGGGAACCCCACGTCAATTTTTTTTTTATTTGCGGCGGGGTTCCCCTTAATATCCATTCCAGACCTGAAGGGCCTGGTAATTGAATTCTGGGGAACCCCCACGCTTTTTTTTTTTTTTTTATCAATGACTTTTGTATGTATTGCCGGGAGCCGACAATTCATTAATAGCCGCGAGTCAGTTTTAAATGCATTTTTTTCTTTCAAAAATGACACTTTTTGCAGGGACAGTTCTAAGCACGGGAAACATGCGCCACTTTACATGCATATCATACACACCCCCCAGGTACGAAATTTAAAGGAATATTTCACTTTTATTTTTTTCATTTTAAGCATTATTAAAATCACTGCTCCCGAAAAAACGGCCGTTTTTAAAACTTCTTTTTGCATTGATACATGTCCCCTGGGGCAGGACCCGGGTCCCCAAACACTTTTTAGGACAATAACTTGCATATAAGCCTTTATAATTAGCACTTTAGATTTCTCCCATAGATTTTTCGAATTTGCCGCGAACACCCCAATTTGTTCGCTGTTCGGCGAACGGGCGAACAGGCAATGTTCGAGTCGAACATGAGTTCGACTCGAACTCGAAGCTCATCCCTAATCATCACTGATATACTGTGGATCATCACTGATGTACTATGGATCATCACTGATGTACTGTGGATCATCACTGATGTACTATAGTTCATCACTGATGTACTATGGGCCATCACTGGTGTACTATGGATCATCACTGGTGTACTATGGATCATCACTGATGTACTATGGACCATCCCTGATGTACTGTGGATCATCACTGATGTACTATAGTTCATCACTGATGTACTATGGGCCATCACTGGTGTACTATGGATCATCACTGGTGTACTATGGATCATCACTGATGTACTATGGACCATCCCTGATGTACTGTGGATCATCACTGATGTACTGTGGATCATCACTGATGTACTATGGATCATCACTGATGTACTATGGGCCATCACTGGTGTACTATGGGCCATCACTGGTGTACTATAGATCATCACTGGTGTACTATGGACCATCACTGATGTACTATGGATCATCACTGATATACTGTGGACCATCCCTGATGTACTGTGGATCATCACTGATGTACTGTGGATCATCACTGAAGTATTGTGGATCATCACTGATGTACTGTGGATCATCACTGATGTACTATAGATCATCACTGATGTACTATGGACCATCACTGATGTACTATAGATCATCACTGATGTACTATGGACCATCACTGGTGTACTATGGATCATCACTGGTGTACTGTGGATCATCACTGGTGTACTATGGACCATCCCTGATGTACTGTGGATCATCACTGATGTACTGTGGATCATCACTGATGTACTATAGTTCATCACTGATGTACTATGGGCCATCACTGGTGTACTATGGATCATCACTGGTGTACTATGGATCATCACTGATGTACTATGGACCATCCCTGATGTACTGTGGATCATCACTGATGTACTGTGGATCATCACTGATGTACTATGGATCATCACTGATGTACTGTGGATCATCACTGATGTACTATTGTTCATCACTGATGTACTATGGGCCATCACTGGTGTACTATGGATCATCACTGGTGTACTATGGATCATCACTGATGTACTATGGACCATCCCTGATGTACTGTGGATCATCACTGATGTACTATAGTTCATCACTGATGTACTATGGGCCATCACTGGTGTACTATGGATCATCACTGGTGTACTATGGATCATCACTGATGTACTATGGACCATCCCTGATGTACTGTGGATCATCACTGATGTACTGTGGATCATCACTGATGTACTATGGATCATCACTGATGTACTATGGGCCATCACTGGTGTACTATGGGCCATCACTGGTGTACTATGGATCATCACTGGTGTACTATGGATCATCACTGGTGTACTATGGACCATCACTGATGTACTATGGACCATCACTGATGTACTATGGATCATCACTGATATACTGTGGACCATCCCTGATGTACTGTGGATCATCACTGATGTACTGTGGATCATCACTGAAGTATTGTGGATCATCACTGATGTACTGTGGATCATCACTAATGTACTGTGGATAATAACTGATGTACTGTAGATCATCACTGATGTACTATAGATCATCACTGGTGTACTATGTATATAGATCATCACTGATGTACTATGGACCATCACTGATGTACTATAGATCATCACTGATGTACTATGGACCATCACTGGTGTACTATGGATCATCACTGGTGTACTGTGGATTATCACTGGTGTACTATGGACCATCCCTGATGTACTGTGGATCATCACTGATGTACTGTGGATCATCACTGATGTACTATAGTTCATCACTGATGTACTATGGGCCATCACTGGTGTACTATGGATCATCACTGGTGTACTATGGATCATCACTGATGTACTATGGACCATCCCTGATGTACTGTGGATCATCACTGATGTACTATAGTTCATCACTGATGTACTATGGGCCATCACTGGTGTACTATGGATCATCACTGGTGTACTATGGATCATCACTGATGTACTATGGACCATCCCTGATGTACTGTGGATCATCACTGATGTACTGTGGATCATCATTGATGTACTATGGATCATCACTGATGTACTATGGGCCATCACTGGTGTACTACGGGCCATCACTGGTGTACTATGGATCATCACTGGTGTACTATGGATCATCACTGGTGTACTATGGACCATCACTGATGTACTGTGGACCACCACTGATGTACTGTGGATCATCACTGATGTACTGTGGATCATCCCTGGTGTACTATGGAACATTACTGGTGTACTATGGATCATCACTGGTGTACTATGGATCATCACTGATGTACTATGGGCCATCACTGATGTACTATGGATCATCACTGATATACTGTGGACCATCCCTGATGTACTGTGGATCATCACTGATGTACTGTGGATCATCACTGAAGTATTGTGGATCATCACTGATGTACTGTGGATCATCACTGATGTACTGTGGATCATAACTGATGTACTGTGGATCATCACTGGTGTACTATGGATCATCACTGATGTACTATGGATCATCACTGATGTACTATGGACCATCACTGATGTACTATGGGCCATCACTGGTGTACTATGGATCATCACTGATGTACTGTGGATCATCACTGATGTACTGTGGGCCATCACTGATGTACTATGGATCATCACTGATATACTGTGGACCATCCCTGATGTATTGTGGATCATCACTGATGTACTGTGGATCATCACTGATGTACTATTAATTATCACTGAAGTACTATGGGCCATCACTGGTGTACTATGGATCATCACTGGTGTACTATGGATCATCACTGATGTACTATGGATCATGACTGGTGTACTATGGATCATCACTGATGTACTGTGGACCATCCCTGATGTACTGTGGATCATCACTGATGTACTGTGGATCATCACTGATGTACTGTGGATCATCACTGATGTACTGAGGATCATCACTGATGTACTATGGATCATCACTGATGTACCTTGGATCATCACTGATGTACTGTGGATCATCACTGATGTACTGTGGATCATCACTGATGTACTATAGATCATCACTGTAGTACTATGGGCCATGACTGGTGTACTATGGATCATCACTGATGTACTATGGATCATCACTGATGTATTATGGCTCATCGCTGATGTACTATGAGCCATCACTGATGTACTATGGATCATCACTGGTGTACTATGGATCATCACTGATGTACTAAGAGCCATCACTGATGTACTATGGATCATCACTGGTGTACTATGGATCATCACTGATGTACTATGGATCATCACTGATGTACTATGAGCCATCACTGATGTACTATGGGCCATCCCTGGTGTACTATGGATCATCACTGATGTACTGTGGATCATCACTGATGTACTATGGGACATCACTGGTGTACTATGGGCCATCACTGGTGTACTATGGATCATCACTGGTGTACTATGGGCCATCACTGGTGTACTATCGGCCATCACTGGTGTACTATGGATCATCACTGGTGTACTATGGACCATCACTGATGTACTATGGCTCATCACTGATATACTGTGGACCATCCCTGATATACTGTGGATCATCCCTGATGTACTGTGGATCATCACTGATCTACTGTGGGCCATTACAGGTGTACTGTGGGCCATCACAGGTGTACTATGGAGCATCACTGATGTACTATGGATCATCACTGGTGTACTATGGATCATCACTGATGTACTGTGGACCATCCCTGATGTACTATAGATCATCACTGATGTACTGTGGATCATCACTGATGTACTATGGGCCATCACTGGTGTACTATGGGCCATCACTGGTGTACTATGGATCATCACTGGATTACAATGGATCATCCCTGGTGTACTATGGACCATCACTGATGTGCTTTGGGCCATCACTGGTGTACTATGGATCATCACTGATGTACTGTGGACCATCCCTGATGTACTGTGGATCATCACTGATGTACTATGGATCATCACTGATGTACTATGGACCATCACTGGTGTACTATGGACCATCACTGGTGTACTATGGATCATCACTGATGTACTGTGGATCATCACTGATGTACTGTGGGCCATCACTGATGTACTATGGATCATCACTGATATACTGTGGACCATCCCTGATGTATTGTGGATCATCACTGATGTACTGTGGATCATCACTGATGTACTATAGATCATCACTGAAGTACTATGGGCCATCACTGGTGTACTATGGATCATCACTGGTGTACTATGGGCCATCACTGGTGTACTATGGATCATCACTGATGTACTATGGATCATCACTGATGTACTGTGGATCATCACTGATGTACTGTGGATCATCACTGATGTACTGTGGATCATCACTGATGTACTGTGGATCATCATTGATGTACTGAGGATCATCACTGATGTACTATGGATCATCACTGATGCACCGTGGATCATCACTGATGTACTGTGGATGATCACTGATGTACTGTGGATCATCACTGATGTACTGTGGATCATCATTGATGTACTGAGGATCATCACTGATGTACTATGGATCATCACTGATGTACCGTGGATCATCACTGATGTACTGTGGATCATCACTGATGTACTGTGGATCATCACTGATGTACTATAGATCATCACTGAAGTACTATGGGCCATCACTGGTGTACTATGGATCATCACTGATGTATTATGGATCATCACTGATGTACTATGAGCCATCACTGATGTACTATGGATCATCACTGGTGTACTATGGATCATCACTGATGTACTATGGATCATCACTGATGTACTATGAGCCATCACTGATGTACTATGGATCATCACTGGTGTACTATGGATCATCACTGATGTACTATGGATCATCACTGATGTACTATGAGCCATCACTGATGTACTATGGGCCATCCCTGGTGTACTATGGATCATCACTGATGTACTGTGGATCATCACTGATGTACTATGGGACATCACTGGTATACTATGGGCCATCTCTGGTGTACTATGGATCATCACTGGTGTACTATGGGCCATCACTGGTGAACTATGGATCATCACTGGTGTACTATGGACCATCACTGATTTACTATGGACCATCACTGATGTACTGTGGATCATCACTGATGTACTGTGGGTCATCCCTGGTGTACTATGGATCATCACTGGTGTAATATGGATCATCACTGATGTACTATGGGCCATCACTGATGTACTATGGATCATCACTGATGTACTGTGGACCATCCCTGATGTACTGTGGCTCATCACTGATGTACTATAGTTCATCACTGATGTACTATGGGCCATCACTGGTGTACTATGGATCATCACTGGTGTACTATGGATCATCACTGATGTACTATGGACCATCCCTGATGTACTGTGGATCATCACTGATGTACTGTGGATCATCACTGATGTACTATGGATCATCACTGATGTACTATGGGCCATCACTGGTGTACTATGGGCCATCACTGGTGTACTATGGATCATCACTGGTGTACTATGGACCATCACTGATGTACTATGGTCCATCACTGATGTACTATGGATCATCACTGATAGTGATGAGCCGAACACCCCCGGGTTCGGTTCGCACCAGAACCCGCGAACGGACCGAAAGTTTGTACGAACATTAGAACCCTATTAAATACAATGGATGCGAACGTTCGAATTCTAAAGTGCTAATTATAACAACTATTATGCATGTTATTGTCCTAAAAAGGGTTTGGGAACCCGGGTTGTGCACCAGGGGACATGTATCAATGCAAAAAGAAGTTTTAAAAACGGTCGTTTTTCGGGAGCAGTCATTTTAATGATGCATAAAGTGAAAAAAAAAAAGTCAAATATTCCTTTAAATATCGTACCTGGGGGGTGTCTAAAGTATGCCTGTGAAGTGCCACGTGTTTCCCGTGTTTAGAACTGTCCCTGCACAAAATGACACTTCTAAAGGAAAAAAAAAGCCATTTAAAACTGCTTGCGGCTTTAATGTAATGTCTGGTCCCGGTAATATGGATGAAAATCTTTAAGAAAAATGGCATAGCTACCCCATGACCCCCCCCTACCCCAGCCCATTACCAGTCCCTTTGGGTCTTGTATGGATATTAAGGGGAACCCCGCACATAAAATAAAAAAGGCCCTATATACTCTGAACAGCCGTATACAGGCGGTGCATACAAGACAGGGACTGTAGGTTTGTTCTTATGTAGAATGTGTTTGTAATTTTGAACAGGTACATTGTTTAAGTGTAGCTCCAGCCCAAAAATCTATTTTTAAACTTTTTGGAAAACATAGGTAAGGGTTATCACCCCTGTAACATTTGTTTTGCTGTCTGTGCCCCTGTTCAGAACATTTCACCTCACTTTCCGTCCCAATGACAACTGTTTTTGAAATGTGGTGTTTTTCTTGAAACAAGGATTGGTGATAAAGCATCAGTACAGAGGAGACACCTTTCTCCCATATTAATTCTTACAGGAGAGAATTTTCCTTCCTAGGGGTAGATTTCCTCTCACTTCCTGTTGTCTTCTTGCTTTTGCAAGTAGGAGTCGTTTGTAAGTTGGATTTTTGAAAGTAGGGACCTGCTGTATATACTCTGCAGAAATAGGCCCCTTAGTTGTTGGTGTTGGCACAACACTGTAAGCACTCACAGTTACTCTTGGTTGGTGCTGGAACGCCCTGCTGTCAACTATTATATCAGGAATTTTAATTACATATAATTGTTGAACAGTGGTAGTAAAAATTGGGCCTTTGATGGTGGTGCTGGTGCCACAACACTGTAAGCCCTGACAGTTACTCTTGGTGGGTGCAGCAATGGGCCCTGCTGTGAATTATTAGATCAAGAATTGTAATTGCATGCCCCTGTTGAACAGGGGCTGAAAAATTGGGCCTTTCGTGGTGGTGGTGGTGGTGGCGTTGCCACAACACTGTAAGCCCTCAGAGTTACTCTTGGTGGGTGCAGGAATGGGCCCTGCTGTGAATTATTAGATCAAGAATTGTAATTACATGCCCCTTTTGAACAGGGGCTGAAAAATTGGGCCTTTCGTGGTGATGGTGGTGGTGGCGTTGCCACAACACTGTAAGCCCTCAGAGTTACTCTTGGTGGGTGCAGCAATGGGCCCTGCTGTGAATTATTAGATCAAGAATTGTAATTGCATGCCCCTGTTGAACAGGGGCTGAAAAATTGGGCCTTAGGCACTGGTGGCACAACACTACAACCCCTCACAGATACTGTACTTGGAGCACAGCAATGAGCCCTGTTGCAAAGTATTGCTTCAAAAATTGTAATGACACGCCCCTGTTAAACAGGGGCTGAAAAATTGGGCCTTAGGCACTGGTGCCACAACACTCCAACCCCTCACAGATACTGTACTTGGAGCACAGCAATGAGCCCTATGGCAAATTATTGCTAAAAAAATTGTAATTACACGCCCCTGTAAAACAGGGGCTGAAAAATTGGGCCTTAGCCACTGGTGGCGGCACCCATAAACAAAAATGATCTTCCAAGCTATCATCATCAATCGTATCATTGAGGACTCGGAGGAGGAGGATAGCCAGTCAACATAACAGCACAGGCACTCAGCATCAGCAACAGTCTTGAAGGGATGTGACATGTTAAAATCAATTAGTCTGTTATATCAGCATCAGGTGTGTGGTAGCTGGTGGTGATCCAAGACTGGTTCATCTTGATGAAAGTCAGTCGATCAACCGAGTCGGTGGACAGGCGCACCCTGTGATCCGTGACAAATCCTCCAGCAGCACTGAATGTGCGTTCCGAAAGAACACTGGATGCAGGACAGGCCAGTAGCTCAATTGCATACTGTGCAAGCTCTGGCCAGTGATCCATCCTCAAGACTAGGGATGGGCCCGGTGCTCGATTCGAACCCATGTTCGAATCGAGCATCGGGCGTTCGCTCGCTCGTCGAGCCCAGAACTATTTGGGCCGTTCGCATCACATTCGTGTGATGCGAGCGGCCCCGCAAGGCATTGCGGCCGGCGCGGCCGGCGCAGTGCATTGCTGGCTGATGATTGGCCAAGCATGCACTGTGACCCCGCATGCTTGGCCAATCACAGCGCCCGAAACTCGGAGAGCAATAATTGGCTACAGGCAGGACGCCTGTAGCCAATTACAGCTCAGGGGCTTTAGTACACACCCCACCATTTAAAAGGCCGCCACGCCATCGGCCCCGGTCACATGAGTTCCGGCTTTAGGAGAGATTAGTCTGCTGATTCTGTCTTTGCTTGATACTGAAAGATTTGCTCTTCTTTGCTAAACCATTGGCTATTTCTTTGCTAAACCATTGCTACCTAAGTCATTGATCGTTCATTGCTGCTGATTGCACAGTTAGTGTGTTATTAGCTGCTGCTGGGGATTAGTCTGGTGCGTGCTTACTGTTAGTACAGTATTGCAGTAGTACCAACCGCAGTGCTGTTAGCACAGCATTGCACCCCAACAGCACCCATAGGACTTCTAGTGTGTTAGTGGCAGCAAACAGAGCTCCTATATTTTCTTCTCAGCAGCACCCATAGGACTTCTAGTGTGTTAGTGGCATCACACAGAGCTCCTATATTTTCTTCTCAGCAGCACCCATAGGACTTCTAGTGTGTTAGTGGCAGCAAACAGAGCTCCTATATTTTCTTCTCAGCAGCACCCATAGGACTTCTAGTGTGTTAGTGGCAGCAAACAGAGCTCCTATATTTTCTTCTCAGCAGCACCCATAGGACTTCTAGTGTGTTAGTGGCATCACACAGAGCTCCTATATTTTCTTCTCAGCAGCACCCATAGGACTTCTAGTGTGTTAGTGGCAGCAAACAGAGCTCCTATATTTTCTTCTCAGCAGCACCCATAGGACTTCTAGTGTGTTAGTGGCATCACACAGAGCTCCTATATTTTCTTCTCAGCAGCACCCATAGGACTTCTAGTGTGTTAGTGGCAGCAAACAGAGCTCCTATATTTTCTTCTCAGCAGCACCCATAGGACTTCTAGTGTGTTAGTGGCAGCAAACAGAGCTCCTATATTTTCTTCTCAGCAGCACCCATAGGACTTCTAGTGTGTTAGTGGCAGCAAACAGAGCTCCTATATTTTCTTCTCAGCAGCACCCATAGGACTTCTAGTGTGTTAGTGGCAGCAAACAGAGCTCCTATATTTTCTTCTCAGCAGCACCCATAGGACTTCTAGTGTGTTAGTGGCATCACACAGAGCTCCTATATTTTCTTCTCAGCAGCACCCATAGGACTTCTAGTGTGTTAGTGGCAGCAAACAGAGCTCCTATATTTTCTTCTCAGCAGCACCCATAGGACTTCTAGTGTGTTAGTGGCAGCAAACAGAGCTCCTATATTTTCTTCTCAGCAGCACCCATAGGACTTCTAGTGTGTTAGTGGCAGCAAACAGAGCTCCTATATTTTCTTCTCAGCAGCACCCATAGGACTTCTAGTGTGTTAGTGGCATCAAACAGAGCTCCTATATTTTCTTCTCAGCAGCACCCATAGGACTTCTAGTGTGTTAGTGGCATCACACAGAGCTCCTATATTTTCTTCTCAGCAGCACCCATAGGACTTCTAGTGTGTTAGTGGCAGCAAACAGAGCTCCTATATTTTCTTCTCAGCAGCACCCATAGGACTTCTAGTGTGTTAGTGGCAGCAAACAGAGCTCCTATATTTTCTTCTCAGCAGCACCCATAGGACTTCTAGTGTGTTAGTGGCAGCAAACAGAGCTCCTATATTTTCTTCTCAGCAGCACCCATAGGACTTCTAGTGTGTTAGTGGCATCACACAGAGCTCCTATATTTTCTTCTCAGCAGCACCCATAGGACTTCTAGTGTGTTAGTGGCAGCAAACAGAGCTCCTATATTTTCTTCTCAGCAGCACCCATAGGACTTCTAGTGTGTTAGTGGCATCACACAGAGCTCCTATATTTTCTTCTCAGCAGCACCCATAGGACTTCTAGTGTGTTAGTGGCAGCAAACAGAGCTCCTATATTTTCTTCTCAGCAGCACCCATAGGACTTCTAGTGTGTTAGTGGCATCACACAGAGCTCCTATATTTTCTTCTCAGCAGCACCCATAGGACTTCTAGTGTGTTAGTGGCAGCAAACAGAGCTCCTATATTTTCTTCTCAGCAGCACCCATAGGACTTCTAGTGTGTTAGTGGCATCACACAGAGCTCCTATATTTTCTTCTCAGCAGCACCCATAGGACTTCTAGTGTGTTAGTGGCAGCAAACAGAGCTCCTATATTTTCTTCTCAGCAGCACCCATAGGACTTCTAGTGTGTTAGTGGCATCACACAGAGCTCCTATATTTTCTTCTCAGCAGCACCCATAGGACTTCTAGTGTGTTAGTGGCAGCAAACAGAGCTCCTATATTTTCTTCTCAGCAGCACCCATAAGACTTCTAGTGTGTTAGTGGCATCACACAGAGCTCCTATATTTTCTTCTCAGCAGCACCCATAGGACTTCTAGTGTGTTAGTGGCAGCAAACAGAGCTCCTATATTTTCTTCTCAGCAGCACCCATAGGACTTCTAATGTGTTAGTGGCATCACACAGAGTTCCTATATTTTCATCTCAGCAGCACCCATAGGACTTCTAGTGTGTTAGTGGCAGCAAACAGAGCTCCTATATTTTCTTCTCAGCAGCACCCATAGGACTTCTAGTGTGTTAGTGGCATCACACAGAGCTCCTATATTTTCTTCTCAGCAGCACCCATAGGACTTCTAGTGTGTTAGTGGCAGCAAACAGAGCTCCTATATTTTCTTCTCAGCAGCACCCATAGGACTTCTAGTGTGTTAGTGGCAGCAAACAGAGCTCCTATATTTTCTTCTCAGCAGCACCCATAGGACTTCTAGTGTGTTAGTGGCAGCAAACAGAGCTCCTATATTTTCTTCTCAGCAGCACCCATAGGACTTCTAGTGTGTTAGTGGCAGCAAACAGAGCTCCTATATTTTCTTCTCAGCAGCACCCATAGGACTTCTAGTGTGTTAGTGGCATCACACAGAGCTCCTATATTTTCTTCTCAGCAGCACCCATAGGACTTCTAGTGTGTTAGTGGCAGCAAACAGAGCTCCTATATTTTCTTCTCAGCAGCACCCATAGGACTTCTAGTGTGTTAGTGGCATCACACAGAGCTCCTATATTTTCTTCTCAGCAGCACCCATAGGACTTCTAGTGTGTTAGTGGCAGCAAACAGAGCTCCTATATTTTCTTCTCAGCAGCACCCATAGGACTTCTAGTGTGTTAGTGGCAGCAAACAGAGCTCCTATATTTTCTTCTCAGCAGCACCCATAGGACTTCTAGTGTGTTAGTGGCAGCAAACAGAGCTCCTATATTTTCTTGTCAGCAGCACACATAGTACCTATAGTGTGTTAGTGTCAGCACCCATAGGACCTACAGTGTGTTGTGAGCACACATAGGAGTTCTATTTTTTATACTATATACACTACCGACTACAATGGCTGGAAGACCGCCAAGGAGAGGCAGAGCGTGCCGAGGCAAGAACACAGGGCAGGCAGGCTCTGTTTCTAGAGACAACAGTGCTGGCCGTGGACGTGGTCGTGCATCGTCATCAGCACGTGGCCATGGGACACGCTTGTCTTTGTTTTCGGCAGCTGGACATGTGGAGCCGCATCATGCCGAAGGCTTGGTAGAATGGATGACCAAGCCCTCCTCATCCTCCTCATCCTCTCTCACCCAGGCTCAGGGTACTGGCAGAGCAGCTGCCAACGCGTACTCAATGGCATCATCAGCCACCCCTTCCCTAGACCCACCATGTCCTCCTGAGGAGTCCCCCGAACTGTTTGAGCACAGTGTTGGGTACATGCTCCAGGAGGATGCCCAACGATTCGAAGGCTCGGATGATGATACCCAGCTTGAGGAAGTCAGTAGTGTGCGCGCAGAGAAAGGGGATGCTGAAGGACAGCAATCTGGCAGTAGTGTTCCACCAGCTGCAGCTTACTGCCAGGTTTGCTCTAGTGGTGAAGAGGGAGGGGATGATGAGGTCACTGACTCCACGTGGGTGCCTGAAGGGAGAGAGGAGGAGGAGGAGGAGGATGCAGCGTCACATGTCCAACGAGGCAGGATGCCCCCTGGAGGCCAGCTAGAGGCCAGCACAGCAACTGTACCACACCGCAGAGCTCCGCCTGTGCAGGGCGCTGCCTCTGCACGTTATCACAAAAGTTCTTTCGTGTGGGCCTTTTTTGAGACGAGTGCATCAGATCGCACCACTGCTATTTGCAATATTTGTCTCAAGCGTATCTCGCGTGGCCAAAACATCAGCCGCTTGGGCACCACAAGCATGAGCAGACATATGTCGACCTGCCATGCAGCTCGTTGGCAAGCACACATAAAAGACCCACACCAAAGAACAAAGCGGACCTCTCCTTGCTCCTCATCAGCTGGGATCTCCATCCCCACTATATCTTCAGTCCTCTCTGAAAGCTGCTCTGAGAGGACTGAAGGTGTAGAATTAGGTGTGTCACAACCAAGTACTTGCAGTACACCGACGTCCGATTGTAGCAGGCAAATTTCCCTGCCCCAGCTGCTGGACCGTCGAAAGAAGTATACTCCCAGCCATCCACATGCCCAGCGGTTGAATGCTAGCTTGGCTAAATTGCTAGCACTTCAACTGCTGCCTTTTCAGTTGATAGACTCGGCCCCCTTCCGTGAGTTTGTTCAATGTGCGGTTCCTCAGTGGCAGGTTCCCAAACGCCACTTTTTCTCACGGAAGGCAATTCCGTCTCTCTACTGGCATGTGGAAGGCAATGTCCATGCCTCGCTGGACAGGGCGGTCAGCGGTAAGGTGCATATTACCGCTGACTCATGGTCCAGCAGGCATGGACAGGGACGTTATCTTTCTTTCACGGCCCATTGGGTCACTCTATTGGTAGCTGGGAGGGATGCAGGACAAGGTGCAGTAGTGTTGGAGGTTGTTCCGCCACCACGCCTCCAAAATGCTACTACTGGTTGTGACACACCTCTCTCCTCCACCCCCTCCTCTTCTTCTTCCTCCATGTCCTCTTCGAGTGCTCTGTCCTCGGAACCAGCGGTGCTCCGTAGGCGTACAAGGGGCTACGCGAGTACGCAGGCAAAAAGATGCCATGCCGTGCTTGCGCTGGTGTGTTTGGGGGACAGGAGCCACACTGGGCCAGAGGTTCTGGCAGCTCTGCAGGGGCAGGCCGAGAGGTGGTTGACGCCACGCCAGCTTAAGCCAGGAATGGTCGTTTCTGATAATGGCACCAACCTCCTCTCCGCCCTGCGACAGGGGCAGCTCACCCATGTGCCCTGTATGGCTCACGTCCTCAACCTGGTGGTGCAGCGGTTCTTGGGCAGGTTCCCAGGCTTACAGGATGTCCTGAGGCAGGCCAGGAAAGTCTGTGTGCATTTCCGCCGATCTTATAATGCCAGTGCTCGCCTGGCTGAGCTGCAAAAGGAGCTGAACCTGCCCAAGAACCGCCTAATATGTGACATGCCCACCAGGTGGAACTCAACGTTGGCCATGCTGCAGCGACTGCACACGCAGCAGAGGGCCATCAATGAGTACCTTTGCGACTACGGCACCAGGACAGGGTCAGGGGAGCTTGGCTTTTTTTCCCCACGCCAGTGGAGCATGATCAGGGATGCATGCACTGTCCTCTCACCATTTGAGGAGGCCACGAGGATGGTGAGCAGTGACAGTGCATGCATCAGTGACACTGTACCTCTTGTCCACCTGTTGGAGCATACGCTGCGTGGGATAATGGACAGGGCACTTGAGGCAGAACAGAGGCAGGAAGAGGAGGACTTCCTTGTCTCTCAAGGCCCCCTTTATCCAGACAATGTTCCTTCTGTCCCACCCATCACACAGGAAGAGGAGGAGGAGGAGGATTGTGTGAGCATGGAGGTGGAGCCTGGCACTCAGCATCAGCAGCAGCAGTCTTTTAGGGATGATGTACAGTCCCAACAAACCAGTGGACTTGTACGTGGCTGGGAGGAGGTGGCTGGCGATCATGTCATCCTCAGTGACCCAGAAGACTCCGGACCGAATGCCTCAGCTAACCTACGCTGCATGGCCTCCCTGATCCTGCAAAGCCTGCGGAAGGATCCTCGTGTTCTTCGGATCAAGGAGAGTGACCATTACTGGCTGGCCACTCTCCTTGATCCACGGTACAAGGGTAAGGTTGTGGACCTTATCTTGCCGTCGCAGAGGGAGCAGAGGATGAGACATCTCAGGGAGGCCTTGCAGAAAGGTCTGTGCAACGCGTTCCCAGAAACTGGGAGGTTACAAACTCCTGGTCCTGGACGACGAGTTGCTGAGGCTTCGGTCAGTAGCAGAAGGAGCGGTGGGGAAGGTGGACGTCTGACCGCTGCGTTCAGACAATTTTTTAGTCCGCAGCCCCAAGGTATGATCGGTTCCAGCAACCATCGCCAGCGTCTGATATACATGGTGCAGGAATACCTAGGGGCAAGGTCAGACTTGGACACCTTTCCCACCGAAAATCCTCTGGCTTACTGGGTCCTGAGGATGGATCACTGGCCAGAGCTTGCACAGTATGCAATTGAGCTACTGGCCTGTCCTGCATCCAGCGTTCTTTCCGAACGCACATTCAGTGCTGCTGGAGGATTTGTCACCGATCATAGGGTGCGCCTGTCCACCGACTCGGTTGATCGACTGACCTTCATAAAAATGAATCAGTCTTGGATCACCACCAGCTACCAGACACCTGAAGCGGATATAACGGAATAATTTATAATGTCACATCCCTTCAAGACTGCCTATGCTGATGCTGAGTGACTGTCCTGTTATGTTCACTGACTATCCTCTTCCTCCTCCTCAATGATCCATGCCACCACACCAGTGCCTAAGGCACAATTTTTCAGCCCCTGTATAACAGGGGCGTGTAATTACAATTTTTTAAAAAGATGCTTCGCAACAGGTGTGACTGCTGTGCTCAGAGTACAGTATCTGTGAGGGGTTGCAGTGTTGTGGCACCAGCACCAGTGCCTAAGGCACAATTTTTCAGCCCCTGTTGGGGCGTGTAATTACAATTTTTAGGCAATGCTTTGCAACAGGTCTCATTGCTGTGCTCAGAGTACAGTATCTGTGAGGGGTTGCAGTGTTGTGGCACCAGCACCAGTGCCTAAGGCACAATTTTTCAGCCCCTGTATAACAGGGGCGTGTAATTACAATTTTTTTAAAAGATGCTTCGCAACAGGTGTGACTGCTGTGCTCAGAGTACAGTATCTGTGAGGGGTTGCAGTGTTGTGGCACCAGCACCAGTGCCTAAGGCACAATTTTTCAGCCCCTGTTGGGGCGTGTAATTACAATTTTTAGGCAATGCTTTGCAACAGGTCTCATTGCTGTGCTCAGAGTACAGTATCTGTGAGGGGTTGCAGTGTTGTGGCACCAGCACCAGTGCCTAAGGCACAATTTTTTAGCCCCTGTATAACAGGGGCGTGTAATTACAATTTTTTAAAAAGATGCTTCGCAACAGGTGTGACTGCTGTGCTCCAAGTACAGTATCTGTGAGGGGTTGCAGTGTTGTGGCACCAGCACCAATGCCTAAGGCACAATTTTTCAGCCCCTGTTTAACAGGGGCGTGTAATTACAAATCTTGATCTAATAGTTCACAGCAGGGCCCATTCCTGCGCCCACCAAGAGTAACTATGAGGGCCTACAGTCTTGTGGCAACACCGTCCACCACCACCACCACCACCAAAGGCCCAATTTTTCTGCCCTGTTCAACAGGTGCATGCAATTACAAATCTTGATCTAATAACTCACAGCAGGGCCCATTCCTGCACCCACCAAGAGTAACTGTGAGGGCTTACAGTCTTGTGGCAACACCGTCCACCACCACCACCACCACCACCAAAGGCCCAATTTTTCTGCCCGGTTCAACAGGTGCATGCAAGTACAAATCTTGATCTATTAACTCACAGCAGGGCCCATTCCTGTGCCCACCAGTCTTGTGGCTACACCAACATCTAATAGGGCAAATTTCTGCAGAGTATATACGGCAGGCCCCTACTTTCAAACATCCAACTTACAAACGACTCCTACTTGCAAACGGCAAGAGAAAACAGGAAGTGAGAGGAAATCTACCCCTAGGAAGGAAAATTCTATCCTGTTAGATTTAATTTGGGAAAAAGGTATCTCCTCTCTACTGATGCTTTATCACCAATCCTTGTTTCAATTAAAACCCCACTTTTCCAAAAACATTTGTCATTGGGACGGAAAGTGAGGTGACATGTTCTGAACAGATGTGCAAAGACAGCAAATGTTACAGGGGTGATAACCCCTCCCTATGTTCTCCAAAAAGCTTAAAAATTGATTTTTTTGGGATGTAGCTACACTTCATAATGTACCTGTTCAGATTCTACTTAAGAACAAACCTACAGTCCATGTCTTGTTTGCACCACCTATATACTGCTGTTCAGAGTATATAGGGTTGTAGGTATAGGGTTTTATTTTGGGTGCGGGGTCCCCCTTAGTATCCATACAAGACCCAAAGGGGCTGGGGTGGGGGGGGTGATGGGGTAGCCATGCCATTTTTCTCAAGGATTTTCAGCCATATGGCGGCCAGGACAAGACATGACATTAAAGCCGCAAGTGGTTTTAAATGGCTTCTTTTTTTCCTTTACAAATGTCATTTTGTGCAAGGACAGTTCTAAACACGGGAAACACATGCCACTTCACAGGCATACTTTAGACACCCCCCAGGTACCGTATTTAAAGGAAAATTTCACTTTTTTTTTTTCACTTTATGCATCATTAAAATGACTGCTCCCGAAAAAACTTTAGTTTTTAAAATTTCTTTTTGCATTGATATATGTCCCCTGGGGCAGGACCCGGGTCCCCAAACCTGTTTTATAACATTAACATGCATATTGGCCGTTGTAATTAGCAATTTTGATTTCGAACGTTCGCGTCCATTATAACGAATAGGGTTCGAAAATTCGCGCGAACTTTCGGTCCGTTCGAAGGTTCTGGTGCGAACCGAACCCGGGGGTGTTCGGCTCATCCCTACTCAAGACCCAGTAAGCCAGAGGATTTTCGGTGGGGAAGGTGTCCAAGTCTGACCTTGCCCCTAGATATTCCTGCACCATGTTTATCAGACGCTGGCGATGGTTGCTGGAACCGATCATACTTTGGGGCTGCGGACTAAAGAATTGTCTGAACGCATCGGTCAGACGGCCACCTTCCCCACCGCTCCTTCTTTGACTGGCCGAAGCCTCAGCAACTCGTTGTCCAGGACCAGGAGTTTGTAACCTCCCAGTCTCTGGGAACGCGTTGCACAGACCTTTCTGCAAGGCCTCCCGGAGTTGTCTCATCCTCTGCTCCCTCTGCGACGGTAACATAAGGTCCGCAACCTTACCTTTGTACCGTGGATCAAGGAGAGTGGCCAGCCAGTAATGGTCCCTCTCCTTGATCCGAAGAATACGAGGATCCTTCCGCAGACTTTGCAGGATCAGGGAGGCCATGCAGCGTAGGTTTGCTGAGGCATTCGCTCCGGAGTCCTCTGGGTCACTAAGGACGACATGACCTGCAGCCACCTCCTCCCAGCCACGTACAAGTCCACTGGTTTCTTGGGACTGTAAATCATCCCTAAAAGACTGCTGCTGATGATGCTGAGTGCCAGCCTCCACCTCCATGCTGACACAATCCTCCTCCTCCTCCTCCTCCTCCTCCTCCTCGTCCCCTTCCTGTGCGATGGGTGGGACAGAAGGAACACTGTCTGGGTAAAGGGGGCCTTGAGAGGCAAGGAAGTCCTCCTCTTCCTGCCTCTGTTCTGCCTCAAGTGCCCTGTCCATTATTCCACGCAGCGTGTGCTCCAACAGGTGGACAAGAGGTACAGTGTCACTGATGCATGCACTGTCACTGCTCACCATCCTCGTGGCCTCCTCAAATGGTGCCAGGACAGTGCATGCATCCCTGATCATGCCCCACTGGTGTGGAGAAAAAAAACCAAGCTCCCCTGACCCTGTCCTGGTGCCGTAGTCGCACAGGTACTCATTGATGGCCCTCTGCTGCGTGTGCAGCCGCTGCAGCATGGCCAACGTTGAGTTCCACCTGGTGGGCATGTCACATATAAGGCGGTTCTTGGGCAGGTTCAACTCCTTTTGCAGCTCAGCCAGGCGAGCACTGGCATTATAAGATCTGCGGAAATGCACACAGACTTTCCTGGCCTGCCTCAGGACATCCTGTAAGCCCGGGTACCTGCCCAAGAACCGCTGCACCACCAGGTTAAGGACGTGAGCCACACAGGGCACATGGGTCAGTTGTCCCTGTCGGAGGGCGGAGAGGAGGTTGGTGCCATTGTCGCAAACCACCATTCCTGGCTTAAGCTGGCGTGGCGTCAACCACCTCTCGGCCTGGCCCTGCAGAGCAGACAGGACCTCTGCCCCAGTGTGGCTTCTGTCCCCCAAACACACCAGCGCAAGCACGGCATGGCATCTTTTTGCCTGCGTACTTGCGTAGCCCCTTGAACGGCTACGGAGCACCGCTGGTTCATAGGACAAACCACAGGAAGAGGCCATGGAGGAAGAAGAAGAGGAGGGGGTGGAGGAGAGAGGTGTGTCACAACCAGTAGTAGCATTTTGGAGGCGTGGCGGTGGAACAACCTCCAACACTACTGCACCTTGTCCTGCATCCTTCCCAGCTGCCAAAAGAGTGACCCAATGGGCCGTGAAAGAAAGGTAACGTCCCTGTCCATGCCTGCTGGACCATGAGTCAGCGGTAATATGCACCTTACCGCTGACCGCCCTGTCCAGCGAGGCCAAGACATTGCCTTCCACATGCCGGTAGAGAGCCGGAATAGCCTTCCATGAGAAAAAGTGGCGTTTGGGAACCTGCCACTGAGGAACCGCACATTGCACAAACTCACGGAAGGGGGCCGAGTCTACCAACTGAAAAGGCAGCAGTTGAAGCGCTAGCAATTTAGCCAAGCTAGCATTCAACCGCTGGGCATGTGGATGGCTGGGAGTGAACTTCTTTTGACGGTCCAGCAGCTGGGGCAGGGAAATTTGCCTGCTAGAATCGGACGTCGGTGTACTGCTAGCAGAGTGGCCGCAAGTACATGGCTGTGACACACCTAATTCTACACCTTCATTCCTCTCAGTGCATGTTTCAGAGAGGACTGAAGTTATAGTGGGGTTGGAGATCCCAGCTGATGCGGTGCAAGGAGAGGTCCGCTTTGTTCTTTGGTGTGGGTCTTTGAGGTAGGCTTGCCAACGAGCTGCATGGCAGGTCAACATATGTCTGGTCAGGCATGTGGTACCCAAGCGGCTGATGTTTTGGCCACGCGATATACGCTTGAGACATATGTTGCAAACACCAGCTGTGCGATCTGATGCACTAGCCTCAAAAAAGGCCCACACCAAAGAACTTTTTGAATGACGGGCAGAGGCAGCGCCCTGCACAGGCGGAGCTCTGCGGTGTGATTCCGTCAGTGTACTGCCCTTACGCTGGCCACCAAAGGGCATCCTGCCTCGTTGGAGATGTGCCTCCTCCTCATCCTCCTCCTCCTCCTCTCTCCTATTAGGCACCCACGTGGAGTCAGTGACCTCATCATCCCCTCCCTCCTCATCACTGGAGCCAATCTGGCAGTATGCTGCAGCTGCTGGAACATGACTGCCAGATTGGTGTCCTTCTTGAGCATCCCCTCTGTCTGCTCTCACGCTACTGCCTTCCTGTAGCTGGGTTTCATCATCAGACCCTTCGAAACGCTGGGCATCCTCCTGGAGCATGTACCCAACACTGTGCTCAAACAGTTCGGGGGACTCCTCAGGAGGAGGACATGGTGGGTCTAGGGAAGGAGTGACTGATGATGAGTCTGACATTGATACCAGGGAAGAGGACGCTTTGGCAGCTGCTTTGCCAGTACCCTGAGCCTGGGTGAGAGAGGATGAGGAGGAGGAGGAGGGCTTGGTCATCCACTCTACCAAGTCTTCGGCATGATGTGGCTCAACATGTCCAGCTGCCGAAAAGAAGGACAAGCGTGTCCCATGGCCATGTGCTGATGACAATGCACCGCGTCCACGACCAGCACTGTTGCCCCCAGACACAGAGCCTGCTTGCCCTCTTTTATTGCCTCCTGACTGTCTGCCTCTCCTTGTTTGCCTTCCAGACATTCTAATAGATGGCCTGCAGGGAGATGGGAAAAAAGCAATAAGGGCTACCTTCAGGTGTCCTTCTCTGTCCCTTTACTTAAGGATTTCTAAATATGGTTGAGGATGATTGCTTTTGCACAGAATAGTACAACGACAATTTCCCTGACTGTCCAAAAAACAAGGATTTCAAAGATGGTTGATGAGGAATGCTTTAGCACACTATAGCACAAGGAGAATTTCCCTCACTGTCCTTCCCTGTCCCTAGAAACAAGGATTCGCACAGTAAAACACACTGACACTCTCCCTACCTATAGTTTTCTGTCCCTAGAAAAAATGTTTTTTTAAAGCACACTATAGCACAAGGAGAATTCCCTCACTGTCCTTCCCTGTCCCTAGAAACAAGGATTCGCACAGTAAAACACACTGACACTCTCCCTACCTATAGTTTTCTGTCCCTAGAAAAAATGTTTTTTTAAAGCAGACTATAGCACAAGGAGAATTCCTTCACTGTCCTTCCCTGTCCCTAGAAACAAGGATTCGCACAGTAAAACACACTGACACTCTCCCTACCTATAGTTTTCTGTCCCTAGAAAAAATTTTTTTTTAAAGCACACTATAGCACAAGGAGAATTTCCCTCACTGTCCTTCCCTGTCCCTAGAAACAAGGATTTGCACAGTAAAACACACTGACACTCTCCCTACCTATAGTTTTCTGTCCCTAGAAAAATGTTTTTTTAAAGCACACTATAGCACAAGGAGAATTTCCCTCACTGTCCTTCCCTGTCCCTAGAAACAAGGATTCGCACAGTAAAACACACTGACACTCTCCCTACCTATAGTTTTCTGTCCCTAGAAAAAATGTTTTTTTTAAAGCACACTATAGCACAAGGAGAATTCCCTCACTGTCCTTCCCTGTCCCTAGAAACAAGGATTCGCACAGTAAAACACACTGACACTCTCCCTACCTATAGTTTTCTGTCCCTAGAATTTTTTTTTTTTAAAGCACACTATAGCACAAGGAGAATTTCCCTCACTGTCCTTCCCTGTCCCTAGAAACAAGGATTCGCACAGTAAAACACACTGACACTCTCCCTACCTATAGTTTTCTGTCCCTAGAAAAAATGTTTTTTTAAAGCACACTATAGCACAAGGAGAATTTCCCTCACTGTCCTTCCCTGTCCCTAGAAACAAGGATTCGCACAGTAAAACACACTGACACTCTCCCTACCTATAGTTTTCTGTCCCTAGAAAAATGTTTTTTTAAAGCACACTATAGCACAAGGAGAATTTCCCTCACTGTCCTTCCCTGTCCCTAGAAACAAGGATTCGCACAGTAAAACACACTGACACTCTCCCTACCTATAGTTTTCTGTCCCTAGAAAAAATGTTTTTTTAAAGCACACTATAGCACAAGGAGAATTTCCCTCACTGTCCTTCCCTGTCCCTAGAAACAAGGATTCGCACAGTAAAACACACTGACACTCTCCCTACCTATAGTTTTCTGTCCCTAGAAAAAATGTTTTTTTTAAAGCACACTATAGCACAAGGAGAATTTCCCTCACTGTCCTTCCCTGTCCCTAGAAACAAGGATTCGCACAGTAAAACACACTGACACTCTCCTTACCTATAGTTTTCTGTCCCTAGAAAAAATGTTTTTTAAAGCACACTATAGCACAAGGAGAATTTCCCTCACTGTCCTTCCCTGTCCCTAGAAACAAGGATTCGCACAGTAAAACACACTGACACTCTCCCTACCTATAGTTTTCTGTCCCTAGAAAAAATGTTTTTTTAAAGCAGACTATAGCACAAGGAGAAATCCTTCACTGTCCTTCCCTGTCCCTAGAAACAAGGATTCGCACAGTAAAACACACTGACACTCTCCCTACCTATAGTTTTCTGTCCCTAGAAAAAATGTTTTTTTAAAGCACACTATAGCACAAGGAGAATTTCCCTCACTGTCCTTCCCTGTCCCTAGAAACAAGGATTCGCACAGTAAAACACACTGACACTCTCCCTACCTATAGTTTTCTGTCCCTAGAAAAATGTTTTTTTAAAGCACACTATAGCACAAGGAGAATTTCCCTCACTGTCCTTCCCTGTCCCTAGAAACAAGGATTCGCACAGTAAAACACACTGACACTCTCCCTACCTATAGTTTTCTGTCCCTAGAAAAAATGTTTTTTTAAAGCAGACTATAGCACAAGGAGAATTCCTTCACTGTCCTTCCCTGTCCCTAGAAACAAGGATTGGCACAGTAAAACACACTGACACTCTCCCTACCTATAGTTTTCTGTCCCTAGAAAAAATGTTTTTTTAAAGCACACTATAGCACAAGGAGAATTTCCCTCACTGTCCTTCCCTGTCCCTAGAAACAAGTATTCGCACAGTAAAACACACTGACACGCTCCCTACCTATAGTTTTCTGTCCCTAGAAAAATGTTTTTTTAAAGCACACTATAGCACAAGGAGAATTTCCCTCACTGTCCTTCCCTGTCCCTAGAAACAAGGATTCGCACAGTAAAACACACTGACACTCTCCCTACCTATAGTTTTCTGTCCCTAGAAAAAATGTTTTTTTAAAGCACACTATAGCACAAGGAGAATTCCCTCACTGTCCTTCCCTGTCCCTAGAAACAAGGATTCGCACAGTAAAACACACTGACACTCTCCCTACCTATAGTTTTCTGTCCCTAGAAAAAATGTTTTTTTAAAGCACACTATAGCACAAGGAGAATTTCCCTCACTGTCCTTCCCTGTCCCTAGAAACAAGGATTAGCACAGTAAAACACACTGACACTCTCCCTACCTATAGTTTTCTGTCCCTAGAAAAAATGTTTTTTTAAAGCAGACTATAGCACAAGGAGAATTCCTTCACTGTCCTTCCCTGTCCCTAGAAACAAGGATTCGCACAGTAAAACACACTGACACTCTCCCTACCTATAGTTTTCTGTCCCTAGAAAAAATGGTTTTTTAAAGCACACTATAGCACAAGGAGAATTCCCTCACTGTCCTTCCCTGTCCCTAGAAACAAGGATTCGCACAGTAAAACACACTGACACTCTCCCTACCTATCCTTCTCTTTCCCTAAACTAAAGGAATCCAGGTTAAGCAAGAAAAAATAAATGTCACTGTCCCTGCCTATGCTTCTCTTTCCCTGCTCCGGAACACACTACACTAGGCCGCCGTGCTGGCGGCCTTTTATAGTGTGGGGCGTGTACTAAACACCCTCAGCAATAATTGGCCACAGGCATCCTGCCTGTGGCCAATCATTGCTCTCCTCGCTGCCGGCGCTGTGATTGGCCAAGCATGCGGGGTCACAGTGCATGCTTGGCCAATTACAGCGCCTGGATGACACTGCGATGGCGTAGTGCATTGTGGGCCGTTCGCGTCACTCGAATTTGGCGCGAACGGCCCAAATCGTTCGATCTTCGTCGAACGATCCAACAGCCGATGTTCGAGTCGAACGTATGTTCGACTCGAACACGAAGCTCATCCCTAATCACTGATATACTGTGGACCATCCCTGATGTACTGTGGATCATCACTGATGTACTGTGGATCATCACTGAAGTATTGTGGATCATCACTGATGTACTGTGGATCATAACTGATGTACTGTGTATCATAACTGATGTACTGTGGATCATCACTGATGTACTATAGATCATCACTGATGTACTATAGATCATCACTGATGTACTATGGACCATCACTGGTGTACTGTGGATCATCACTGGTGTACTATGGACCATCCCTGATGTACTGTGGATCATCACTGATGTACTGTGGATCATCACTGATGTACTATAGTTCATCACTGATGTACTATGGGCCATCACTGATGTACTATGGATCATCACTGGTGTACTATGGATCATCACTGATGTACTATGGATCATCACTGATGTACTGTGGATCATCACTGATGTACTATAGTTCATCACTGATGTACTATGGGCCATCATTGGTGTACTATGGATCATCACTGGTGTACTATGGATCATGACTGATGTACTATGGACCATCCCTGATGTACTGTGGATCATCTCTGATGTACTATAGTTCATCACTGATGTACTATGGGCCATCACTGGTGTACTATGGATCATCACTGGTGTACTATGGATCATCACTGATGTACTATGGACCATCCCTGATGTACTGTGGATCATCACTGATGTACTGTGGATCATCACTGATGTACTATGGATCATCACTGATGTACTATGGGCCATCACTGGTGTACTATGGGCCATCACTGGTGTACTATGGATCATCACTGGTGTACTATGGACCATCACTGATGGACTATGGACCATCACTGATGTACTATGGATCATCACTGATATACTGTGGACCATCACTGATGTACTGTGGACCATCCCTGATGTACTGTGGATCATCACTGAAGTATTGTGGATCATCACTGATGTACTGTGGATCATCACTGATGTACTGTGGATCATCACTAATGTACTGTGGATCATAACTGATGTACTGTGGATCATCACTGGTGTACTATGGACCATCCCTGATGTACTGTGGATCATCACTGATGTACTGTGGATCATCACTGATGTACTATAGTTCATCACTGATGTACTATGGGCCATCACTGGTGTACTATGGATCATCACTGGTGTACTATGGATCATCACTGATGTACTATGGACCATCCCTGATGTACTGTGGATCATCACTGATGTACTGTGGATCATCACTGATGTACTATGGATCATCACTGATGTACTATGGGCCATCACTGGTGTACTATGGATCATCACTGATGTACTATGGATCATCACTGATGTACTATGGACCATCACTGATGTACTATGGGCCATCACTGGTGTACTATGGATCATCACCGATGTACTGTGGACCATCCCTCATGTACTGTGGACCATCACTGATGTACTGTGGATCATCACTGATGTACTATGGATCATCACTGATGTACTATAGATCATCACTGATGTACTATAGATCATCACTGATGTACTATGGACCATCACTGATGTACTATAGATCATCACTGATGTACTATGGACCATCACTGGTGTACTATGGATCATCACTGGTGTACTGTGGATCATCACTGGTGTACTATGGACCATCCCTGATGTACTGTGGATCATCACTGATGTACTGTGGATCATCACTGATGTACTATAGTTCATCACTGATATACTGTGGGCCATCACTGGTGTACTATGGATCATCACTGGTGTACTATGGATCATCACTGATGTACTATGGACCATCCCTGATGTACTGTGGATCATCACTGATGTACTGTGGACCATCACTGATGTACTATGGATCATCACTGATGTACTGTGGATCATCACTGATGTACTATAGTTCATCACTGATGTACTATGGGCCATCACTGGTGTACTATGGATCATCACTGGTGTACTATGGATCATCACTGATGTACTATGGGCCATCACTGGTGTACTATGGATCATCACTGATGTACTATAGCTCATCACTGATGTACTATGGACCATCACTGATGTACTATAGATCATCACTGATGTACTATGGACCATCACTGGTGTACTATGGATCATCACTGGTGTACTGTGGATCATCACTGGTGTACTATGGACCATCCCTGATGTACTGTGGATCATCACTGATGTACTGTGGATTATCACTGATGTACTATAGTTCATCACTGATGTACTATGGGCCATCTCTGGTGTACTATGGATCATCACTGGTGTACTATGGATCATCACTGATGTACTATGGACCATCCCTGATGTACTGTGGATCATCACTGATGTACTGTGGATCATCACTGATGTACTATGGATCATCACTGATGTACTGTGGATCATCACTGATGTACTATAGTTCATCACTGATGTACTATGGGCCATCACTGGTGTACTATGGATCATCACTGGTGTACTATGGATCATCACTGATGTACTATGGACCATCCCTGATGTACTGTGGATCATCACTGATGTACTATAGTTCATCACTGATGTACTATGGGCCATCACTGGTGTACTATGGGCCATCACTGGTGTACTATGGATCATCACTGGTGTACTATGGACCATCACTGATGTACTATGGACCATCACTGATGTGCTATGGATCATCACTGATATACTGTGGACCATCCCTGATGTACTGTGGATCATCACTGATGTACTGTGGATCATCACTGAAGTATTGTGGATCATCACTGATGTACTGTGGATCATCACTGATGTACTGTGTATCATAACTGATGTACTGTGGATCATCACTGATGTACTATAGATCATCACTGATGTACTATAGATCATCACTGATGTACTATGGACCATAACTGATGTACTATAGATCATCACTGATGTACTATTGACCATCACTGGTGTACTATGGATCATCACTGGTGTACTGTGGATCATCACTGGTGTACTATGGACCATCCCTGATGTACTGTGGATCATCACTGATGCACTGTGGATCATCACTGATGTACTATAGTTCATCACTGATGTACTATGGGCCATCACTGGTGTACTATGGATCATCACTGGTGTACTATGGATCATCACTGATGTACTATGGACCATCCCTGATGTACTATGGACCATCACTGGTGTACTATGGATCATCACTGGTGTACTGTGGATCATCACTGGTGTACTATGGACCATCCCTGATGTACTGTGGATCATCACTGATGTACTGTGGATCATCACTGATGTACTATAGTTCATCACTGATGTACTATGGGCCATCACTGGTGTACTATGGATCATCACTGGTGTACTATGGATCATCACTGATGTACTATGGACCATCCCTGATGTACTGTGGATCATCACTGATGTACTGTGGATCATCACTGATGTACTATGGATCATCACTGATGTACTGTGGATCATCACTGATGTACTATAGTTCATCACTGATGTACTATGGGCCATCACTGGTGTACTATGGATCATCACTGGTGTACTATGGATCATCACTGATGTACTATGGACCATCCCTGATGTACTGTGGATCATCACTGATGTACTGTGGATCATCACTGATGTACTATAGTTCATCACTGATATACTATGGGCCATCACTGGTGTACTATGGATCATCACTGGTGTACTATGGATCATCACTGATGTACTATGGACCATCCCTGATGTACTGTGGATCATCACTGATGTACTGTGGATCATCACTGATGTACTATGGATCATCACTGATGTACTGTGGATCATCACTGATGTACTATAGTTCATCACTGATGTACTATGGGCCATCACTGGTGTACTATGGATCATCACTGGTGTACTATGGATCATCACTGATGTACTATGGGCCATCACTGGTGTACTATGGATCATCACTGATGTACTATAGCTCATCACTGATGTACTATGGACCATCACTGATGTACTATAGATCATCACTGATGTACTATGGACCATCACTGGTGTACTATGGATCATCACTGGTGTACTGTGGATCATCACTGGTGTACTATGGACCATCCCTGATGTACTGTGGATCATCACTGATGTACTGTGGATCATCACTGATGTACTATAGTTCATCACTGATGTACTATGGGCCATCACTGGTGTACTATGGATCATCACTGGTGTACTATGGATCATCACTGATGTACTATGGACCATCCCTGATGTACTGTGGATCATCACTGATGTACTGTGGATCATCACTGATGTACTATGGATCATCACTGATGTACTGTGGATCATCACTGATGTACTATAGTTCATCACTGATGTACTATGGGCCATCACTGGTGTACTATGGATCATCACTGGTGTACTATGGATCATCACTGATGTACTATGGACCATCCCTGATGTACTGTGGATCATCACTGATGTACTATAGTTCATCACTGATGTACTATGGGCCATCACTGGTGTACTATGGGCCATCACTGGTGTACTATGGATCATCACTGGTGTACTATCGACCATCACTGATGTACTATGGACCATCACTGATGTACTATGGATCATCACTGATATACTGTGGACCATCCCTGATGTACTGTGGATCATCACTGATGTACTGTGGATCATCACTGAAGTATTGTGGATCATCACTGATGTACTGTGGATCATCACTGATGTACTGTGTATCATAACTGATGTACTGTGGATCATCACTGATGTACTATAGATCATCATTGATGTACTATAGATCATCACTGATGTACTATGGACCATCACTGATGTACTATAGATCATCACTGATGTACTATGGACCATCACTGGAGTACTATGGATCATCACTGGTGTACTGTGGATCATCACTGGTGTACTATGGACCATCCCTGATGTACTGTGGATCATCACTGATGTACTGTGGATCATCACTGATGTACTATAGTTCATCACTGATGTACTATGGGCCATCACTGGTGTACTATGGATCATCACTGGTGTACTATGGATCATCACTGATGTACTATGGACCATTCCTGATGTACTATGGACCATCACTGGTGTACTATGGATCATCACTGGTGTACTGTGGATCATCACTGGTGTACTATGGACCATCCCTGATGTACTGTGGATCATCACTGATGTACTGTGGATCATCACTGGTGTACTATAGTTCATCACTGATGTACTATGGGCCATCACTGGTGTACTATGGATCATCACTGGTGTACTATGGATCATCACTGATGTACTATGGACCATCCCTGATGTACTGTGGATCATCACTGATGTACTGTGGATCATCACTGATGTACTATGGATCATCACTGATGTACTGTGGATCATCACTGATGTACTATAGTTCATCACTGATGTACTATGGGTCATCACTGGTGTACTATGGATCATCACTGGTGTACTATGGATCATCACTGATGTACTATGGACCATCCCTGATGTACTGTGGATCATCACTGATGTACTATAGTTCATCACTGATGTACTATGGGCCATCACTGGTGTACTATGGATCATCACTGGTGTACTATGGATCATCACTGATGTACTATGGACCATCCCTGATGTACTGTGGATCATCACTGATGTACTGTGGATCATCACTGATGTACTGTGGATCATCACTGATGTACTATGGGCCATCACTGGTGTATAATGGGCCATCACTGGTGTACTATGGATCATCACTGGTGTACTATGGATCATCACTGATGTACTGTGGATCATCACTGATGTACTATAGTTCATCACTGATGTACTATGGGCCATCACTGGTGTACTATGGATCATCACTGGTGTACTGTGGATCATCACTGGTGTACTATGGACCATCCCTGATGTACTGTGGATCATCACTGATGTACTGTGGATCATCACTGATGTACTATAGTTCATCACTGATGTACTATGGGCCATCACTGGTGTACTATGGATCATCACTGGTGTACTATGGATCATCACTGATGTACTATGGACCATCCCTGATGTACTGTGGATCATCACTGATGTACTGTGGATCATCACTGATGTACTATGGATCATCACTGATGTACTGTGGATCATCACTGATGTACTATAGTTCATCACTGATGTACTATGGGCCATCACTGGTGTACTATGGATCATCACTGGTGTACTATGGATCATCACTGATGTACTATGGACCATCCCTGATGTACTGTGGATCATCACTGATGTACTATAGTTCATCACTGATGTACTATGGGCCATCACTGGTGTACTATGGGCCATCACTGGTGTACTATGGATCATCACTGGTGTACTATCGACCATCACTGATGTACTATGGACCATCACTGATGTACTATGGATCATCACTGATATACTGTGGACCATCCCTGATGTACTGTGGATCATCACTGATGTACTGTGGATCATCACTGAAGTATTGTGGATCATCACTGATGTACTGTGGATCATCACTGATGTACTGTGTATCATAACTGATGTACTGTGGATCATCACTGATGTACTATAGATCATCACTGATGTACTATAGATCATCACTGATGTACTATGGACCATCACTGATGTACTATAGATCATCACTGATGTACTATGGACCATCACTGGAGTACTATGGATCATCACTGGTGTACTGTGGATCATCACTGGTGTACTATGGACCATCCCTGATGTACTGTGGATCATCACTGATGTACTGTGGATCATCACTGATGTACTATAGTTCATCACTGATGTACTATGGGCCATCACTGGTGTACTATGGATCATCACTGGTGTACTATGGATCATCACTGATGTACTATGGACCATTCCTGATGTACTATGGACCATCACTGGTGTACTATGGATCATCACTGGTGTACTGTGGATCATCACTGGTGTACTATGGACCATCCCTGATGTACTGTGGATCATCACTGATGTACTGTGGATCATCACTGGTGTACTATAGTTCATCACTGATGTACTATGGGCCATCACTGGTGTACTATGGATCATCACTGGTGTACTATGGATCATCACTGATGTACTATGGACCATCCCTGATGTACTGTGGATCATCACTGATGTACTGTGGATCATCACTGATGTACTATGGATCATCACTGATGTACTGTGGATCATCACTGATGTACTATAGTTCATCACTGATGTACTATGGGTCATCACTGGTGTACTATGGATCATCACTGGTGTACTATGGATCATCACTGATGTACTATGGACCATCCCTGATGTACTGTGGATCATCACTGATGTACTATAGTTCATCACTGATGTACTATGGGCCATCACTGGTGTACTATGGATCATCACTGGTGTACTATGGATCATCACTGATGTACTATGGACCATCCCTGATGTACTGTGGATCATCACTGATGTACTGTGGATCATCACTGATGTACTGTGGATCATCACTGATGTACTATGGGCCATCACTGGTGTATAATGGGCCATCACTGGTGTACTATGGATCATCACTGGTGTACTATGGATCATCACTGATGTACTGTGGATCATCACTGATGTACTATAGTTCATCACTGATGTACTATGGGCCATCACTGGTGTACTATGGATCATCACTGGTGTACTATGGATCATGACTGATGTACTATGGACCATCCCTGATGTACTGTGGATCATCTCTGATGTACTATAGTTCATCACTGATGTACTATGGGCCATCACTGGTGTACTATGGATCATCACTGGTGTACTATGGATCATCACTGATGTACTATGGACCATCCCTGATGTACTGTGGATCATCACTGATGTACTGTGGATCATCACTGATGTACTATGGATCATCACTGATGTACTATGGGCCATCACTGGTGTACTATGGGCCATCACTGGTGTACTATGGATCATCACTGGTGTACTATGGACCATCACTGATGTACTATGGACCATCACTGATGTACTATGGATCATCACTGATATACTGTGGACCATCACTGATGTACTGTGGACCATCACTGATGTACTGTGGACCATCCCTGATGTACTGTGGATCATCACTGAAGTATTGTGGATCATCACTGATGTACTGTGGATCATCACTGATGTACTGTGGATCATCACTGGTGTACTATGGATCATAACTGATGTACTGTGGATCATCACTGGTGTACTATGGGCCATCCCTGATGTACTGTGGATCATCACTGATGTACTGTGGATCATCACTGATGTACTATAGTTCATCACTGATGTACTATGGGCCATCACTGGTGTACTATGGATCATCACTGGTGTACTATGGATCATCACTGATGTACTATGGACCATCACTGATGTACTGTGGATCATCACTGATGTACTGTGGATCATCACTGATGTACTATAGTTCATCACTGATGTACTATGGGCCATCACTGGTGTACTATGGATCATCACTGGTGTACTATGGATCATCACTGATGTACTATGGACCATCCCTGATGTACTGTGGATCATCACTGATGTACTGTGGATCATCACTGATGTACTATGGATCATCACTGATGTACTGTGGATCATCACTAATGTACTGTGGATCATAACTGATGTACTGTGGATCATCACTGGTGTACTATGGACCATCCCTGATGTACTGTGGATCATCACTGATGTACTATGGACCATCACTGATGTACTATAGATCATCACTGATGTACTATGGACCATCACTGGTGTACTATGGATCATCACTGGTGTACTGTGGATCATCACTGGTGTACTATGGACCATCCCTGATGTACTGTGGATCATCACTGATGTACTGTGGATCATCACTGATGTACTATAGTTCATCACTGATGTACTATGGGCCATCACTGGTGTACTATGGATCATCACTGGTGTACTATGGATCATCACTGATGTACTATGGACCATCCCTGATGTACTGTGGATCATCACTGATGTACTGTGGATCATCACTGATGTACTATGGATCATCACTGATGTACTATGGGCCATCACTGGTGTACTATGGATCATCACTGGTGTACTATGGATCATCACTGATGTACTATGGACCATCCCTGATGTACTGTGGATCATCACTGATGTACTATAGTTCATCACTGATGTACTATGGGCCATCACTGGTGTACTATGGGCCATCACTGGTGTACTATGGATCATCACTGGTGTACTATGGACCATCACTGATGTACTATGGATCATCACTGATATACTGTGGACCATCCCTGATGTACTGTGGATCATCACTGATGTACTGTGGATCATCACTGAAGTATTGTGGATCATCACTGATGTACTGTGGATCATCACTGATGTACTGTGTATCATAACTGATGTACTGTGGATCATCACTGATGTACTATAGATCATCACTGATGTACTATAGATCATCACTGATGTACTATGGACCATCACTGATGTACTATAGATCATCACTGATGTACTATTGACCATCACTGGTGTACTATGGATCATCACTGGTGTACTGTGGATCATCACTGGTGTACTATGGACCATCCCTGATGTACTGTGGATCATCACTGATGTACTGTGGATCATCACTGATGTACTATAGTTCATCACTGATGTACTATGGGCCATCACTGGTGTACTATGGATCATCACTGGTGTACTATTGATCATCACTGATGTACTATGGACCATCCCTGATGTACTATGGACCATCACTGGTGTACTATGGATCATCACTGGTGTACTGTGGATCATCACTGGTGTACTATGGACCATCCCTGATGTACTGTGGATCATCACTGATGTACTGTGGATCATCACTGATGTACTATAGTTCATCACTGATGTACTATGGGCCATCACTGGTGTACTATGGATCATCACTGGTGTACTATGGATCATCATTGATGTACTATGGACCATCCCTGATGTACTGTGGATCATCACTGATGTACTGTGGATCATCACTGATGTACTATGGATCATCACTGATGTACTGTGGATCATCACTGATGTACTATAGTTCATCACTGATGTACTATGGGCCATCACTGGTGTACTATGGATCATAACTGGTGTACTATGGATCATCACTGATGTACTATGGACCATCCCTGATGTACTGTGGATCATCACTGATGTACTGTGGATCATCACTGATGTACTATAGTTCATCACTGATATACTGTGGGCCATCACTGGTGTACTATGGATCATCACTGGTGTACTATGGATCATCACTGATGTACTATAGTTCATCACTGATGTACTATGGGCCATCACTGGTGTACTATGGATCATCACTGGTGTACTATGGATCATCACTGATGTACTATGGACCATCCCTGATGTACTGTGGATCATCACTGATGTACTGTGGATCATCACTGATGTACTGTGGATCATCACTGATGTACTATGGGCCATCACTGGTGTATAATGGGCCATCACTGGTGTACTATGGATCATCACTGGTGTACTATGGATCATCACTGATGTACTGTGGATCATCACTGATGTACTATAGTTCATCACTGATATACTATGGGCCATCACTGGTGTACTATGGATCATCACTGGTGTACTATGGATCATGACTGATGTACTATGGACCATCCCTGATGTACTGTGGATCATCTCTGATGTACTATAGTTCATCACTGATGTACTATGGGCCATCACTGGTGTACTATGGATCATCACTGGTGTACTATGGATCATCACTGATGTACTATGGACCATCCCTGATGTACTGTGGATCATCACTGATGTACTGTGGATCATCACTGATGTACTATGGATCATCACTGATGTACTATGGGCCATCACTGGTGTACTATGGGCCATCACTGGTGTACTATGGATCATCACTGGTGTACTATGGACCATCACTGATGTACTATGGACCATCACTGATGTACTATGGATCATCACTGATATACTGTGGACCATCACTGATGTACTGTGGACCATCACTGATGTACTGTGGACCATCCCTGATGTACTGTGGATCATCACTGAAGTATTGTGGATCATCACTGATGTACTGTGGATCATCACTGATGTACTGTGGATCATCACTGGTGTACTATGGATCATAACTGATGTACTGTGGATCATCACTGGTGTACTATGGGCCATCCCTGATGTACTGTGGATCATCACTGATGTACTGTGGATCATCACTGATGTACTATAGTTCATCACTGATGTACTATGGGCCATCACTGGTGTACTATGGATCATCACTGGTGTACTATGGATCATCACTGATGTACTATGGACCATCACTGATGTACTGTGGATCATCACTGATGTACTGTGGATCATCACTGATGTACTATAGTTCATCACTGATGTACTATGGGCCATCACTGGTGTACTATGGATCATCACTGGTGTACTATGGATCATCACTGATGTACTATGGACCATCCCTGATGTACTGTGGATCATCACTGATGTACTGTGGATCATCACTGATGTACTATGGATCATTACTGATGTACTGTGGATCATCACTAATGTACTGTGGATCATAACTGATGTACTGTGGATCATCACTGGTGTACTATGGACCATCCCTGATGTACTGTGGATCATCACTGATGTACTATGGACCATCACTGATGTACTATAGATCATCACTGATGTACTATGGACCATCACTGGTGTACTATGGATCATCACTGGTGTACTGTGGATCATCACTGGTGTACTATGGACCATCCCTGATGTACTGTGGATCATCACTGATGTACTGTGGATCATCACTGATGTACTATAGTTCATCACTGATGTACTATGGGCCATCACTGGTGTACTATGGATCATCACTGGTGTACTATGGATCATCACTGATGTACTATGGACCATCCCTGATGTACTGTGGATCATCACTGATGTACTGTGGATCATCACTGATGTACTATGGATCATCACTGATGTACTATGGGCCATCACTGGTGTACTATGGATCATCACTGGTGTACTATGGATCATCACTGATGTACTATGGACCATCCCTGATGTACTGTGGATCATCACTGATGTACTATAGTTCATCACTGATGTACTATGGGCCATCACTGGTGTACTATGGGCCATCACTGGTGTACTATGGATCATCACTGGTGTACTATGGACCATCACTGATGTACTATGGACCATCACTGATGTACTATGGATCATCACTGATATACTGTGGACCATCCCTGATGTACTGTGGATCATCACTGATGTACTGTGGATCATCACTGAAGTATTGTGGATCATCACTGATGTACTGTGGATCATCACTGATGTACTGTGTATCATAACTGATGTACTGTGGATCATCACTGATGTACTATAGATCATCACTGATGTACTATAGATCATCACTGATGTACTATGGACCATCACTGATGTACTATAGATCATCACTGATGTACTATTGACCATCACTGGTGTACTATGGATCATCACTGGTGTACTGTGGATCATCACTGGTGTACTATGGACCATCCCTGATGTACTGTGGATCATCACTGATGTACTGTGGATCATCACTGATGTACTATAGTTCATCACTGATGTACTATGGGCCATCACTGGTGTACTATGGATCATCACTGGTGTACTATTGATCATCACTGATGTACTATGGACCATCCCTGATGTACTATGGACCATCACTGGTGTACTATGGATCATCACTGGTGTACTGTGGATCATCACTGGTGTACTATGGACCATCCCTGATGTACTGTGGATCATCACTGATGTACTGTGGATCATCACTGATGTACTATAGTTCATCACTGATGTACTATGGGCCATCACTGGTGTACTATGGATCATCACTGGTGTACTATGGATCATCATTGATGTACTATGGACCATCCCTGATGTACTGTGGATCATCACTGATGTACTGTGGATCATCACTGATGTACTATGGATCATCACTGATGTACTGTGGATCATCACTGATGTACTATAGTTCATCACTGATGTACTATGGGCCATCACTGGTGTACTATGGATCATAACTGGTGTACTATGGATCATCACTGATGTACTATGGACCATCCCTGATGTACTGTGGATCATCACTGATGTACTGTGGATCATCACTGATGTACTATAGTTCATCACTGATATACTGTGGGCCATCACTGGTGTACTATGGATCATCACTGGTGTACTATGGATCATCACTGATGTACTATGGACCATCCCTGATGTACTGTGGATCATCACTGATGTACTATGGGCCATCACTGGTGTACTATGGATCATCACTGGTGTACTATGGATCATCACTGATGTACTATGGACCATCACTGATGTACTGTGGATCATCACTGATGTACTGTGGATCATCACTGATGTACTATAGTTCATCACTGATGTACTATGGGCCATCACTGGTGTACTATGGATCATCACTGGTGTACTATGGATCATCACTGATGTACTATGGACCATCCCTGATGTACTGTGGATCATCGCTGATGTACTGTGGATCATCACTGATGTACTATGGATCATCACTGATGTACTGTGGATCATCACTAATGTACTGTGGATCATAACTGATGTACTGTGGATCATCACTGGTGTACTATGGACCATCCCTGATGTACTGTGGATCATCACTGATGTACTATGGACCATCACTGATGTACTATAGATCATCACTGATGTACTATGGACCATCACTGGTGTACTATGGATCATCACTGGTGTACTGTGGATCATCACTGGTGTACTATGGACCATCCCTGATGTACTGTGGATCATCACTGATGTACTGTGGATCATCACTGATGTACTATAGTTCATCACTGATGTACTATGGGCCATCACTGGTGTACTATGGATCATCACTGGTGTACTATGGATCATCACTGATGTACTATGGACCATCCCTGATGTACTGTGGATCATCACTGATGTACTGTGGATCATCACTGATGTACTATGGATCATCACTGATGTACTGTGGATCATCACTGATGTACTATAGTTCATCACTGATGTACTATGGGCCATCACTGGTGTACTATGGATCATCACTGGTGTACTATGGATCATCACTGATGTACTATGGACCATCCCTGGTGTACTGTGGATCATCACTGATGTACTATAGTTCATCACTGATGTACTATGGGCCATCACTGGTGTACTATGGGCCATCACTGGTGTACTATGGATCATCACTGGTGTACTATGGACCATCACTGATGTACTATGGACATCACTGATGTACTATGGATCATCACTGATATACTGTGGACCATCCCTGATGTACTGTGGATCATCACTGATGTACTGTGGATCATCACTGAAGTATTGTGGATCATCACTGATGTACTGTGGATCATCACTGATGTACTGTGTATCATAACTGATGTACTGTGGATCATCACTGATGTACTATAGATCATCACTGATGTACTATACATCATCACTGATGTACTATGGACCATCACTGATGTACTATAGATCATCACTGATGTACTATTGACCATCACTGGTGTACTATGGATCATCACTGGTGTACTGTGGATCATCACTGGTGTACTATGAACCATCCCTGATGTACTGTGGATCATCACTGATGTACTGTGGATCATCACTGATGTACTATAGTTCATCACTGATGTACTATGGGCCATCACTGGTGTACTATGGATCATCACTGGTGTACTATTGATCATCACTGATGTACTATGGACCATCCCTGATGTACTGTGGATCATCACTGATGTACTGTGGATCATCACTGATGTACTATGGATCATCACTGATGTACTGTGGATCATCACTGATGTACTATAGTTCATCACTGATGTACTATGGGCCATCACTGGTGTACTATGGATCATCACTGGTGTACTATGGATCATCACTGATGTACTATGGACCATCCCTGATGTACTGTGGATCATCACTGATGTACTGTGGATCATCACTGATGTACTATAGTTCATCACTGATATACTGTGGGCCATCACTGGTGTACTATGGATCATCACTGGTGTACTATGGATCATCACTGATGTACTATGGACCATCCCTGATGTACTGTGGATCATCACTGATGTACTGTGGATCATCACTGATGTACTATGGATCATCACTGATGTACTGTGGATCATCACTGATGTACTATAGTTCATCACTGATGTACTATGGGCCATCACTGGTGTACTATGGATCATCACTGGTGTACTATGGATCATCACTGATGTACTATGGGCCATCACTGGTGTACTATGGATCATCACTGATGTACTATAGCTCATCACTGATGTACTATGGACCATCACTGATGTACTATAGATCATCACTGATGTACTATGGACCATCACTGGTGTACTATGGATCATCACTGGTGTACTGTGGATCATCACTGGTGTACTATGGACCATCCCTGATGTACTGTGGATCATCACTGATGTACTGTGGATCATCACTGATGTACTATAGTTCATCACTGATGTACTATGGGCCATCACTGGTGTACTATGGATCATCACTGGTGTACTATGGATCATCACTGATGTACTATGGACCATCCCTGATGTACTGTGGATCATCACTGATGTACTGTGGATCATCACTGATGTACTATGGATCATCATTGATGTACTGTGGATCATCACTGATGTACTATAGTTCATCACTGATGTACTATGGGCCATCACTGGTGTACTATGGATCATCACTGGTGTACTATGGATCATCACTGATGTACTATGGACCATCCCTGATGTACTGTGGATCATCACTGATGTACTGTGGATCATCACTGATGTACTATAGTTCATCACTGATGTACTATGGGCCATCACTGGTGTACTATGGGCCATCACTGGTGTACTATGGATCATCACTGGTGTACTATGGACCATCACTGATGTACTATGGACCATCACTGATGTACTATGGATCATCACTGATATACTGTGGACCATCCCTGATGTACTGTGGATCATCACTGATGTACTGTGGATCATAACTGAAGTATTGTGGATCATCACTGATGTACTGTGTATCATAACTGATGTACTGTGGATCATCACTGATGTACTATAGATCATCACTGATGTACTATAGATCATCACTGATGTACTATGGACCATCACTGATGTACTATAGATCATCACTGATGTACTATGGACCATCACTGGTGTACTATGGATCATCACTGGTGTACTGTGGATCATCACTGGTGTACTATGGACCATCCCTGATGTACTGTGGATCATCACTGATGTACTGTGGATCATCACTGATGTACTATAGTTCATCACTGATGTACTATGGGCCTTCACTGGTGTACTATGGATCATCACTGGTGTACTATGGATCATCACTGATGTACTATGGACCATCCCTGATGTACTATGGACCATCACTGGTGTACTTTGGATCATCACTGGTGTACTGTGGATCATCACTGGTGTACTATGGACCATCCCTGATGTACTGTGGATCATCACTGATGTACTGTGGATCATCACTGATGTACTATAGTTCATCACTGATGTACTATGGGCCATCACTGGTGTACTATGGATCATCACTGGTGTACTATGGATCATCACTGATGTACTATGGACCATCCCTGATGTACTGTGGATCATCACTGATGTACTATGGATCATCACTGATGTACTGTGGATCATCACTGATGTACTATAGTTCATCACTGATGTACTATGGGCCATCACTGGTGTACTATGGATCATCACTGGTGTACTATGGATCATCACTGATGTACTATGGACCATCCCTGATGTACTGTGGATCATCACTGATGTACTATAGTTCATCACTGATGTACTATGGGCCATCACTGGTGTACTATGGATCATCACTGGTGTACTATGGATCATCACTGATGTACTATGGACCATCCCTGATGTACTGTGGATCCTCACTGATGTACTGTGGATCATCACTGATGTACTGTGGATCATCACTGATGTACTATGGGCCATCACTGGTGTACTATGGGCCATCACTGGTGTACTATGGATCATCACTGGTGTACTATGGATCATCACTGGTGTACTATGGACCATCCCTGATGTACTGTGGATCATCACTGATGTACTGTGGATCATCACTGATGTACTATAGTTCATCACTGATGTACTATGGGCCATCGCTGGTGTACTATGGATCATCACTGGTGTACTATGGATCATCACTGATGTACTATGGACCATCCCTGATGTACTGTGGATCATCACTGATGTACTGTGGATCATCACTGATGTACTATGGATCATCACTGATGTACTGTGGATCATCACTGATGTACTATGGGCCATCACTGGTGTACTATGGGCCATCACTGGTGTACTCAGAATCATCACTGATCTACTATGGATCATCACTGATGTACTATGGACCATCACTGATGTACTATGGGCCATCACTGGTGTACTATGGATCATCACCGATGTACTGTGGACCATCCCTGATGTACTGTGGACCATCACTGATGTACTGTGGGTCATCACTGATGTACTATGGATCATCACTGATGTACTATAGATCATCACTGATGTACTATAGATCATCACTGATATACTATGGACCATCACTGATGTACTATAGATCATCACTGATGTACTATGGACCATCACTGGTGTACTATGGATCATCACTGGTGTACTGTGGATCATCACTGGTGTACTATGGACCATCCCTGATGTACTGTGGATCATCACTGATGTACTGTGGATCATCACTGATGTACTATAGTTCATCACTGATGTACTATGGGCCATCACTGGTGTACTATGGATCATCACTGGTGTACTATGGATCATCACTGATGTACTATGGACCATCCCTGATGTACTGTGGATCATCACTGATGTACTGTGGATCATCACTGATGTACTATGGATCATCACTGATGTACTGTGGATCATCACTGATGTACTATAGTTCATCACTGATGTACTATGGGCCATCACTGGTGTACTATGGATCATCACTGATGTACTATGGATCATCACTGATGTACTATGGACCATCCCTGATGTACTGTGGATCATCACTGATGTACTATAGTTCATCACTGATGTACTATGGGCCATCACTGGTGTACTATGGATCATCACTGGTGTACTATGGATCATCACTGATGTACTATAGATCATCACTGATGTACTATAGCTCATCACTGATGTACTATGGACCATCACTGATGTACTATAGATCATCACTGATGTACTATAGCTCATCACTGATGTACTATGGACCATCACTGGTGTACTGTGGATCACCACTGATGTACTATGGACCATCCCTGATGTACTGTGGATCATCACTGATGTACTGTGGATCATCACTGATGTACTATGGATCATCACTGATGTACTGTGGATCATCACTGATGTACTATAGTTCATCACTGATGTACTATGGGCCATCACTGGTGTACTATGGATCATCACTGATGTACTATGGATCATCACTGATGTACTATGGACCATCCCTGATGTACTGTGGATCATCACTGATGTACTATAGTTCATCACTGATGTACTATGGGCCATCACTGGTGTACTATGGATCATCACTGGTGTACTATGGATCATCACTGATGTACTATAGATCATCACTGATGTACTATAGCTCATCACTGATGTACTATGGACCATCACTGATGTACTATAGATCATCACTGATGTACTATAGCTCATCACTGATGTACTATGGACCATCACTGGTGTACTATGGATCATCACTGATGTACTATGGACCATCCCTGATGTACTGTGGATCATCACTGATATACTGTGGATCATCACTGATGTACTATGGATCATCACTGATGTACTGTGGATCATCACTGATGTACTATAGTTCATCACTGATGTACTATGGGCCATCACTGGTGTACTATGGATCATCACTGGTGTACTGTGGATCATCACTGGTGTACTATGGACCATCCCTGATGTACTGTGGATCATCACTGATGTACTGTGGATCATCACTGATGTACTATAGTTCATCACTGATGTACTATGGGCCATCACTGGTGTACTATGGATCATCACTGATGTACTATGGACCATCCCTGATGTACTGTGGATCATCACTGATGTACTATAGTTCATCACTGATGTACTATGGGCCATCACTGGTGTACTATGGATCATCACTGGTGTACTATGGATCATCACTGATGTACTATAGATCATCACTCATGTACTATAGCTCATCACTGATGTACTATGGACCATCACTGATGTACTATAGATCATCACTGATGTACTATGGACCATCACTGGTGTACTATGGATCATCACTGGTGTACTGTGGATCATCACTGGTGTACTATGGACCATCCCTGATGTACTGTGGATCATCACTGATGTACTGTGGATCATCACTGATGTACTATAGTTCATCACTGATGTACTATGGGCCATCACTGGTGTACTATGGATCATCACTGGTGTACTATGGATCATCACTGATGTACTATGGACCATCCCTGATGTACTATGGACCATCACTGGTGTACTATGGATCATCACTGGTGTACTGTGGATCATCACTGGTGTACTATGGACCATCCCTGATGTACTGTGGATCATCACTGATGTACTGTGGATCATCACTGATGTACTATAGTTCATCACTGATGTACTATGGGCCATCACTGGTGTACTATGGATCATCACTGGTGTACTATGGATCATCACTGATGTACTATGGACCATCCCTGATGTACTGTGGATCATCACTGATGTACTGTGGATCATCACTGATGTACTATGGATCATCACTGATGTACTGTGGATCATCACTGATGTACTATAGTTCATCACTGATGTACTATGGGCCATCACTGGTGTACTATGGATCATCACTGGTGTACTATGGATCATCACTGATGTACTATGGACCATCCCTGATGTACTGTGGATCATCACTGATGTACTATAGTTCATCACTGATGTACTATGGGCCATCACTGGTGTACTATGGATCATCACTGGTGTACTATGGATCATCACTGATGTACTATGGACCATCCCTGATGTACTGTGGATCCTCACTGATGTACTGTGGATCCTCACTGATGTACTGTGGATCATCACTGATGTACTGTGGATCATCGCTGATGTACTATGGGCCATCACTGGTGTACTATGGGCCATCACTGGTGTACTATGGATCATCACTGGTGTACTATGGATCATCACTGGTGTACTATGGATCATCACTGGTGTACTATGCACCATCACTGATGTACTATGGACCATCACTGATGTACTATGGATCATCACTGATATACTGTGGACCATCCCTGATGTTCTGTGGATCATCACTGATGTACTGTGGATCATCACTGAAGTATTGTGGATCATCACTGATGGACTGTGGATCATCACTGATGTACTGTGTATCATAACTGATGTACTGTGGATCATCACTGATGTACTATAGATCATCACTGATGTACTATAGATCATCACTGATGTACTATGGACCATCACTGATGTACTATAGATCATCACTGATGTACTATAGATCATCACTGATGTACTATGGACCATCACTGATGTACTATAGATCATCACTGATGTACTGTGGATCATCACTGGTGTACTATGGACCATCCCTGATGCACTGTGGATCATCACTGATGTACTGTGGATCATCACTGATGTACTATAGTTCATCACTGATGTACTATGGGCCATCGCTGGTGTACTATGGATCATCACTGGTGTACTATAGATCATCACTGATGTACTATTGACCATCACTGGTGTACTATGGATCATCACTGGTGTACTGTGGATCATCACTGGTGTACTATGGACCATCCCTGATGTACTGTGGATCATCACTGATGTACTGTGGATCATCACTGATGTACTGTGTATCATAACTGATGTACTGTGGATCATCACTGATGTACTATAGATCATCACTGATGTACTATAGATCATCACTGATGTACTATGGACCATCACTGATGTACTATAGATCATCACTGATGTACTATTGACCATCACTGGTGTACTATGGATCATCACTGGTGTACTGTGGATCATCACTGGTGTACTATGGACCATCCCTGATGTACTGTGGATCATCACTGATGTACTGTGGATCATCACTGATGTACTATAGTTCATCACTGATGTACTATGGGCCATCACTGGTGTACTATGGATCATCACTGGTGTACTATTGATCATCACTGATGTACTATGGACCATCCCTGATGTACTATGGACCATCACTGGTGTACTATGGATCATCACTGGTGTACTGTGGATCATCACTGGTGTACTATGGACCATCCCTGATGTACTGTGGATCATCACTGATGTACTGTGGATCATCACTGATGTACTATAGTTCATCACTGATGTACTATGGGCCATCACTGGTGTACTATGGATCATCACTGGTGTACTATGGATCATCACTGATGTACTATGGACCATCCCTGATGTACTGTGGATCATCACTGATGTACTGTGGATCATCACTGATGTACTATGGATCATCACTGATGTACTGTGGATCATCACTGATGTACTATAGTTCATCACTGATGTACTATGGGCCATCACTGGTGTACTATGGATCATCACTGGTGTACTATGGATCATCACTGATGTACTATGGACCATCCCTGATGTACTGTGGATCATCACTGATGTACTGTGGATCATCACTGATGTACTATAGTTCATCACTGATATACTGTGGGCCATCACTGGTGTACTATGGATCATCACTGGTGTACTATGGATCATCACTGATGTACTATGGACCATCCCTGATGTACTGTGGATCATCACTGATGTACTATGGGCCATCACTGGTGTACTATGGATCATCACTGGTGTACTATGGATCATCACTGATGTACTATGGACCATCACTGATGTACTGTGGATCATCACTGATGTACTGTGGATCATCACTGATGTACTATAGTTCATCACTGATGTACTATGGGCCATCACTGGTGTACTATGGATCATCACTGGTGTACTATGGATCATCACTGATGTACTATGGACCATCCCTGATGTACTGTGGATCATCACTGATGTACTGTGGATCATCACTGATGTACTATGGATCATCACTGATGTACTGTGGATCATCACTAATGTACTGTGGATCATAACTGATGTACTGTGGATCATCACTGGTGTACTATGGACCATCCCTGATGTACTGTGGATCATCACTGATGTACTATGGACCATCACTGATGTACTATAGATCATCACTGATGTACTATGGACCATCACTGGTGTACTATGGATCATAACTGGTGTACTGTGGATCATCACTGGTGTACTATGGACCATCCCTGATGTACTGTGGATCATCACTGATGTACTGTGGATCATCACTGATGTACTATAGTTCATCACTGATGTACTATGGGCCATCACTGGTGTACTATGGATCATCACTGGTGTACTATGGATCATCACTGATGTACTATGGACCATCCCTGATGTACTGTGGATCATCACTGATGTACTGTGGATCATCACTGATGTACTATGGATCATCACTGATGTACTGTGGATCATCACTGATGTACTATAGTTCATCACTGATGTACTATGGGCCATCACTGGTGTACTATGGATCATCACTGGTGTACTATGGATCATCACTGATGTACTATGGACCATCCCTGATGTACTGTGGATCATCACTGATGTACTATAGTTCATCACTGATGTACTATGGGCCATCACTGGTGTACTATGGGCCATCACTGGTGTACTATGGATCATCACTGGTGTACTATGGACCATCACTGATGTACTATGGACCATCACTGATGTACTATGGATCATCACTGATATACTGTGGACCATCCCTGATGTACTGTGGATCATCACTGATGTACTGTGGATCATCACTGAAGTATTGTGGATCATCACTGATGTACTATAGATCATCACTGATGTACTATAGATCATCACTGATGTACTATGGACCATCACTGATGTACTATAGATCATCACTGATGTACTATTGACCATCACTGGTGTACTATGGATCATCACTGGTGTACTGTGGATCATCACTGGTGTACTATGAACCATCCCTGATGTACTGTGGATCATCACTGATGTACTGTGGATCATCACTGATGTACTATAGTTCATCACTGATGTACTATGGGCCATCACTGGTGTACTATGGATCATCACTGGTGTACTATTGATCATCACTGATGTACTATGGACCATCCCTGATGTACTGTGGATCATCACTGATGTACTGTGGATCATCACTGATGTACTATGGATCATCACTGATGTACTGTGGATCATCACTGATGTACTATAGTTCATCACCGATGTACTATGGGCCATCACTGGTGTACTATGGATCATCACTGGTGTACTATGGATCATCACTGATGTACTATGGACCATCCCTGATGTACTGTGGATCATCACTGATGTACTGTGGATCATCACTGATGTACTATAGTTCATCACTGATATACTGTGGGCCATCACTGGTGTACTATGGATCATCACTGGTGTACTATGGATCATCACTGATGTACTATGGACCATCCCTGATGTACTGTGGATCATCACTGATGTACTGTGGATCATCACTGATGTACTATGGATCATCACTGATGTACTGTGGATCATCACTGATGTACTATAGTTCATCACTGATGTACTATGGGCCATCACTGGTGTACTATGGATCATCACTGGTGTACTATGGATCATCACTGATGTACTATGGGCCATCACTGGTGTACTATGGATCATCACTGATGTACTATAGCTCATCACTGATGTACTATGGACCATCACTGATGTACTATAGATCATCACTGATGTACTATGGACCATCACTGGTGTACTATGGATCATCACTGGTGTACTGTGGATCATCACTGGTGTACTATGGACCATCCCTGATGTACTGTGGATCATCACTGATGTACCGTGGATCATCACTGATGTACTATAGTTCATCACTGATGTACTATGGGCCATCACTGGTGTACTATGGATCATCACTGGTGTACTATGGATCATCACTGATGTACTATGGACCATCCCTGATGTACTGTGGATCATCACTGATGTACTGTGGATCATCACTGATGTACTATGGATCATCATTGATGTACTGTGGATCATCACTGATGTACTATAGTTCATCACTGATGTACTATGGGCCATCACTGGTGTACTATGGATCATCACTGGTGTACTATGGATCATCACTGATGTACTATGGACCATCCCTGATGTACTGTGGATCATCACTGATGTACTGTGGATCATCACTGATGTACTATAGTTCATCACTGATGTACTATGGGCCATCACTGGTGTACTATGGGCCATCACTGGTGTACTATGGATCATCACTGGTGTACTATGGACCATCACTGATGTACTATGGACCATCACTGATGTACTATGGATCATCACTGATATACTGTGGACCATCCCTGATGTACTGTGGATCATCACTGATGTACTGTGGATCATAACTGAAGTATTGTGGATCATCACTGATGTACTGTGTATCATAACTGATGTACTGTGGATCATCACTGATGTACTATAGATCATCACTGATGTACTATAGATCATCACTGATGTACTATGGACCATCACTGATGTACTATAGATCATCACTGATGTACTATGGACCATCACTGGTGTACTATGGATCATCACTGGTGTACTGTGGATCATCACTGGTGTACTATGGACCATCCCTGATGTACTGTGGATCATCACTGATGTACTGTGGATCATCACTGATGTACTATAGTTCATCACTGATGTACTATGGGCCTTCACTGGTGTACTATGGATCATCACTGGTGTACTATGGATCATCACTGATGTACTATGGACCATCCCTGATGTACTATGGACCATCACTGGTGAACTTTGGATCATCACTGGTGTACTGTGGATCATCACTGGTGTACTATGGACCATCCCTGATGTACTGTGGATCATCACTGATGTACTGTGGATCATCACTGATGTACTGTGGATCATCACTGATGTACTATAGTTCATCACTGATGTACTATGGGCCATCACTGGTGTACTATGGATCATCACTGGTGTACTATGGATCATCACTGATGTACTATGGACCATCCCTGATGTACTGTGGATCATCACTGATGTACTGTGGATCATCACTGATGTACTATGGATCATCACTGATGTACTGTGGATCATCACTGATGTACTATAGTTCATCACTGATGTACTATGGGCCATCACTGGTGTACTATGGATCATCACTGGTGTACTATGGATCATCACTGATGTACTATGGACCATCCCTGATGTACTGTGGATCATCACTGATGTACTATAGTTCATCACTGATGTACTATGGGCCATCACTGGTGTACTATGGATCATCACTGGTGTACTATGGATCATCACTGATGTACTATGGACCATCCCTGATGTACTGTGGATCCTCACTGATGTACTGTGGATCCTCACTGATGTACTGTGGATCATCACTGATGTACTGTGGATCATCGCTGATGTACTATGGGCCATCACTGGTGTACTATGGGCCATCACTGGTGTACTATGGATCATCACTGGTGTACTATGGATCATCACTGGTGTACTATGGATCATCACTGGTGTACTATGCACCATCACTGATGTACTATGGACCATCACTGATGTACTATGGATCATCACTGATATACTGTGGACCATCCCTGATGTTCTGTGGATCATCACTGATGTACTGTGGATCATCACTGAAGTATTGTGGATCATCACTGATGGACTGTGGATCATCACTGATGTACTGTGTATCATAACTGATGTACTGTGGATCATCACTGATGTACTATAGATCATCACTGATGTACTATAGATCATCACTGATGTACTATGGACCATCACTGATGTACTATAGATCATCACTGATGTACTATAGATCATCACTGATGTACTATGGACCATCACTGATGTACTATAGATCATCACTGATGTACTGTGGATCATCACTGGTGTACTATGGACCATCCCTGATGCACTGTGGATCATCACTGATGTACTGTGGATCATCACTGATGTACTATAGTTCATCACTGATGTACTATGGGCCATCGCTGGTGTACTATGGATCATCACTGGTGTACTATAGATCATCACTGATGTACTATTGACCATCACTGGTGTACTATGGATCATCACTGGTGTACTGTGGATCATCACTGGTGTACTATGGACCATCCCTGATGTACTGTGGATCATCACTGATGTACTGTGGATCATCACTGATGTACTGTGTATCATAACTGATGTACTGTGGATCATCACTGATGTACTATAGATCATCACTGATGTACTATAGATCATCACTGATGTACTATGGACCATCACTGATGTACTATAGATCATCACTGATGTACTATTGACCATCACTGGTGTACTATGGATCATCACTGGTGTACTGTGGATCATCACTGGTGTACTATGGACCATCCCTGATGTACTGTGGATCATCACTGATGTACTGTGGATCATCACTGATGTACTATAGTTCATCACTGATGTACTATGGGCCATCACTGGTGTACTATGGATCATCACTGGTGTACTATTGATCATCACTGATGTACTATGGACCATCCCTGATGTACTATGGACCATCACTGGTGTACTATGGATCATCACTGGTGTACTGTGGATCATCACTGGTGTACTATGGACCATCCCTGATGTACTGTGGATCATCACTGATGTACTGTGGATCATCACTGATGTACTATAGTTCATCACTGATGTACTATGGGCCATCACTGGTGTACTATGGATCATCACTGGTGTACTATGGATCATCACTGATGTACTATGGACCATCCCTGATGTACTGTGGATCATCACTGATGTACTGTGGATCATCACTGATGTACTATGGATCATCACTGATGTACTGTGGATCATCACTGATGTACTATAGTTCATCACTGATGTACTATGGGCCATCACTGGTGTACTATGGATCATCACTGGTGTACTATGGATCATCACTGATGTACTATGGACCATCCCTGATGTACTGTGGATCATCACTGATGTACTGTGGATCATCACTGATGTACTATAGTTCATCACTGATATACTGTGGGCCATCACTGGTGTACTATGGATCATCACTGGTGTACTATGGATCATCACTGATGTACTATGGACCATCCCTGATGTACTGTGGATCATCACTGATGTACTATGGGCCATCACTGGTGTACTATGGATCATCACTGGTGTACTATGGATCATCACTGATGTACTATGGACCATCACTGATGTACTGTGGATCATCACTGATGTACTGTGGATCATCACTGATGTACTATAGTTCATCACTGATGTACTATGGGCCATCACTGGTGTACTATGGATCATCACTGGTGTACTATGGATCATCACTGATGTACTATGGACCATCCCTGATGTACTGTGGATCATCACTGATGTACTGTGGATCATCACTGATGTACTATGGATCATCACTGATGTACTGTGGATCATCACTAATGTACTGTGGATCATAACTGATGTACTGTGGATCATCACTGGTGTACTATGGACCATCCCTGATGTACTGTGGATCATCACTGATGTACTATGGACCATCACTGATGTACTATAGATCATCACTGATGTACTATGGACCATCACTGGTGTACTATGGATCATAACTGGTGTACTGTGGATCATCACTGGTGTACTATGGACCATCCCTGATGTACTGTGGATCATCACTGATGTACTGTGGATCATCACTGATGTACTATAGTTCATCACTGATGTACTATGGGCCATCACTGGTGTACTATGGATCATCACTGGTGTACTATGGATCATCACTGATGTACTATGGACCATCCCTGATGTACTGTGGATCATCACTGATGTACTGTGGATCATCACTGATGTACTATGGATCATCACTGATGTACTGTGGATCATCACTGATGTACTATAGTTCATCACTGATGTACTATGGGCCATCACTGGTGTACTATGGATCATCACTGGTGTACTATGGATCATCACTGATGTACTATGGACCATCCCTGATGTACTGTGGATCATCACTGATGTACTATAGTTCATCACTGATGTACTATGGGCCATCACTGGTGTACTATGGGCCATCACTGGTGTACTATGGATCATCACTGGTGTACTATGGACCATCACTGATGTACTATGGACCATCACTGATGTACTATGGATCATCACTGATATACTGTGGACCATCCCTGATGTACTGTGGATCATCACTGATGTACTGTGGATCATCACTGAAGTATTGTGGATCATCACTGATGTACTATAGATCATCACTGATGTACTATAGATCATCACTGATGTACTATGGACCATCACTGATGTACTATAGATCATCACTGATGTACTATTGACCATCACTGGTGTACTATGGATCATCACTGGTGTACTGTGGATCATCACTGGTGTACTATGAACCATCCCTGATGTACTGTGGATCATCACTGATGTACTGTGGATCATCACTGATGTACTATAGTTCATCACTGATGTACTATGGGCCATCACTGGTGTACTATGGATCATCACTGGTGTACTATTGATCATCACTGATGTACTATGGACCATCCCTGATGTACTGTGGATCATCACTGATGTACTGTGGATCATCACTGATGTACTATGGATCATCACTGATGTACTGTGGATCATCACTGATGTACTATAGTTCATCACCGATGTACTATGGGCCATCACTGGTGTACTATGGATCATCACTGGTGTACTATGGATCATCACTGATGTACTATGGACCATCCCTGATGTACTGTGGATCATCACTGATGTACTGTGGATCATCACTGATGTACTATAGTTCATCACTGATATACTGTGGGCCATCACTGGTGTACTATGGATCATCACTGGTGTACTATGGATCATCACTGATGTACTATGGACCATCCCTGATGTACTGTGGATCATCACTGATGTACTGTGGATCATCACTGATGTACTATGGATCATCACTGATGTACTGTGGATCATCACTGATGTACTATAGTTCATCACTGATGTACTATGGGCCATCACTGGTGTACTATGGATCATCACTGGTGTACTATGGATCATCACTGATGTACTATGGGCCATCACTGGTGTACTATGGATCATCACTGATGTACTATAGCTCATCACTGATGTACTATGGACCATCACTGATGTACTATAGATCATCACTGATGTACTATGGACCATCACTGGTGTACTATGGATCATCACTGGTGTACTGTGGATCATCACTGGTGTACTATGGACCATCCCTGATGTACTGTGGATCATCACTGATGTACTGTGGATCATCACTGATGTACTATAGTTCATCACTGATGTACTATGGGCCATCACTGGTGTACTATGGATCATCACTGGTGTACTATGGATCATCACTGATGTACTATGGACCATCCCTGATGTACTGTGGATCATCACTGATGTACTGTGGATCATCACTGATGTACTATGGATCATCATTGATGTACTGTGGATCATCACTGATGTACTATAGTTCATCACTGATGTACTATGGGCCATCACTGGTGTACTATGGATCATCACTGGTGTACTATGGATCATCACTGATGTACTATGGACCATCCCTGATGTACTGTGGATCATCACTGATGTACTGTGGATCATCACTGATGTACTATAGTTCATCACTGATGTACTATGGGCCATCACTGGTGTACTATGGGCCATCACTGGTGTACTATGGATCATCACTGGTGTACTATGGACCATCACTGATGTACTATGGACCATCACTGATGTACTATGGATCATCACTGATATACTGTGGACCATCCCTGATGTACTGTGGATCATCACTGATGTACTGTGGATCATAACTGAAGTATTGTGGATCATCACTGATGTACTGTGTATCATAACTGATGTACTGTGGATCATCACTGATGTACTATAGATCATCACTGATGTACTATAGATCATCACTGATGTACTATGGACCATCACTGATGTACTATAGATCATCACTGATGTACTATGGACCATCACTGGTGTACTATGGATCATCACTGGTGTACTGTGGATCATCACTGGTGTACTATGGACCATCCCTGATGTACTGTGGATCATCACTGATGTACTGTGGATCATCACTGATGTACTATAGTTCATCACTGATGTACTATGGGCCTTCACTGGTGTACTATGGATCATCACTGGTGTACTATGGATCATCACTGATGTACTATGGACCATCCCTGATGTACTATGGACCATCACTGGTGAACTTTGGATCATCACTGGTGTACTGTGGATCATCACTGGTGTACTATGGACCATCCCTGATGTACTGTGGATCATCACTGATGTACTGTGGATCATCACTGATGTACTATAGTTCATCACTGATGTACTATGGGCCATCACTGGTGTACTATGGATCATCACTGGTGTACTATGGATCATCACTGATGTACTATGGACCATCCCTGATGTACTGTGGATCATCACTGATGTACTATGGATCATCACTGATGTACTGTGGATCATCACTGATGTACTATAGTTCATCACTGATGTACTATGGGCCATCACTGGTGTACTATGGATCATCACTGGTGTACTATGGATCATCACTGATGTACTATGGACCATCCCTGATGTACTGTGGATCATCACTGATGTACTATAGTTCATCACTGATGTACTATGGGCCATCACTGGTGTACTATGGATCATCACTGGTGTACTATGGATCATCACTGATGTACTATGGACCATCCCTGATGTACTGTGGATCCTCACTGATGTACTGTGGATCATCACTGATGTACTGTGGATCATCACTGATGTACTATGGGCCATCACTGGTGTACTATGGGCCATCACTGGTGTACTATGGATCATCACTGGTGTACTATGGATCATCACTGGTGTACTATGGACCATCCCTGATGTACTGTGGATCATCACTGATGTACTGTGGATCATCACTGATGTACTATAGTTCATCACTGATGTACTATGGGCCATCGCTGGTGTACTATGGATCATCACTGGTGTACTATGGATCATCACTGATGTACTATGGACCATCCCTGATGTACTGTAGATCATCACTGATGTACTGTGGATCATCACTGATGTACTATGGATCATCACTGATGTACTGTGGATCATCACTGATGTACTATGGGCCATCACTGGTGTACTATGGGCCATCACTGGTGTACTCAGAATCATCACTGATCTACTATGGATCATCACTGATGTACTATGGACCATCACTGATGTACTATGGGCCATCACTGGTGTACTATGGATCATCACCGATGTACTGTGGACCATCCCTGATGTACTGTGGACCATCACTGATGTACTGTGGGTCATCACTGATGTACTATGGATCATCACTGATGTACTATAGATCATCACTGATGTACTATAGATCATCACTGATATACTATGGACCATCACTGATGTACTATAGATCATCACTGATGTACTATGGACCATCACTGGTGTACTATGGATTATCACTGGTGTACTGTGGATCATCACTGGTGTACTATGGACCATCCCTGATGTACTGTGGATCATCACTGATGTACTGTGGATCATCACTGATGTACTATAGTTCATCACTGATGTACTATGGGCCATCACTGGTGTACTATGGATCATCACTGGTGTACTATGGATCATCACTGATGTACTATGGACCATCCCTGATGTACTGTGGATCATCACTGATGTACTGTGGATCATCACTGATGTACTATGGATCATCACTGATGTACTGTGGATCATCACTGATGTACTATAGTTCATCACTGATGTACTATGGGCCATCACTGGTGTACTATGGATCATCACTGATGTACTATGGATCATCACTGATGTACTATGGACCATCCCTGATGTACTGTGGATCATCACTGATGTACTATAGTTCATCACTGATGTACTATGGGCCATCACTGGTGTACTATGGATCATCACTGGTGTACTATGGATCATCACTGATGTACTATAGATCATCACTGATGTACTATAGCTCATCACTGATGTACTATGGACCATCACTGATGTACTATAGATCATCACTGATGTACTATAGCTCATCACTGATGTACTATGGACCATCACTGGTGTACTGTGGATCACCACTGATGTACTATGGACCATCCCTGATGTACTGTGGATCATCACTGATGTACTGTGGATCATCACTGATGTACTATGGATCATCACTGATGTACTGTGGATCATCACTGATGTACTATAGTTCATCACTGATGTACTATGGGCCATCACTGGTGTACTATGGATCATCACTGATGTACTATGGATCATCACTGATGTACTATGGACCATCCCTGATGTACTGTGGATCATCACTGATGTACTATAGTTCATCACTGATGTACTATGGGCCATCACTGGTGTACTATGGATCATCACTGGTGTACTATGGATCATCACTGATGTACTATAGATCAACACTGATGTACTATAGCTCATCACTGATGTACTATGGACCATCACTGATGTACTATAGATCATCACTGATGTACTATAGCTCATCACTGATGTACTATGGACCATCACTGGTGTACTATGGATCATCACTGATGTACTATGGACCATCCCTGATGTACTGTGGATCATCACTGATATACTGTGGATCATCACTGATGTACTATGGATCATCACTGATGTACTGTGGATCATCACTGATGTACTATAGTTCATCACTGATGTACTATGGGCCATCACTGGTGTACTATGGATCATCACTGGTGTACTGTGGATCATCACTGGTGTACTATGGACCATCCCTGATGTACTGTGGATCATCACTGATGTACTGTGGATCATCACTGATGTACTGTGGATCATCACTGATGTACTATAGTTCATCACTGATGTACTATGGGCCATCACTGGTGTACTATGGATCATCACTGATGTACTATGGACCATCCCTGATGTACTGTGGATCATCACTGATGTACTATAGTTCATCACTGATGTACTATGGATCATCACTGGTGTACTATGGATCATCACTGATGTACTATAGATCATCACTCATGTACTATAGCTCATCACTGATGTACTATGGACCATCACTGATGTACTATAGATCATCACTGATGTACTATGGACCATCACTGGTGTACTGTGGATCATCACTGATGTACTGTGGATCATCACTGATGTACTATAGTTCATCACTGATGTACTATGGGCCATCACTGGTGTACTATGGGCCATCACTGGTGTACTATGGATCATCACTGGTGTACTATGGACCATCACTGATGTACTATGGACCATCACTGATGTACTATGGATCATCACTGATATACTGTGGACCATCCCTGATGTACTGTGGATCATCACTGATGTACTGTGGATCATCACTGAAGTATTGTGGATCATCACTGATGTACTATAGATCATCACTGATGTACTATAGATCATCACTGATGTACTATGGACCATCACTGATGTACTATAGATCATCACTGATGTACTATTGACCATCACTGGTGTACTATGGATCATCACTGGTGTACTGTGGATCATCACTGGTGTACTGTGAACCATCCCTGATGTACTGTGGATCATCACTGATGTACTGTGGATCATCACTGATGTACTATAGTTCATCACTGATGTACTATGGGCCATCACTGGTGTACTATGGATCATCACTGGTGTACTATTGATCATCACTGATGTACTATGGACCATCCCTGATGTACTGTGGATCATCACTGATGTACTGTGGATCATCACTGATGTACTATGGATCATCACTGATGTACTGTGGATCATCACTGATGTACTATAGTTCATCACCGATGTACTATGGGCCATCACTGGTGTACTATGGATCATCACTGGTGTACTATGGATCATCACTGATGTACTATGGACCATCCCTGATGTACTGTGGATCATCACTGATGTACTGTGGATCATCACTGATGTACTATAGTTCATCACTGATATACTGTGGGCCATCACTGGTGTACTATGGATCATCACTGGTGTACTATGGATCATCACTGATGTACTATGGACCATCCCTGATGTACTGTGGATCATCACTGATGTACTGTGGATCATCACTGATGTACTATGGATCATCACTGATGTACTATGGGCCATCACTGGTGTACTATGGACCATCCCTGATGTACTGTGGATCATCACTGATGTACTATAGTTCATCACTGATGTACTATGGGCCATCACTGGTGTACTATTCATCATCACTGATGTACTATAGTTCATCACTGATGTACTGTGGATCATCACTGATGTACTATAGTTCATCACTGATGTACTATGGGCCATCACTGGTGTACTATGGATCATCACTGGTGTACTATGGATCATCACTGATGTACTATGGGCCATCACTGGTGTACTATGGATCATCACTGATGTACTATAGCTCAACACTGATGTACTATGGACCATCACTGATGTACTATAGATCATCACTGATGTACTATGGACCATCACTGGTGTACTATGGATCATCACTGGTGTACTGTGGATCATCACTGGTGTACTATGGACCATCCCTGATGTACTGTGGATCATCACTGATGTACTGTGGATCATCACTGATGTACTATAGTTCATCACTGATGTACTATGGGCCATCACTGGTGTACTATGGATCATCACTGGTGTACTATGGATCATCACTGATGTACTATGGACCATCCCTGATGTACTGTGGATCATCACTGATGTACTGTGGATCATCACTGATGTACTATGGATCATCATTGATGTACTGTGGATCATCACTGATGTACTATAGTTCATCACTGATGTACTATGGGCCATCACTGGTGTACTATGGATCATCACTGGTGTACTATGGATCATCACTGATGTACTATGGACCATCCCTGATGTACTGTGGATCATCACTGATGTACTGTGGATCATCACTGATGTACTATAGTTCATCACTGATGTACTATGGGCCATCACTGGTGTACTATGGGCCATCACTGGTGTACTATGGATCATCACTGGTGTACTATGGACCATCACTGATGTACTATGGACCATCACTGATGTACTATGGATCATCACTGATATACTGTGGACCATCCCTGATGTACTGTGGATCATCACTGATGTACTGTGGATCATAACTGAAGTATTGTGGATCATCACTGATGTACTGTGTATCATAACTGATGTACTGTGGATCATCACTGATGTACTATAGATCATCACTGATGTACTATAGATCATCACTGATGTACTATGGACCATCACTGATGTACTATAGATCATCACTGATGTACTATGGACCATCACTGGTGTACTATGGATCATCACTGGTGTACTGTGGATAATCACTGGTGTACTATGGACCATCCCTGATGTACTGTGGATCATCACTGATGTACTGTGGATCATCACTGATGTACTATAGTTCATCACTGATGTACTATGGGCCTTCACTGGTGTACTATGGATCATCACTGGTGTACTATGGATCATCACTGATGTACTATGGACCATCCCTGATGTACTATGGACCATCACTGGTGAACTTTGGATCATCACTGGTGTACTGTGGATCATCACTGGTGTACTATGGACCATCCCTGATGTACTGTGGATCATCACTGATGTACTGTGGATCATCACTGATGTACTATAGTTCATCACTGATGTACTATGGGCCATCACTGGTGTACTATGGATCATCACTGGTGTACTATGGATCATCACTGATGTACTATGGACCATCCCTGATGTACTGTGGATCATCACTGATGTACTATGGATCATCACTGATGTACTGTGGATCATCACTGATGTACTATAGTTCATCACTGATGTACTATGGGCCATCACTGGTGTACTATGGATCATCACTGGTGTACTATGGATCATCACTGATGTACTATGGACCATCCCTGATGTACTGTGGATCATCACTGATGTACTATAGTTCATCACTGATGTACTATGGGCCATCACTGGTGTACTATGGATCATCACTGGTGTACTATGGATCATCACTGATGTACTATGGACCATCCCTGATGTACTGTGGATCCTCACTGATGTACTGTGGATCATCACTGATGTACTGTGGATCATCACTGATGTACTATGGGCCATCACTGGTGTACTATGGGCCATCACTGGTGTACTATGGATCATCACTGGTGTACTATGGATCATCACTGGTGTACTATGGACCATCCCTGATGTACTGTGGATCATCACTGATGTACTGTGGATCATCACTGATGTACTATAGTTCATCACTGATGTACTATGGGCCATCGCTGGTGTACTATGGATCATCACTGGTGTACTATGGATCATCACTAATGTACTATGGACCATCCCTGATGTACTGTGGATCATCACTGATGTACTGTGGATCATCACTGATGTACTATGGATCATCACTGATGTACTGTGGATCATCACTGATGTACTATGGGCCATCACTGGTGTACTATGGGCCATCACTGGTGTACTCAGAATCATCACTGATCTACTATGGATCATCACTGATGTACTATGGACCATCACTGATGTACTATGGGCCATCACTGGTGTACTATGGATCATCACCGATGTACTGTGGACCATCCCTGATGTACTGTGGACCATCACTGATGTACTGTGGGTCATCACTGATGTACTATGGATCATCACTGATGTACTATAGATCATCACTGATGTACTATAGATCATCACTGATATACTATGGACCATCACTGGTGTACTATGGATCATCACTGGTGTACTGTGGATCATCACTGGTGTACTATGGACCATCGCTGATGTACTGTGGATCATCACTGATGTACTGTGGATCATCACTGATGTACTATAGTTCATCACTGATGTACTATGGGCCATCACTGGTGTACTATGGATCATCACTGGTGTACTATGGATCATCACTGATGTACTATGGACCATCCCTGATGTACTGTGGATCATCACTGATGTCCTGTGGATCATCACTGATGTACTATGGATCATCACTGATGTACTGTGGATAATCACTGATGTACTATAGTTCATCACTGATGTACTATGGGCCATCACTGGTGTACTATGGATCATCACTGATGTACTATGGATCATCACTGATGTACTATGGACCATCCCTGATGTACTGTGGATCATCACTGATGTACTATAGTTCATCACTGATGTACTATGGGCCATCACTGGTGTACTATGGATCATCACTGGTGTACTATGGATCATCACTGATGTACTATAGATCATCACTGATGTACTATAGCTCATCACTGATGTACTATGGACCATCACTGATGTACTATAGATCATCACTGATGTACTATAGCTCATCACTGATGTACTATGGACCATCACTGGTGTACTGTGGATCACCACTGATGTACTATGGACCATCCCTGATGTACTGTGGATCATCACTGATGTACTGTGGATCATCACTGATGTACTATGGATCATCACTGATGTACTGTGGATCATCACTGATGTACTATAGTTCATCACTGATGTACTATGGGCCATCACTGGTGTACTATGGATCATCACTGATGTACTATGGATCATCACTGATGTACTATGGACCATCCCTGATGTACTGTGGATCATCACTGATGTACTATAGTTCATCACTGATGTACTATGGGCCATCACTGGTGTACTATGGATCATCACTGGTGTACTATGGATCATCACTGATGTACTATAGATCATCACTGATGTACTATAGCTCATCACTGATGTACTATGGACCATCACTGATGTACTATAGATCATCACTGATGTACTATAGCTCATCACTGATGTACTATGGACCATCACTGGTGTACTATGGATCATCACTGATGTACTATGGACCATCCCTGATGTACTGTGGATCATCACTGATATACTGTGGATCATCACTGATGTACTATGGATCATCACTGATGTACTGTGGATCATCACTGATGTACTATAGTTCATCACTGATGTACTATGGGCCATCACTGGTGTACTATGGATCATCACTGGTGTACTGTGGATCATCACTGGTGTACTATGGACCATCCCTGATGTACTGTGGATCATCACTGATGTACTGTGGATCATCACTGATGTACTGTGGATCATCACTGATGTACTATAGTTCATCACTGATGTACTATGGATCATCACTGGTGTACTATGGATCATCACTGATGTACTATGGACCATCCCTGATGTACTGTGGATCATCACTGATGTACTATAGTTCATCACTGATGTACTATGGGCCATCACTGGTGTACTATGGATCATCACTGGTGTACTATGGATCATCACTGATGTACTATGGACCATCCCTGATGTACTGTGGATCCTCACTGATGTACTGTGGATCATCACTGATGTACTGTGGATCATCACTGATGTACTATGGGCCATCACTGGTGTACTATGGGCCATCACTGGTGTACTATGGATCATCACTGGTGTACTATGGATCATCACTGGTGTACTATGGACCATCCCTGATGTACTGTGGATCATCACTGATGTACTGTGGATCATCACTGATGTACTATAGTTCATCACTGATGTACTATGGGCCATCGCTGGTGTACTATGGATCATCACTGGTGTACTATGGATCATCACTGATGTACTATGGACCATCCCTGATGTACTGTGGATCATCACTGATGTACTGTGGATCATCACTGATGTACTATGGATCATCACTGATGTACTGTGGATCATCACTGATGTACTATGGGCCATCACTGGTGTACTATGGGCCATCACTGGTGTACTCAGAATCATCACTGATCTACTATGGATCATCACTGATGTACTATGGACCATCACTGATGTACTATGGGCCATCACTGGTGTACTATGGATCATCACCGATGTACTGTGGACCATCCCTGATGTACTGTGGACCATCACTGATGTACTGTGGGTCATCACTGATGTACTATGGATCATCACTGATGTACTATAGATCATCACTGATGTACTATAGATCATCACTGATATACTATGGACCATCACTGATGTACTATAGATCATCACTGATGTACTATGGACCATCACTGGTGTACTATGGATCATCACTGGTGTACTGTGGATCATCACTGGTGTACTATGGACCATCCCTGATGTACTGTGGATCATCACTGATGTACTGTGGATCATCACTGATGTACTATAGTTCATCACTGATGTACTATGGGCCATCACTGGTGTACTATGGATCATCACTGGTGTACTATGGATCATCACTGATGTACTATGGACCATCCCTGATGTACTGTGGATCATCACTGATGTACTGTGGATCATCACTGATGTACTATGGATCATCACTGATGTACTGTGGATCATCACTGATGTACTATAGTTCATCACTGATGTACTATGGGCCATCACTGGTGTACTATGTATCATCACTGATGTACTATGGATCATCACTGATGTACTATGGACCATCCCTGATGTACTGTGGATCATCACTGATGTACTATAGTTCATCACTGATGTACTATGGGCCATCACTGGTGTACTATGGATCATCACTGGTGTACTATGGATCATCACTGATGTACTATAGATCATCACTGATGTACTATAGCTCATCACTGATGTACTATGGACCATCACTGATGTACTATAGATCATCACTGATGTACTATAGCTCATCACTGATGTACTATGGACCATCACTGGTGTACTGTGGATCACCACTGATGTACTATGGACCATCCCTGATGTACTGTGGATCATCACTGATGTACTGTGGATCATCACTGATGTACTATGGATCATCACTGATGTACTGTGGATCATCACTGATGTACTATAGTCCATCACTGATGTACTATGGGCCATCACTGGTGTACTATGGATCATCACTGATGTACTATGGATCATCACTGATGTACTATGGACCATCCCTGATGTACTGTGGATCATCACTGATGTACTATAGTTCATCACTGATGTACTATGGGCCATCACTGGTGTACTATGGATCATCACTGGTGTACTATAGATCATCACTGATGTACTATAGATCATCACTGATGTACTATAGCTCATCACTGATGTACTATGGACCATCACTGATGTACTATAGATCATCACTGATGTACTATAGCTCATCACTGATGTACTATGGACCATCACTGGTGTACTATGGATCATCACTGATGTACTATGGACCATCCCTGATGTACTGTGGATCATCACTGATATACTGTGGATCATCACTGATGTACTATGGATCATCACTGATGTACTGTGGATCATCACTGATGTACTATAGTTCATCACTGATGTACTATGGGCCATCACTGGTGTACTATGGATCATCACTGGTGTACTGTGGATCATCACTGGTGTACTATGGACCATCCCTGATGTACTGTGGATCATCACTGATGTACTGTGGATCATCACTGATGTACTGTGGATCATCACTGATGTACTATAGTTCATCACTGATGTACTATGGGCCATCACTGGTGTACTATGGATCATCACTGATGTACTATGGACCATCCCTGATGTACTGTGGATCATCACTGATGTACTATAGTTCATCACTGATGTACTATGGGCCATCACTGGTGTACTATGGATCATCACTGGTGTACTATGGATCATCACTGATGTACTATAGATCATCACTCATGTACTATAGCTCATCACTGATGTACTATGGACCATCACTGATGTACTATAGATCATCACTGATGTACTATGGACCATCACTGGTGTACTATGGATCATCACTGGTGTACTGTGGATCATCACTGGTGTACTATGGACCATCCCTGATGTACTGTGGATCATCACTGATGTACTGTGGATCATCACTGATGTACTATAGTTCATCACTGATGTACTATGGGCCATCACTGGTGTACTATGGATCATCACTGGTGTACTATGGATCATCACTGATGTACTATGGACCATCCCTGATGTACTATGGACCATCACTGGTGTACTATGGATCATCACTGGTGTACTGTGGATCATCACTGGTGTACTATGGACCATCCCTGATGTACTGTGGATCATCACTGATGTACTGTGGATCATCACTGATGTACTATAGTTCATCACTGATGTACTATGGGCCATCACTGGTGTACTATGGATCATCACTGGTGTACTATGGATCATCACTGATGTACTATGGACCATCCCTGATGTACTGTGGATCATCACTGATGTACTGTGGATCATCACTGATGTACTATGGATCATCACTGATGTACTGTGGATCATCACTGATGTACTATAGTTCATCACTGATGTACTATGGGCCATCACTGGTGTACTATGGATCATCACTGGTGTACTATGGATCATCACTGATGTACTATGGACCATCCCTGATGTACTGTGGATCATCACTGATGTACTATAGTTCATCACTGATGTACTATGGGCCATCACTGGTGTACTATGGATCATCACTGGTGTACTATGGATCATCACTGATGTACTATGGACCATCCCTGATGTACTGTGGATCCTCACTGATGTACTGTGGATCCTCACTGATGTACTGTGGATCATCACTGATGTACTGTGGATCATCGCTGATGTACTATGGGCCATCACTGGTGTACTATGGGCCATCACTGGTGTACTATGGATCATCACTGGTGTACTATGGATCATCACTGGTGTACTATGGATCATCACTGGTGTACTATGCACCATCACTGATGTACTATGGACCATCACTGATGTACTATGGATCATCACTGATATACTGTGGACCATCCCTGATGTTCTGTGGATCATCACTGATGTACTGTGGATCATCACTGAAGTATTGTGGATCATCACTGATGGACTGTGGATCATCACTGATGTACTGTGTATCATAACTGATGTACTGTGGATCATCACTGATGTACTATAGATCATCACTGATGTACTATGGACCATCACTGATGTACTATAGATCATCACTGATGTACTATAGATCATCACTGATGTACTATGGACCATCACTGATGTACTATAGATCATCACTGATGTACTGTGGATCATCACTGGTGTACTATGGACCATCCCTGATGCACTGTGGATCATCACTGATGTACTGTGGATCATCACTGATGTACTATAGTTCATCACTGATGTACTATGGGCCATCGCTGGTGTACTATGGATCATCACTGGTGTACTATAGATCATCACTGATGTACTATTGACCATCACTGGTGTACTATGGATCATCACTGGTGTACTGTGGATCATCACTGGTGTACTATGGACCATCCCTGATGTACTGTGGATCATCACTGATGTACTGTGGATCATCACTGATGTACTGTGTATCATAACTGATGTACTGTGGATCATCACTGATGTACTATAGATCATCACTGATGTACTATAGATCATCACTGATGTACTATGGACCATCACTGATGTACTATAGATCATCACTGATGTTCTATTGACCATCACTGGTGTACTATGGATCATCACTGGTGTACTGTGGATCATCACTGGTGTACTATGGACCATCCCTGATGTACTGTGGATCATCACTGATGTACTGTGGATCATCACTGATGTACTATAGTTCATCACTGATGTACTATGGGCCATCACTGGTGTACTATGGATCATCACTGGTGTACTATTGATCATCACTGATGTACTATGGACCATCCCTGATGTACTATGGACCATCACTGGTGTACTATGGATCATCACTGGTGTACTGTGGATCATCACTGGTGTACTATGGACCATCCCTGATGTACTGTGGATCATCACTGATGTACTGTGGATCATCACTGATGTACTATAGTTCATCACTGATGTACTATGGGCCATCACTGGTGTACTATGGATCATCACTGGTGTACTATGGATCATCACTGATGTACTATGGACCATCCCTGATGTACTGTGGATCATCACTGATGTACTGTGGATCATCACTGATGTACTATGGATCATCACTGATGTACTGTGGATCATCACTGATGTACTATAGTTCATCACTGATGTACTATGGGCCATCACTGGTGTACTATGGATCATCACTGGTGTACTATGGATCATCACTGATGTACTATGGACCATCCCTGATGTACTGTGGATCATCACTGATGTACTGTGGATCATCACTGATGTACTATAGTTCATCACTGATATACTGTGGGCCATCACTGGTGTACTATGGATCATCACTGGTGTACTATAGATCATCACTGATGTACTATGGACCATCCCTGATGTACTGTGGATCATCACTGATGTACTATGGGCCATCACTGGTGTACTATGGATCATCACTGGTGTACTATGGATCATCACTGATGTACTATGGACCATCACTGATGTACTGTGGACCATCACTGATGTACTGTGGGTCATCACTGATGTACTATGGATCATCACTGATGTACTATAGATCATCACTGATGTACTATAGATCATCACTGATATACTATGGACCATCACTGATGTACTATAGATCATCACTGATGTACTATGGACCATCACTGGTGTACTATGGATCATCACTGGTGTACTGTGGATCATCACTGGTGTACTATGGACCATCCCTGATGTACTGTGGATCATCACTGATGTACTGTGGATCATCACTGATGTACTATAGTTCATCACTGATGTACTATGGGCCATCACTGGTGTACTATGGATCATCACTGGTGTACTATGGATCATCACTGATGTACTATGGACCATCCCTGATGTACTGTGGATCATCACTGATGTACTGTGGATCATCACTGATGTACTATGGATCATCACTGATGTACTGTGGATCATCACTGATGTACTATAGTTCATCACTGATGTACTATGGGCCATCACTGGTGTACTATGTATCATCACTGATGTACTATGGATCATCACTGATGTACTATGGACCATCCCTGATGTACTGTGGATCATCACTGATGTACTATAGTTCATCACTGATGTACTATGGGCCATCACTGGTGTACTATGGATCATCACTGGTGTACTATGGATCATCACTGATGTACTATAGATCATCACTGATGTACTATAGCTCATCACTGATGTACTATGGACCATCACTGATGTACTATAGATCATCACTGATGTACTATAGCTCATCACTGATGTACTATGGACCATCACTGGTGTACTGTGGATCACCACTGATGTACTATGGACCATCCCTGATGTACTGTGGATCATCACTGATGTACTGTGGATCATCACTGATGTACTATGGATCATCACTGATGTACTGTGGATCATCACTGATGTACTATAGTCCATCACTGATGTACTATGGGCCATCACTGGTGTACTATGGATCATCACTGATGTACTATGGATCATCACTGATGTACTATGGACCATCCCTGATGTACTGTGGATCATCACTGATGTACTATAGTTCATCACTGATGTACTATGGGCCATCACTGGTGTACTATGGATCATCACTGGTGTACTATAGATCATCACTGATGTACTATAGATCATCACTGATGTACTATAGCTCATCACTGATGTACTATGGACCATCACTGATGTACTATAGATCATCACTGATGTACTATAGCTCATCACTGATGTACTATGGACCATCACTGGTGTACTATGGATCATCACTGATGTACTATGGACCATCCCTGATGTACTGTGGATCATCACTGATATACTGTGGATCATCACTGATGTACTATGGATCATCACTGATGTACTGTGGATCATCACTGATGTACTATAGTTCATCACTGATGTACTATGGGCCATCACTGGTGTACTATGGATCATCACTGGTGTACTGTGGATCATCACTGGTGTACTATGGACCATCCCTGATGTACTGTGGATCATCACTGATGTACTGTGGATCATCACTGATGTACTGTGGATCATCACTGATGTACTATAGTTCATCACTGATGTACTATGGGCCATCACTGGTGTACTATGGATCATCACTGATGTACTATGGACCATCCCTGATGTACTGTGGATCATCACTGATGTACTATAGTTCATCACTGATGTACTATGGGCCATCACTGGTGTACTATGGATCATCACTGGTGTACTATGGATCATCACTGATGTACTATAGATCATCACTCATGTACTATAGCTCATCACTGATGTACTATGGACCATCACTGATGTACTATAGATCATCACTGATGTACTATGGACCATCACTGGTGTACTATGGATCATCACTGGTGTACTGTGGATCATCACTGGTGTACTATGGACCATCCCTGATGTACTGTGGATCATCACTGATGTACTGTGGATCATCACTGATGTACTATAGTTCATCACTGATGTACTATGGGCCATCACTGGTGTACTATGGATCATCACTGGTGTACTATGGATCATCACTGATGTACTATGGACCATCCCTGATGTACTATGGACCATCACTGGTGTACTATGGATCATCACTGGTGTACTGTGGATCATCACTGGTGTACTATGGACCATCCCTGATGTACTGTGGATCATCACTGATGTACTGTGGATCATCACTGATGTACTATAGTTCATCACTGATGTACTATGGGCCATCACTGGTGTACTATGGATCATCACTGGTGTACTATGGATCATCACTGATGTACTATGGACCATCCCTGATGTACTGTGGATCATCACTGATGTACTGTGGATCATCACTGATGTACTATGGATCATCACTGATGTACTGTGGATCATCACTGATGTACTATAGTTCATCACTGATGTACTATGGGCCATCACTGGTGTACTATGGATCATCACTGGTGTACTATGGATCATCACTGATGTACTATGGACCATCCCTGATGTACTGTGGATCATCACTGATGTACTATAGTTCATCACTGATGTACTATGGGCCATCACTGGTGTACTATGGATCATCACTGGTGTACTATGGATCATCACTGATGTACTATGGACCATCCCTGATGTACTGTGGATCCTCACTGATGTACTGTGGATCCTCACTGATGTACTGTGGATCATCACTGATGTACTGTGGATCATCGCTGATGTACTATGGGCCATCACTGGTGTACTATGGGCCATCACTGGTGTACTATGGATCATCACTGGTGTACTATGGATCATCACTGGTGTACTATGGATCATCACTGGTGTACTATGCACCATCACTGATGTACTATGGACCATCACTGATGTACTATGGATCATCACTGATATACTGTGGACCATCCCTGATGTTCTGTGGATCATCACTGATGTACTGTGGATCATCACTGAAGTATTGTGGATCATCACTGATGGACTGTGGATCATCACTGATGTACTGTGTATCATAACTGATGTACTGTGGATCATCACTGATGTACTATAGATCATCACTGATGTACTATAGATCATCACTGATGTACTATGGACCATCACTGATGTACTATAGATCATCACTGATGTACTATAGATCATCACTGATGTACTATGGACCATCACTGATGTACTATAGATCATCACTGATGTACTGTGGATCATCACTGGTGTACTATGGACCATCCCTGATGCACTGTGGATCATCACTGATGTACTGTGGATCATCACTGATGTACTATAGTTCATCACTGATGTACTATGGGCCATCGCTGGTGTACTATGGATCATCACTGGTGTACTATAGATCATCACTGATGTACTATTGACCATCACTGGTGTACTATGGATCATCACTGGTGTACTGTGGATCATCACTGGTGTACTATGGACCATCCCTGATGTACTGTGGATCATCACTGATGTACTGTGGATCATCACTGATGTACTGTGTATCATAACTGATGTACTGTGGATCATCACTGATGTACTATAGATCATCACTGATGTACTATAGATCATCACTGATGTACTATGGACCATCACTGATGTACTATAGATCATCACTGATGTTCTATTGACCATCACTGGTGTACTATGGATCATCACTGGTGTACTGTGGATCATCACTGGTGTACTATGGACCATCCCTGATGTACTGTGGATCATCACTGATGTACTGTGGATCATCACTGATGTACTATAGTTCATCACTGATGTACTATGGGCCATCACTGGTGTACTATGGATCATCACTGGTGTACTATTGATCATCACTGATGTACTATGGACCATCCCTGATGTACTATGGACCATCACTGGTGTACTATGGATCATCACTGGTGTACTGTGGATCATCACTGGTGTACTATGGACCATCCCTGATGTACTGTGGATCATCACTGATGTACTGTGGATCATCACTGATGTACTATAGTTCATCACTGATGTACTATGGGCCATCACTGGTGTACTATGGATCATCACTGGTGTACTATGGATCATCACTGATGTACTATGGACCATCCCTGATGTACTGTGGATCATCACTGATGTACTGTGGATCATCACTGATGTACTATGGATCATCACTGATGTACTGTGGATCATCACTGATGTACTATAGTTCATCACTGATGTACTATGGGCCATCACTGGTGTACTATGGATCATCACTGGTGTACTATGGATCATCACTGATGTACTATGGACCATCCCTGATGTACTGTGGATCATCACTGATGTACTGTGGATCATCACTGATGTACTATAGTTCATCACTGATATACTGTGGGCCATCACTGGTGTACTATGGATCATCACTGGTGTACTATAGATCATCACTGATGTACTATGGACCATCCCTGATGTACTGTGGATCATCACTGATGTACTATGGGCCATCACTGGTGTACTATGGATCATCACTGGTGTACTATGGATCATCACTGATGTACTATGGACCATCACTGATGTACTGTGGATCATCACTGATGTACTGTGGATCATCACTGATGTACTATAGTTCATCACTGATGTACTATGGGCCATCACTGGTGTACTATGGATCATCACTGGTGTACTATGGATCATCACTGATGTACTATGGACCATCCCTGATGTACTGTGGATCATCACTGATGTACTGTGGATCATCACTGATGTACTATGGATCATCACTGATGTACTGTGGATCATCACTAATGTACTGTGGATCATAACTGATGTACTGTGGATCATCACTGGTGTACTATGGACCATCCCTGATGTACTGTGGATCATCACTGATGTACTATGGACCATCACTGATGTACTATAGATCATCACTGATGTACTATGGACCATCACTGGTGTACTATGGATCATCACTGGTGTACTGTGGATCATCACTGGTGTACTATGGACCATCCCTGATGTACTGTGGATCATCACTGATGTACTGTGGATCATCACTGATGTACTATAGTTCATCACTGATGTACTATGGGCCATCACTGGTGTACTATGGATCATCACTGGTGTACTATGGATCATCACTGATGTACTATGGACCATCCCTGATGTACTGTGGATCATCACTGATGTACTGTGGATCATCACTGATGTACTATGGATCATCACTGATGTACTGTGGATCATCACTGATGTACTATAGTTCATCACTGATGTACTATGGGCCATCACTGGTGTACTATGGATCATCACTGGTGTACTATGGATCATCACTGATGTACTATGGACCATCCCTGATGTACTGTGGATCATCACTGATGTACTATAGTTCATCACTGATGTACTATGGGCCATCACTGGTGTACTATGGGCCATCACTGGTGTACTATGGATCATCACTGGTGTACTATGGACCATCACTGATGTACTATGGACCATCACTGATGTACTATGGATCATCACTGATATACTGTGGACCATCCCTGATGTACTGTGGATCATCACTGATGTACTGTGGATCATCACTGAAGTATTGTGGATCATCACTGATGTACTGTGGATCATCACTGATGTACTGTGTATCATAACTGATGTACTGTGGATCATCACTGATGTACTATAGATCATCACTGATGTACTATAGATCATCACTGATGTACTATGGACCATCACTGATGTACTATAGATCATCACTGATGTACTATTGACCATCACTGGTGTACTATGGATCATCACTGGTGTACTGTGGATCATCACTGGTGTACTATGGACCATCCCTGATGTACTGTGGATCATCACTGATGTACTGTGGATCATCACTGATGTACTATAGTTCATCACTGATGTACTATGGGCCATCACTGGTGTACTATGGATCATCACTGGTGTACTATTGATCATCACTGATGTACTATGGACCATCCCTGATGTACTATGGACCATCACTGGTGTACTATGGATCATCACTGGTGTACTGTGGATCATCACTGGTGTACTATGGACCATCCCTGATGTACTGTGGATCATCACTGATGTACTGTGGATCATCACTGATGTACTATAGTTCATCACTGATGTACTATGGGCCATCACTGGTGTACTATGGATCATCACTGGTGTACTATGGATCATCACTGATGTACTATGGACCATCCCTGATGTACTGTAGATCATCACTGATGTACTGTGGATCATCACTGATGTACTATGGATCATCACTGATGTACTGTGGATCATCACTGATGTACTATAGTTCATCACTGATGTACTATGGACCATCACTGGTGTACTATGGATCATCACTGGTGTACTATGGATCATCACTGATGTACTATGGACCATCCCTGATGTACTGTGGATCATCACTGATGTACTGTGGATCATCACTGATGTACTATAGTTCATCACTGATATACTGTGGGCCATCACTGGTGTACTATGGATCATCACTGGTGTACTATGGATCATCACTGATGTACTATGGACCATCCCTGATGTACTGTGGATCATCACTGATGTACTGTGGATCATCACTGATGTACTATGGATCATCACTGATGTACTGTGGATCATCACTGATGTACTATAGTTCATCACTGATGTACTATGGGCCATCACTGGTGTACTATGGATCATCACTGGTGTACTATGGATCATCACTGATGTACTATGGGCCATCACTGGTGTACTATGGATCATCACTGATGTACTATAGCTCATCACTGATGTACTATGGACCATCACTGATGTACTATAGATCATCACTGATGTACTATGGACCATCACTGGTGTACTATGGATCATCACTGGTGTACTGTGGATCATCACTGGTGTACTATGGACCAACCCTGATGTACTGTGGATCATCACTGATGTACTGTGGATCATCACTGATGTACTATAGTTCATCACTGATGTACTATGGGCCATCACTGGTGTACTATGGATCATCACTGGTGTACTATGGATCATCACTGATGTACTATGGACCATCCCTGATGTACTGTGGATCATCACTGATGTACTATGGATCATCACTGATGTACTGTGGATCATCACTGATGTACTATAGTTCATCACTGATGTACTATGGGCCATCACTGGTGTACTATGGGCCATCACTGGTGTACTATGGATCATCACTGGTGTACTATGGACCATCACTGATGTACTATGGACCATCACTGATGTACTATGGATCATCACTGATATACTGTGGACCATCCCTGATGTACTGTGGATCATCACTGATGTACTGTGGATCATCACTGAAGTATTGTGGATCATCACTGATGTACTGTGGATCATCACTGATGTACTGTGTATCATAACTGATGTACTGTGGATCATCACTGATGTACTATAGATCATCACTGATGTACTATAGATCATCACTGATGTACTATGGACCATCACTGATGTACTATAGATCATTACTGATGTACTATGGACCATCACTGGTGTACTATGGATCATCACTGGTGTACTGTGGATCATCACTGGTGTACTATGGACCATCCCTGATGTACTGTGGATCATCACTGATGTACTGTGGATCATCACTGATGTACTATAATTCATCACTGATGTACTATGGGCCATCACTGGTGTACTATGGATCATCACTGGTGTACTATGGATCATCACTGATGTACTATGGACCATCCCTGATGTACTATGGACCATCACTGGTGTACTTTGGATCATCACTGGTGTACTGTGGATCATCACTGGTGTACTATGGACCATCCCTGATGTACTGTGGATCATCACTGATGTACTGTGGATCATCACTGATGTACTATAGTTCATCACTGATGTACTATGGGCCATCACTGGTGTACTATGGATCATCACTGGTGTACTATGGATCATCACTGATGTACTATGGACCATCCCTGATGTACTGTGGATCATCACTGATGTACTATGGATCATCACTGATGTACTGTGGATCATCACTGATGTACTATAGTTCATCACTGATGTACTATGGGCTATCACTGGTGTACTATGGATCATCACTGGTGTACTATGGATCATCACTGATGTACTATGGACCATCCCTGATGTACTGTGGATCATCACTGATGTACTATAGTTCATCACTGATGTACTATGGGCCATCACTGGTGTACTATGGATCATCACTGGTGTACTATGGATCATCACTGATGTACTATGGACCATCCCTGATGTACTGTGGATCCTCACTGATGTACTGTGGATCATCACTGATGTACTGTGGATCATCACTGATGTACTATGGGCCATCACTGGTGTACTATGGGCCATCACTGGTGTACTATGGATCATCACTGGTGTACTATGTATCATCACTGGTGTACTATGGACCATCCCTGATGTACTGTGGATCATCACTGATGTACTGTGGATCATCACTGATGTACTATAGTTCATCACTGATGTACTATGGGCCATCGCTGGTGTACTATGGATCATCACTGGTGTACTATGGATCATCACTGATGTACTATGGACCATCCCTGATGTACTGTGGATCATCACTGATGTACTGTGGATCATCACTGATGTACTATGGATCATCACTGATGTACTGTGGATCATCACTGATGTACTATGGGCCATCACTGGTGTACTATGGGCCATCACTGGTGTACTCAGAATCATCACTGATCTACTATGGATCATCACTGATGTACTATGGACCATCACTGATGTACTATGGGCCATCACTGGTGTACTATGGATCATCACCGATGTACTGTGGACCATCCCTGATGTACTGTGGACCATCACTGATGTACTGTGGGTCATCACTGATGTACTATGGATCATCACTGATGTACTATAGATCATCACTGATGTACTATAGATCATCACTGATATACTATGGACCATCACTGATGTACTATAGATCATCACTGATGTACTATGGACCATCACTGGTGTACTATGGATCATCACTGGTGTACTGTGGATCATCACTGGTGTACTATGGACCATCCCTGATGTACTGTGGATCATCACTGATGTACTGTGGATCATCACTGATGTACTATAGTTCATCACTGATGTACTATGGGCCATCACTGGTGTACTATGGATCATCACTGGTGTACTATGGATCATCACTGATGTACTATGGACCATCCCTGATGTACTGTGGATCATCACTGATGTACTGTGGATCATCACTGATGTACTATGGATCATCACTGATGTACTGTGAATCATCACTGATGTACTATAGTTCATCACTGATGTACTATGGGCCATCACTGGTGTACTATGGATCATCACTGATGTACTATGGATCATCACTGATGTACTATGGACCATCCCTGATGTACTGTGGATCATCACTGATGTACTATAGTTCATCACTGATGTACTATGGGCCATCACTGGTGTACTATGGATCATCACTGGTGTACTATGGATCATCACTGATGTACTATAGATCATCACTGATGTACTATAGCTCATCACTGATGTACTATGGACCATCACTGATGTACTATAGATCATCACTGATGTACTATGGACCATCACTGGTGTACTATGGATCATCACAGGTGTACTGTGGATCATCACTGGTGTACTATGGACCATCCCTGATGTACTGTGGATCATCACTGATGTACTGTGGATCATCACAGATGTACTATGGATCATCACTGATGTACTATGGGCCATCACTGGTGTACTATGGATCATCACTGGTGTACTATGGATCATCACTGATGTACTATGGACCATCCCTGATGTACTGTGGATCATCACTGATATACTGTGGATCATCACTGATGTACTATGGATCATCACTGATGTACTGTGGATCATCACTGATGTACTATAGTTCATCACTGATGTACTATGGGCCATCACTGGTGTACTATGGATCATCACTGGTGTACTGTGGATCATCACTGGTGTACTATGGACCATCCCTGATGTACTGTGGATCATCACTGATGTACTGTGGATCATCACTGATGTACTATAGTTCATCACTGATGTACTATGGGCCATCACTGGTGTACTATGGATCATCACTGATGTACTATGGACCATCCCTGATGTACTGTGGATCATCACTGATGTACTATAGTTCATCACTGATGTACTATGGGCCATCACTGGTGTACTATGGATCATCACTGGTGTACTATGGATCATCACTGATGTACTATAGATCATCACTCATGTACTATAGCTCATCACTGATGTACTATGGACCATCACTGATGTACTATAGATCATCACTGATGTACTATGGACCATCACTGGTGTACTATGGATCATCACTGGTGTACTGTGGATCATCACTTGTGTACTATGGACCATCCCTGATGTACTGTGGATCATCACTGATGTACTGTGGATCATCACTGATGTACTATAGTTCATCACTGATGTACTATGGGCCATCACTGGTGTACTATGGATCATCACTGGTGTACTATGGATCATCACTGATGTACTATGGACCATCCCTGATGTACTATGGACCATCACTGGTGTACTATGGATCATCACTGGTGTACTGTGGATCATCACTGGTGTACTATGGACCATCCCTGATGTACTGTGGATCATCACTGATGTACTGTGGATCATCACTGATGTACTATAGTTCATCACTGATGTACTATGGGCCATCACTGGTGTACTATGGATCATCACTGGTGTACTATGGATCATCACTGATGTACTATGGACCATCCCTGATGTACTGTGGATCATCACTGATGTACTGTGGATCATCACTGATGTACTATGGATCATCACTGATGTACTGTGGATCATCACTGATGTACTATAGTTCATCACTGATGTACTATGGGCCATCACTGGTGTACTATGGATCATCACTGGTGTACTATGGATCATCACTGATGTACTATGGACCATCCCTGATGTACTGTGGATCATCACTGATGTACTATAGTTCATCACTGATGTACTATGGGCCATCACTGGTGTACTATGGATCATCACTGGTGTACTATGGATCATCACTGATGTACTATGGACCATCCCTGATGTACTGTGGATCCTCACTGATGTACTGTGGATCATCACTGATGTACTGTGGATCATCACTGATGTACTATGGGCCATCACTGGTGTACTATGGGCCATCACTGGTGTACTATGGATCATCACTGGTGTACTATGGATCATCACTGGTGTACTATGGATCATCACTGGTGTACTATGCACCATCACTGATGTACTATGGACCATCACTGATGTACTATGGATCATCACTGATATACTGTGGACCATCCCTGATGTACTGTGGATCATCACTGATGTACTGTGGATCATCACTGAAGTATTGTGGATCATCACTGATGGACTGTGGATCATCACTGATGTACTGTGTATCATAACTGATGTACTGTGGATCATCACTGATGTACTATAGATCATCACTGATGTACTATAGATCATCACTGATGTACTATGGACCATCACTGATGTACTATAGATCATCACTGATGTACTATAGATCATCACTGATGTACTATGGACCATCACTGATGTACTATAGATCATCACTGATGTACTGTGGATCATCACTGGTGTACTATGGACCATCCCTGATGTACTGTGGATCATCACTGATGTACTGTGGATCATCACTGATGTACTATAGTTCATCACTGATGTACTATGGGCCATCGCTGGTGTACTATGGATCATCACTGGTGTACTATGGATCATCACTGATGTACTGTGGATCATCACTGATGTACTGTGGATCATCACTGATGTACTATGGATCATCACTGATGTACTGTGGATCATCACTGATGTACTATGGGCCATCACTGGTGTACTATGGGCCATCACTGGTGTACTCAGAATCATCACTGATCTACTATGGATCATCACTGATGTACTATGGACCATCACTGATGTACTATGGGCCATCACTGGTGTACTATGGATCATCACCGATGTACTGTGGACCATCCCTGATGTACTGTGGACCATCACTGATGTACTGTGGGTCATCACTGATGTACTATGGATCATCACTGATGTACTATAGATCATCACTGATGTACTATAGATCATCACTGATATACTATGGACCATCACTGATGTACTATAGATCATCACTGATGTACTATGGACCATCACTGGTGTACTATGGATCATCACTGGTGTACTGTGGATCATCACTGGTGTACTATGGACCATCCCTGATGTACTGTGGATCATCACTGATGTACTGTGGATCATCACTGATGTACTATAGTTCATCACTGATGTACTATGGGCCATCACTGGTGTACTATGGATCATCACTGGTGTACTATGGATCATCACTGATGTACTATGGACCATCCCTGATGTACTGTGGATCATCACTGATGTCCTGTGGATCATCACTGATGTACTATGGATCATCACTGATGTACTGTGGATCATCACTGATGTACTATAGTTCATCACTGATGTACTATGGGCCATCACTGGTGTACTATGGATCATCACTGATGTACTATGGATCATCACTGATGTACTATGGACCATCCCTGATGTACTGTGGATCATCACTGATGTACTATAGTTCATCACTGATGTACTATGGGCCATCACTGGTGTACTATGGATCATCACTGGTGTACTATGGATCATCACTGATGTACTATAGATCATCACTGATGTACTATAGCTCATCACTGATGTACTATGGACCATCACTGATGTACTATAGATCATCACTGATGTACTATGGACCATCACTGGTGTACTATGGATCATCACTGGTGTACTGTGGATCATCACAGATGTACTATAGTTCATCACTGATGTACTATGGGCCATCACGGGTGTACTATAGATCATCACTGGTGTACTATGGACCATCCCTGATGTACTGTGGATCATCACTAATGTACTGTGGATCATCACAGATGTACTATAGTTCATCACTGATGTACTATGGGCCATCACGGGTGTACTATGGATCATCACTGGTGTACTATGGATCATCACTGATGTACTATGGACCATCCCTGATGTACTGTGGATCATCACTGATATACTGTGGATCATCACTGATGTACTATGGATCATCACTGATGTACTATGGATCATCACTGATGTACTATAGTTTATCACTGATGTACTATGGGCCATCACTGGTGTACTATGGATCATCACTGGTGTACTGTGGATCATCACTGGTGTACTATGGACCATCCCTGATGTACTGTGGATCATCACTGATGTACTGTGGATCATCACTGATGTACTATAGTTCATCACTGATGTACTATGGGCCATCACTGGTGTACTATGGATCATCACTGATGTACTATGGACCATCCCTGATGTACTGTGGATCATCACTGATGTACTATAGTTCATCACTGATGTATTATGGGCCATCACTGGTGTACTATGGATCATCACTGGTGTACTATGGATCATCACTGATGTACTATAGATCATCACTCATGTACTATAGCTCATCACTGATGTACTATGGACCATCACTCATGTACTATAGATCATCACTGATGTACTATGGACCATCACTGGTGTACTATGGATCATCACTGGTGTACTGTGGATCATCACTGGTGTACTGTGGATCATCACTGATGTACTGTGGATCATCACTGATGTACTATAGTTCATCACTGATGTACTATGGGCCATCACTGGTGTACTATGGATCATCACTGGTGTACTATGGATCATCACTGATGTACTATGGACCATCCCTGATGTACTGTGGATCATCACTGATATACTGTGGATCATCACTGATATACTATGGATCATCACTGATGTACTGTGGGTCATCACTGATGTACTATAGTTCATCAATGATGTACTATGGGCCATCACTGGTGTACTATGGATCATCACTGGTGTACTATGGATCATCACTGATGTACTATGGACCATCCCTGATGTACTGTGGATCATCACTGATGTACTATAGTTCATCACTGATGTACTATGGGCCATCACTGGTGTACTATGGATCATCACTGGTGTACTATGGATCATCACTGATGTACTATGGACCATCCCTGATGTACTGTGGATCATCACTGATGTACTGTGGATCATCACTGATGTACTATGGATCATCACTGATGTACTATGGGCCATCACTGGTGTACTATGGGCCATCACTGGTGTACTATAGATCATCACTGGTGTACTATGGACCATCACTGATGTACTATGGATCATCACTGATATACTGTGGACCATCCCTGATGTACTGTGGATCATCACTGATGTACTGTGGATCATCACTGAAGTATTGTGGATCATCACTGATGTACTGTGGATCATCACTGATGTACTGTGTATCATAACTGATGTACTGTGGATCATCACTGATGTACTATAGATCATCACTGATGTACTATGGACCATCACTGATGTACTATAGATCATCACTGATGTACTATGGACCATCACTGGTGTACTATGGATCATCACTGGTGTACTGTGGATCATCACTGGTGTACTATGGACCATCCCTGATGTACTGTGGATCATCACTGATGTAATGTGGATCATCACTGATGTACTATAGTTCATCACTGATGTACTATGGGCCATCACTGGTGTACTATGGATCATCACTGGTGTACTATGGATCATCACTGATGTACTATGGACCATCCCTGATGTACTGTGGATCATCACTGATGTACTGTGGATCATCACTGATGTACTATGGATCATCACTGATGTACTGTGGATCATCACTGATGTACTATTGTTCATCACTGATGTACTATGGGCCATCACTGGTGTACTATGGATCATCACTGGTGTACTATGGATCATCACTGATGTACTATGGACCATCCCTGATGTACTGTGGATCATCACTGATGTACTATAGTTCATCACTGATGTACTATGGGCCATCACTGGTGTACTATGGATCATCACTGGTGTACTATGGATCATCACTGATGTACTATGGACCATCCCTGATGTACTGTGGATCATCACTGATGTACTGTGGATCATCACTGATGTACTATGGATCATCACTGATGTACTATGGGCCATCACTGGTGTACTATGGGCCATCACTGGTGTACTATGGATCATCACTGGTGTACTATGGATCATCACTGGTGTACTATGGACTATCACTGATGTACTATGGACCATCACTGATGTACTATGGATCATCACTGATATACTGTGGACCATCCCTGATGTACTGTGGATCATCACTGATGTACTGTGGATCATCACTGAAGTATTGTGGATCATCACTGATGTACTGTGGATCATCACTAATGTACTGTGGATCATAACTGATGTACTGTAGATCATCACTGATGTACTATAGATCATCACTGGAGTACTATGTATATAGATCATCACTGATGTACTATGGACCATCACTGATGTACTATAGATCATCACTGATGTACTATGGACCATCACTGGTGTACTATGGATCATCACTGGTGTACTGTGGATCATCACTGGTGTACTATGGACCATCCCTGATGTACTGTGGATCATCACTGATGTACTGTGGATCATCACTGATGTACTATAGTTCATCACTGATGTACTATGGGCCATCACTGGTGTACTATGGATCATCACTGGTGTACTATGGATCATCACTGATGTACTATGGACCATCCCTGATGTACTGTGGATCATCACTGATGTACTATAGTTCATCACTGATGTACTATGGGCCATCACTGGTGTACTATGGATCATCACTGGTGTACTATGGATCATCACTGATTTACTATGGACCATCCCTGATGTACTGTGGATCATCACTGATGTACTGTGGATCATCATTGATGTACTATGGATCATCACTGATGTACTATGGGCCATCACTGGTGTACTATGGGCCATCACTGGTGTACTATGGATCATCACTGGTGTACTATGGATCATCACTGGTGTACTATGGACCATCACTGATGTACTGTGGACCACCACTGATGTACTGTGGATCATCACTGATGTACTGTGGATCATCCCTGGTGTACTATGGAACATTACTGGTGTACTATGGATCATCACTGGTGTACTATGGATCATCACTGATGTACTATGGGCCATCACTGATGTACTATGGATCATCACTGATATACTGTGGACCATCCCTGATGTACTGTGGATCATCACTGATGTACTGTGGATCATCACTGAAGTATTGTGGATCATCACTGATGTACTGTGGATCATCACTGATGTACTGTGGATCATAACTGATGTACTGTGGATCATCACTGGTGTACTATGGATCATCACTGATGTACTATGGATCATCACTGATGTACTATGGACCATCACTGATGTACTATGGGCCATCACTGGTGTACTATGGATCATCACTGATGTACGGTGGATCATCACTGATGTACTGTGGGCCATCACTGATGTACTATGGATCATCACTGATATACTGTGGACCATCCCTGATGTATTGTGGATCATCACTGATGTACTGTGGATCATCACTGATGTACTATTAATTATCACTGAAGTACTATGGGCCATCACTGGTGTACTATGGATCATCACTGGTGTACTATGGATCATCACTGATGTACTATGGATCATCACTGATGTACTATGGATCATGACTGGTGTACTATGGATCATCACTGATGTACTGTGGACCATCCCTGATGTACTGTGGATCATCACTGATGTACTGTGGATCATCACTGATGTACTGTGGATCATCACTGATGTACCTTGGACCATCACTGATGTACTGTGGATCATCACTGATGTACTGTGGATCATCACTGATGTAATATAGATCATCACTGTAGTGCTATGGGCCATGACTGGTGTACTATGGATCATCACTGATGTACTATGGATCATCACTGATGTATTATGGATCATCACTGATGTACTATGAGCCATCACTGATGTACTATGGATCATCACTGGTGTACTATGGATCATCACTGATGTACTAAGAGCCATCACTGATGTACTATGGATCATCACTGGTGTACTATGGATCATCACTGATGTACTATGGATCATCACTGATGTACTATGAGCCATCACTGATGTACTATGGGCCATCCCTGGTGTACTATGGATCATCACTGATGTACTGTGGATCATCACTGATGTACTATGGGACATCACTGGTGTACTATGGGCCATCACTGGTGTACTATGGATCATCACTGGTGTACTATGGGCCATCACTGGTGTACTATGGGCCATCACTGGTGTACTATGGATCATCACTGGTGTACTATGGACCATCACTGATGTACTATGGCTCATCACTGATATACTGTGGACCATCCCTGATATACTGTGGATCATCCCTGATGTACTGTGGATCATCACTGATCTACTGTGGGCCATCACAGGTGTACTGTGGGCCATCACAGGTGTACTATGGAGCATCACTGATGTACTATGGATCATCACTGGTGTACTATGGATCATCACTGATGTACTGTGGACCACCCCTGATGTACTATAGATCATCACTGATGTACTGTGGATCATCACTGATGTACTATGGGCCATCACTGGTGTACTATGGGCCATCACTGGTGTACTATGGATCATCACTGGATTACAATGGATCATCCCTGGTGTACTATGGACCATCACTGATGTGCTTTGGGCCATCACTGGTGTACTATGGATCATCACTGATGTACTGTGGACCATCCCTGATGTACGGTGGATCATCACTGATGTACTATGGATCATCACTGATGTACTATAGATCATCACTGATGTACTATGGACCATCACTGGTGTACTATGGATCATCACTGGTGTACTGTGGATCATCACTGGTGTACTATGGACCATCCCTGATGTACTGTGGATCATCACTGATGTACTGTGGATCATCACTGATGTACTATAGTTCATCACTGATGTACTATGGGCCATCACTGGTGTACTATGGATCATCACTGGTGTACTATGGATCATCACTGATGTACTATGGACCATCCCTGATGTACTGTGGATCATCACTGATGTACTGTGGATCATCACTGATGTACTATGGATCATCACTGATGTACTGTGGATCATCACTGATGTACTATAGTTCATCACTGATGTACTATGGGCCATCACTGGTGTACTATGGATCATCACTGGTGTACTATGGATCATCACTGATGTACTATGGACCATCCCTGATGTACTGTGGATCATCACTGATGTACTATAGTTCATCACTGATGTACTATGGGCCATCACTGGTGTACTATGGATCATCACTGGTGTACTATGGATCATCACTGATGTACTATAGATCATCACTGATGTACTATAGCTCATCACTGATGTACTATGGACCATCACTGATGTACTATAGATCATCACTGATGTACTATGGACCATCACTGGTGTACTATGGATCATCACTGGTGTACTGTGGATCATCACTGGTGTACTATGGACCATCCCTGATGTACTGTGGATCATCACTAATGTACTGTGGATCATCACAGATGTACTATAGTTCATCACTGATGTACTATGGGCCATCACGGGTGTACTATGGATCATCACTGGTGTACTATGGATCATCACTGATGTACTATGGACCATCCCTGATGTACTGTGGATCATCACTGATATACTGTGGATCATCACTGATGTACTATGGATCATCACTGATGTACTATGGATCATCACTGATGTACTATAGTTTATCACTGATGTACTATGGGCCATCACTGGTGTACTATGGATCATCACTGGTGTACTGTGGATCATCACTGGTGTACTATGGACCATCCCTGATGTACTGTGGATCATCACTGATGTACTGTGGATCATCACTGATGTACTATAGTTCATCACTGATGTACTATGGGCCATCACTGGTGTACTATGGATCATCACTGATGTACTATGGACCATCCCTGATGTACTGTGGATCATCACTGATGTACTATAGTTCATCACTGATGTATTATGGGCCATCACTGGTGTACTATGGATCATCACTGGTGTACTATGGATCATCACTGATGTACTATAGATCATCACTCATGTACTATAGCTCATCACTGATGTACTATGGACCATCACTGATGTACTATAGATCATCACTGATGTACTATGGACCATCACTGGTGTACTATGGATCATCACTGGTGTACTGTGGATCATCACTGGTGTACTGTGGATCATCACTGATGTACTGTGGATCATCACTGATGTACTATAGTTCATCACTGATGTACTATGGGCCATCACTGGTGTACTATGGATCATCACTGGTGTACTATGGATCATCACTGATGTACTATGGACCATCCCTGATGTACTGTGGATCATCACTGATATACTGTGGATCATCACTGATATACTATGGATCATCACTGATGTACTGTGGGTCATCACTGATGTACTATAGTTCATCAATGATGTACTATGGGCCATCACTGGTGTACTATGGATCATCACTGGTGTACTATGGATCATCACTGATGTACTATGGACCATCCCTGATGTACTGTGGATCATCACTGATGTACTATAGTTCATCACTGATGTACTATGGGCCATCACTGGTGTACTATGGATCATCACTGGTGTACTATGGATCATCACTGATGTACTATGGACCATCCCTGATGTACTGTGGATCATCACTGATGTACTGTGGATCATCACTGATGTACTATGGATCATCACTGATGTACTATGGGCCATCACTGGTGTACTATGGGCCATCACTGGTGTACTATAGATCATCACTGGTGTACTATGGACCATCACTGATGTACTATGGATCATCACTGATATACTGTGGACCATCCCTGATGTACTGTGGATCATCACTGATGTACTGTGGATCATCACTGAAGTATTGTGGATCATCACTGATGTACTGTGGATCATCACTGATGTACTGTGTATCATAACTGATGTACTGTGGATCATCACTGATGTACTATAGATCATCACTGATGTACTATGGACCATCACTGATGTACTATAGATCATCACTGATGTACTATGGACCATCACTGGTGTACTATGGATCATCACTGGTGTACTGTGGATCATCACTGGTGTACTATGGACCATCCCTGATGTACTGTGGATCATCACTGATGTAATGTGGATCATCACTGATGTACTATAGTTCATCACTGATGTACTATGGGCCATCACTGGTGTACTATGGATCATCACTGGTGTACTATGGATCATCACTGATGTACTATGGACCATCCCTGATGTACTGTGGATCATCACTGATGTACTGTGGATCATCACTGATGTACTATGGATCATCACTGATGTACTGTGGATCATCACTGATGTACTATTGTTCATCACTGATGTACTATGGGCCATCACTGGTGTACTATGGATCATCACTGGTGTACTATGGATCATCACTGATGTACTATGGACCATCCCTGATGTACTGTGGATCATCACTGATGTACTATAGTTCATCACTGATGTACTATGGGCCATCACTGGTGTACTATGGATCATCACTGGTGTACTATGGATCATCACTGATGTACTATGGACCATCCCTGATGTACTGTGGATCATCACTGATGTACTGTGGATCATCACTGATGTACTATGGATCATCACTGATGTACTATGGGCCATCACTGGTGTACTATGGGCCATCACTGGTGTACTATGGATCATCACTGGTGTACTATGGATCATCACTGGTGTACTATGGACTATCACTGATGTACTATGGACCATCACTGATGTACTATGGATCATCACTGATATACTGTGGACCATCCCTGATGTACTGTGGATCATCACTGATGTACTGTGGATCATCACTGAAGTATTGTGGATCATCACTGATGTACTGTGGATCATCACTAATGTACTGTGGATCATAACTGATGTACTGTAGATCATCACTGATGTACTATAGATCATCACTGGAGTACTATGTATATAGATCATCACTGATGTACTATGGACCATCACTGATGTACTATAGATCATCACTGATGTACTATGGACCATCACTGGTGTACTATGGATCATCACTGGTGTACTGTGGATCATCACTGGTGTACTATGGACCATCCCTGATGTACTGTGGATCATCACTGATGTACTGTGGATCATCACTGATGTACTATAGTTCATCACTGATGTACTATGGGCCATCACTGGTGTACTATGGATCATCACTGGTGTACTATGGATCATCACTGATGTACTATGGACCATCCCTGATGTACTGTGGATCATCACTGATGTACTATAGTTCATCACTGATGTACTATGGGCCATCACTGGTGTACTATGGATCATCACTGGTGTACTATGGATCATCACTGATTTACTATGGACCATCCCTGATGTACTGTGGATCATCACTGATGTACTGTGGATCATCATTGATGTACTATGGATCATCACTGATGTACTATGGGCCATCACTGGTGTACTATGGGCCATCACTGGTGTACTATGGATCATCACTGGTGTACTATGGATCATCACTGGTGTACTATGGACCATCACTGATGTACTGTGGACCACCACTGATGTACTGTGGATCATCACTGATGTACTGTGGATCATCCCTGGTGTACTATGGAACATTACTGGTGTACTATGGATCATCACTGGTGTACTATGGATCATCACTGATGTACTATGGGCCATCACTGATGTACTATGGATCATCACTGATATACTGTGGACCATCCCTGATGTACTGTGGATCATCACTGATGTACTGTGGATCATCACTGAAGTATTGTGGATCATCACTGATGTACTGTGGATCATCACTGATGTACTGTGGATCATAACTGATGTACTGTGGATCATCACTGGTGTACTATGGATCATCACTGATGTACTATGGATCATCACTGATGTACTATGGACCATCACTGATGTACTATGGGCCATCACTGGTGTACTATGGATCATCACTGATGTACGGTGGATCATCACTGATGTACTGTGGGCCATCACTGATGTACTATGGATCATCACTGATATACTGTGGACCATCCCTGATGTATTGTGGATCATCACTGATGTACTGTGGATCATCACTGATGTACTATTAATTATCACTGAAGTACTATGGGCCATCACTGGTGTACTATGGATCATCACTGGTGTACTATGGATCATCACTGATGTACTATGGATCATCACTGATGTACTATGGATCATGACTGGTGTACTATGGATCATCACTGATGTACTGTGGACCATCCCTGATGTACTGTGGATCATCACTGATGTACTGTGGATCATCACTGATGTACTGTGGATCATCACTGATGTACCTTGGATCATCACTGATGTACTGTGGATCATCACTGATGTACTGTGGATCATCACTGATGTAATATAGATCATCACTGTAGTGCTATGGGCCATGACTGGTGTACTATGGATCATCACTGATGTACTATGGATCATCACTGATGTATTATGGATCATCACTGATGTACTATGAGCCATCACTGATGTACTATGGATCATCACTGGTGTACTATGGATCATCACTGATGTACTAAGAGCCATCACTGATGTACTATGGATCATCACTGGTGTACTATGGATCATCACTGATGTACTATGGATCATCACTGATGTACTATGAGCCATCACTGATGTACTATGGGCCATCCCTGGTGTACTATGGATCATCACTGATGTACTGTGGATCATCACTGATGTACTATGGGACATCACTGGTGTACTATGGGCCATCACTGGTGTACTATGGATCATCACTGGTGTACTATGGGCCATCACTGGTGTACTATGGGCCATCACTGGTGTACTATGGATCATCACTGGTGTACTATGGACCATCACTGATGTACTATGGCTCATCACTGATATACTGTGGACCATCCCTGATATACTGTGGATCATCCCTGATGTACTGTGGATCATCACTGATCTACTGTGGGCCATCACAGGTGTACTGTGGGCCATCACAGGTGTACTATGGAGCATCACTGATGTACTATGGATCATCACTGGTGTACTATGGATCATCACTGATGTACTGTGGACCACCCCTGATGTACTATAGATCATCACTGATGTACTGTGGATCATCACTGATGTACTATGGGCCATCACTGGTGTACTATGGGCCATCACTGGTGTACTATGGATCATCACTGGATTACAATGGATCATCCCTGGTGTACTATGGACCATCACTGATGTGCTTTGGGCCATCACTGGTGTACTATGGATCATCACTGATGTACTGTGGACCATCCCTGATGTACGGTGGATCATCACTGATGTACTATGGATCATCACTGATGTACTATAGATCATCACTGATGTACTATGGACCATCACTGGTGTACTATGGATCATCACTGGTGTACTGTGGATCATCAGTGGTGTACTATGGACCATCCCTGATGTACTGTGGATCATCACTGATGTACTGTGGATCATCACTGATGTACTATAGTTCATCACTGATGTACTATGGGCCATCACTGGTGTACTATGGATCATCACTGGTGTACTATGGATCATCACTGATGTACTATGGACCATCCCTGATGTACTGTGGATCATCACTGATGTACTGTGGATCATCACTGATGTACTATGGATCATCACTGATGTACTGTGGATCATCACTGATGTACTATAGTTCATCACTGATGTACTATGGGCCATCACTGGTGTACTATGGATCATCACTGGTGTACTATGGATCATCACTGATGTACTATGGACCATCCCTGATGTACTGTGGATCATCACTGATGTACTATAGTTCATCACTGATGTACTATGGGCCATCACTGGTGTACTATGGGCCATCACTGGTGTACTATGGATCATCACTGGTGTACTATGGACCATCACTGATGTACTATGGACCATCACTGATGTACTATGGATCATCACTGATATACTGTGGACCATCCCTGATGTACTGTGGATCATCACTGATGTACTGTGGATCATCACTGAAGTATTGTGGATCATCACTGATGTACTGTGGATCATCACTGATGTACTGTGTATCATAACTGATGTACTGTGGATCATCACTGATGTACTATAGATCATCACTGATGTACTATAGATCATCACTGATGTACTATGGACCATCACTGATGTACTATAGATCATCACTGATGTACTATGGACCATCACTGGTGTACTATGGATCATCACTGGTGTACTGTGGATCATCACTGGTGTACTATGGACCATCCCTGATGTACTGTGGATCATCACTGATGTACTGTGGATCATCACTGATGTACTATAGTTCATCACTGATGTACTATGGGCCATCACTGGTGTACTATGGATCATCACTGGTGTACTATGGATCATCACTGATGTACTATGGACCATCCCTGATGTACTATGGACCATCACTGGTGTACTATGGATCATCACTGGTGTACTGTGGATCATCACTGGTGTACTATGGACTATCCCTGATGTACTGTGGATCATCACTGATGTACTGTGGATCATCACTGATGTACTATAGTTCATCACTGATGTACTATGGGCCATCACTGGTGTACTATGGATCATCACTGGTGTACTATGGATCATCACTGATGTACTATGGACCATCCCTGATGTACTGTGGATCATCACTGATGTACTGTGGATCATCACTGATGTACTATGGATCATCACTGATGTACTGTGGATCATCACTGATGTACTATAGTTCATCACTGATGTACTATGGGCCATCACTGGTGTACTATGGATCATCACTGGTGTACTATGGATCATCACTGATGTACTATGGACCATCCCTGATGTACTGTGGATCATCACTGATGTACTATAGTTCATCACTGATGTACTATGGGCCATCACTGGTGTACTATGGATCATCACTGGTGTACTATGGATCATCACTGATGTACTATGGACCATCCCTGATGTACTGTGGATCCTCACTGATGTACTGTGGATCATCACTGATGTACTGTGGATCATCACTGATGTACTATGGGCCATCACTGGTGTACTATGGGCCATCACTGGTGTACTATGGATCATCACTGGTGTACTATGGATCATCACTGGTGTACTATGGATCATCACTGGTGTACTATGCACCATCACTGATGTACTATGGACCATCACTGATGTACTATGGATCATCACTGATATACTGTGGACCATCCCTGATGTACTGTGGATCATCACTGATGTACTGTGGATCATCACTGAAGTATTGTGGATCATCACTGATGGACTGTGGATCATCACTGATGTACTGTGTATCATAACTGATGTACTGTGGATCATCACTGATGTACTATAGATCATCACTGATGTACTATGGACCATCACTGATGTACTATAGATCATCACTGATGTACTGTGGATCATCACTGGTGTACTATGGACCATCCCTGATGTACTGTGGATCATCACTGATGTACTGTGGATCATCACTGATGTACTATAGTTCATCACTGATGTACTATGGGCCATCGCTGGTGTACTATGGATCATCACTGGTGTACTATGGATCATCACTGATGTACTATGGACCATCCCTGATGTACTGTGGATCATCACTGATGTACTGTGGATCATCACTGATGTACTATGGATCATCACTGATGTACTGTGGATCATCACTGATGTACTATGGGCCATCACTGGTGTACTATGGGCCATCACTGGTGTACTCAGAATCATCACTGATCTACTATGGATCATCACTGATGTACTATGGACCATCACTGATGTACTATGGGCCATCACTGGTGTACTATGGATCATCACCGATGTACTGTGGACCATCCCTGATGTACTGTGGACCATCACTGATGTACTGTGGGTCATCACTGATGTACTATGGATCATCACTGATGTACTATAGATCATCACTGATGTACTATAGATCATCACTGATGTACTATGGACCATCACTGATGTACTATAGATCATCACTAATGTACTATGGACCATCACTGGTGTACTATGGATCATCACTGGTGTACTGTGGATCATCACTGGTGTACTATGGACCATCCCTGATGTACTGTGGATCATCACTGATGTACTGTGGATCATCACTGATGTACTATAGTTCATCACTGATGTACTATGGGCCATCACTGGTGTACTATGGATCATCACTGATGTACTATGGACCATCCCTGATGTACTGTGGATCATCACTGATGTACTGTGGATCATCACTGATGTACTATGGATCATCACTGATGTACTGTGGATCATCACTGATGTACTATAGTTCATCACTGATGTACTATGGGCCATCACTGGTGTACTATGGATCATCACTGATGTACTATGGATCATCACTGATGTACTATGGACCATCCCTGATGTACTGTGGATCATCACTGATGTACTATAGTTCATCACTGATGTACTATGGGCCATCACTGGTGTACTATGGATCATCACTGGTGTACTATGGATCATCACTGATGTACTATAGATCATCACTGATGTACTATAGCTCATCACTGATGTACTATGGACCATCACTGATGTACTATAGATCATCACTGATGTACTATGGACCATCACTGGTGTACTATGGATCATCACTGGTGTACTGTGGATCATCACTGGTGTACTATGGACCATCCCTGATGTACTGTGGATCATCACTGATGTACTGTGGATCATCACAGATGTACTATAGTTCATCACTGATGTACTATGGGCCATCACTGGTGTACTATGGATCATCACTGGTGTACTATGGATCATCACTGATGTACTATGGACCATCCCTGATGTACTGTGGATCATCACTGATATACTGTGGATCATCACTGATGTACTATGAATCATCACTGATGTACTGTGGATCATCACTGATGTACTATAGTTCATCACTGATGTACTATGGGCCATCACTGGTGTACTATGGATCATCACTGGTGTACTGTGGATCATCACTGGTGTACTATGGACCATCCCTGATGTACTGTGGATCATCACTGATGTACTGTGGATCATCACTGATGTACTATAGTTCATCACTGATGTACTATGGGCCATCACTGGTGTACTATGGATCATCACTGATGTACTATGGACCATCCCTGATGTACTGTGGATCATCACTGATGTACTATAGTTCATCACTGATGTATTATGGGCCATCACTGGTGTACTATGGATCATCACTGGTGTACTATGGATCATCACTGATGTACTATAGATCATCACTCATGTACTATAGCTCATCACTGATGTACTATGGACCATCACTGATGTACTATAGATCATCACTGATGTACTATGGACCATCACTGGTGTACTATGGATCATCACTGGTGTACTGTGGATCATCACTGGTGTACTGTGGATCATCACTGATGTACTGTGGATCATCACTGATGTACTATAGTTCATCACTGATGTACTATGGGCCATCACTGGTGTACTATGGATCATCACTGGTGTACTATGGATCATCACTGATGTACTATGGACCATCCCTGATGTACTGTGGATCATCACTGATATACTGTGGATCATCACTGATGTACTATGGATCATCACTGATGTACTGTGGATCATCACTGATGTACTATAGTTCATCACTGATGTACTATGGGCCATCACTGGTGTACTATGGATCATCACTGGTGTACTATGGATCATCACTGATGTACTATGGACCATCCCTTATGTACTGTGGATCATCACTGATGTACTATAGTTCATCACTGATGTACTATGGGCCATCACTGGTGTACTATGGACCATCCCTGATGTACTGTGGATCATCACTGATGTACTGTGGATCATCACTGATGTACTATAGTTCATCACTGATGTACTATGGGCCATCACTGGTGTACTATGGATCATCACTGGTGTACTATGGATCATCACTGATGTACTATGGACCATCCCTGATGTACTGTGGATCATCACTGATGTACTGTGGATCATCACTGATGTACTATGGATCATCACTGATGTACTGTGGATCATCACTGATGTACTATAGTTCATCACTGATGTACTATGGGCCATCACTGGTGTACTATGGATCATCACTGGTGTACTATGGATCATCACTGATGTACTATGGACCATCCCTGATGTACTGTGGATCATCACTGATGTACTATAGTTCATCACTGATGTACTATGGGCCATCACTGGTGTACTATGGGCCATCACTGGTGTACTATGGATCATCACTGGTGTACTATGGACCATCACTGATGTACTATGGACCATCACTGATGTACTATGGATCATCACTGATATACTGTGGACCATCCCTGATGTACTGTGGATCATCACTGATGTACTGTGGATCATCACTGAAGTATTGTGGATCATCACTGATGTACTGTGGATCATTACTGATGTACTGTGTATCATAACTGATGTACTGTGGATCATCACTGATGTACTATAGATCATCACTGATGTACTATAGATCATCACTGATGTACTATGGACCATCACTGATGTACTATAGATCATCACTGATGTACTATGGACCATCACTGGTGTACTATGGATCATCACTGGTGTACTGTGGATCATCACTGGTGTACTATGGACCATCCCTGATGTACTGTGGATCATCACTGATGTACTGTGGATCATCACTGATGTACTATAGTTCATCACTGATGTACTATGGGCCATCACTGGTGTACTATGGATCATCACTGGTGTACTATGGATCATCACTGATGTACTATGGACCATCCCTGATGTACTATGGACCATCACTGGTGTACTATGGATCATCACTGGTGTACTGTGGATCATCACTGGTGTACTATGGACTATCCCTGATGTACTGTGGATCATCACTGATGTACTGTGGATCATCACTGATGTACTATAGTTCATCACTGATGTACTATGGGCCATCACTGGTGTACTATGGATCATCACTGGTGTACTATGGATCATCACTGATGTACTATGGACCATCCCTGATGTACTGTGGATCATCACTGATGTACTGTGGATCATCACTGATGTACTATGGATCATCACTGATGTACTGTGGATCATCACTGATGTACTATAGTTCATCACTGATGTACTATGGGCCATCACTGGTGTACTATGGATCATCACTGGTGTACTATGGATCATCACTGATGTACTATGGACCATCCCTGATGTACTGTGGATCATCACTGATGTACTATAGTTCATCACTGATGTACTATGGGCCATCACTGGTGTACTATGGATCATCACTGGTGTACTATGGATCATCACTGATGTACTATGGACCATCCCTGATGTACTGTGGATCCTCACTGATGTACTGTGGATCATCACTGATGTACTGTGGATCATCACTGATGTACTATGGGCCATCACTGGTGTACTATGGGCCATCACTGGTGTACTATGGATCATCACTGGTGTACTATGGATCATCACTGGTGTACTATGGATCATCACTGGTGTACTATGCACCATCACTGATGTACTATGGACCATCACTGATGTACTATGGATCATCACTGATATACTGTGGACCATCCCTGATGTACTGTGGATCATCACTGATGTACTGTGGATCATCACTGAAGTATTGTGGATCATCACTGATGGACTGTGGATCATCACTGATGTACTGTGTATCATAACTGATGTACTGTGGATCATCACTGATGTACTATAGATCATCACTGATGTACTATGGACCATCACTGATGTACTATAGATCATCACTGATGTACTGTGGATCATCACTGGTGTACTATGGACCATCCCTGATGTACTGTGGATCATCACTGATGTACTGTGGATCATCACTGATGTACTATAGTTCATCACTGATGTACTATGGGCCATCGCTGGTGTACTATGGATCATCACTGGTGTACTATGGATCATCACTGATGTACTATGGACCATCCCTGATGTACTGTGGATCATCACTGATGTACTGTGGATCATCCCTGATGTACTGTGGATCATCACTGATGTACTGTGGATCATCACTGATGTACTATGGATCATCACTGATCTACTATGGATCATCACTGATGTACTATGGACCATCACTGATGTACTATGGGCCATCACTGGTGTACTATGGATCATCACCGATGTACTGTGGACCATCCCTGATGTACTGTGGACCATCACTGATGTACTGTGGGTCATCACTGATGTACTATGGATCATCACTGATGTACTATAGATCATCACTGATGTACTATAGATCATCACTGATGTACTATGGACCATCACTGATGTACTATAGATCATCACTAATGTACTATGGACCATCACTGGTGTACTATGGATCATCACTGGTGTACTGTGGATCATCACTGGTGTACTATGGACCATCCCTGATGTACTGTGGATCATCACTGATGTACTGTGGATCATCACTGATGTACTATAGTTCATCACTGATGTACTATGGGCCATCACTGGTGTACTATGGATCATCACTGATGTACTATGGACCATCCCTGATGTACTGTGGATCATCACTGATGTACTGTGGATCATCACTGATGTACTATGGATCATCACTGATGTACTGTGGATCATCACTGATGTACTATAGTTCATCACTGATGTACTATGGGCCATCACTGGTGTACTATGGATCATCACTGATGTACTATGGATCATCACTGATGTACTATGGACCATCCCTGATGTACTGTGGATCATCACTGATGTACTATAGTTCATCACTGATGTACTATGGGCCATCACTGGTGTACTATGGATCATCACTGGTGTACTATGGATCATCACTGATGTACTATAGATCATCACTGATGTACTATAGCTCATCACTGATGTACTATGGACCATCACTGATGTACTATAGATCATCACTGATGTACTATGGACCATCACTGGTGTACTATGGATCATCACTGGTGTACTGTGGATCATCACTGGTGTACTATGGACCATCCCTGATGTACTGTGGATCATCACTGATGTACTGTGGATCATCACAGATGTACTATAGTTCATCACTGATGTACTATGGGCCATCACTGGTGTACTATGGATCATCACTGGTGTACTATGGATCATCACTGATGTACTATGGACCATCCCTGATGTACTGTGGATCATCACTGATATACTGTGGATCATCACTGATGTACTATGAATCATCACTGATGTACTGTGGATCATCACTGATGTACTATAGTTCATCACTGATGTACTATGGGCCATCACTGGTGTACTATGGATCATCACTGGTGTACTGTGGATCATCACTGGTGTACTATGGACCATCCCTGATGTACTGTGGATCATCACTGATGTACTGTGGATCATCACTGATGTACTATAGTTCATCACTGATGTACTATGGGCCATCACTGGTGTACTATGGATCATCACTGATGTACTATGGACCATCCCTGATGTACTGTGGATCATCACTGATGTACTATAGTTCATCACTGATGTATTATGGGCCATCACTGGTGTACTATGGATCATCACTGGTGTACTATGGATCATCACTGATGTACTATAGATCATCACTCATGTACTATAGCTCATCACTGATGTACTATGGACCATCACTGATGTACTATAGATCATCACTGATGTACTATGGACCATCACTGGTGTACTATGGATCATCACTGGTGTACTGTGAATCATCACTGGTGTACTGTGGATCATCACTGATGTACTGTGGATCATCACTGATGTACTATAGTTCATCACTGATGTACTATGGGCCATCACTGGTGTACTATGGATCATCACTGGTGTACTATGGATCATCACTGATGTACTATGGACCATCCCTGATGTACTGTGGATCATCACTGATATACTGTGGATCATCACTGATGTACTATGGATCATCACTGATGTACTGTGGATCATCACTGATGTACTATAGTTCATCACTGATGTACTATGGGCCATCACTGGTGTACTATGGATCATCACTGGTGTACTATGGATCATCACTGATGTACTATGGACCATCCCTTATGTACTGTGGATCATCACTGATGTACTATAGTTCATCACTGATGTACTATGGGCCATCACTGGTGTACTATGGATCATCACTGGTGTACTATGGATCATCACTGATGTACTATGGACCATCCCTGATGTACTGTGGATCATCACTGATGTACTGTGGATCATCACTGAAGTATTGTGGATCATCACTGATGTACTGTGGATCATCACTGATGTACTGTGTATCATAACTGATGTACTGTGGATCATCACTGATGTACTATAGATCATCACTGATGTACTATGGACCATCACTGATGTACTATAGATCATCACTGATGTACTATGGACCATCACTGGTGTACTATGGATCATCACTGGTGTACTGTGGATCATCACTGGTGTACTATGGACCATCCCTGATGTACTGTGGATCATCACTGATGTACTGTGGATCATCACTGATGTACTATAGTTCATCACTGATGTACTATGGGCCATCACTGGTGTACTATGGATCATCACTGGTGTACTATGGATCATCACTGATGTACTATGGACCATCCCTGATGTACTGTGGATCATCACTGATGTACTGTGGATCATCACTGATGTACTATGGATCATCACTGATGTACTGTGGATCATCACTGATGTACTATTGTTCATCACTGATGTACTATGGGCCATCACTGGTGTACTATGGATCATCACTGGTGTACTATGGATCATCACTGATGTACTATGGACCATCCCTGATGTACTGTGGATCATCACTGATGTACTATAGTTCATCACTGATGTACTATGGGCCATCACTGGTGTACTATGGATCATCACTGGTGTACTATGAATCATCACTGATGTACTATGGACCATCCCTGATGTACTGTGGATCATCACTGATGTACTTTGGATCATCACTGATGTACTATGGATCATCACTGATGTACTATGGGCCATCACTGGTGTACTATGGGCCATCACTGGTGTACTATGGATCATCACTGGTGTACTATGGATCATCACTGGTGTACTATGGACCATCACTGATGTACTATGGACCATCACTGATGTACTATGGATCATCACTGATATACTGTGGACCATCCCTGATGTACTGTGGATCATCACTGATGTACTGTGGATCATCACTGAAGTATTGTGGATCATCACTGATGTACTGTGGATCATCACTAATGTACTGTGGATCATAACTGATGTACTGTAGATCATCACTGATGTACTATAGATCATCACTGGTGTACTATGTATATAGATCATCACTGATGTACTATGGACCATCACTGATGTACTATAGATCATCACTGATGTACTATGGACCATCACTGGTGTACTATGGATCATCACTGGTGTACTGTGGATCATCATTGGTGTACTATGGACCATCCCTGATGTACTGTGGATCATCACTGATGTACTGTGGATCATCACTGATGTACTATAGTTCATCACTGATGTACTATGGGCCATCACTGGTGTACTATGGATCATCACTGGTGTACTATGGATCATCACTGATGTACTATGGACCATCCCTGATGTACTGTGGATCATCACTGATGTACTATAGTTCATCACTGATGTACTATGGGCCATCACTGGTGTACTATGGATCATCACTGGTGTAATATGGATCATCACTGATGTACTATGGACCATCCCTGATGTACTGTGGATCATCACTGATGTACTGTGGATCATCATTGATGTACTATGGATCATCACTGATGTACTATGGGCCATCACTGGTGTACTACGGGCCATCACTGGTGTACTATGGATCATCACTGGTGTACTATGGATCATCACTGGTGTACTATGGACCATCACTGATGTACTGTGGACCACCACTGATGTACTGTGGATCATCACTGATGTACTGTGGATCATCCCTGGTGTACTATGGAACATTACTGGTGTACTATGGATCATCACTGGTGTACTATGGATCATCACTGATGTACTATGGGCCATCACTGATGTACTATGGATCATCACTGATATACTGTGGACCATCCCTGATGTACTGTGGATCATCACTGATGTACTGTGGATCATCACTGAAGTATTGTGGATCATCATGATGTACTGTGGATCATCACTGATGTACTGTGGATCATAACTGATGTACTGTGGATCATCACTGGTGTACTATGGATCATCACTGATGTACTATGGATCATCACTGATGTACTATGGACCATCACTGATGTACTATGGGCCATCACTGGTGTACTATGGATCATCACTGATGTACTGTGGATCATCACTGATGTACTGTGGGCCATCACTGATGTACTATGGATCATCACTGATATACTGTGGACCATCCCTGATGTATTGTGGATCATCACTGATGTACTGTGGATCATCACTGATGTACTATTAATTATCACTGAAGTACTATGGGCCATCACTGGTGTACTATGGATCATCACTGGTGTACTATGGATCATCACTGATGTACTATGGATCATCACTGATGTACTATGGATCATGACTGGTGTACTATGGATCATCACTGATGTACTGTGGACCATCCCTGATGTACTGTGGATCATCACTGATGTACTGTGGATCATCACTGATGTACTGAGGATCATCACTGATGTACTATGGATCATCACTGATGTACCTTGGATCATCACTGATGTACTGTGGATCATCACTGATGTACTATAGATCATCACTGTAGTACTATGGGCCATGACTGGTGTACTATGGATCATCACTGATGTACTATGGATCATCACTGATGTATTATGGATCATCACTGATGTACTATGAGCCATCACTGATGTACTATGGATCATCACTGGTGTACTATGGATCATCACTGATGTACTAAGAGCCATCACTGATGTACTATGGATCATCACTGGTGTACTATGGATCATCACTGATGTACTATGGATCATCACTGATGTACTATGAGCCATCACTGATGTACTATGGGCCATCCCTGGTGTACTATGGATCATCACTGATGTACTGTGGATCATCACTGATGTACTATGGGACATCACTGGTGTACTATGGGCCATCACTGGTGTACTATGGATCATCACTGGTGTACTATGGGCCATCACTGGTGTACTATGGGCCATCACTGGTGTACTATGGATCATCACTGGTGTACTATGGACCATCACTGATGTACTATGGCTCATCACTGATATACTGTGGACCATCCCTGATATACTGTGAATCATCCCTGATGTACTGTGGATCATCACTGATCTACTGTGGGCCATCACAGGTGTACTGTGGGCCATCACAGGTGTACTATGGAGCATCACTGATGTACTATGGATCATCACTGGTGTACTATGGATCATCACTGATGTACTGTGGACCATCCCTGATGTACTATAGATCATCACTGATGTACTGTGGATCATCACTGATGTACTATGGGCCATCACTGGTGTACTATGGGCCATCACTGGTGTACTATGGATCATCACTGGATTACAATGGATCATCCCTGGTGTACTATGGACCATCACTGATGTGCTTTGGGCCATCACTGGTGTACTATGGATCATCACTGATGTACTGTGGACCATCCCTGATGTACTGTGGATCATCACTGATGTACTATGGATCATCACTGATGTACTATGGACCATCACTGGTGTACTATGGACCATCACTGGTGTACTATGGATCATCACTGATGTACTGTGGATCATCACTGATGTACTGTGGGCCATCACTGATGTACTATGGATCATCACTGATATACTGTGGACCATCCCTGATGTATTGTGGATCATCACTGATGTACTGTGGATCATCACTGATGTACTATAGATCATCACTGAAGTACTATGGGCCATCACTGGTGTACTATGGATCATCACTGATGTATTATGGATCATCACTGATGTACTATGAGCCATCACTGATGTACTATGGATCATCACTGGTGTACTATGGATCATCACTGATGTACTATGGATCATCACTGATGTACTATGAGCCATCACTGATGTACTATGGATCATCACTGGTGTACTATGGATCATCACTAATGTACTATGGGACATCACTGGTATACTATGGGCCATCTCTGGTGTACTATGGATCATCACTGGTGTACTATGGGCCATCACTGGTGAACTATGGATCATCACTGGTGTACTATGGACCATCACTGATTTACTATGGACCATCACTGATGTACTGTGGATCATCACTGATGTACTGTGGGTCATCCCTGGTGTACTATGGATCATCACTGGTGTAATATGGATCATCACTGATGTACTATGGGCCATCACTGATGTACTATGGATCATCACTGATGTACTGTGGACCATCCCTGATGTACTGTGGATCATCACTGATGTACTATGGACCATCCCTGATGTACTATGGACCATCCCTGATGTACTGTGAATCATCACTGGTGTACTGTGGATCATCACTGATGTACTATAGATCATCACTGATGTACTGTGGATCATCACTGATGTACTATGGGCCATCACTGGTGTACTATGGGCCATCACTGGTGTAATATGGGCCATCACTGGTGTACTATGGATCATCACTGGTGTACTATGGATCATCACTGATGTACTATGGACCATCCCTGATGTACTGTGGATCATCACTGATGTACTGTGGATCATCACTGATGTACTATGGATCATCACTGATGTACTATGGGCCATCACTGGTGTACTATGGGCCATCACTGGTGTACTATAGATCATCACTGGTGTACTATGGACCATCACTGATGTACTATGGATCATCACTGATATACTGTGGACCATCCCTGATGTACTGTGGATCATCACTGATGTACTGTGGATCATCACTGAAGTATTGTGGATCATCACTGATGTACTGTGGATCATCACTGATGTACTGTGTATCATAACTGATGTACTGTGGATCATCACTGATGTGCTATAGATCATCACTGATGTACTATGGACCATCACTGATGTACTATAGATCATCACTGATGTACTATGGACCATCACTGGTGTACTATGGATCATCACTGGTGTACTGTGGATCATCACTGGTGTACTATGGACCATCCCTGATGTACTGTGGATCATCACTGATGTACTGTGGATCATCACTGATGTACTATAGTTCATCACTGATGTACTATGGGCCATCACTGGTGTACTATGGATCATCACTGGTGTACTATGGATCATCACTGATGTACTATGGACCATCCCTGATGTACTGTGGATCATCACTGATGTACTGTGGATCATCACTGATGTACTATGGATCATCACTGATGTACTGTGGATCATCACTGATGTACTATTGTTCATCACTGATGTACTATGGGCCATCACTGGTGTACTATGGATCATCACTGGTGTACTATGGATCATCACTGATGTACTATGGACCATCCCTGATGTACTGTGGATCATCACTGATGTACTATAGTTCATCACTGATGTACTATGGGCCATCACTGGTGTACTATGGATCATCACTGGTGTACTATGGATCATCACTGATGTACTATGGACCATCCCTGATGTACTGTGGATCATCACTGATGTACTGTGGATCATCACTGATGTACTATGGATCATCACTGATGTACTATGGGCCATCACTGGTGTACTATGGGCCATCACTGGTGTACTATGGATCATCACTGGTGTACTATGGATCATCACTGGTGTACTATGGACCATCACTGATGTACTATGGACCATCACTGATGTACTATGGATCATCACTGATATACTGTGGACCATCCCTGATGTACTGTGGATCATCACTGATGTACTGTGGATCATCACTGAAGTATTGTGGATCATCACTGATGTACTGTGGATCATCCCTAATGTACTGTGGATCATAACTGATGTAGTGTAGATCATCACTGATGTACTATAGATCATCACTGGTGTACTATGTATATAGATCATCACTGATGTACTATGGACCATCACTGATGTACTATAGATCATCACTGATGTACTATGGACCATCACTGGTGTACTATGGATCATCACTGGTGTACTGTGTATCATCACTGGTGTACTATGGACCATCCCTGATGTACTGTGGATCATCACTGATGTACTGTGGATCATCACTGATGTACTATAGTTCATCACTGATGTACTATGGGCCATCACTGGTGTACTATGGATCATCACTGGTGTACTATGGATCATCACTGATGTACTATGGACCATCCCTGATGTACTGTGGATCATCACTGATGTACTATAGTTCATCACTGATGTACTATGGGCCATCACTGGTGTACTATGGATCATCACTGGTGTACTATGGATCATCACTGATGTACTATGGACCATCCCTGATGTACTGTGGATCATCACTGATGTACTGTGGATCATCATTGATGTACTATGGATCATCACTGATGTACTATGGGCCATCACTGGTGTACTACGGGCCATCACTGGTGTACTATGGATCATCACTGGTGTACTATGGATCATCACTGGTGTACTATGGACCATCACTGATGTACTGTGGACCACCACTGATGTACTGTGGATCATCACTGATGTACTGTGGATCATCCCTGGTGTACTATGGAACATTACTGGTGTACTATGGATCATCACTGGTGTACTATGGATCATCACTGATGTACTATGGGCCATCACTGATGTATTATGGATCATCACTGATATACTGTGGACCATCCCTGATGTACTGTGGATCATCACTGATGTACTGTGGATCATCACTGAAGTATTGTGGATCATCACTGATGTACTGTGGATCATCACTGATGTACTGTGGATCATAACTGATGTACTGTGGATCATTACTGGTGTACTATGGATCATCACTGATGTACTATGGATCATCACTGATGTACTATGGACCATCACTGATGTACTATGGGCCATCACTGGTGTACTATGGATCATCACTGATGTACTACGGATCATCACTGATGTACTATGGATCATCACTGATGTACTGTGGGCCATCACTGATGTACTATAGATCATCACTGATATACTGTGGACCATCCCTGATGTATTGTGGATCATCACTGATGTACTGTGGATCATCACTGATGTACTATTAATTATCACTGAAGTACTATGGGCCATCACTGGTGTACTATGGATCATCACTGGTGTACTATGGATCATCACTGATGTACTATGGATCATCACTGATGTACTATGGATCATGACTGGTGTACTATGGATCATCACTGATGTACTGTGGACCATCCCTGATGTACTGTGGATCATCACTGATGTACTGTGGATCATCACTGATGTACTGTGGATCATCACTGATGTACTGAGGATCATCACTGATGTACTATGGATCATCACTGATGTACCTTGGATCATCACTGATGTACTGTGGATCATCACTGATGTACTGTGGATCATCACTGATGTACTATAGATCATCACTGTAGTACTATGGGCCATGACTGGTGTACTATGGATCATCACTGATGTACTATGTATCATCACTGATGTATTATGGATCATCACTGATGTACTATGAGCCATCACTGATGTACTATGGATCATCACTGGTGTACTATGGATCATCACTGATGTACTAAGAGCCATCACTGATGTACTATGGATCATCACTGGTGTACTATGGATCATCACTGATGTACTATGGATCATCACTGATGTACTATGAGCCATCACTGATGTACTATGGGCCATCCCTGGTGTACTATGGATCATCACTGATGTACTGTGGATCATCACTGATGTACTATGGGACATCACTGGTGTACTATGGGCCATCACTGGTGTACTATGGATCATCACTGGTGTACTATGGGCCATCACTGGTGTACTATGGGCCATCACTGGTGTACTATGGATCATCACTGGTGTACTATGGACCATCACTGATGTACTATGGCTCATCACTGATATACTGTGGACCATCCCTGATATACTGTGGATCATCCCTGATGTACTGTGGATCATCACTGATCTACTGTGGGCCATCACAGGTGTACTGTGGGCCATCACAGGTGTACTATGGAGCATCACTGATGTACTATGGATCATCACTGGTGTACTATGGATCATCACTGATGTACTGTGGACCATCCCTGATGTACTATAGATCATCACTGATGTACTGTGGATCATCACTGATGTACTATGGGCCATCACTGGTGTACTATGGGCCATCACTGGTGTACTATGGATCATCACTGGATTACAATGGATCATCCCTGGTGTACTATGGACCATCACTGATGTGCTTTGGGCCATCACTGGTGTACTATGGATCATCACTGATGTACTGTGGACCATCCCTGATGTACTGTGGATCATCACTGATGTACTATGGATCATCACTGATGTACTATGGACCATCACTGGTGTACTATGGACCATCACTGGTGTACTATGGATCATCACTGATGTACTGTGGATCATCACTGATGTACTGTGGGCCATCACTGATGTACTATGGATCATCACTGATATACTGTGGACCATCCCTGATGTATTGTGGATCATCACTGATGTACTGTGGATCATCACTGATGTACTATAGATCATCACTGAAGTACTATGGGCCATCACTGGTGTACTATGGATCATCACTGGTGTACTATGGGCCATCACTGGTGTACTATGGATCATCACTGATGTACTATGGATCATCACTGATGTACTATGGATCATGACTGGTTTACTATGGATCATCACTGATGTACTGTGGACCATCCCTGATGTCCTGTGGATCATCACTGATGTACTGTGGATCATCACTGATGTACTGTGGATCATCACTGATGTACTGTGGATCATCATTGATGTACTGAGGATCATCACTGATGTACTATGGATCATCACTGATGTACCGTGGATCATCACTGATGTACTGTGGATCATCACTGATGTACTGTGGATCATCACTGATGTACTATAGATCATCACTGAAGTACTATGGGCCATCACTGGTGTACTATGGATCATCACTGATGTATTATGGATCATCACTGATGTACTATGAGCCATCACTGATGTACTATGGATCATCACTGGTGTACTATGGATCATCACTGATGTACTATGGATCATCACTGATGTACTATGAGCCATCACTGATGTACTATGGATCATCACTGGTGTACTATGGATCATCACTGATGTACTATGGATCATCACTGATGTACTATGAGCCATCACTGATGTACTATGGGCCATCCCTGGTGTACTATGGATCATCACTGATGTACTGTGGATCATCACTGATGTACTATGGGACATCACTGGTATACTATGGGCCATCTCTGGTGTACTATGGATCATCACTGGTGTACTATGGGCCATCACTGGTGAACTATGGATCATCACTGGTGTACTATGGACCATCACTGATTTACTATGGACCATCACTGATGTACTGTGGATCATCACTGATGTACTGTGGGTCATCCTTGGTGTACTATGGATCATCACTGGTGTAATATGGATCATCACTGATGTACTATGGGCCATCACTGATGTACTATGGATCATCACTGATGTACTGTGGACCATCCCTGATGTACTGTGGATCATCACTGATGTACTATGGACCATCCCTGATGTACTATGGACCATCCCTGATGTACTGTGAATCATCACTGGTGTACTGTGGATCATCACTGATGTACTATAGATCATCACTGATGTACTATAGATCATCACTGATGTACTGTGGATCATCACTGATGTACTATGGGCCATCACTGGTGTACTATGGGCCATCACTGGTGTACTATGGATCATCACTGATGTACTGTGGATCATCCCTGATGTACTGTGGGCCATCACTGATGTACTATGGATCATCACTGATGTACTATGGATCATGACTGGTGTACTATGGATCATCACTGATGTACTGTGGACCATCCCTGATGTACTGTGGATCATGACTGATGTACTGTGGATCATCACTGATGTACTGTGGATCATCACTGATGTACTATGGATCATCCCTGATGTACTATGGACCATCCCTGATGTACTGTGGATCATCACTGATGTACTATAGATCATCACTGATGTACTATGGGCCATCACTGGTGTACTATGGGCCATCACTGGTGTAGTATGGGCCATCACTGGAGTACTATGGATCATCACTGGTGTACTATGGACCATCACTAATTTACTATGGACCATCACTGATGTACTATAGTTCATCACTGATGTACTATGGGCCATCACTGGTGTACTATGGATCATCACTGGTGTACTATGGATCATCACTGATGTACTATAGATCATCACTGATGTACTATAGCTCATCACTGATGTACTATGGACCATCACTGATGTACTATAGATCATCACTGATGTACTATGGACCATCACTGGTGTACTATGGATCATCACTGGTGTACTGTGGATCATCACTGGTGTACTATGGACCATCCCTGATGTACTGTGTATCATCACTGATGTACTGTGGATCATCACTGATGTACTATAGTTCATCACTGATGTACTATGGGCCATCACTGGTGTACTATGGATCATCACTGGTGTACTATGGATCATCACTGATGTACTATGGACCATCCCTGATGTACTGTGGATCATCAGTGATGTACTGTGGATCATCACTGATGTACTATGGATCATCACTGATGTACTGTGGATCATCACTGATGTACTATAGTTCATCACTGATGTACTATGGGCCATCACTGGTGTACTATGGATCATCACTGGTGTACTATGGATCATCACTGATGTACTATGGACCATCCCTGATGTACTGTGGATCATCACTGATGTACTATGGGCCATCACTGGTGTACTATGGATCATCACTGATGTACTATGGACCATCACTGATGTACTATGGACCATCCCTGATGTACTGTGGATCATCACTGATGTACTGTGGATCATCACTGATGTACTATGGATCATCACTGATGTACTATGGGCCATCACTGGTGTACTATGGGCCATCACTGGTGTACTATGGATCATCACTGGTGTACTATGGACCATCACTGATGTACTATGGACCATCACTGATGTACTATGGATCATCACTGATATACTGTGGACCATCCCTGATGTACTGTGGATCATCACTGATGTACTGTGGATCATCACTGAAGTATTGTGGATCATCACTGATGTACTGTGGATCATCACTGATGTACTGTGTATCATAACTGATGTACTGTGGATCATCACTGATGTACTATAGATCATCACTGATGTACTATAGATCATCACTGATGTACTATGGACCATCACTGATGTACTATAGATCATCACTGATGTACTATGGACCATCAGTGGTGTACTATGGATCATCACTGGTGTACTGTGGATCATCACTGGTGTACTGTGGATCATCACTGGTGTACTATGGACCATCCCTGATGTACTGTGGATCATCACTGATGTACTGTGGATCATCACTGATGTACTATAGTTCATCACTGATGTACTATGGGCCATCACTGGTGTACTATGGATCATCACTGGTGTACTATGGATCATCACTGATGTACTATGGACCATCCCTGATGTACTATGGACCATCACTGGTGTACTATGGATCATCACTGGTGTACTGTGGATCATCACTGGTGTACTATGGACCATCCCTGATGTACTGTGGATCATCACTGATGTACTGTTCATCATCACTGATGTACTATAGTTCATCACTGATGTACTATGGGCCATCACTGGTGTACTATGGATCATCACTGGTGTACTATGGATCATCACTGATGTACTATGGACCATCCCTGATGTACTGTGGATCATCACTGATGTACTGTGGATCATCACTGATGTACTATGGATCATCACTGATGTACTGTGGATCATCACTGATGTACTATAGTTCATCACTGATGTACTATGGGCCATCACTGGTGTACTATGGATCATCACTGGTGTACTATGGATCATCACTGATGTACTATGGACCATCCCTGATGTACTGTGGATCATCACTGATGTACTATAGTTCATCACTGATGTACTATGGGCCATCACTGGTGTACTATGGATCATCACTGGTGTACTATGGATCATCACTGATGTACTATGGACCATCCCTGATGTACTGTGGATCATCACTGATGTACTGTGGATCATCACTGATGTACTATGGATCATCACTGATGTACTATGGGCCATCACTGGTGTACTATGGGCCATCACTGGTGTACTATGAATCATCACTGGTGTACTATGGATCATCACTGGTGTACTATGGACCATCACTGATGTACTATGGATCATCACTGATATACTGTGGACCATCCCTGATGTACTGTGGATCATCACTGATGTACTGTGGATCATCACTGAAGTATTGTGGATCATCACTGATGTACTGTGGATCATCACTGATGTACTGTGTATCATAACTGATGTACTGTGGATCATCACTGATGTACTATAGATCATCACTGATGTACTATAGATCATCACTGATGTACTATGGACCATCACTGATGTACTATAGATCATCACTGATGTACTATGGACCATCACTGGTGTACTATGGATCATCACTGGTGTACTGTGGATCATCACTGGTGTACTATGGACCATCCCTGATGTACTGTGGATCATCACTGATGTACTGTGGATCATCACTGATGTACTATTGTTCATCACTGATGTACTATGGGCCATCACTGGTGTACTATGGATCATCACTGGTGTACTATGGATCATCACTGATGTACTATGGACCATCCCTGATGTACTGTGGATCATCACTGATGTACTATGGATCATCACTGATGTACTATGGATCATCACTGATGTACTGTGGATCATCACTGATGTACTATGGGCCATCACTGGTGTACTATGGGCCATCACTGGTGTACTAAGGATCATCACTGATCTACTATGGATCATCACTGATCTACTATGGACCATCACTGATGTACTATGGGCCATCACTGGTGTACTATGGATCATCACCGATGTACTGTGGACCATCCCTGATGTACTGTGGACCATCACTGATGTACTGTGGATCATCACTGATGTACTATGGACCATCACTGGTGTACTATGGATCATCACTGGTGTACTGTGGATCATCACTGGTGTACTATGGACCATCCCTGATGTACTGTGGATCATCACTGATGTACTGTGGATCATCACTGATGTACTATAGTTCATCACTGATGTACTATGGGCCATCACTGGTGTACTATGGATCATCACTGGTGTACTATGGATCATCACTGATGTACTATGGACCATCCCTGATGTACTGTGGATCATCACTGATGTACTGTGGATCATCACTGATGTACTATGGATCATCACTGATGTACTGTGGATCATCACTGATGTACTATAGTTCATCACTGATGTACTATGGGCCATCACTGGTGTACTATGGATCATCACTGATGTACTATGGATCATCACTGATGTACTATGGACCATCCCTGATGTACTGTGGATCATCACTGATGTACTATAGTTCATCACTGATGTACTATGGGCCATCACTGGTGTACTATGGATCATCACTGGTGTACTATGGATCATCACTGATGTACTATAGATCATCACTGATGTACTATAGCTCATCACTGATGTACTATGGACCATCACTGATGTACTATAGATCATCACTGATGTACTATGGACCATCACTGGTGTACTATGGATCATCACTGGTGTACTGTGGATCATCACTGGTGTACTATGGACCATCCCTGATGTACTGTGGATCATCACTGATGTACTGTGGATCATCACTGATGTACTATAGTTCATCACTGATGTACTATGGGCCATCACTGGTGTACTATGGATCATCACTGGTGTACTATGGATCATCACTGATGTACTATGGATCATCCCTGATGTACTGTGGATCATCACTGATGTACTATGGATCATCACTGATGTACTGTGGATCATCACTGATGTACTATAGTTCATCACTGATGTACTATGGGCCATCACTGGTGTACTATGGATCATCACTGGTGTACTATGGATCATCACTGATGTACTATGGACCATCCCTGATGTACTGTGGATCATCACTGATGTACTATAGTTCATCACTGATGTACTATGGGCCATCACTGGTGTACTATGGATCATCACTGGTGTACTATGGATCATCCCTGATGTACTATGGACCATCCCTGATGTACTGTGGATCATCACTGATGTACTGTGGATCATCACTGATGTACTATGGATCATCACTGATGTACTATGGGCCATCACTGGTGTACTATGGGCCATCACTGGTGTACTATGAATCATCACTGGTGTACTATGGAACATCACTGATGTACTATGGACCATCACTGATGTACTGTGGATCATCACTGATATACTGTGGACCATCCCTGATGTACTGTGGATCATCACTGATGTACTGTGGATCATCACTGAAGTATTGTTGATCATCACTGATGTACTGTGGATCATCACTGATGTACTGTGTATCATCACTGATGTACTGTGGATCATCACTGATGTACTATAGATCATCACTGATGTACTATGGACCATCACTGGTGTACTGTGGATCATCACTGGTGTACTATGGACCATCCCTGATGTACTGTGGATCATCACTGATGTACTGTGGATCATCACTGATGTACTATAGTTCATCACTGATGTACTATGGGCCATCACTGGTGTACTATGGATCATCACTGGTGTACTATGGATCATCACTGATGTACTATGGACCATCCCTGATGTACTGTGGATCATCACTGATGTACTATGGATCATCACTAATGTACTGTGGATCATCACTGATGTACTATAGTTCATCACTGATGTACTATGGGCCATCACTGGTGTACTATGGATCATCACTGGTGTACTATGGATCATGACTGATGTACTATGGACCATCCCTGATGTACTGTGGATCATCTCTGATGTACTATAGTTCATCACTGATGTACTATGGGCCATCACTGGTGTACTATGGATCATCACTGGTGTACTATGGATCATCACTGATGTACTATGGACCATCCCTGATGTACTGTGGATCATCACTGATGTACTGTGGATCATCACTGATGTACTATGGATCATCACTGATGTACTATGGGCCATCACTGGTGTACTATGGGCCATAACTGGTGTACTATGGATCATCACTGGTGTACTATGGACCATCACTGATGTACTATGGACCATCACTGATGTACTATGGATCATCACTGATATACTGTGGACCATCACTGATGTACTGTGGACCATCCCTGATGTACTGTGGATCATCACTGAAGTATTGTGGATCATCACTGATGTACTGTGGATCATCACTGAAGTATTGTGGATCATCACTGATGTACTGTGGATCATCACTGATCTACTGTGGATCATAACTGATGTACTGTGGATCATCACTGGTGTACTATGGACCATCCCTGATGTACTGTGGATCATCACTGATGTACTGTGGATCATCACTGATGTACTATAGTTCATCACTGATGTACTATGGGCCATCACTGGTGTACTATGGATCATCACTGGTGTACTATGGATCATCACTGATGTACTATGGACCCTCCCTGATGTACTGTGGATCATCACTGATGTACTGTGGATCATCACTGATGTACTATGGATCATCACTGATGTACTATGCGCCATCACTGGTGTACTATGGATCATCACTGATGTACTATGGATCATCACTGATGTACTATGGACCATCACTGATGTACTATGGGCCATCACTGGTGTACTATGGATCATCACCGATGTACTGTGGACCATCCCTGATGTACTGTGGACCATCACTGATGTACTGTGGATCATCACTGATGTACTATGGATCATCACTGATGTACTATAGATCATCACTGATGTACTATAGATCATCACTGATGTACTATGGACCATCACTGATGTACTATAGATCATCACTGATGTACTATGGACCAACACTGGTGTACTATGGATCATCACTGGTGTACTGTGGATCATCACTGGTGTACTATGGACCATCCCTGATGTACTGTGGATCATCACTGATGTACTATAGTTCATCACTGATATACTGTGGGCCATCACTGGTGTACTATGGATCATCACTGGTGTACTATGGATCATCACTGATGTACTATGGACCATCCCTGATGTACTGTGGATCATCACTGATGTACTGTGGATCATCACTGATGTACTATGGATCATCACTGATGTACTGTGGATCATCACTGGTGTACTATGGATCATCACTGATGTACTATAGATCATCACTGATGTACTATAGCTCATCACTGATGTACTATGGACCATCACTGATGTACTATAGATCATCACTGATGTACTATGGACCATCCCTGATGTACTGTGGATCATCACTGATGTACTGTGGATCATCACTGATGTACTATAGTTCATCACTGATGTACTATGGGCCATCACTGGTGTACTATGGATCATCACTGGTGTACTATGGATCATCACTGATGTACTATGGACCATCCCTGATGTACTGTGGATCATCACTGATGTACTGTGGATCATCACTGATGTACTATGGATCATCACTGATGTACTGTGGATCATCACTGATGTACTATAGTTCATCACTGATGTACTATGGGCCATCACTGGTGTACTATGGATCATCACTGATGTACTATGAATCATCACTGATGTACTATGGACCATCCCTGATGTACTGTGGATCATCACTGATGTACTATAGTTCATCACTGATGTACTATGGGCCATCACTGGTGTACTATGGATCATCACTGGTGTACTATGGATCATCACTGATGTACTATAGATCATCACTGATGTACTATAGCTCATCACTGATGTACTATGGACCATCACTGATGTACTATAGATCATCACTGATGTACTATGGACCATCACTGGTGTACTATGGATCATCACTGGTGTACTGTGGATCATCACTGGTGTACTATGGACCATCCCTGATGTACTGTGGATCATCACTGATGTACTGTGGATCATCACTGATGTACTATAGTTCATCACTGATGTACTATGGGCCATCACTGGTGTACTATGGATCATCACTGGTGTACTATGGATCATCACTGATGTACTATGGACCATCCCTGATGTACTGTGGATCATCACTGATGTACTGTGGATCATCACTGATGTACTATGGATCATCACTGATGTACTGTGGATCATCACTGATGTACTATAGTTCATCACTGATGTACTATGGGCCATCACTGGTGTACTATGGATCATCACTGGTGTACTATGGATCATCACTGATGTACTATGGACCATCCCCGATGTACTGTGGATCATCACTGATGTACTATAGTTCATCACTGATGTACTATGGGCCATCACTGGTGTACTATGGATCATCACTGGTGTACTATGGATCATCCCTGATGTACTATGGACCATCCCTGATGTACTGTGGATCATCACTGATGTACTGTGGATCATCACTGATGTACTATGGATCATCACTGATGTACTATGGGCCATCACTGGTGTACTATGGGCCATCACTGGTGTACTATGGATCATCACTGGTGTACTATGGACCATCACTGATGTACTAAGGACCATCACTGATGTACTGTGGATCATCACTGATATACTGTGGACCATCCCTGATGTACTGTGGATCATCACTGATGTACTGTGGATCATCACTGAAGTATTGTGGATCATCACTGATGTACTGTGGATCATCACTGATGTACTGTGTATCATCACTGATGTACTGTGGATCATCACTGATGTACTATAGATCATCACTGATGTACTATAGATCATCACTGATGTACTATGGACCATCACTGGTGTACTGTGGATCATCACTGGTGTACTATGGACCATCCCTGATGTACTGTGGATCATCACTGATGTACTGTGGATCATCACTGATGTACTATAGTTCATCACTGATGTACTATGGGCCATCACTGGTGTACTATGGATCATCACTGGTGTACTATGGATCATCACTGATGTACTATGGACCATCCCTGATGTACTGTGGATCATCACTGATGTACTATGGATCATCACTGATGTACTGTGGATCATCACTGATGTACTATAGTTCATCACTGATGTACTATGGGCCATCACTGGTGTACTATGGATCATCACTGGTGTACTATGGATCATGACTGATGTACTATGGACCATCCCTGATGTACTGTGGATCATCTCTGATGTACTATAGTTCATCACTGATGTACTATGGGCCATCACTGGTGTACTATGGATCATCACTGGTGTACTATGGATCATCACTGATGTACTATGGACCATCCCTGATGTACTGTGGATCATCACTGATGTACTATGGATCATCACTGATGTACTATGGGCCATCACTGGTGTACTATGGGCCATCACTGGTGTACTATGGATCATCACTGGTGTACTATGGACCATCACTGATGTACTATGGACCATCACTGATGTACTATGGATCATCACTGATATACTGTGGACCATCACTGATGTACTGTGGACCATCCCTGATGTACTGTGGATCATCACTGAAGTATTGTGGATCATCACTGATGTACTGTGGATCATCACTGATGTACTATAGATCATCACTGATGTACTATAGATCATCACTGATGTACTATGGACCATCACTGGTGTACTGTGGATCATCACTGGTGTACTATGGACCATCCCTGATGTACTGTGGATCATCACTGATGTACTGTGGATCATCACTGATGTACTATAGTTCATCACTGATGTACTATGGGCCATCACTGGTGTACTATGGATCATCACTGGTGTACTATGGATCATCACTGATGTACTATGGACCATCCCTGATGTACTGTGGATCATCACTGATGTACTATGGATCATCACTGATGTACTGTGGATCATCACTGATGTACTATAGTTCATCACTGATGTACTATGGGCCATCACTGGTGTACTATGGATCATCACTGGTGTACTATGGATCATGACTGATGTACTATGGACCATCCCTGATGTACTGTGGATCATCTCTGATGTACTATAGTTCATCACTGATGTACTATGGGCCATCACTGGTGTACTATGGATCATCACTGGTGTACTATGGATCATCACTGATGTACTATGGACCATCCCTGATGTACTGTGGATCATCACTGATGTACTATGGATCATCACTGATATACTATGGGCCATCACTGGTGTACTATGGACCATCACTGATGTACTAAGGACCATCACTGATGTACTGTGGATCATCACTGATATACTGTGGACCATCCCTGATGTACTGTGGATCATCACTGATGTACTGTGGATCATCACTGAAGTATTGTGGATCATCACTGATGTACTGTGGATCATCACTGATGTACTGTGTATCATCACTGATGTACTGTGGATCATCACTGATGTACTATAGATCATCACTGATGTACTGTGGATCATAACTGATGTACTGTGGATCATCACTGGTGTACTATGGACCATCACTGATGTACTATGGACCATCACTGATGTACTATGGATCATCACTGATATACTGTGGACCATCACTGATGTACTGTGGACCATCCCTGATGTACTGTGGATCATCACTGAAGTATTGTGGATCATCACTGATGTACTGTGGATCATCACTGATGTACTGTGGATCATCACTGAAGTATTGTGGATCATCACTGATGTACTGTGGATCATCACTGATGTACTGTGGATCATAACTGATGTACTGTGGATCATCACTGGTGTACTATGGACCATCCCTGATGTACTGTGGATCATCACTGATGTACTGTGGATCATCACTGATGTACTATAGTTCATCACTGATGTACTATGGGCCATCACTGGTGTACTATGGATCATCACTGGTGTACTATGGATCATCACTGATGTACTATGGACCATCCCTGATGTACTGTGGATCATCACTGATGTACTGTGGATCATCACTGATGTACTATGGATCATCACTGATGTACTATGGGCCATCACTGGTGTACTATGGATCATCACTGATGTACTATGGATCATCACTGATGTACTATGGACCATCACTGATGTACTATGGGCCATCACTGGTGTACTATGGATCATCACCGATGTACTGTGGACCATCCCTGATGTACTGTGGACCATCACTGATGTACTGTGGATCATCACTGATGTACTATGGATCATCACTGATGTACTATAGATCATCACTGATGTACTATAGATCATCACTGATGTACTATGGACCATCACTGATGTACTATAGATCATCACTGATGTACTATGGACCATCACTGGTGTACTATGGATCATCACTGGTGTACTGTGGATCATCACTGGTGTACTATGGACCATCCCTGATGTACTGTGGATCATCACTGATGTACTGTGGATCATCACTGATGTACTATAGTTCATCACTGATATACTGTGGGCCATCACTGGTGTACTATGGATCATCACTGGTGTACTATGGATCATCACTGATGTACTATGGACCATCCTTGATGTACTGTGGATCATCACTGATGTACTGTGGATCATCACTGATGTACTATGGATCATCACTGATGTACTGTGGATCATCACTGATGTACTATAGTTCATCACTGATGTACTATGGGCCATCACTGGTGTACTATGGATCATCACTGGCGTACTATGGATCATCACTGATGTACTATGGGCCATCACTGGTGTACTATGGATCATCACTGGTGTACTGTGGATCATCACTGATGTACTATAGATCATCACTGATGTACTATAGCTCATCACTGATGTACTATGGACCATCACTGATGTACTATAGATCATCACTGATGTACTATGGACCATCACTGGTGTACTATGGATCATCACTGGTGTACTGTGGATCATCACTGGTGTACTATGGACCATCCCTGATGTACTGTGGATCATCACTGATGTACTGTGGATCATCACTGATGTACTATAGTTCATCACTGATGTACTATGGGCCATCACTGGTGTACTATGGATCATCACTGATGTACTATAGACCATCCCTGATGTACTGTGGATCATCACTGATGTACTATGGATCATCACTGATGTACTGTAGATCATCACTGATGTACTATAGTTCATCACTGATGTACTATAGTTCATCACTGATGTACTATGGGCCATCACTGGTGTACTATGGATCATCACTGGTGTACTATGGATCATCACTGATGTACTATGGACCATCCCTGATGTACTGTGGATCATCACTGATGTACTATAGTTCATCACTGATGTACTATGGGCCATCACTGGTGTACTATGGGCCATCACTGGTGTACTATGGATCATCACTGGTGTACTATGGACCATCACTGATATACTATGGACCATCACTGATGTACTATGGATCATCACTGATATACTGTGGACCATCCCTGATGTACTGTGGATCATCACTGATGTACTGTGGATCATCACTGAAGTATTGTGGATCATCACTGATGTACTGTGGATCATCACTGATGTACTGTGTATCATAACTGATGTACTGTGGATCATCACTGATGTACTATAGATCATCACTGATGTACTATAGATCATCACTGATGTACTATGGACCATCACTGATGTACTATAGATTATCACTGATGTACTATGGACCATCACTGGTGTACTATGGATCATCACTGGTGTACTGTGGATCATCACTGGTGTACTATGGACCATCCCTGATGTACTGTGGATCATCACTGATGTACTGTGGATCATCACTGATGTACTATAGTTCATCACTGATGTACTATGGGCCATCACTGGTGTACTATGGATCATCACTGGTGTACTATGGATCATCACTGATGTACTATGGACCATCCCTGATGTACTATGGACCATCACTGGTGTACTATGGATCATCACTGGTGTACTGTGGATCATCACTGATGTACTATAGTTCATCACTGATGTACTATGGGCCATCACTGGTGTACTATGGATCATCACTGGTGTACTATGGATCATCACTGATGTACTATGGACCATCCCTGATGTACTATAGATCATCACTGATGTACTGTGGATCATCACTGATGTACTATGGGCCATCACTGGTGTACTATGGGCCATCACTGGTGTACTATGGATCATCACTGGATTACAATGGATCATCCCTGGTGTACTATGGACCATCACTGATGTGCTTTGGGCCATCACTGGTGTACTATGGATCATCACTGATGTACTGTGGACCATCCCTGATGTACTGTGGATCATCACTGATGTACTATGGATCATCACTGATGTACTATGGACCATCACTGGTGTACTATGGACCATCACTGGTGTACTATGGATCATCACTGATGTACTGTGGATCATCACTGATGTACTGTGGGCCATCACTGATGTACTATGGATCATCACTGATATACTGTGGACCATCCCTGATGTATTGTGGATCATCACTGATGTAATGTGGATCATCACTGATGTACTATAGATCATCACTGAAGTACTATGGGCCATCACTGGTGTACTATGGGCCATCACTGATGTACTGTGGATCATCACTGATGTACTATAGTTCATCACTGATGTACTATGGGCCATCACTGGTGTACTATGGATCATCACTGGTGTACTATGGATCATCACTGATGTACTATGGACCATCCCTGATGTACTATAGATCATCACTGATGTACTGTGGATCATCACTGATGTACTATGGGCCATCACTGGTGTACTATGGGCCATCACTGGTGTACTATGGATCATCACTGGATTACAATGGATCATCCCTGGTGTACTATGGACCATCACTGATGTGCTTTGGGCCATCACTGGTGTACTATGGATCATCACTGATGTACTGTGGACCATCCCTGATGTACTGTGGATCATCACTGATGTACTATGGATCATCACTGATGTACTATGGACCATCACTGGTGTACTATGGACCATCACTGGTGTACTATGGATCATCACTGATGTACTGTGGATCATCACTGATGTACTGTGGGCCATCACTGATGTACTATGGATCATCACTGATATACTGTGGACCATCCCTGATGTATTGTGGATCATCACTGATGTACTGTGGATCATCACTGATGTACTATAGATCATCACTGGTGTACTATGGACCATCACTGGTGTACTATGGATCATCACTGATGTACTATGGATCATCACTGATGTACTATGGATCATGACTGGTTTACTATGGATCATCACTGATGTACTGTGGACCATCCCTGATGTCCTGTGGATCATCACTGATGTACTGTGGATCATCACTGATGTACTGTGGATCATCACTGATGTACTGAGGATCATCACTGATGTACTATGGATCATCACTGATGTACTGTGGATCATCACTGATGTACTGTGGATCATCACTGATGTACTGTGGATCATCACTGATGTACTATAGATCATCACTGAAGTACTATGGGCCATCACTGGTGTACTATGGATCATCACTGATGTATTATGGATCATCACTGATGTACTATGAGCCATCACTGATGTACTATGGATCATCACTGGTGTACTATGGATCATCACTGATGTACTATGGATCATCACTGATGTACTATGAGCCATCACTGATGTACTATGGATCATCACTGGTGTACTATGGATCATCACTGATGTACTATGGATCATCACTGATGTACTATGAGCCATCACTGATGTACTATAGATCATCACTGGTGTACTATGGACCATCACTGATGTACTATGGATCATCACTGATATACTGTGGACCATCCCTGATGTACTGTGGATCATCACTGATGTACTGTGGATCATCACTGAAGTATTGTGGATCATCACTGATGTACTGTGGATCATCACTGATGTACTGTGTATCATAACTGATGTACTGTGGATCATCACTGATGTACTATAGATCATCACTGATGTACTATGGACCATCACTGATGTACTATAGATCATCACTGATGTACTATGGACCATCACTGGTGTACTCTGGATCATCTCTGGTGTACTATGGATCATCACTGGTGTACTATGGGCCATCACTGGTGAACTATGGATCATCACTGGTGTACTATGGACCATCACTGATTTACTATGGACCATCACTGATGTACTGTGGATCATCACTGATGTACTGTGGGTCATCCCTGGTGTACTATGGATCATCACTGGTGTAATATGGATCATCACTGATGTACTATGGGCCATCACTGATGTACTATGGATCATCACTGATGTACTGTGGACCATCCCTGATGTACTGTGGATCATCACTGATGTACTATGGACCATCCCTGATGTACTATGGACCATCCCTGATGTACTGTGAATCATCACTGGTGTACTGTGGATCATCACTGATGTACTATAGATCATCACTGATGTACTGTGGATCATCACTGATGTACTATGGGCCATCACTGGTGTACTATGGGCCATCACTGGTGTACTATGGATCATCACTGGTGTACTATGGATCATCACTGATGTACTATGGACCATCCCTGATGTACTGTGGATCATCACTGATGTACTGTGGATCATCACTGATGTAATATGGATCATCACTGATGTACTATAGATCATCACTGGTGTACTATGGACCATCACTGATGTACTATGGATCATCACTGATATACTGTGGACCATCCCTGATGTACTGTGGATCATCACTGATGTACTGTGGATCATCACTGAAGTATTGTGGATCATCACTGATGTACTGTGGATCATCACTGATGTACTGTGTATCATAACTGATGTACTGTGGATCATCACTGATGTACTATAGATCATCACTGATGTACTATGGACCATCACTGATGTACTATAGATCATCACTGATGTACTATGGACCATCACTGGTGTACTATGGATCATCACTGGTGTACTGTGGATCATCACTGGTGTACTATGGACCATCCCTGATGTACTGTGGATCATCACTGATGTACTGTGGATCATCACTGATGTACTATAGTTCATCACTGATGTACTATGGGCCATCACTGGTGTACTATGGATCATCACTGGTGTACTATGAATCATCACTGATGTACTATGGACCATCCCTGATGTACTGTGGATCATCACTGATGTACTGTGGATCATCACTGATGTACTATGGATCATCACTGATGTACTGTGGATCATCACTGATGTACTATTGTTCATCACTGATGTACTATGGGCCATCACTGGTGTACTATGGATCATCACTGGTGTACTATGGATCATCACTGATGTACTATGGACCATCCCTGATGTACTGTGGATCATCACTGATGTACTATAGTTCATCACTGATGTACTATGGGCCATCACTGGTGTACTATGGATCATCACTGGTGTACTATGGATCATCACTGATGTACTATGGACCATCCCTGATGTACTGTGGATCATCACTGATGTACTGTGGATCATCACTGATGTACTATGAATCATCACTGATGTACTATGGGCCATCACTGGTGTACTATGGGCCATCACTGGTGTACTATGGATCATCACTGGTGTACTAGGGATCATCACTGGTGTACTATGGACCATCACTGATGTACTATGGACGATCACTGATGTACTATGGATCATCACTGATATACTGTGGACCATCCCTGATGTACTGTGGATCATCACTGATGTACTGTGGATCATCACTGAAGTATTGTGGATCATCACTGATGTACTGTGGATCATCACTAATGTACTGTGGATCATAACTGATGTACTGTTGATCATCACTGATGTACTATAGATCATCACTGGTGTACTATGTATATAGATCATCACTGATGTACTATGGACCATCACTGATGTACTATAGATCATCACTGATGTACTATGGACCATCACTGGTGTACTATGGATCATCACTGGTGTACTGTGGATCATCACTGGTGTACTATGGACCATCCCTGATGTACTGTGGATCATCACTGATGTACTGTGGATCATCACTGATGTACTATAGTTCATCACTGATGTACTATGGGCCATCACTGGTGTACTATGGATCATCACTGGTGTACTATGGATCATCACTGATGTACTATGGACCATCCCTGATGTACTGTGGATCATCACTGATGTACTATAGTTCATCACTGATGTACTATGGGCTATCACTGGGGTACTATGGATCATCACTGGTGTACTATGGATCATCACTGATGTACTATGGACCATCCCTGATGTACTGTGGATCATCACTGATGTACTGTGGATCATCATTGATGTACTATGGATCATCACTGATGTACTATGGGCCATCACTGGTGTACTACGGGCCATCACTGGTGTACTATGGATCATCACTGGTGTACTATGGATCATCACTGGTGTACTATGGACCATCACTGATGTACTGTGGACCACCACTGATGTACTGTGGATCATCACTGATGTACTGTGGATCATCCCTGGTGTACTATGGAACATTACTGGTGTACTATGGATCATCACTGGTGTACTATGGATCATCACTGATGTACTATGGGCCATCACTGATGTACTATGGATCATCACTGATATACTGTGGACCATCCCTGATGTACTGTGGATCATCACTGATGTACTGTGGATCATCACTGAAGTATTGTGGATCATCACTGATGTACTGTGGATCATCACTGATGTACTGTGGATCATAACTGATGTACTGTGGATCATTACTGGTGTACTATGGATCATCACTGATGTACTATGGATCATCACTGATGTACTATGGACCATCACTGATGTACTATGGGCCATCACTGGTGTACTATGGATCATCACTGATGTACTATGGATCATCACTGATGTACTGTGGGCCATCACTGATGTACTATAGATCATCACTGATATACTGTGGACCATCCCTGATGTATTGTGGATCATCACTGATGTACTGTGGATCATCACTGATGTACTATTAATTATCACTGAAGTACTATGGGCCATCACTGGTGTACTAAGGATCATCACTGGTGTACTATGGATCATCACTGATGTACTATGGATCATCACTGATGTACTATGGATCATGACTGGTGTACTATGGATCATCACTGATGTACTGTGGACCATCCCTGATGTACTGTGGATCATCACTGATGTACTGAGGATCATCACTGATGTACTATGGATCATCACTGATGTACCGTGGATCATCACTGATGTACTGTGGATCATCACTGATGTACTGTGGATCATCACTGATGTACTATAGATCATCACTGAAGTACTATGGGCCATCACTGGTGTACTATGGATCATCACTGATGTATTATGGATCATCACTGATGTACTATGAGCCATCACTGATGTACTATGGATCATCACTGGTGTACTATGGATCATCACTGATGTACTATGGATCATCACTGATGTACTATGAGCCATCACTGATGTACTCTGGATCATCACTGGTGTACTATGGATCATCACTGATGTACTATGGATCATCACTGATGTACTATGAGCCATCACTGATGTACTATAGATCATCACTGGTGTACTATGGACCATCACTGATGTACTATGGATCATCACTGATATACTGTGGACCATCCCTGATGTACTGTGGATCATCACTGATGTACTGTGGATCATCACTGAAGTATTGTGGATCATCACTGATGTACTGTGGATCATCACTGATGTACTGTGTATCATAACTGATGTACTGTGGATCATCACTGATGTACTATAGATCATCACTGATGTACTATGGACCATCACTGATGTACTATAGATCATCACTGATGTACTATGGACCATCACTGGTGTACTATGGATCATCTCTGGTGTACTATGGATCATCACTGGTGTACTATGGGCCATCACTGGTGAACTATGGATCATCACTGGTGTACTATGGACCATCACTGATTTACTATGGACCATCACTGATGTACTGTGGATCATCACTGATGTACTGTGGGTCATCCCTGGTGTACTATGGATCATCACTGGTGTAATATGGATCATCACTGATGTACTATGGGCCATCACTGATGTACTATGGATCATCACTGATGTACTGTGGACCATCCCTGATGTACTGTGGATCATCACTGATGTACTATGGACCATCCCTGATGTACTATGGACCATCCCTGATGTACTGTGAATCATCACTGGTGTACTGTGGATCATCACTGATGTACTATAGATCATCACTGATGTACTGTGGATCATCACTGATGTACTATGGGCCATCACTGGTGTACTATGGGCCATCACTGGTGTACTATGGATCATCACTGGTGTACTATGGATCATCACTGATGTACTATGGACCATCCCTGATGTACTGTGGATCATCACTGATGTACTGTGGATCATCACTGATGTAATATGGATCATCACTGATGTACTATAGATCATCACTGGTGTACTATGGACCATCACTGATGTACTATGGATCATCACTGATATACTGTGGACCATCCCTGATGTACTGTGGATCATCACTGATGTACTGTGGATCATCACTGAAGTATTGTGGATCATCACTGATGTACTGTGGATCATCACTGATGTACTGTGTATCATAACTGATGTACTGTGGATCATCACTGATGTATTATAGATCATCACTGATGTACTATGGACCATCACTGATGTACTATAGATCATCACTGATGTACTATGGACCATCACTGGTGTACTATGGATCATCACTGGTGTACTGTGGATCATCACTGGTGTACTATGGACCATCCCTGATGTACTGTGGATCATCACTGATGTACTGTGGATCATCACTGATGTACTATAGTTCATCACTGATGTACTATGGGCCATCACTGGTGTACTATGGATCATCACTGGTGTACTATGGATCATCACTGATGTACTATGGACCATCCCTGATGTACTGTGGATCATCACTGATGTACTGTGGATCATCACTGATGTACTATGGATCATCACTGATGTACTGTGGATCATCACTGATGTACTATTGTTCATCACTGATGTACTATGGGCCATCACTGGTGTACTATGGATCATCACTGGTGTACTATGGATCATCACTGATGTACTATGGACCATCCCTGATGTACTGTGGATCATCACTGATGTACTATAGTTCATCACTGATGTACTATGGGCCATCACTGGTGTACTATGGATCATCACTGGTGTACTATGGATCATCACTGATGTACTATGGACCATCCCTGATGTACTGTGGATCATCACTGATGTACTGTGGATCATCACTGATGTACTATGAATCATCACTGATGTACTATGGGCCATCACTGGTGTACTATGGGCCATCACTGGTGTACTATGGATCATCACTGGTGTACTAGGGATCATCACTGGTGTACTATGGACCATCACTGATGTACTATGGACGATCACTGATGTACTATGGATCATCACTGATATACTGTGGACCATCCCTGATGTACTGTGGATCATCACTGATGTACTGTGGATCATCACTGAAGTATTGTGGATCATCACTGATGTACTGTGGATCATCACTAATGTACTGTGGATCATAACTGATGTACTGTTGATCATCACTGATGTACTATAGATCATCACTGGTGTACTATGTATATAGATCATCACTGATGTACTATGGACCATCACTGATGTACTATAGATCATCACTGATGTACTATGGACCATCACTGGTGTACTATGGATCATCACTGGTGTACTGTGGATCATCACTGGTGTACTATGGACCATCCCTGATGTACTGTGGATCATCACTGATGTACTGTGGATCATCACTGATGTACTATAGTTCATCACTGATGTACTATGGGCCATCACTGGTGTACTATGGATCATCACTGGTGTACTATGGATCATCACTGATGTACTATGGACCATCCCTGATGTACTGTGGATCATCACTGATGTACTATAGTTCATCACTGATGTACTATGGGCTATCACTGGGGTACTATGGATCATCACTGGTGTACTATGGATCATCACTGATGTACTATGGACCATCCCTGATGTACTGTGGATCATCACTGATGTACTGTGGATCATCATTGATGTACTATGGATCATCACTGATGTACTATGGGCCATCACTGGTGTACTACGGGCCATCACTGGTGTACTATGGATCATCACTTGTGTACTATGGATCATCACTGGTGTACTATGGACCATCACTGATGTACTGTGGACCACCACTGATGTACTGTGGATCATCACTGATGTACTGTGGATCATCCCTGGTGTACTATGGAACATTACTGGTGTACTATGGATCATCACTGGTGTACTATGGATCATCACTGATGTACTATGGGCCATCACTGATGTACTATGGATCATCACTGATATACTGTGGACCATCCCTGATGTACTGTGGATCATCACTGATGTACTGTGGATCATCACTGAAGTATTGTGGATCATCACTGATGTACTGTGGATCATCACTGATGTACTGTGGATCATAACTGATGTACTGTGGATCATTACTGGTGTACTATGGATCATCACTGATGTACTATGGATCATCACTGATGTACTATGGACCATCACTGATGTACTATGGGCCATCACTGGTGTACTATGGATCATCACTGATGTACTATGGATCATCACTGATGTACTGTGGGCCATCACTGATGTACTATAGATCATCACTGATATACTGTGGACCATCCCTGATGTATTGTGGATCATCACTGATGTACTGTGGATCATCACTGATGTACTATTAATTATCACTGAAGTACTATGGGCCATCACTGGTGTACTATGGATCATCACTGGTGTACTATGGATCATCACTGATGTACTATGGATCATCACTGATGTACTATGGATCATGACTGGTGTACTATGGATCATCACTGATGTACTGTGGACCATCCCTGATGTACTGTGGATCATCACTGATGTACTGTGGATCATCACTGATGTACTGAGGATCATCACTGATGTACTATGGATCATCACTGATGTACCTTGGATCATCACTGATGTACTGTGGATCATCACTGATGTACTGTGGATCATCACTGATGTACTATAGATCATCACTGTAGTACTATGGGCCATGACTGGTGTACTATGGATCATCACTGATGTACTATGGATCATCACTGATGTATTATGGATCATCACTGATGTACTATGAGCCATCACTGATGTACTATGGATCATCACTGGTGTACTATGGATCATCACTGATGTACTAAGAGCCATCACTGATGTACTATGGATCATCACTGGTGTACTATGGATCATCACTGATGTACTATGGATCATCACTAATGTACTACGAGCCATCACTGATGTACTATGGGCCATCCCTGGTGTACTATGGATCATCACTGATGTACTGTGGATCATCACTGATGTACTATGGGACATCACTGGTGTACTATGGGCCATCACTGGTGTACTATGGATCATCACTGGTGTACTATGGGCCATCACTGGTGTACTATGGGCCATCACTGGTGTACTATGGATCATCACTGGTGTACTATGGACCATCACTGATGTACTATGGCTCATCACTGATATACTGTGGACCATCCCTGATATACTGTGGATCATCCCTGATGTACTGTGGATCATCACTGATCTACTGTGGGCCATCACAGGTGTACTGTGGGCCATCACAGGTGTACTATGGAGCATCACTGATGTACTATGGATCATCACTGGTGTACTATGGATCATCACTGATGTACTGTGGACCATCCCTGATGTACTATAGATCATCACTGATGTACTGTGGATCATCACTGATGTACTATGGGCCATCACTGGTGTACTATGGGCCATCACTGGTGTACTATGGATCATCACTGGATTACAATGGATCATCCCTGGTGTACTATGGACCATCACTGATGTGCCTTGGGCCATCACTGGTGTACTATGGATCATCACTGATGTACTGTACACCATCCCTGATGTACTGTGGATCATCACTGATGTACTATGGATCATCACTGATGTACTATGGACCATCACTGGTGTACTATGGACCATCACTGGTGTACTATGGATCATCACTGATGTACTGTGGATCATCACTGATGTACTGTGGGCCATCACTGATGTACTATGGATCATCACTGATATACTGTGGACCATCCCTGATGTATTGTGGATCATCACTGATGTACTGTGGATCATCACTGATGTACTATAGATCATCACTGAAGTACTATGGGCCATCACTGGTGTACTATGGATCATCACTGGTGTACTATGGGCCATCACTGGTGTACTATGGATCATCACTGATGTACTATGGATCATCACTGATGTACTATGGATCATGACTGGTTTACTATGGATCATCACTGATGTACTGTGGACCATCCCTGATGTCCTGTGGATCATCACTGATGTACTGTGGATCATCACTGATGTACTGTGGATCATCACTGATGTACTGTGGATCATCATTGATGTACTGAGGATCATCACTGATGTACTATGGATCATCACTGATGTACCGTGGATCATCACTGATGTACTGTGGATCATCACTGATGTACTGTGGATCATCACTGATGTACTATAGATCATCACTGAAGTACTATGGGCCATCACTGGTGTACTATGGATCATCACTGATGTATTATGGATCATCACTGATGTACTATGAGCCATCACTGATGTACTATGGATCATCACTGGTGTACTATGGATCATCACTTATGTACTATGGATCATCACTGATGTACTATGAGCCATCACTGATGTACTATGGATCATCACTGGTGTACTATGGATCATCACTGGTGTACTATGGATCATCACTGATGTACTATGGATCATCACTGATGTACTATGAGCCATCACTGATGTACTATGGGCCATCCCTGGTGTACTATGGATCATCACTGATGTACTGTGGATCATCACTGATGTACTATGGGACATCACTGGTATACTATGGGCCATCTCTGGTGTACTATGGATCATCACTGATGTACTATGGGCCATCACTGGTGAACTATGGATCATCACTGGTGTACTATGGACCATCACTGATTTACTATGGACCATCACTGATGTACTGTGGGTCATCCCTGGTGTACTATGGATCATCACTGGTGTAATATGGATCATCACTGATGTACTATGGGCCATCACTGATGTACTATGGATCATCACTGATGTACTGTGGACCATCCCTGATGTACTGTGGATCATCACTGATGTACTATGGACCATCCCTGATGTACTATGGACCATCCCTGATGTACTGTGAATCATCACTGGTGTACTGTGGATCATCACTGATGTACTATAGATCATCACTGATGTACTATAGATCATCACTGATGTACTGTGGATCATCACTGATGTACTATGGAACATCACTGGTGTACTATGGGCCATCACTGGTGCACTATGGATCATCACTGATGTACTGTGGATCATCCCTGATGTACTGTGGGCCATCACTGATGTACTATGGATCATCACTGATGTACTATGGATCATGACTGGTGTACTATGGATCATCACTGATGTACTGTGGACCATCCCTGATGTACTGTGGATCATCACTGATGTACTGTGGATCATCACTGATGTACTGTGGATCATCACTGATGTACTATGGATCATCCCTGATGTACTATGGACCATCCCTGATGTACTGTGGATCATCACTGATGTACTATAGATCATCACTGATGTACTATGGGCCATCACTGGTGTACTATGGGCCATCACTGGAGTACTATGGATCATCACTGGTGTACTATGGACCATCATTAATTTACTATGGACCATCACTGATGTACTATAGTTCATCACTGATGTACTATGGGCCATCACTGGTGTACTATGGATCATCACTGGTGTACTATGGATCATCACTGATGTACTATAGATCATCACTGATGTACTATAGCTCATCACTGATGTACTATGGACCATCACTGATGTACTATAGATCATCACTGATGTACTATGGACCATCACTGGTGTACTATGGATCATCACTGGTGTACTGTGGATCATCACTGGTGTACTATGGACCATCCCTGATGTACTGTGTATCATCACTGATGTACTGTGGATCATCACTGATGTACTATAGTTCATCACTGATGTACTATGGGCCATCACTGGTGTACTATGGATCATCACTGGTGTACTATGGATCATCACTGATGTACTATGGACCATCCCTGATGTACTGTGGATCATCAGTGATGTACTGTGGATCATCACTGATGTACTATGGATCATCACTGATGTACTGTGGATCATCACTGATGTACTATAGTTCATCACTGATGTACTATGGGCCATCACTGGTGTACTATGGATCATCACTGGTGTACTATGGATCATCACTGATGTACTATGGACCATCCCTGATGTACTGTGGATCATCACTGATGTACTATGGGCCATCACTGGTGTACTATGGATCATCACTGATGTACTATGGACCATCACTGATGTACTATGGACCATCCCTGATGTACTGTGGATCATCACTGATGTACTGTGGATCATCACTGATGTACTATGGATCATCACTGATGTACTATGGGCCATCACTGGTGTACTATGGGCCATCACTGGTGTACTATGGATCATCACTGGTGTACTATGTGCCATCACTGATGTACTATGGACCATCACTGATGTACTATGGATCATCACTGATATACTGTGGACCATCCCTGATGTACTGTGGATCATCACTGATGTACTGTGGATCATCACTGAAGTATTGTGGATCATCACTGATGTACTGTGGATCATCACTGATGTACTGTGTATCATAACTGATGTACTGTGGATCATCACTGATGTACTATAGATCATCACTGATGTACTATAGATCATCACTGATGTACCATGGACCATCACTGATGTACTATAGATCATCACTGATGTACTATGGACCATCACTGGTGTACTATGGATCATCACTGGTGTACTGTGGATCATCACTGGTGTACTGTGGATCATCACTGGTGTACTATGGACCATCCCTGATGTACTGTGGATCATCACTGATGTACTGTGGATCATCACTGATGTACTATAGTTCATCACTGATGTACTATGGACCATCACTGGTGTACTATGGATCATCACTGGTGTACTATGGATCATCACTGATGTACTATGGACCATCCCTGATGTACTATGGACCATCACTGGTGTACTATGGATCATTACTGGTGTACTGTGGATCATCACTGGTGTACTATGGACCATCCCTGATGTACTGTGGATCATCACTGACGTACTGTGGATCATCACTGATGTACTATAGTTCATCACTGATGTACTATGGGCCATCACTGGTGTACTATGGATCATCACTGGTGTACTATGGATCATCACTGATGTACTATGGATCATCACTGATGTACTGTGGATCATCACTGATGTACTATGAATCATCACTGATGTACTGTGGATCATCACTGATGTACTATAGTTCATCACTGATGTACTATGGGCCATCACTGGTGTACTATGGATCATCACTGGTGTACTATGGATCATCACTGATGTACTATGGACCATCCCTGATGTACTGTGGATCATCACTGATGTACTATAGTTCATCACTGAAGTACTATGGGCCATCACTGGTGTACTATGGATCATCACTGGTGTACTATGGGCCATCACTGGTGTACTATGGATCATCACTGATGTACTATGGATCATCACTGATGTACTATGGATCATGACTGGTTTACTATGGATCATCACTGATGTACTGTGGACCATCCCTGATGTCCTGTGGATCATCACTGATGTACTGTGGGCCATCACTGATGTACTATGGATCATCACTGATGTACTATGGATCATGACTGGTGTACTATGGATCATCACTGATGTACTGTGGACCATCCCTGATGTACTGTGGATCATCACTGATGTACTGTGGATCATCACTGATGTACTGTGGATCATCACTGATGTACTATGGATCATCCCTGATGTACTATGGACCATCCCTGATGTACTGTGGATCATCACTGATGTACTATAGATCATCACTGATGTACTATGGGCCATCACTGGTGTACTATGGGCCATCACTGGAGTACTATGGATCATCACTGGTGTACTATGGACCATCACTAATTTACTATGGACCATCACTGATGTACTATAGTTCATCACTGATGTACTATGGGCCATCACTGGTGTACTATGGATCATCACTGGTGTACTATGGATCATCACTGATGTACTATAGATCATCACTGATGTACTATAGCGCATCACTGATGTACTATGGACCATCACTGATGTACTATAGATCATCACTGATGTACTATGGACCATCACTGGTGTACTATGGATCATCACTGGTGTACTGTGGATCATCACTGGTGTACTATGGACCATCCCTGATGTACTGTGTATCATCACTGATGTACTGTGGATCATCACTGATGTACTATAGTTCATCACTGATGTACTATGGGCCATCACTGGTGTACTATGGATCATCACTGGTGTACTATGGATCATCACTGATGTACTATGGACCATCCCTGATGTACTGTGGATCATCAGTGATGTACTGTGGATCATCACTGATGTACTATGGATCATCACTGATGTACTGTGGATCATCACTGATGTACTATAGTTCATCACTGATGTACTATGGGCCATCACTGGTGTACTATGGATCATCACTGGTGTACTATGGATCATCACTGATGTACTATGGACCATCCCTGATGTACTGTGGATCATCACTGATGTACTATGGGCCATCACTGGTGTACTATGGATCATCACTGATGTACTATGGACCATCACTGATGTACTATGGACCATCCCTGATGTACTGTGGATCATCACTGATGTACTGTGGATCATCACTGATGTACTATGGATCATCACTGATGTACTATGGGCCATCACTGGTGTACTATGGGCCATCACTGGTGTACTATGGATCATCACTGGTGTACTATGGACCATCACTGATGTACTATGGACCATCACTGATGTACTATGGATCATCACTGATATACTGTGGACCATCCCTGATGTACTGTGGATCATCACTGATGTACTGTGGATCATCACTGAAGTATTGTGGATCATCACTGATGTACTGTGGATCATCACTGATGTACTGTGTATCATAACTGATGTACTGTGGATCATCACTGATGTACTATAGATCATCACTGATGTACTATAGATCATCACTGATGTACTATGGACCATCACTGATGTACTATAGATCATCACTGATGTACTATGGACCATCACTGGTGTACTATGGATCATCACTGGTGTACTGTGGATCATCACTGGTGTACTGTGGATCATCACTGGTGTACTATGGACCATCCCTGATGTACTGTGGATCATCACTGATGTACTGTGGATCATCACTGATGTACTATAGTTCATCACTGATGTACTATGGGCCATCACTGGTGTACTATGGATCATCACTGGTGTACTATGGATCATCACTGATGTACTATGGATCATCACTGATGTACTGTGGATCATCACTGATGTACTATGGATCATCACTGATGTACTGTGGATCATCACTGATGTACTATAGTTCATCACTGATGTACTATGGGCCATCACTGGTGTACTATGGATCATCACTGGTGTACTATGGATCATCACTGATGTACTATGGACCATCCCTGATGTACTGTGGATCATCACTGATGTACTATAGTTCATCACTGAAGTACTATGGGCCATCACTGGTGTACTATGGATCATCACTGGTGTACTATGGGCCATCACTGGTGTACTATGGATCATCACTGATGTACTATGGATCATCACTGATGTACTATGGATCATGACTGGTTTACTATGGATCATCACTGATGTACTGTGGACCATCCCTGATGTCCTGTGGATCATCACTGATGTACTGTGGATCATCACTGATGTACTGTGGATCATCACTGATGTACTGTGGATCATCATTGATGTACTGAGGATCATCACTGATGTACTATGGATCATCACTGATGTACCGTGGATCATCACTGATGTACTGTGGATCATCACTGATGTACTGTGGATCATCACTGATGTACTATAGATCATCACTGAAGTACTATGGGCCATCACTGGTGTACTATGGATCATCACTGATGTATTATGGATCATCACTGATGTACTATGAGCCATCACTGATGTACTATGGATCATCACTGGTGTACTATGGATCATCACTTATGTACTATGGATCATCACTGATGTACTATGAGCCATCACTGATGTACTATGGGTCATCACTGGTGTACTATGGGCCATCACTGGTGTACTATGGATCATCACTGGTGTACTATGGATCATCACTGATGTACTATGGACCATCCCTGATGTACTATGGACCATCACTGGTGTACTATGGATCATCACTGGTGTACTGTGGATCATCACTGATGTACTATAGTTCATCACTGATGTACTATGGGCCATCACTGGTGTACTATGGATCATCACTGGTGTACTATGGATCATCACTGATGTACTATGGACCATCCCTGATGTACTATAGATCATCAGTGATGTACTGTGGATCATCACTGATGTACTATGGGCCATCACTGGTGTACTATGGGCCATCACTGGTGTACTATGGATCATCACTGGATTACAATGGATCATCCCTGGTGTACTATGGACCATCACTGATGTGCTTTGGGCCATCACTGGTGTACTATGGATCATCACTGATGTACTGTGGACCATCCCTGATGTACTGTGGATCATCACTGATGTACTATGGATCATCACTGATGTACTATGGACCATCACTGGTGTACTATGGACCATCACTGGTGTACTATGGATCATCACTGATGTACTGTGGATCATCACTGATGTACTGTGGGCCATCACTGATGTACTATGGATCATCACTGATATACTGTGGACCATCCCTGATGTATTGTGGATCATCACTGATGTACTGTGGATCATCACTGATGTACTATAGATCATCACTGAAGTACTATGGGCCATCACTGGTGTACTATGGGCCATCACTGATGTACTGTGGATCATCACTGATGTACTATAGTTCATCACTGATGTACTATGGGCCATCACTGGTGTACTATGGATCATCACTGGTGTACTATGGATCATCACTGATGTACTATGGACCATCCCTGATGTACTATAGATCATCACTGATGTACTGTGGATCATCACTGATGTACTATGGGCCATCACTGGTGTACTATGGGCCATCACTGGTGTACTATGGATCATCACTGGATTACAATGGATCATCCCTGGTGTACTATGGACCATCACTGATGTGCTTTGGGCCATCACTGGTGTACTATGGATCATCACTGATGTACTGTGGACCATCCCTGATGTACTGTGGATCATCACTGATGTACTATGGATCATCACTGATGTACTATGGACCATCACTGGTGTACTATGGACCATCACTGGTGTACTATGGATCATCACTGATGTACTGTGGATCATCACTGATGTACTGTGGGCCATCACTGATGTACTATGGATCATCACTGATATACTGTGGACCATCCCTGATGTATTGTGGATCATCACTGATGTACTGTGGATCATCACTGATGTACTATAGATCATCACTGGTGTACTATGGACCATCACTGGTGTACTATGGATCATCACTGATGTACTATGGATCATCACTGATGTACTATGGATCATGACTGGTTTACTATGGATCATCACTGATGTACTGTGGACCATCCCTGATGTCCTGTGGATCATCACTGATGTACTGTGGATCATCACTGATGTACTGTGGATCATCACTGATGTACTGAGGATCATCACTGATGTACTATGGATCATCACTGATGTACCGTGGATCATCACTGATGTACTGTGGATCATCACTGATGTACTGTGGATCATCACTGATGTACTATGAGCCATCACTGATGTACTATGGATCATCACTGGTGTACTATGGATCATCACTGATGTACTATGGATCATCACTGATGTACTATGAGCCATCACTGATGTACTATGGATCATCACTGGTGTACTATGGATCATCACTGATGTACTATGGATCATCACTGATGTACTATGAGCCATCACTGATGTACTATAGATCATCACTGGTGTACTATGGACCATCACTGATGTACTATGGATCATCACTGATATACTGTGGACCATCCCTGATGTACTGTGGATCATCACTGATGTACTGTGGATCATCACTGAAGTATTGTGGATCATCACTGATGTACTGTGGATCATCACTGATGTACTGTGTATCATAACTGATGTACTGTGGATCATCACTGATGTACTATAGATCATCACTGATGTACTATGGACCATCACTGATGTACTATAGATCATCACTGATGTACTATGGACCATCACTGGTGTACTATGGATCATCTCTGGTGTACTATGGATCATCACTGGTGTACTATGGGCCATCACTGGTGAACTATGGATCATCACTGGTGTACTATGGACCATCACTGATTTACTATGGACCATCACTGATGTACTGTGGATCATCACTGATGTACTGTGGGTCATCCCTGGTGTACTATGGATCATCACTGGTGTAATATGGATCATCACTGATGTACTATGGGCCATCACTGATGTACTATGGATCATCACTGATGTACTGTGGACCATCCCTGATGTACTGTGGATCATCACTGATGTACTATGGACCATCCCTGATGTACTATGGACCATCCCTGATGTACTGTGAATCATCACTGGTGTACTGTGGATCATCACTGATGTACTATAGATCATCACTGATGTACTGTGGATCATCACTGATGTACTATGGGCCATCACTGGTGTACTATGGGCCATCACTGGTGTACTATGGATCATCACTGGTGTACTATGGATCATCACTGATGTACTATGGACCATCCCTGATGTACTGTGGATCATCACTGATGTACTGTGGATCATCACTGATGTAATATGGATCATCACTGATGTACTATAGATCATCACTGGTGTACTATGGACCATCACTGATGTACTATGGATCATCACTGATATACTGTGGACCATCCCTGATGTACTGTGGATCATCACTGATGTACTGTGGATCATCACTGAAGTATTGTGGATCATCACTGATGTACTGTGGATCATCACTGATGTACTGTGTATCATAACTGATGTACTGTGGATCATCACTGATGTACTATAGATCATCACTGATGTACTATGGACCATCACTGATGTACTATAGATCATCACTGATGTACTATGGACCATCACTGGTGTACTATGGATCATCACTGGTGTACTGTGGATCATCACTGGTGTACTATGGACCATCCCTGATGTACTGTGGATCATCACTGATGTACTGTGGATCATCACTGATGTACTATAGTTCATCACTGATGTACTATGGGCCATCACTGGTGTACTATGGATCATCACTGGTGTACTATGGATCATCACTGATGTACTATGGACCATCCCTGATGTACTGTGGATCATCACTGATGTACTGTGGATCATCACTGATGTACTATGGATCATCACTGATGTACTGTGGATCATCACTGATGTACTATTGTTCATCACTGATGTACTATGGGCCATCACTGGTGTACTATGGATCATCACTGGTGTACTATGGATCATCACTGATGTACTATGGACCATCCCTGATGTACTGTGGATCATCACTGATGTACTATAGTTCATCACTGATGTACTATGGGCCATCACTGGTGTACTATGGATCATCACTGGTGTACTATGGATCATCACTGATGTACTATGGACCATCCCTGATGTACTGTGGATCATCACTGATGTACTGTGGATCATCACTGATGTACTATGAATCATCACTGATGTACTATGGGCCATCACTGGTGTACTATGGGCCATCACTGGTGTACTATGGACCATCCCTGATGTACTGTGGATCATCACTGGTGTACTAGGGATCATCACTGGTGTACTATGGACCATCACTGATGTACTATGGACGATCACTGATGTACTATGGATCATCACTGATATACTGTGGACCATCCCTGATGTACTGTGGATCATCACTGATGTACTGTGGATCATCACTGAAGTATTGTGGATCATCACTGATGTACTGTGGATCATCACTAATGTACTGTGGATCATAACTGATGTACTGTTGATCATCACTGATGTACTATAGATCATCACTGGTGTACTATGTATATAGATCATCACTGATGTACTATGGACCATCACTGATGTACTATAGATCATCACTGATGTACTATGGACCATCACTGGTGTACTATGGATCATCACTGGTGTACTGTGGATCATCACTGGTGTACTATGGACCATCCCTGATGTACTGTGGATCATCACTGATGTACTGTGGATCATCACTGATGTACTATAGTTCATCACTGATGTACTATGGGCCATCACTGGTGTACTATGGATCATCACTGGTGTACTATGGATCATCACTGATGTACTATGGACCATCCCTGATGTACTGTAGATCATCACTGATGTACTATAGTTCATCACTGATGTACTATGGGCTATCACTGGGGTACTATGGATCATCACTGGTGTACTATGGATCATCACTGATGTACTATGGACCATCCCTGATGTACTGTGGATCATCACTGATGTACTGTGGATCATCATTGATGTACTATGGATCATCACTGATGTACTATGGGCCATCACTGGTGTACTACGGGCCATCACTGGTGTACTATGGATCATCACTGATGTACTATGGACCATCACTGGTGTACTATGGACCATCACTGGTGTACTATGGATCATCACTGATGTACTGTGGATCATCACTGATGTACTGTGGGCCATCACTGATGTACTATGGATCATCACTGATATACTGTGGACCATCCCTGATGTATTGTGGATCATCACTGATGTACTGTGGATCATCACTGATGTACTATAGATCATCACTGAAGTACTATGGGCCATCACTGGTGTACTATGGGCCATCACTGATGTACTGTGGATCATCACTGATGTACTATAGTTCATCACTGATGTACTATGGGCCATCACTGGTGTACTATGGATCATCACTGGTGTACTATGGATCATCACTGATGTACTATGGACCATCCCTGATGTACTATAGATCATCACTGATGTACTGTGGATCATCACTGATGTACTATGGGCCATCACTGGTGTACTATGGGCCATCACTGGTGTACTATGGATCATCACTGGATTACAATGGATCATCCCTGGTGTACTATGGACCATCACTGATGTGCTTTGGGCCATCACTGGTGTACTATGGATCATCACTGATGTACTGTGGACCATCCCTGATGTACTGTGGATCATCACTGATGTACTATGGATCATCACTGATGTACTATGGACCATCACTGGTGTACTATGGACCATCACTGGTGTACTATGGATCATCACTGATGTACTGTGGATCATCACTGATGTACTGTGGGCCATCACTGATGTACTATGGATCATCACTGATATACTGTGGACCATCCCTGATGTATTGTGGATCATCACTGATGTACTGTGGATCATCACTGATGTACTATAGATCATCACTGGTGTACTATGGACCATCACTGGTGTACTATGGATCATCACTGATGTACTATGGATCATCACTGATGTACTATGGATCATGACTGGTTTACTATGGATCATCACTGATGTACTGTGGACCATCCCTGATGTCCTGTGGATCATCACTGATGTACTGTGGATCATCACTGATGTACTGTGGATCATCACTGATGTACTGAGGATCATCACTGATGTACTATGGATCATCACTGATGTACCGTGGATCATCACTGATGTACTGTGGATCATCACTGATGTACTGTGGATCATCACTGATGTACTATGAGCCATCACTGATGTACTATGGATCATCACTGGTGTACTATGGATCATCACTGATGTACTATGGATCATCACTGATGTACTATGAGCCATCACTGATGTACTATGGATCATCACTGGTGTACTATGGATCATCACTGATGTACTATGGATCATCACTGATGTACTATGAGCCATCACTGATGTACTATAGATCATCACTGGTGTACTATGGACCATCACTGATGTACTATGGATCATCACTGATATACTGTGGACCATCCCTGATGTACTGTGGATCATCACTGATGTACTGTGGATCATCACTGAAGTATTGTGGATCATCACTGATGTACTGTGGATCATCACTGATGTACTGTGTATCATAACTGATGTACTGTGGATCATTACTGATGTACTATAGATCATCACTGATGTACTATGGACCATCACTGATGTACTATAGATCATCACTGATGTACTATGGACCATCACTGGTGTACTATGGATCATCTCTGGTGTACTATGGATCATCACTGGTGTACTATGGGCCATCACTGGTGAACTATGGATCATCACTGGTGTACTATGGACCATCACTGATTTACTATGGACCATCACTGATGTACTGTGGATCATCACTGATGTACTGTGGGTCATCCCTGGTGTACTATGGATCATCACTGGTGTAATATGGATCATCACTGATGTACTATGGGCCATCACTGATGTACTATGGATCATCACTGATGTACTGTGGACCATCCCTGATGTACTGTGGATCATCACTGATGTACTATGGACCATCCCTGATGTACTATGGACCATCCCTGATGTACTGTGAATCATCACTGGTGTACTGTGGATCATCACTGATGTACTATAGATCATCACTGATGTACTGTGGATCATCACTGATGTACTATGGGCCATCACTGGTGTACTATGGGCCATCACTGGTGTACTATGGATCATCACTGGTGTACTATGGATCATCACTGATGTACTATGGACCATCCCTGATGTACTGTGGATCATCACTGATGTACTGTGGATCATCACTGATGTAATATGGATCATCACTGATGTACTATAGATCATCACTGGTGTACTATGGACCATCACTGATGTACTATGGATCATCACTGATATACTGTGGACCATCCCTGATGTACTGTGGATCATCACTGATGTACTGTGGATCATCACTGAAGTATTGTGGATCATCACTGATGTACTGTGGATCATCACTGATGTACTGTGTATCATAACTGATGTACTGTGGATCATCACTGATGTACTATAGATCATCACTGATGTACTATGGACCATCACTGATGTACTATAGATCATCACTGATGTACTATGGACCATCACTGGTGTACTATGGATCATCACTGGTGTACTGTGGATCATCACTGGTGTACTATGGACCATCCCTGATGTACTGTGGATCATCACTGATGTACTGTGGATCATCACTGATGTACTATAGTTCATCACTGATGTACTATGGGCCATCACTGGTGTACTATGGATCATCACTGGTGTACTATGGATCATCACTGATGTACTATGGACCATCCCTGATGTACTGTGGATCATCACTGATGTACTGTGGATCATCACTGATGTACTATGGATCATCACTGATGTACTGTGGATCATCACTGATGTACTATTGTTCATCACTGATGTACTATGGGCCATCACTGGTGTACTATGGATCATCACTGGTGTACTATGGATCATCACTGATGTACTATGGACCATCCCTGATGTACTGTGGATCATCACTGATGTACTATAGTTCATCACTGATGTACTATGGGCCATCACTGGTGTACTATGGATCATCACTGGTGTACTATGGATCATCACTGATGTACTATGGACCATCCCTGATGTACTGTGGATCATCACTGATGTACTGTGGATCATCACTGATGTACTATGAATCATCACTGATGTACTATGGGCCATCACTGGTGTACTATGGGCCATCACTGGTGTACTATGGACCATCCCTGATGTACTGTGGATCATCACTGGTGTACTAGGGATCATCACTGGTGTACTATGGACCATCACTGATGTACTATGGACGATCACTGATGTACTATGGATCATCACTGATATACTGTGGACCATCCCTGATGTACTGTGGATCATCACTGATGTACTGTGGATCATCACTGAAGTATTGTGGATCATCACTGATGTACTGTGGATCATCACTAATGTACTGTGGATCATAACTGATGTACTGTTGATCATCACTGATGTACTATAGATCATCACTGGTGTACTATGTATATAGATCATCACTGATGTACTATGGACCATCACTGATGTACTATAGATCATCACTGATGTACTATGGACCATCACTGGTGTACTATGGATCATCACTGGTGTACTGTGGATCATCACTGGTGTACTATGGACCATCCCTGATGTACTGTGGATCATCACTGATGTACTGTGGATCATCACTGATGTACTATAGTTCATCACTGATGTACTATGGGCCATCACTGGTGTACTATGGATCATCACTGGTGTACTATGGATCATCACTGATGTACTATGGACCATCCCTGATGTACTGTGGATCATCACTGATGTACTATAGTTCATCACTGATGTACTATGGGCTATCACTGGGGTACTATGGATCATCACTGGTGTACTATGGATCATCACTGATGTACTATGGACCATCCCTGATGTACTGTGGATCATCACTGATGTACTGTGGATCATCATTGATGTACTATGGATCATCACTGATGTACTATGGGCCATCACTGGTGTACTACGGGCCATCACTGGTGTACTATGGATCATCACTGGTGTACTATGGATCATCACTGGTGTACTATGGACCATCACTGATGTACTGTGGACCACCACTGATGTACTGTGGATCATCACTGATGTACTGTGGATCATCCCTGGTGTACTATGGAACATTACTGGTGTACTATGGATCATCACTGGTGTACTATGGATCATCACTGATGTACTATGGGCCATCACTGATGTACTATGGATCATCACTGATATACTGTGGACCATCCCTGATGTACTGTGGATCATCACTGATGTACTGTGGATCATCACTGAAGTATTGTGGATCATCACTGATGTACTGTGGATCATCACTGATGTACTGTGGATCATAACTGATGTACTGTGGATCATTACTGGTGTACTATGGATCATCACTGATGTACTATGGATCATCACTGATGTACTATGGACCATCACTGATGTACTATGGGCCATCACTGGTGTACTATGGATCATCACTGATGTACTATGGATCATCACTGATGTACTGTGGGCCATCACCGATGTACTATAGATCATCACTGATATACTGTGGACCATCCCTGATGTATTGTGGATCATCACTGATGTACTGTGGATCATCACTGATGTACTATTAATTATCACTGAAGTACTATGGGCCATCACTGGTGTACTATGGATCATCACTGGTGTACTATGGATCATCACTGATGTACTATGGATCATCACTGATGTACTATGGATCATGACTGGTGTACTATGGATCATCACTGATGTACTGTGGACCATCCCTGATGTACTGTGGATCATCACTGATGTACTGTGGATCATCACTGATGTACTGTGGATCATCACTGATGTACTGAGGATCATCACTGATGTACTATGGATCATCACTGATGTACCTTGGATCATCACTGATGTACTGTGGATCATCACTGATGTACTGTGGATCATCACTGATGTACTATAGATCATCACTGTAGTACTATGGGCCATGACTGGTGTACTATGGATCATCACTGATGTACTATGGATCATCACTGATGTATTATGGATCATCACTGATGTACTATGAGCCATCACTGATGTACTATGGATCATCACTGGTGTACTATGGATCATCACTGATGTACTAAGAGCCATCACTGATGTACTATGGATCATCACTGGTGTACTATGGATCATCACTGATGTACTATGGATCATCACTAATGTACTATGAGCCATCACTGATGTACTATGGGCCATCCCTGGTGTACTATGGATCATCACTGATGTACTGTGGATCATCACTGATGTACTATGGGACATCACTGGTGTACTATGGGCCATCACTGGTGTACTATGGATCATCACTGGTGTACTATGGGCCATCACTGGTGTACTATGGGCCATCACTGGTGTACTATGGATCATCACTGGTGTACTATGGACCATCACTGATGTACTATGGCTCATCACTGATATACTGTGGACCATCCCTGATATACTGTGGATCATCCCTGATGTACTGTGGATCATCACTGATCTACTGTGGGCCATCACAGGTGTACTGTGGGCCATCACAGGTGTACTATGGAGCATCACTGATGTACTATGGATCATCACTGGTGTACTATGGATCATCACTGATGTACTGTGGACCATCCCTGATGTACTATAGATCATCACTGATGTACTGTGGATCATCACTGATGTACTATGGGCCATCACTGGTGTACTATGGGCCATCACTGGTGTACTATGGATCATCACTGGATTACAATGGATCATCCCTGGTGTACTATGGACCATCACTGATGTGCTTTGGGCCATCACTGGTGTACTATGGATCATCACTGATGTACTGTGGACCATCCCTGATGTACTGTGGATCATCACTGATGTACTATGGATCATCACTGATGTACTATGGACCATCACTGGTGTACTATGGACCATCACTGGTGTACTATGGATCATCACTGATGTACTGTGGATCATCACTGATGTACTGTGGGCCATCACTGATGTACTATGGATCATCACTGATATACTGTGGACCATCCCTGATGTATTGTGGATCATCACTGATGTACTGTGGATCATCACTGATGTACTATAGATCATCACTGAAGTACTATGGGCCATCACTGGTGTACTATGGATCATCACTGGTGTACTATGGGCCATCACTGGTGTACTATGGATCATCACTGATGTACTATGGATCATCACTGATGTACTATGGATCATGACTGGTTTACTATGGATCATCACTGATGTACTGTGGACCATCCCTGATGTCCTGTGGATCATCACTGATGTACTGTGGATCATCACTGATGTACTGTGGATCATCACTGATGTACTGTGGATCATCATTGATGTACTGAGGATCATCACTGATGTACTATGGATCATCACTGATGTACCGTGGATCATCACTGATGTACTGTGGATCATCACTGATGTACTGTGGATCATCACTGATGTACTATAGATCATCACTGAAGTACTATGGGCCATCACTGGTGTACTATGGATCATCACTGATGTATTATGGATCATCACTGATGTACTATGAGCCATCACTGATGTACTATGGATCATCACTGGTGTACTATGGATCATCACTTATGTACTATGGATCATCACTGATGTACTATGAGCCATCACTGATGTACTATGGATCATCACTGGTGTACTATGGATCATCACTGGTGTACTATGGATCATCACTGATGTACTATGGATCATCACTGATGTACTATGAGCCATCACTGATGTACTATGGGCCATCCCTGGTGTACTATGGATCATCACTGATGTACTGTGGATCATCACTGATGTACTATGGGACATCACTGGTATACTATGGGCCATCTCTGGTGTACTATGGATCATCACTGATGTACTATGGGCCATCACTGGTGAACTATGGATCATCACTGGTGTACTATGGACCATCACTGATTTACTATGGACCATCACTGATGTACTGTGGATCATCACTGATGTACTGTGGGTCATCCCTGGTGTACTATGGATCATCACTGGTGTAATATGGATCATCACTGATGTACTATGGGCCATCACTGATGTACTATGGATCATCACTGATGTACTGTGGACCATCCCTGATGTACTGTGGATCATCACTGATGTACTATGGACCATCCCTGATGTACTATGGACCATCCCTGATGTACTGTGAATCATCACTGGTGTACTGTGGATCATCACTGATGTACTATAGATCATCACTGATGTACTATAGATCATCACTGATGTACTGTGGATCATCACTGATGTACTATGGAACATCACTGGTGTACTATGGGCCATCACTGGTGCACTATGGATCATCACTGATGTACTGTGGATCATCCCTGATGTACTGTGGGCCATCACTGATGTACTATGGATCATCACTGATGTACTATGGATCATGACTGGTGTACTATGGATCATAACTGATGTACTGTGGACCATCCCTGATGTACTGTGGATCATCACTGATGTACTGTGGATCATCACTGATGTACTGTGGATCATCACTGATGTACTATGGATCATCCCTGATGTACTATGGACCATCCCTGATGTACTGTGGATCATCACTGATGTACTATTGATCATCACTGATGTACTATGGGCCATCACTGGTGTACTATGGGCCATCACTGGAGTACTATGGATCATCACTGGTGTACTATGGACCATCACTAATTTACTATGGACCATCACTGATGTACTATAGTTCATCACTGATGTACTATGGGCCATCACTGGTGTACTATGGATCATCACTGGTGTACTATGGATCATCACTGATGTACTATAGATCATCACTGATGTACTATAGCTCATCACTGATGTACTATGGACCATCACTGATGTACTATAGATCATCACTGATGTACTATGGACCATCACTGGTGTACTATGGATCATCACTGGTGTACTGTGGATCATCACTGGTGTACTATGGACCATCCCTGATGTACTGTGTATCATCACTGATGTACTGTGGATCATCACTGATGTACTATAGTTCATCACTGATGTACTATGGGCCATCACTGGTGTACTATGGATCATCACTGGTGTACTATGGATCATCACTGATGTACTATGGACCATCCCTGATGTACTGTGGATCATCAGTGATGTACTGTGGATCATCACTGATGTACTATGGATCATCACTGATGTACTGTGGATCATCACTGATGTACTATAGTTCATCACTGATGTACTATGGGCCATCACTGGTGTACTATGGATCATCACTGGTGTACTATGGATCATCACTGATGTACTATGGACCATCCCTGATGTACTGTGGATCATCACTGATGTACTATGGGCCATCACTGGTGTACTATGGATCATCACTGATGTACTATGGACCATCACTGATGTACTATGGACCATCCCTGATGTACTGTGGATCATCACTGATGTACTGTGGATCATCACTGATGTACTATGGATCATCACTGATGTACTATGGGCCATCACTGGTGTACTATGGGCCATCACTGGTGTACTATGGATCATCACTGATGTACTGTGTATCATAACTGATGTACTGTGGATCATCACTGATGTACTGTGGATCATCACTGATGTACTGTGGATCATCACTGAAGTATTGTGGATCATCACTGATGTACTGTGGATCATCACTGATGTACTGTGTATCATAACTGATGTACTGTGGATCATCACTGATGTACTATAGATCATCACTGATGTACTATAGATCATCACTGATGTACTATGGACCATCACTGATGTACTATAGATCATCACTGATGTACTATGGACCATCACTGGTGTACTATGGATCATCACTGGTGTACTGTGGATCATCACTGGTGTACTGTGGATCATCACTGGTGTACTATGGACCATCCCTGATGTACTGTGGATCATCACTGATGTACTGTGGATCATCACTGATGTACTATAGTTCATCACTGATGTACTATGGACCATCACTGGTGTACTATGGATCATCACTGGTGTACTATGGATCATCACTGATGTACTATGGACCATCCCTGATGTACTATGGACCATCACTAGTGTACTATGGATCATCACTGGTGTACTGTGGATCATCACTGGTGTACTATGGACCATCCCTGATGTACTGTGGATCATCACTGACGTACTGTGGATCATCACTGATGTACTATAGTTCATCACTGATGTACTATGGGCCATCACTGGTGTACTATGGATCATCACTGGTGTACTATGGATCATCACTGATGTACTATGGATCATCACTGATGTACTGTGGATCATCACTGATGTACTATGGATCATCACTGATGTACTGTGGATCATCACTGATGTACTATAGTTCATCACTGATGTACTATGGGCCATCACTGGTGTACTATGGATCATCACTGGTGTACTATGGATCATCACTGATGTACTATGGACCATCCCTGATGTACTGTGGATCATCACTGATGTACTATAGTTCATCACTGAAGTACTATGGGCCATCACTGGTGTACTATGGATCATCACTGGTGTACTATGGGCCATCACTGGTGTACTATGGATCATCACTGATGTACTATGGATCATCACTGATGTACTATGGATCATGACTGGTTTACTATGGATCATCACTGATGTACTGTGGACCATCCCTGATGTCCTGTGGATCATCACTGATGTACTGTGGATCATCACTGATGTACTGTGGATCATCACTGATGTACTGTGGATCATCATTGATGTACTGAGGATCATCACTGATGTACTATGGATCATCACTGATGTACCGTGGATCATCACTGATGTACTGTGGATCATCACTGATGTACTGTGGATCATCACTGATGTACTATAGATCATCACTGAAGTACTATGGGCCATCACTGGTGTACTATGGATCATCACTGATGTATTATATATCATCACTGATGTACTATGAGCCATCACTGATGTACTATGGATCATCACTGGTGTACTATGGATCATCACTTATGTACTATGGATCATCACTGATGTACTATGAGCCATCACTGATGTACTATGGGTCATCACTGGTGTACTATGGATCATCACTGGTGTACTATGGATCATCACTGATGTACTATGGATCATCACTGATGTACTATGAGCCATCACTGATGTACTATGGGCCATCCCTGGTGTACTATGGATCATCACTGATGTACTGTGGATCATCACTGATGTACTATGGGACATCACTGGTATACTATGGGCCATCTCTGGTGTACTATGGATCATCACAGGTGTACTATGGGCCATCACTGGTGAACTATGGATCATCACTGGTGTACTATGGACCATCACTGATTTACTATGGACCATCACTGATGTACTGTGGATCATCACTGATGTACTGTGGGTCATCCCTGGTGTACTATGGATCATCACTGGTGTAATATGGATCATCACTGATGTACTATGGGCCATCACTGATGTACTATGGATCATCACTGATGTACTGTGGACCATCCCTGATGTACTGTGGATCATCACTGATGTACTATGGACCATCCCTGATGTACTATGGACCATCCCTGATGTACTGTGAATCATCACTGGTGTACTGTGGATCATCACTGATGTACTATAGATCATCACTGATGTACTATAGATCATCACTGATGTACTGTGGACCATCCCTGATGTACTGTGGATCATCACTGATGTACTATGGACCATCCCTGATGTACTATGGACCATCCCTGATGTACTGTGAATCATCACTGGTGTACTGTGGATCATCACTGATGTACTATGGGCCATCACTGGTGTACTATGGGCCATCACTGGTGCACTATGGATCATCACTGATGTACTGTGGATCATCCCTGATGTACTGTGGGCCATCACTGATGTACTATGGATCATCACTGATGTACTATGGATCATGACTGGTGTACTATGGATCATCACTGATGTACTGTGGACCATCCCTGATGTACTGTGGATCATCACTGATGTACTGTGGATCATCACTGATGTACTGTGGATCATCACTGATGTACTATGGATCATCCCTGATGTACTATGGACCATCCCTGATGTACTGTGGATCATCACTGATGTACTATAGATCATCACTGATGTACTATGGGTCATCACTGGTGTACTATGGGCCATCACTGGAGTACTATGGATCATCACTGGTGTACTATGGACCATCACTAATTTACTATGGACCATCACTGATGTACTATAGTTCATCACTGATGTACTATGGGCCATCACTGGTGTACTATGGATCATCACTGGTGTACTATGGATCATCACTGATGTACTATAGATCATCACTGATGTACTATAGCTCATCACTGATGTACTATGGACCATCACTGATGTACTATAGATCATCACTGATGTACTATGGACCATCACTGGTGTACTATGGATCATCACTGGTGTACTGTGGATCATCACTGGTGTACTATGGACCATCCCTGATGTACTGTGTATCATCACTGATGTACTGTGGATCATCACTGATGTACTATAGTTCATCACTGATGTACTATGGGCCATCACTGGTGTACTATGGATCATCACTGGTGTACTATGGATCATCACTGATGTACTATGGACCATCCCTGATGTACTGTGGATCATCAGTGATGTACTGTGGATCATCACTGATGTACTATGGATCATCACTGATGTACTGTGGATCATCACTGATGTACTATAGTTCATCACTGATGTACTATGGGCCATCACTGGTGTACTGTGGATCATCACTGGTGTACTATGGATCATCACTGATGTACTATGGACCATCCCTGATGTACTGTGGATCATCACTGATGTACTATGGGCCATCACTGGTGTACTATGGATCATCACTGATGTACTATGGACCATCACTGATGTACTATGGACCATCCCTGATGTACTGTGGATCATCACTGATGTACTGTGGATCATCACTGATGTACTATGGATCATCACTGATGTACTATGGGCCATCACTGGTGTACTATGGGCCATCACTGGTGTACTATGGATCATCACTGGTGTACTATGGACCATCACTGATGTACTATGGACCATCACTGATGTACTATGGATCATCACTGATATACTGTGGACCATCCCTGATGTACTGTGGATCATCACTGATGTACTGTGGATCATCACTGAAGTATTGTGGATCATCACTGATGTACTGTGGATCATCACTGATGTACTGTGTATCATAACTGATGTACTGTGGATCATCACTGATGTACTATAGATCATCACTGATGTACTATGGACCATCACTGATGTACTATAGATCATCACTGATGTACTATGGACCATCACTGGTGTACTATGGATCATCACTGGTGTACTGTGGATCATCACTGGTGTACTGTGGATCATCACTGGTGTACTATGGACCATCCCTGATGTACTGTGGATCATCACTGATGTACTGTGGATCATCACTGATGTACTATAGTTCATCACTGATGTACTATGGGCCATCACTGGTGTACTATGGATCATCACTGGTGTACTATGGATCATCACTGATGTACTATGGACCATCTCTGATGTACTATGGACCATCACTGGTGTACTATGGATCATCACTGGTGTACTGTGGATCATCACTGGTGTACTATGGACCATCCCTGATGTACTGTGGATCATCACTGACGTACTGTGGATCATCACTGATGTACTATAGTTCATCACTGATGTACTATGGGCCATCACTGGTGTACTATGGATCATCACTGGTGTACTATGGATCATCACTGATGTACTATGGATCATCACTGATGTACTGTGGATCATCACTGATGTACTATGGATCATCACTGATGTACTGTGGATCATCACTGATGTACTATAGTTCATCACTGATGTACTATGGGCCATCACTGGTGTACTATGGATCATCACTGGTGTACTATGGATCATCACTGATGTACTATGGACCATCCCTGATGTACTGTGGATCATCAGTGATGTACTGTGGATCATCACTGATGTACTATGGATCATCACTGATGTACTGTGGATCATCACTGATGTACTATAGTTCATCACTGATGTACTATGGGCCATCACTGGTGTACTATGGATCATCACTGGTGTACTATGGATCATCACTGATGTACTATGGACCATCCCTGATGTACTGTGGATCATCACTGATGTACTATGGGCCATCACTGGTGTACTATGGATCATCACTGATGTACTATGGACCATCACTGATGTACTATGGACCATCCCTGATGTACTGTGGATCATCACTGATGTACTGTGGATCATCACTGATGTACTATGGATCATCACTGATGTACTATGGGCCATCACTGGTGTACTATGGGCCATCACTGGTGTACTATGGATCATCACTGGTGTACTATGGACCATCACTGATGTACTATGGACCATCACTGATGTACTATCGATCATCACTGATATACTGTGGACCATCCCTGATGTACTGTGGATCATCACTGATGTACTGTGGATCATCACTGAAGTATTGTGGATCATCACTGATGTACTGTGGATCATCACTGATGTACTGTGTATCATAACTGATGTACTGTGGATCATCACTGATGTACTATAGATCATCACTGATGTACTATGGACCATCACTGATGTACTATAGATCATCACTGATGTACTATGGACCATCACTGGTGTACTATGGATCATCACTGGTGTACTGTGGATCATCACTGGTGTACTGTGGATCATCACTGGTGTACTATGGACCATCCCTGATGTACTGTGGATCATCACTGATGTACTGTGGATCATCACTGATGTACTATAGTTCATCACTGATGTACTATGGGCCATCACTGGTGTACTATGGATCATCACTGGTGTACTATGGATCATCACTGATGTACTATGGACCATCCCTGATGTACTATGGACCATCACTGGTGTACTATGGATCATCACTGGTGTACTGTGGATCATCACTGGTGTACTATGGACCATCCCTGATGTACTGTGGATCATCACTGACGTACTGTGGATCATCACTGATGTACTATAGTTCATCACTGATGTACTATGGGCCATCACTGGTGTACTATGGATCATCACTGGTGTACTATGGATCATCACTGATGTACTATGGATCATCACTGATGTACTGTGGATCATCACTGATGTACTATGGATCATCACTGATGTACTGTGGATCATCACTGATGTACTATAGTTCATCACTGATGTACTATGGGCCATCACTGGTGTACTATGGATCATCACTGGTGTACTATGGATCATCACTGATGTACTATGGACCATCCCTGATGTACTGTGGATCATCACTGATGTACTATAGTTCATCACTGATGTACTATGGGCCATCACTGGTGTACTATGGATCATCACTGGTGTACTATGGATCATCACTGATGTACTATGGACCATCCCTGATGTACTGTGGATCATCACTGATGTACTGTGGATCATCACTGATGTACTATGGATCATCACTGATGTACTATGGGCCATCACTGGTGTACTATGGGCCATCACTGGTGTACTATGGATCATCACTGGTGTACTATGGATCATCACTGGTGTACTATGGACCATCACTGATGTACTATGGACCATCACTGATGTACTATGGATCATCACTGATATACTGTGGACCATCCCTGATGTACTGTGGATCATCACTGATGTACTGTGGATCATCACTGAAGTATTGTGGATCATCACTGATGTACTGTGGATCATCACTGATGTACTGTGTATCATAACTGATGTACTGTGGATCATCACTGATGTACTATAGATCATCACTGATGTACTATAGATCATCACTGATATACTATGGACCATCACTGATGTACTATAGATCATCACTGATGTACTATGGACCATCACTGGTGTACTATGGATCATCACTGGTGTACTGTGGATCATCACTGGTGTACTATGGACCATCCCTGATGTACTGTGGATCATCACTGATGTACTGTGGATCATCACTGATGTACTATAGTTCATCACTGATGTACTATGGGCCATCACTGGTGTACTATGGATCATCACTGGTGTACTATGGATCATCACTGATGTACTATGGACCATCCCTGATGTACTGTGGATCATCACTGATGTACTGTGGATCATCACTGATGTACTATGGATCATCACTGATGTACTGTGGATCATCACTGATGTACTATGGGCCATCACTGGTGTACTATGGGCCATCACTGGTGTACTATGGATCATCACTGATCTACTATGGATCATCACTGATGTACTATGGACCATCACTGATGTACTATGGGCCATCACTGGTGTACTATGGATCATCACCGATGTACTGTGGACCATCCCTGATGTACTGTGGACCATCACTGATGTACTGTGGATCATCACTGATGTACTATGGACCATCACTGGTGTACTATGGATCATCACTGGTGTACTGTGGATCATCACTGGTGTACTATGGACCATCCCTGATGTACTGTGGATCATCACTGATGTACTGTGGATCATCACTGATGTACTATAGTTCATCACTGATGTACTATGGGCCATCACTGGTGTACTATGGATCATCACTGGTGTACTATGGATCATCACTGATGTACTATGGATCATCCCTGATGTACTGTGGATCATCACTGATGTACTGTGGATCATCACTGATGTACTATGGATCATCACTGATGTACTGTGGATCATCACTGATGTACTATAGTTCATCACTGATGTACTATGGGCCATCACTGGTGTACTATGGATCATCACTGGTGTACTATGGATCATCACTGATGTACTATGGACCATCCCTGATGTACTGTGGATCATCACTGATGTACTATAGTTCATCACTGATGTACTATGGGCCATCACTGGTGTACTATGGATCATCACTGGTGTACTATGGATCATCCCTGATGTACTATGGACCATCCCTGATGTACTGTGGATCATCACTGATGTACTGTGGATCATCACTGATGTACTATGGATCATCACTGATGTACTATGGGCCATCACTGGTGTACTATGGGCCATCACTGGTGTACTATGAATCATCACTGGTGTACTATGGACCATCACTGATGTACTATGGACCATCACTGATGTACTGTGGATCATCACTGATATACTGTGGACCATCCCTGATGTACTGTGGATCATCACTGATGTACTGTGGATCATCACTGAAGTATTGTGGATCATCACTGATGTACTGTGGATCATCACTGATGTACTGTGTATCATCACTGATGTACTGTGGATCATCACTGATGTACTATAGATCATCACTTATGTACTATGGACCATCACTGGTGTACTGTGGATCATCACTGGTGTACGATGGACCATCCCTGATGTACTGTGGATCATCACTGATGTACTGTGGATCATCACTGATGTACTATAGTTCATCACTGATGTACTATGGGCCATCACTGGTGTACTATGGATCATCACTGGTGTACTATGGATCATGACTGATGTAGTATGGACCATCCCTGATGTACTGTGGATCATCTCTGTTGTACTATAGTTCATCACTGATGTACTATGGGCCATCACTGGTGTACTATGGATCATCACTGGTGTACTATGGATCATCACTGATGTACTATGGACCATCCCTGATGTACTGTGGATCATCACTGATGTACTATGGATCATCACTGATGTACTATGGGCCATCACTGGTGTACTATGGGCCATCACTGGTGTACTATGGATCATCACTGGTGTACTATGGACCATCACTGATGTACTATGGACCATCACTGATGTACTATGGATCATCACTGATATACTGTGGACCAACACTGATGTACTGTGGACCATCCCTGATGTACTGTGGATCATCACTGAAGTATTGTGGATCATCACTGATGTACTGTGGATCATCACTGATGTACTGTGGATCATCACTGAAGTATTGTGGATCATCACTGATGTACTGTGGATCATCACTGATGTACTGTGGATCATAACTGATGTACTGTGGATCATCACTGGTGTACTATGGACCACCCCTGATGTACTGTGGATCATCACTGATGTACTGTGGATCATCACTGATGTACTATAGTTCATCACTGATGTACTATGGGCCATCACTGGTGTACTATGGATCATCACTGGTGTACTATGGATCATCACTGATGTACTATGGACCATCCCTGATGTACTGTGGATCATCACTGATGTACTGTGGATCATCACTGATGTACTATGGATCATCACTGGTGTACTATGGGCCATCACTGGTGTACTATGGATCATCACTGATGTACTATGGATCATCACTGATGTACTATGGACCATCACTGATGTACTATGGGCCATCAATGGTGTACTATGGATCATCACCGATGTACTGTGGACCATCCCTGATGTACTGTGGACCATCACTGATGTACTGTGGATCATCACTGATGTACTATGGATCATCACTGATGTACTATAGATCATCACTGATGTACTATAGATCATCACTGATGTACTTTGGACCATCACTGATGTACTATAGATCATCACTGATGTACTATAGATTATCACTGATGTACTGTGGACCATCCCTGATGTACTGTGGATCATCACTGATGTACTGTGGATCATCACTGATGTACTGTGGATCATCACTGATGTACTGAGGATCATCACTGATGTACTATGGATCATCACTGATGTACCTTGGATCATCACTGATGTACTGTGGATCATCACTGATGTACTGTGGATCATCACTGATGTACTATAGATCATCACTGTAGTACTATGGGCCATGACTGATGTACTATGGATCATCACTGATGTACTATGGATCATCACTGATGTATTATGGATCATCACTGATGTACTATGAGCCATCACTGATGTACTATGGATCATCACTGGTGTACTATGGATCATCACTGATGTACTAAGAGCCATCACTGATGTACTATGGATCATCACTGGTGTACTATGGATCATCACTGATGTACTATGGATCATCACTGATGTACTATGAGCCATCACTGATGTACTATGGGCCATCCCTGGTGTACTATGGATCATCACTGATGTACTGTGGATCATCACTGATGTACTATGGGACATCACTGGTGTACTATGGGCCATCACTGGTGTACTATGGATCATCACTGGTGTACTATGGGCCATCACTGGTGTACTATGGGCCATCACTGGTGTACTATGGATCATCACTGGTGTACTATGGACCATCACTGATGTACTATGGCTCATCACTGATATACTGTGGACCATCCCTGATATACTGTGGATCATCCCTGATGTACTGTGGATCATCACTGATCTACTGTGGGCCATCACAGGTGTACTGTGGGCCATCACAGGTGTACTATGGAGCATCACTGATGTACTATGGATCATCACTGGTGTACTATGGATCATCACTGATGTACTGTGGACCATCCCTGATGTACTATAGATCATCACTGATGTACTGTGGATCATCACTGATGTACTATGGGCCATCACTGGTGTACTATGGGCCATCACTGGTGTACTATGGATCATCACTGGATTACAATGGATCATCCCTGGTGTACTATGGACCATCACTGATGTGCTTTGGGCCATCACTGGTGTACTATGGATCATCACTGATGTACTGTGGACCATCCCTGATGTATTGTGGATCATCACTGATGTACTATGGATCATCACTGATGTACTATGGACCATCACTGGTGTACTATGGACCATCACTGGTGTACTATGGATCATCACTGATGTACTGTGGATCATCACTGATGTACTGTGGGCCATCACTGATGTACTATGGATCATCACTGATATACTGTGGACCATCCCTGATGTATTGTGGATCATCACTGATGTACTGTGGATCATCACTGATGTACTATAGATCATCACTGAAGTACTATGGGCCATCACTGGTGTACTATGGATCATCACTGGTGTACTATGGGCCATCACTGGTGTACTATGGATCATCACTGATGTACTATGGATCATCACTGATGTACTATGGATCATGACTGGTTTACTATGGATCATCACTGATGTACTGTGGATCATCACTGATGTCCTGTGGATCATCACTGATGTACTGTGGATCATCACTGATGTACTGTGGATCATCACTGATGTACTGTGGATCATCATTGATGTACTGAGGATCATCACTGATGTACTATGGATCATCACTGATGTACCGTGGATCATCACTGATGTACTGTGGATCATCACTGATGTACTGTGGATCATCACTGATGTACTATAGATCATCACTGAAGTACTATGGGCCATCACTGGTGTACTATGGATCATCACTGATGTATTATGGATCATCACTGATGTACTATGAGCCATCACTGATGTACTATGGATCATCACTGGTGTACTATGGATCATCACTTATGTACTATGGATCATCACTGATGTACTATGAGCCATCACTGATGTACTATGGATCATCACTGGTGTACTATGGATCATCACTGATGTACTATGGATCATCACTGATGTACTATGAGCCATCACTGATGTACTATGGGCCATCCCTGGTGTACTATGGATCATCACTGATGTACTGTGGATCATCACTGATGTACTATGGGACATCACTGGTATACTATGGGCCATCTCTGGTGTACTATGGATCATCACAGGTGTACTATGGGCCATCACTGGTGAACTATGGATCATCACTGGTGTACTATGGACCATCACTGATTTACTATGGACCATCACTGATGTACTGTGGATCATCACTGATGTACTGTGGGTCATCCCTGGTGTACTATGGATCATCACTGGTGTAATATGGATCATCACTGATGTACTATGGGCCATCACTGATGTACTATGGATCATCACTGATGTACTGTGGACCATCCCTGATGTACTGTGGATCATCACTGATGTACTATGGACCATCCCTGATGTACTATGGACCATCCCTGATGTACTGTGAATCATCACTGGTGTACTGTGGATCATCACTGATGTACTATAGATCATCACTGATGTACTATAGATCATCACTGATGTACTGTGGATCATCACTGATGTACTATGGGCCATCACTGGTGTACTATGGGCCATCACTGGTGTACTATGGATCATCACTGATGTACTGTGGATCATCCCTGATGTACTGTGGGCCATCACTGATGTACTATGTATCATCACTGATGTACTATGGATCATGACTGGTGTACTATGGATCATCACTGATGTACTGTGGACCATCCCTGATGTACTGTGGATCATCACTGATGTACTGTGGATCATCACTGATGTACTGTGGATCATCACTGATGTACTATGGATCATCCCTGATGTACTATGGACCATCCCTGATGTACTGTGGATCATCACTGATGTACTATAGATCATCACTGATGTACTATGGGCCATCACTGGTGTACTATGGGCCATCACTGGAGTACTATGGATCATCACTGGTGTACTATGGACCATCACTAATTTACTATGGACCATCACTGATGTACTATAGTTCATCACTGATGTACTATGGGCCATCACTGGTGTACTATGGATCATCACTGGTGTGCTATGGATCATCACTGATGTACTATAGATCATCACTGATGTACTATAGCTCATCACTGATGTACTATGGACCATCACTGATGTACTATAGATCATCACTGATGTACTATGGACCATCACTGGTGTACTATGGATCATCACTGGTGTACTGTGGATCATCACTGGTGTACTATGGACCATCCCTGATGTACTGTGTATCATCACTGATGTACTGTGGATCATCACTGATGTACTATAGTTCATCACTGATGTACTATGGGCCATCACTGGTGTACTATGGATCATCACTGGTGTACTATGGATCATCACTGATGTACTATGGACCATCCCTGATGTACTGTGGATCATCAGTGATCTACTGTGGATCATCACTGATGTACTATGGATCATCACTGATGTACTGTGGATCATCACTGATGTACTATAGTTCATCACTGATGTACTATGGGCCATCACTGGTGTACTATGGATCATCACTGGTGTACTATGGATCATCACTGATGTACTATGGACCATCCCTGATGTACTGTGGATCATCACTGATGTACTATGGGCCATCACTGGTGTACTATGGATCATCACTGATGTACTATGGACCATCACTGATGTACTATGGACCATCCCTGATGTACTGTGGATCATCACTGATGTACTGTGGATCATCACTGATGTACTATGGATCATCACTGATGTACTATGGATCATCACTGATGTACTATGGGCCATCACTGGTGTACTATGGGCCATCACTGGTGTACTATGGATCATCACTGGTGTACTATGGACCATCACTGATGTACTATGGACCATCACTGATGTACTATGGATCATCACTGATATACTGTGGACCATCCCTGATGTACTGTGGATCATCACTGATGTACTGTGGATCATCACTGAAGTATTGTGGATCATCACTGATGTACTGTGGATCATCACTGATGTACTGTGTATCATAACTGATGTACTGTGGATCATCACTGATGTACTATAGATCATCACTGATGTACTATAGATCATCACTGATGTACTATGGACCATCACTGATGTACTATAGATCATCACTGATGTACTATGGACCATCACTGGTGTACTATGGATCATCACTGGTGTACTGTGGATCATCACTGGTGTACTGTGGATCATCACTGGTGTACTATGGACCATCCCTGATGTACTGTGGATCATCACTGATGTACTGTGGATCATCACTGATGTACTATAGTTCATCACTGATGTACTATGGGCCATCACTGGTGTACTATGGATCATCACTGGTGTACTATGGATCATCACTGATGTACTATGGACCATCCCTGATGTACTATGGACCATCACTGGTGTACTATGGATCATCACTGGTGTACTGTGGATCATCACTGGTGTACTATGGACCATCCCTGATGTACTGTGGATCATCACTGATGTACTGTGGATCATCACTGATGTACTATAGTTCATCACTGATGTACTATGGGCCATCACTGGTGTACTATGGATCATCACTGGTGTACTATGGATCATCACTGATGTACTATGGACCATCCCTGATGTACTGTGGATCATCACTGATGTACTGTGGATCATCACTGATGTACTATGGATCATCACTGATGTACTGTGGATCATCACTGATGTACTATAGTTCATCACTGATGTACTATGGGCCATCACTGGTGTACTATGGATCATCACTGGTGTACTATGGATCATCACTGACGTACTATGGACCATCCCTGATGTACTGTGGATCATCACTGATGTACTATAGTTCATCACTGATGTACTATGGGCCATCACTGGTGTACTATGGATCATCACTGGTGTACTATGGATCATCACTGATGTACTATGGACCATCCCTGATGTACTGTGGATCATCACTGATGTACTGTGGATCATCACTGATATACTATGGATCATCACTGATGTACTATGGGCCATCACTGGTGTACTATGGGCCATCACTGGTGTACTATGGATCATCACTGGTGTACTATGGATCATCACAGGTGTACTATGGACCATCACTGATGTACTATGGACCATCAATGATGTACTATGGATCATCACTGATATACTGTGGACCATCCCTGATGTACTGTGGATCATCACTGATGTACTGTGGATCATCACTGAAGTATTGTGGATCATCACTGATGTACTGTGGATCATCACTGATGTACTGTGTATCATAACTGATGTACTGTGGATCATCACTGATGTACTATAGATCATCACTGATGTACTATAGATCATCACTGATGTACTATGGACCATCACTGATGTACTATAGATCATCACTGATGTACTATGGACCATCACTGGTGTACTATGGATCATCACTGGTGTACTGTGGATCATCACTGGTGTACTATGGACCATCCCTGATGTACTGTGGATCATCACTGATGTACTGTGGATCATCACTGATGTACTATAGTTCATCACTGATGTACTATGGGCCATCACTGGTGTACTATGGATCATCACTGGTGTACTATGGATCATCACTGATGTACTATGGACCATCCCTGATGTACTGTGGATGATCACTGATGTACTGTGGATCATCACTGATGTACTATGGATCATCACTGATGTACTGTGGATCATCACTGATGTACTATGGGCCATCACTGGTGTACTATGGGCCATCACTGGTGTACTATGGATCATCACTGATCTACTATGGATCATCACTGATGTACTATGGACCATCACTGATGTACTATGGGCCATCACTGGTGTACTATGGATCATCACCGATGTACTGTGGACCATCCCTGATGTACTGTGGACCATCACTGATGTACTGTGGATCATCACTGATGTACTATGGACCATCACTGGTGTACTATGGATCATCACTGGTGTACTGTGGATCATCACTGGTGTACTATGGACCATCCCTGATGTACTGTGGATCATCACTGATGTACTGTGGATCATCACTGATGTACTATAGTTCATCACTGATGTACTATGGGCCATCACTGGTGTACTATGGATCATCACTGGTGTACTATGGATCATCACTGATGTACTATGGACCATCCCTGATGTACTGTGGATCATCACTGATGTACTGTGGATCATCACTGATGTACTATGGATCATCACTGATGTACTGTGGATCATCACTGATGTACTATAGTTCATCACTGATGTACTATGGGCCATCACTGGTGTACTATGGATCATCACTGATGTACTATGGATCATCACTGATGTACTATGGACCATCCCTGATGTACTGTGGATCATCACTGATGTACTATAGTTCATCACTGATGTACTATGGGCCATCACTGGTGTACTATGGATCATCACTGGTGTACTATGGATCATCACTGATGTACTATAGATCATCACTGATGTACTATAGCTCATCACTGATGTACTATGGACCATCACTGATGTACTATAGATCATCACTGATGTACTATGGACCATCACTGGTGTACTATGGATCATCACTGGTGTACTGTGGATCATCACTGGTGTACTATGGACCATCCCTGATGTACTGTGGATCATCACTGATGTACTGTGGATCATCACTGATGTACTATAGTTCATCACTGATGTACTATGGGCCATCACTGGTGTACTATGGATCATCACTGGTGTACTATGGATCATCACTGATGTACTATGGATCATCCCTGATGTACTGTGGATCATCACTGATGTACTGTGGATCATCACTGATGTACTATGGATCATCACTGATGTACTGTGGATCATCACTGATGTACTATAGTTCATCACTGATGTACTATGGGCCATCACTGGTGTACTATGGATCATCACTGGTGTACTATGGATCATCACTGATGTACTATGGACCATCCCTGATGTACTGTGGATCATCACTGATGTACTATAGTTCATCACTGATGTACTATGGGCCATCACTGGTGTACTATGGATCATCACTGGTGTACTATGGATCATCCCTGATGTACTATGGACCATCCCTGATGTACTGTGGATCATCACTGATGTACTGTGGATCATCACTGATGTACTATGGATCATCACTGATGTACTATGGGCCATCACTGGTGTACTATGGGCCATCACTGGTGTACTATGAATCATCACTGGTGTACTATGGACCATCACTGATGTACTATGGACCATCACTGATGTACTGTGGATCATCACTGATATACTGTGGACCATCCCTGATGTACTGTGGATCATCACTGATGTACTGTGGATCATCACTGAAGTATTGTGGATCATCACTGATGTACTGTGGATCATCACTGATGTACTGTGTATCATCACTGATGTACTGTGGATCATCACTGATGTACTATGGACCATCCCTGATGTACTGTGGATCATCACTGATGTACTATAGTTCATCACTGATGTACTATGGGCCATCACTGGTGTACTATGGATCATCACTGGTGTACTATGGATCATCACTGATGTACTATAGATCATCACTGATGTACTATAGCTCATCACTGATGTACTATGGACCATCACTGATGTACTATAGATCATCACTGATGTACTATGGACCATCACTGGTGTACTATGGATCATCACTGGTGTACTGTGGATCATCACTGGTGTACTATGGACCATCCCTGATGTACTGTGGATCATCACTGATGTACTGTGGATCATCACTGATGTACTATAGTTCATCACTGATGTACTATGGGCCATCACTGGTGTACTATGGATCATCACTGGTGTACTATGGATCATCACTGATGTACTATGGATCATCCCTGATGTACTGTGGATCATCACTGATGTACTGTGGATCATCACTGATGTACTATGGATCATCACTGATGTACTGTGGATCATCACTGATGTACTATAGTTCATCACTGATGTACTATGGGCCATCACTGGTGTACTATGGATCATCACTGGTGTACTATGGATCATCACTGATGTACTATGGACCATCCCTGATGTACTGTGGATCATCACTGATGTACTATAGTTCATCACTGATGTACTATGGGCCATCACTGGTGTACTATGGATCATCACTGGTGTACTATGGATCATCCCTGATGTACTATGGACCATCCCTGATGTACTGTGGATCATCACTGATGTACTGTGGATCATCACTGATGTACTATGGATCATCACTGATGTACTATGGGCCATCACTGGTGTACTATGGGCCATCACTGGTGTACTATGAATCATCACTGGTGTACTATGGACCATCACTGATGTACTATGGACCATCACTGATGTACTGTGGATCATCACTGATATACTGTGGACCATCCCTGATGTACTGTGGATCATCACTGATGTACTGTGGATCATCACTGAAGTATTGTGGATCATCACTGATGTACTGTGGATCATCACTGATGTACTGTGTATCATCACTGATGTACTGTGGATCATCACTGATGTACTATAGATCATCACTTATGTACTATGGACCATCACTGGTGTACTGTGGATCATCACTGGTGTACTATGGACCATCCCTGATGTACTGTGGATCATCACTGATGTACTGTGGATCATCACTGATGTACTATAGTTCATCACTGATGTACTATGGGCCATCACTGGTGTACTATGGATCATCACTGGTGTACTATGGATCATCACTGATGTACTATGGACCATCCCTGATGTACTGTGGATCATCACTGATGTACTATGGATCATCACTGATGTACTATGGATCATCACTGATGTACTATAGTTCATCACTGATGTACTATGGGCCATCACTGGTGTACTATGGATCATCACTGGTGTACTATGGATCATGACTGATGTACTAAGGACCATCCCTGATGTACTGTGGATCATCTCTGATGTACTATAGTTCATCACTGATGTACTATGGGCCATCACTGGTGTACTATGGATCATCACTGGTGTACTATGGATCATCACTGATGTACTATGGACCATCCCTGATGTACTGTGGATCATCACTGATGTACTGTGGATCATCACTGATGTACTATGGATCATCACTGATGTACTATGGGCCATCACTGGTGTACTATGGGCCATCACTGGTGTACTATGGATCATCACTGGTGTACTATGGACCATCACTGATGTACTATGGACCATCACTGATGTACTATGGATCATCACTGATATACTGTGGACCATCACTGATGTACTGTGGACCATCCCTGATGTACTGTGGATCATCACTGAAGTATTGTGGATCATCACTGATGTACTGTGGATCATCACTGATGTACTGTGGATCATCACTGAAGTATTGTGGATCATCACTGATGTACTGTGGATCATCACTGATGTACTGTGGATCATAACTGATGTACTGTGGATCATCACTGGTGTACTATGGACCACCCCTGATGTACTGTGGATCATCACTGATGTACTGTGGATCATCACTGATGTACTATAGTTCATCACTGATGTACTATGGGCCATCACTGGTGTACTATGGATCATCACTGGTGTACTATGGATCATCACTGATGTACTATGGACCATCCCTGATGTACTGTGGATCATCACTGATGTACTGTGGATCATCACTGATGTACTATGGATCATCACTGGTGTACTATGGGCCATCACTGGTGTACTATGGATCATCACTGATGTACTATGGATCATCACTGATGTACTATGGACCATCACTGATGTACTATGGGCCATCACTGGTGTACTATGGATCATCACCGATGTACTGTGGACCATCCCTGATGTACTGTGGACCATCACTGATGTACTGTGGATCATCACTGATGTACTATGGATCATCACTGATGTACTATAGATCATCACTGATGTACTATGGACCATCACTGGTGTACTATGGATCATCACTGGTGTACTGTGGATCATCACTGGTGTACTATGGACCATCCCTGATGTACTGTGGATCATCACTGATGTACTATAGTTCATCACTGATATACTGTGGGCCATCACTGGTGTACTATGGATCATCACTGGTGTACTATGGATCATCACTGATGTACTATGGACCATCCCTGATGTACTGTGGATCATCACTGATGTACTGTGGATCATCACTGATGTACTATGGATCATCACTGATGTACTGTGGATCATCACTGGTGTACTATGGATCATCACTGATGTACTATAGATCATCACTGATGTACTATAGCTCATCACTGATGTACTATGGACCATCACTGATGTACTATAGATCATCACTGATGTACTATGGACCATCCCTGATGTACTGTGGATCATCACTGATGTACTGTGGATCATCACTGATGTACTATAGTTCATCACTGATGTACTATGGGCCATCACTGGTGTACTATGGATCATCACTGGTGTACTATGGATCATCACTGATGTACTATGGACCATCCCTGATGTACTGTGGATCATCACTGATGTACTGTGGATCATCACTGATGTACTATGGATCATCACTGATGTACTGTGGATCATCACTGATGTACTATAGTTCATCACTGATGTACTATGGGCCATCACTGGTGTACTATGGATCATCACTGATGTACTATGGATCATCACTGATGTACTATGGACCATCCCTGATGTACTGTGGATCATCACTGATGTACTATAGTTCATCACTGATGTACTATGGGCCATCACTGGTGTACTATGGATCATCACTGGTGTACTATGGATCATCACTGATGTTCTATAGATCATCACTGATGTACTATAGCTCATCACTGATGTACTATGGACCATCACTGATGTACTATAGATCATCACTGATGTACTATGGACCATCACTGGTGTACTATGGATCATCACTGGTGTACTGTGGATCATCACTGGTGTACTATGGACCATCCCTGATGTACTGTGGATCATCACTGATGTACTGTGGATCATCACTGATGTACTATAGTTCATCACTGATGTACTATGGGCCATCACTGGTGTACTATGGATCATCACTGGTGTACTATGGATCATCACTGATGTACTATGGACCATCCCTGATGTACTGTGGATCATCACTGATTTACTGTGGATCATCACTGATGTACTATGGATCATCACTGATGTACTGTGGATCATCACTGATGTACTATAGTTCATCACTGATGTACTATGGGCCATCACTGGTGTACTATGGATCATCACTGGTGTACTATGGATCATCACTGATTAACTATGGACCATCCCTGATGTACTGTGGATCATCACTGATGTACTATAGTTCATCACTGATGTACTATGGGCCATCACTGGTGTACTATGGATCATCAAGGGTGTACTATGGATCATCCCTGATGTACTATGGACCATCCCTGATGTACTGTGGATCATCACTGATGTACTGTGGATCATCACTGATGTACTATGGATCATCACTGATGTACTATGGGCCATCACTGGTGTACTATGGGCCATCACTGGTGTACTATGGATCATCACTGGTGTACTATGGACCATCACTGATGTACTATGGACCATCACTGATGTACTGTGGATCATCACTGATATACTGTGGACCATCCCTGATGTACTGTGGATCATCACTGATGTACTGTGGATCATCACTGAAGTATTGTGGATCATCACTGATGTACTGTGGATCATCACTGATGTACTGTGTATCATCACTGATGTACTGTGGATCATCACTGATGTACTATAGATCATCACTGATGTACTATAGATCATCACTGATGTACTATGGACCATCACTGGTGTACTGTGGATCATCACTGGTGTACTATGGACCATCCCTGATGTACTGTGGATCATCACTGATGTACTGTGGATCATCACTGATGTACTATAGTTCATCACTGATGTACTATGGGCCATCACTGGTGTACTATGGATCATCACTGGTGTACTATGGATCATCACTGATGTACTATGGACCATCCCTGATGTACTGTGGATCATCACTGATGTACTATGGATCATCACTGATGTACTGTGGATCATCACTGATGTACTATAGTTCATCACTGATGTACTATGGGCCATCACTGGTGTACTATGGATCATCACTGGTGTACTATGGATCATGACTGATGTACTATGGACCATCCCTGATGTACTGTGGATCATCTCTGATGTACTATAGTTCATCACTGATGTACTATGGGCCATCACTGGTGTACTATGGATCATCACTGGTGTACTATGGATCATCACTGATGTACTATGGACCATCCCTGATGTACTGTGGATCATCACTGATGTACTGTGGATCATCACTGATGTACTATGGATCATCACTGATGTACTATGGGCCATCACTGGTGTACTATGGGCCATCACTGGTGTACTATGGATCATCACTGGTGTACTATGGACCATCACTGATGTACTATGGACCATCACTGATGTACTATGGATCATCACTGATATACTGTGGACCATCACTGATGTACTGTGGACCATCCCTGATGCACTGTGGATCATCACTGAAGTATTGTGGATCATCACTGATGTACTGTGGATCATCACTGATGTACTGTGGATCATCACTGAAGTATTGTGGATCATCACTGATGTACTGTGGATCATCACTGATGTACTGTGGATCATAACTGATGTACTGTGGATCATCACTGGTGTACTATGGACCATCCCTGATGTACTGTGGATCATCACTGATGTACTGTGGATCATCACTGATGTACTATAGTTCATCACTGATGTACTATGGGCCATCACTGGTGTACTATGGATCATCACTGGTGTACTATGGATCATCACTGATGTACTATGGACCATCCCTGATGTACTGTGGATCATCACTGATGTACTGTGGATCATCACTGATGTACTATGGATCATCACTGATGTACTATGGGCCATCACTGGTGTACTATGGATCATCACTGATGTACTATGGATCATCACTGATGTACTATGAACCATCACTGATGTACTATGGGCCATCACTGGTGTACTATGGATCATCACCGATGTACTGTGGACCATCCCTGATGTACTGTGGACCATCACTGATGTACTGTGGATCATCACTGATGTACTATGGATCATCACTGATGTACTATAGATCATCACTGATGTACTATAGATCATCACTGATGTACTATGGACCATCACTGATGTACTATAGATCATCACTGATGTACTATGGGCCATCACTGGTGTACTATGGATCATCAGTGGTGTACTATGGATCATCACTGATGTACTATAGATCATCACTGATGTACTATAGCTCATCACTGATGTACTATGGACCATCACTGATGTACTATAGATCATCACTGATGTACTATGGACCATCACTGGTGTACTATGGATCATCACTGGTGTACTGTGGATCATCACTGGTGTACTATGGACCATCCCTGATGTACTGTGGATCATCACTGATGTACTGTGGATCATCACTGATGTACTATAGTTCATCACTGATGTACTATGGGCCATCACTGGTGTACTATGGATCATCACTGGTGTACTATGGATCATCACTGATGTACTATGGACCATCCCTGATGTACTGTGGATCATCACTGATGTACTATGGATCATCACTGATGTACTGTAGATCATCACTGATGTACTATAGTTCATCACTGATGTACTATGGGCCATCACTGGTGTACTATGGATCATCACTGGTGTACTATGGATCATCACTGATGTACTATGGACCATCCCTGATGTACTGTGGATCATCACTGATGTACTATAGTTCATCACTGATGTACTATGGGCCATCACTGGTGTACTATGGGCCATCACTGGTGTACTATGGATCATCACTGGTGTACTATGGACCATCACTGATGTACTATGGACCATCACTGATGTACTATGGATCATCACTGATATACTGTGGACCATCCCTGATGTACTGTGGATCATCACTGATGTACTGTGGATCATCACTGAAGTATTGTGGATCATCACTGATGTACTGTGTATCATCACTGATGTACTGTGTATCATAACTGATGTACTGTGGATCATCACTGATGTACTATAGATCATCACTGATGTACTATAGATCATCACTGATGTACTATGGACCATCACTGATGTACTATAGATTATCACTGATGTACTATGGACCATCACTGGTGTACTATGGATCATCACTGGTGTACTGTGGATCATCACTGGTGTACTATGGACCATCCCTGATGTACTGTGGATCATCACTGATGTACTGTGGATCATCACTGATGTACTATAGTTCATCACTGATGTACTATGGGCCATCACTGGTGTACTATGGATCATCACTGGTGTACTATGGATCATCACTGATGTACTATGGACCATCCCTGATGTACTATGGACCATCACTGGTGTACTATGGATCATCACTGGTGTACTGTGGATCATCACTGGTGTACTATGGACCATCCCTGATGTACTGTGGATCATCACTGATGTACTGTGGATCATCACTGATGTACTATAGTTCATCACTGATGTACTATGGGCCATCACTGGTGTACTATGGATCATCACTGGTGTACTATGGATCATCACTGATGTACTATGGACCATCCCTGATGTACTGTGGATCATCACTGATGTACTGTGGATCATCACTGATGTACTATGGATCATCACTGATGTACTGTGGATCATCACTGATGTACTATAGTTCATCACTGATGTACTATGGGCCATCACTGGTGTACTATGGATCATCACTGGTGTACTATGGATCATCACTGATGTACTATGGACCATCCCTGATGTACTGTGGATCATCACTGATGTACTATAGTTCATCACTGATGTACTATGGGCCATCACTGGTGTACTATGGATCATCACTGGTGTACTATGGATCATCACTGATGTACTATGGACCATCCCTGATGTACTGTGGATCATCACTGATGTACTGTGGATCATCACTGATGTACTATGGATCATCACTGATGTACTATGGGCCATCACTGGTGTACTATGGGCCATCACTGGTGTACTATGGATCATCACTGGTGTACTATGGATCATCACTGGTGTACTATGGACCATCACTGATGTACTATGGACCATCACTGATGTACTATGGATCATCACTGATATACTGTGGACCATCCCTGATGTACTGTGGATCATCACTGATGTACTGTGGATCATCACTGAAGTATTGTGGATCATCACTGATGTACTGTGGATCATCACTGATGTACTGTGTATCATAACTGATGTACTGTGGATCATCACTGATGTACTATAGATCATCACTGATGTACTATAGATCATCACTGATGTACTATGGACCATCACTGATGTACTATAGATCATCACTGATGTACTGTGGATCATCACTGGTGTACTATGGACCATTCCTGATGTACTGTGGATCATCACTGATGTACTGTGGATCATCACTGATGTACTATAGTTCATCACTGATGTACTATGGGCCATCGCTGGTGTACTATGGATCATCACTGGTGTACTATGGATCATCACTGATGTACTATGGACCATCCCTGATGTACTGTGGATCATCACTGATGTACTGTGGATCATCACTGATGTACTATGGATCATCACTGATGTACTGTGGATCATCACTGATGTACTATGGGCCATCACTGGTGTACTATGGGCCATCACTGGTGTACTATGGATCATCACTGATCTACTATGGATCATCACTGATGTACTATGGACCATCACTGATGTACCATGGGCCATCACTGGTGTACTATGGATCATCACCGATGTACTGTGGACCATCCCTGATGTACTGTGGACCATCACTGATGTACTATGGATCATCACTGATGTACTATAGATCATCACTGATGTACTATAGATCATCACTGATGCACTATGGACCATCACTGATGTACTATAGATCATCACTGATGTACTATGGACCATCACTGGTGTACTATGGATCATCACTGGTGTACTGTGGATCATCACTGGTGTACTATGGACCATCCCTGATGTACTGTGGATCATCACTGATGTACTGTGGATCATCACTGATGTACTATAGTTCATCACTGATGTACTATGGGCCATCACTGGTGTACTATGGATCATCACTGGTGTACTATGGATCATCACTGATGTACTATGGACCATCCCTGATGTACTGTGGATCATCACTGATGTACTGTGGATCATCACTGATGTACTATGGATCATCACTGATGTACTGTGGATCATCACTGATGTACTATAGTTCATCACTGATGTACTATGGGCCATCACTGGTGTACTATGGATCATCACTGATGTACTATGGATCATCACTGATGTACTATGGACCATCCCTGATGTACTGTGGATCATCACTGATGTTCTATAGTTCATCACTGATGTACTATGGGCCATCACTGGTGTACTATGGATCATCACTGGTGCACTATGGACCATCACTGATGTACTATAGATCATCACTGATGTACTATGGACCATCACTGGTGTACTATGGATCATCACTGGTGTACTGTGGATCATCACTGGTGTACTATGGACCATCCCTGATGTACTGTGGATCATCACTGATGTACTGTGGATCATCACTGATGTACTATAGTTCATCACTGATGTACTATGGGCCATCACTGGTGTACTATGGATCATCACTGGGGTACTATGGATCATCACTGATGTACTATGGGCCATCCCTGATGTACTGTGGATCATCACTGATGTACTGTGGATCATCACTGATGTACTATGGATCATCACTGATGTACTGTGGATCATCACTGATGTACTATAGTTCATCACTGATGTACTATGGGCCATCACTGGTGTACTATGGATCATCACTGATGTACTATGGATCATCACTGATGTACTATGGACCATCCCTGATGTACTGTGGATCATCACTGATGTTCTATAGTTCATCACTGATGTACTATGGGCCATCACTGGTGTACTATGGATCATCACTGGTGTACTATGGATCATCACTGATGTACTATAGATCATCACTGATGTACTATAGCTCATCACTGATGTACTATGGGCCATCACTGATGTACTATAGATCATCACTGATGTACTATGGACCATCACTGGTGTACTATGGATCATCACTGGTGTACTGTGGATCATCACTGGTGTACTATGGACCATCCCTGATGTACTGTGGATCATCACTGATGTACTGTGGATCATCACTGATGTACTATAGTTCATCACTGATGTACTATGGGCCATCACTGGTGTACTATGGATCATCACTGGTGTACTATGGATCATCACTGATGTACTATGGACCATCCCTGATGTACTGTGGATCATCACTGATGTACTATAGTTCATCACTGATGTACTATGGGCCATCACTGGTGTACTATGGATCATCACTGGTGTACTATGGATCATCACTGATGTACTATGGACCATCCCTGATGTACTGTGGATCATCACTGATGTACTGTGGATCATCACTGATGTACTATGGATCATCACTGATGTACTATGGGCCATCACTGGTGTACTATGGGCCATCACTGGTGTACTATGGATCATCACTGGTGTACTATGGATCATCACTGGTGTACTATGGACCATCACTGATGTACTATGGACCATCACTGATGTACTATGGATCATCACTGATATACTGTGGACCATCCCTGATGTACTGTGGATCATCACTGATGTACTGTGGATCATCACTGAAGTATTGTGGATCATCACTGATGTACTGTGGATCATCACTGATGTACTGTGTATCATAACTGATGTACTGTGGATCATCACTGATGTACTATAGATCATCACTGATGTACTATAGATCATCACTGATGTACTATGGACCATCACTGATGTACTATAGATCATCACTGATGTACTGTGGATCATCACTGGTGTACTATGGACCATTCCTGATGTACTGTGGATCATCACTGATGTACTGTGGATCATCACTGATGTACTATAGTTCATCACTGATGTACTATGGGCCATCGCTGGTGTACTATGGATCATCACTGGTGTACTATGGATCATCACTGATGTACTATGGACCATCCCTGATGTACTGTGGATCATCACTGATGTACTGTGGATCATCACTGATGTACTATGGATCATCACTGATGTACTGTGGATCATCACTGATGTACTATGGGCCATCACTGGTGTACTATGGGCCATCACTGGTGTACTATGGATCATCACTGATCTACTATGGATCATCACTGATGTACTATGGACCATCACTGATGTACTATGGGCCATCACTGGTGTACTATGGATCATCACCGATGTACTGTGGACCATCCCTGATGTACTGTGGACCATCACTGATGTACTATGGATCATCACTGATGTACTATAGATCATCACTGATGTACTATAGATCATCACTGATGCACTATGGACCATCACTGATGTACTATAGATCATCACTGATGTACTATGGACCATCACTGGTGTACTATGGATCATCACTGGTGTACTGTGGATCATCACTGGTGTACTATGGACCATCCCTGATGTACTGTGGATCATCACTGATGTACTGTGGATCATCACTGATGTACTATAGTTCATCACTGATGTACTATGGGCCATCACTGGTGTACTATGGATCATCACTGGTGTACTATGGATCATCACTGATGTACTATGGACCATCCCTGATGTACTGTGGATCATCACTGATGTACTGTGGATCATCACTGATGTACTATGGATCATCACTGATGTACTGTGGATCATCACTGATGTACTATAGTTCATCACTGATGTACTATGGGCCATCACTGGTGTACTATGGATCATCACTGATGTACTATGGATCATCACTGATGTACTATGGACCATCCCTGATGTACTGTGGATCATCACTGATGTTCTATAGTTCATCACTGATGTACTATGGGCCATCACTGGTGTACTATGGATCATCACTGGTGCACTATGGACCATCACTGATGTACTATAGATCATCACTGATGTACTATGGACCATCACTGGTGTACTATGGATCATCACTGGTGTACTGTGGATCATCACTGGTGTACTATGGACCATCCCTGATGTACTGTGGATCATCACTGATGTACTGTGGATCATCACTGATGTACTATAGTTCATCACTGATGTACTATGGGCCATCACTGGTGTACTATGGATCATCACTGGGGTACTATGGATCATCACTGATGTACTATGGGCCATCCCTGATGTACTGTGGATCATCACTGATGTACTGTGGATCATCACTGATGTACTATGGATCATCACTGATGTACTGTGGATCATCACTGATGTACTATAGTTCATCACTGATGTACTATGGGCCATCACTGGTGTACTATGGATCATCACTGATGTACTATGGATCATCACTGATGTACTATGGACCATCCCTGATGTACTGTGGATCATCACTGATGTTCTATAGTTCATCACTGATGTACTATGGGCCATCACTGGTGTACTATGGATCATCACTGGTGTACTATGGATCATCACTGATGTACTATAGATCATCACTGATGTACTATAGCTCATCACTGATGTACTATGGGCCATCACTGATGTACTATAGATCATCACTGATGTACTATGGACCATCACTGGTGTACTATGGATCATCACTGGTGTACTGTGGATCATCACTGGTGTACTATGGACCATCCCTGATGTACTGCGGATCATCACTGATGTACTATAGTTCATCACTGATGTACTATGGGCCATCACTGGTGTACTATGGATCATCACTGATATACTATGGATCATCACTGATGTACTATGGACCATCCCTGATGTTCTGTGGATCATCACTGATGTACTATAGTTCATCACTGATGTACTATGGGCCATCACTGGTGTACTATGGATCATCACTGGTGTACTATGGATCATCACTGATGTACTATAGATCATCACTGATGTACTATAGCTCATCACTGATGTACTATGGACCATCACTGATGTACTATAGATCATCACTGATGTACTATGGACCATCACTGGTGTACTATGAATCATCACTGGTGTACTGTGGATCATCACTGGTGTACTATGGACCATCCCTGATGTACTGTGGATCATCACTGATGTACTGTGGATCATCACTGATGTACTATAGTTCATCACTGATGTACTATGGGCCATCACTGGTGTACTATGGATCATCACTGGTGTACTATGGATCATCACTGATGTACTATGGACCATCCCTGATGTACTGTGGATCATCACTGATGTACTGTGGATCATCACTGATGTACTATGGATCATCACTGATGTACTGTGGATCATCACTGATGTACTATAGTTCATCACTGATGTACTATGGGCCATCACTGGTGTACTATGGATCATCACTGGTGTACTATGGATCATCACTGATGTACTATGGACCATCCCTGATGTACTGTGGATCATCACTGATGTACTATAGTTCATCACTGATGTACTATGGGCCATCACTGGTGTACTATGGATCATCACTGGTGTACTATGGATCATCACTGATGTACTATGGACCATCCCTGATGTACTGTGGATCATCACTGATGTACTGTGGATCATCACTGATGTACTATGGATCATCACTGATGTACTATGGGCCATCACTGGTGTACTATGGGCCATCACTGATGTACTATGGATCATCACTGGTGTACTATGGACCATCACTGATGTACTATGGATCATCACTGATCTACTATGGATCATCACTTGTATACTGTGGACCATCCCTGATGTACTGTGGATCATCACTGATGTACTGTGGATCATCACTGAAGTATTGTGGATCATCACTGATGTACTGTGGATCATCACTGATGTACTGTGTATCATAACTGATGTACTGTGGATCATCACTGATGTACTATAGATCATCACTGATGTACTATAGATCATCACTGATGTACTATGGACCATCACTGGTGTACTGTGGATCATCACTGGTGTACTATGGACCATCCCTGATGTACTGTGGATCATCACTGATGTACTGTGGATCATCACTGATGTACTATAGTTCATCACTGATGTACTATGGGCCATCACTGGTGTACTATGGATCATCACTGGTGTACTATGGATCATCACTGATGTACTATGGACCATCCCTGATGTACTGTGGATCATCACTGATGTACTATGGATCATCACTGATGTACTGTGGATCATCACTGATGTACTATAGTTCATCACTGATGTACTATGGGCCATCACTGGTGTACTATGGATCATCACTGGTGTACTATGGATCATGACTGATGTACTATGGACCATCCCTGATGTACTGTGGATCATCTCTGATGTACTATAGTTCATCACTGATGTACTATGGGCCATCACTGGTGTACTATGGATCACCACTGGTGTACTATGGATCATCACTGATGTACTATGGACCATCCCTGATGTACTGTGGATCATCACTGATGTACTGTGGATCATCACTGATGTACTATGGATCATCACTGATGTACTATGGGCCATCACTGGTGTACTATGGGCCATCACTGGTGTACTATGGATCATCACTGGTGTACTATGGACCATCACTGATGTACTATGGACCATCACTGATGTACTATGGATCATCACTGATATACTGTGGACCATCACTGATGTACTGTGGACCATCCCTGATGTACTGTGGATCATCACTGAAGTATTGTGGATCATCACTGATGTACTGTGGATCATCACTGATGTACTGTGGATCATCACTAATGTACTGTGGATCATAACTGATGTACTGTGGATCATCACTGGTGTACTATGGACCATCCCTGATGTACTGTGGATCATCACTGATGTACTGTGGATCATCACTGATGTACTATAGTTCATCACTGATGTACTATGGGCCATCACTGGTGTACTATGGATCATCACTGGTGTACTATGGATCATCACTGATGTACTATGGACCATCCCTGATGTAGTGTGGATCATCACTGATGTACTGTGGATCATCACTGATGTACTATGGATCATCACTGATGTACTATGGGCCATCACTGGTGTACTATGGATCATCACTGATATACTATGGATCATCACTGATGTACTATGGACCATCACTGATGTACTATGGGCCATCACTGATGTACTATGGATCATCACCGATGTACTGTGGACCATCCCTGATGTACTGTGGACCATCACTGATGTACTGTGGATCATCACTGATGTACTCTGGATCATCACTGATGTACTATAGATCATCACTGATGTACTATGGACCATCACTGATGTACTATAGATCATCACTGATGTACTATGGACCATCACTGGTGTACTATGGATCATCACTGGTGTACTGTGGATCATCACTGGTGTACTATGGACCATCCCTGATGTACTGTGGATCATCACTGATGTACTATGGATCATCACTGATGTACTGTGGATCATCACTGATGTACTATAGTTCATCACTGATGTACTATGGGCCATCACTGGTGTACTATGGATCATCACTGGTGTACTATGGATCATGACTGATGTACTATGGACCATCCCTGATGTACTGTGGATCATCTCTGATGTACTATAGTTCATCACTGATGTACTATGGGCCATCACTGGTGTACTATGGATCATCACTGGTGTACTATGGATCATCACTGATGTACTATGGACCATCCCTGATATACTGTGGATCATCACTGATGTACTGTGGATCATCACTGATGTACTATGGATCATCACTGATGTACTATGGGCCATCACTGGTGTACTATGGGCCATCACTGGTGTACTATGGATCGTCACTGGTGTACTATGGACCATCACTGATGTACTATGGACCATCACTGATGTACTATGGATCATCACTGATATACTGTGGACCATCACTGATGTACTGTGGACCATCCCTGATGTACTGTGGATCATCACTGAAGTATTGTGGATCATCACTGATGTACTGTGGATCATCACTGATGTACTGTGGATCATCACTAATGTACTGTGGATCATAACTGATGTACTGTGGATCATCACTGGTGTACTATGGACCATCCCTGATGTACTGTGGATCATCACTGATGTACTGTGGATCATCACTGATGTACTATAGTTCATCACTGATGTACTATGGGCCATCACTGGTGTACTATGGATCATCACTGGTGTACTATGGATCATCACTGATGTACTATGGACCATCCCTGATGTAGTGTGGATCATCACTGATGTACTGTGGATCATCACTGATGTACTATGGATCATTACTGATGTACTATGGGCCATCACTGGTGTACTATGGATCATCACTGATATACTATGGATCATCACTGATGTACTATGGACCATCACTGATGTACTATGGACCATCACTGATGTACTATAGATCATCACTGATGTACTATGGACCATCACTGGTGTACTATGGATCATCACTGGTGTACTGTGGATCATCACTGGTGTACTATGGACCATCCCTGATGTACTGTGGATCATCACTGATGTACTGTGGATCATCACTGATGTACTATAGTTCATCACTGATATACTGTGGGCCATCACTGGTGTACTATGGATCATCACTGGTGTACTATGGATCATCACTGATGTACTATGGACCATCCCTGATGTACTGTGGATCATCACTGATGTACTGTGGATCATCACTGATGTACTATGGATCATCACTGATGTACTGTGGATCATCACTGATGTACTATAGTTCATCACTGATGTACTATGGGCCATCACTGGTGTACTATGGATCATCACTGGTGTACTATGGATCATCACTAATGTACTATGGGCCATCACTGGTGTACTATGGATCATCACTGGTGTACTATGGATCATCACTGATGTACTATAGAACATCACTGATGTACTATAGCTCATCACTGATGTACTATGGACCATCACTGATGTACTATAGATCATCACTGATGTACTATGGACCATCACTGGTGTACTATGGATCATCACTGGTGTACTGTGGATCATCACTGGTGTACTGTGGATCATTACTGGTGTACTATGGACCATCCCTGATGTACTGTGGATCATCACTGATGTACTGTGGATCATCACTGATGTACTATGGGCCATCACTGGTGTACTATGGGCCATCACTGGTGTACTATGGATCATCACTGGTAACTATGGACCATCACTGGTGTACTATGGATCATCACTGGTGTACTGTGGATCATCACTGGTGTACTATGGACCATCCCTGATGTACTGTGTATCATCACTGATGTACTGTGGATCATCACTAGGGATGAGCTTCGTGTTCGAGTCGAACATACGTTCGACTCGAACATCGGCTGTTCGATCGTTCGACGAAGATCGAACGATTTGGGCCGTTCGCGCCAAATTCGAGTGACGCGAACGGCCCACAATGCACTACGCCATCGCAGTGTCATCCAGGCGCTGTGATTGGCCAAGCATGCACTGTGACCCCGCATGCTTGGCCAATCACAGCGCCGGCAGCGAGGAGAGCAATGATTGGCCACAGGCAGGATGCCTGTGGCCAATTATTGCTGAGGGTGTTTAGTACACGCCCCACACTATAAAAGGCCGCCAGCACGGTGGCCTAGTGTAGTGTGTTCCGGAGCAGGGATAGAGCAGCATAGGCAGGGACAGTGACTGTTATTTCTTTCTTGCTTAACCTGGATTCCTTTAGTTTAGGGAAAGAGAAGGATAGGTAGGGAGAGTGTCAGTGTGTTTTGTGCTTGTGCTATAGTGTGCTTAAAAAAAACATTTATTCTAGGGACAGAAAACTGTAGGTAGGGACAGTGTCAGTTTCTTTCACTCTGCAAGTCCTTGTTTCCAGGGACCTGGAAGGACAGTGAGTGAATTGTCCTTGTGCTATATTGTGCTTAAAAAAACATTTATTCTAGGGACAGAAAACTGTAGGTAGGGAGAGTGTCAGTTTCTTTCACTCTGCAAGTCCTTGTTTCCAGGGACCTGTAAGGACAGTGAGTGAATTGTCCTTGTGCTATATTGTGATTAAAAAAAACATTTTTTCTAGGGACAGAAAACTGTAGGTAGGGAGAGTGTTTTTTTTCTTTCACTCTGCAAGTCCTTGTTTCCAGGGACCTGGAAGGACAGTGAGTGAATTGTCCTTGTGCTATATTGTGCTTAAAAAAAAACATTTTTTCTAGGGACAGAAAACTGTAGGTAGGGAGAGTGTTTTTTTTCTTTCACTCTGCAAGTCCTTGTTTCCAGGGACCTGGAAGGACAGTGAGTGAATTGTCCTTGTGCTATATTGTGCTTAAAAAAAAACATTTTTTCTAGGGACAGAAAACTGTAGGTAGGGAGAGTGTTTTTTTTCTTTCACTCTGCAAGTCCTTGTTTCCAGGGACCTGTAAGGACAGTGAGTGAATTGTCCTTGTGCTATATTGTGCTTAAAAAAAACATTTATTCTAGGGACAGAAAACTGTAGGTAGGGAGAGTGTCAGTTTATTTCACTCTGCAAGTCCTTGTTTCCAGGGACCTGTAAGGACAGTGAGTGAATTGTCCTTGTGCTATATTGTGATTAAAAAAAACATTTTTTCTAGGGACAGAAAACTGTAGGTAGGGAGAGTGTTTTTTTTCTTTCACTCTGCAAGTCCTTGTTTCCAGGGACCTGTAAGGACAGTGAGTGAATTGTCGTTGTGCTATATTGTGCTTAAAAAAAAAACATTTATTCTAGGGACAGAAAACTGTAGGTAGGGAGAGTGTTTTTTTTCTTTCACTCTGCAAGTCCTTGTTTCCAGGGACCTGTAAGGACAGTGAGTGAATTGTCCTTGTGCTATATTGTGCTTAAAAAAAACATTTATTCTAGGGACAGAAAACTGTAGGTAGGGAGAGTGTCAGTTTATTTCACTCTGCAAGTCCTTGTTTCCAGGGACCTGTAAGGACAGTGAGTGAATTGTCCTTGTGCTATATTGTGATTAAAAAAAACATTTTTTCTAGGGACAGAAAACTGTAGGTAGGGAGAGTGTTTTTTTTCTTTCACTCTGCAAGTCCTTGTTTCCAGGGACCTGTAAGGACAGTGAGTGAATTGTCCTTGTGCTATATTGTGCTTAAAAAAAACATTTATTCTAGGGACAGAAAACTGTAGGTAGGGAGAGTGTCAGTTTATTTCACTCTGCAAGTCCTTGTTTCCAGGGACCTGTAAGGACAGTGAGTGAATTGTCCTTGTGCTATATTGTGATTAAAAAAAACATTTTTTCTAGGGACAGAAAACTGTAGGTAGGGAGAGTGTTTTTTTTCTTTCACTCTGCAAGTCCTTGTTTCCAGGGACCTGTAAGGACAGTGAGTGAATTGTCCTTGTGCTATATTGTGATTAAAAAAAAACATTTTTTCTAGGGACAGAAAACTGTAGGTAGGGAGAGTGTTTTTTTTCTTTCACTCTGCAAGTCCTTGTTTCCAGGGACCTGTAAGGACAGTGAGTGAATTGTCCTTGTGCTATATTGTGATTAAAAAAAACATTTTTTCTAGGGACAGAAAACTGTAGGTAGGGAGAGTGTTTTTTTTCTTTCACTCTGCAAGTCCTTGTTTCCAGGGACCTGTAAGGACAGTGAGTGAATTGTCCTTGTGCTATATTGTGCTTAAAAAAAACATTTATTCTAGGGACAGAAAACTGTAGGTAGGGAGAGTGTCAGTTTATTTCACTCTGCAAGTCCTTGTTTCCAGGGACCTGTAAGGACAGTGAGTGAATTGTCCTTGTGCTATATTGTGATTAAAAAAAACATTTTTTCTAGGGACAGAAAACTGTAGGTAGGGAGAGTGTTTTTTTTCTTTCACTCTGCAAGTCCTTGTTTCCAGGGACCTGTAAGGACAGTGACTGAATTGTCCTTGTGCTATATTGTGATTAAAAAAAACATTTTTTCTAGGGACAGAAAACTGTAGGTAGGGAGAGTGTTTTTTTTCTTTCACTCTGCAAGTCCTTGTTTCCAGGGACCTGTAAGGACAGTGAGTGAATTGTCCTTGTGCTATATTGTGCTTAAAAAAAACATTTATTCTAGGGACAGAAAACTGTAGGTAGGGAGAGTGTCAGTTTATTTCACTCTGCAAGTCCTTGTTTCCAGGGACCTGTAAGGACAGTGAGTGAATTGTCCTTGTGCTATATTGTGATTAAAAAAAACATTTTTTCTAGGGACAGAAAACTGTAGGTAGGGAGAGTGTTTTTTTTCTTTCACTCTGCAAGTCCTTGTTTCCAGGGACCTGTAAGGACAGTGAGTGAATTGTCCTTGTGCTATATTGTGCTTAAAAAAAACATTTATTCTAGGGACAGAAAACTGTAGGTAGGGAGAGTGTCAGTTTATTTCACTCTGCAAGTCCTTGTTTCCAGGGACCTGTAAGGACAGTGAGTGAATTGTCCTTGTGCTATATTGTGATTAAAAAAAACATTTTTTCTAGGGACAGAAAACTGTAGGTAGGGAGAGTGTTTTTTTTCTTTCACTCTGCAAGTCCTTGTTTCCAGGGACCTGTAAGGACAGTGAGTGAATTGTCCTTGTGCTATATTGTGATTAAAAAAAACATTTTTTCTAGGGACAGAAAACTGTAGGTAGGGAGAGTGTTTTTTTTCTTTCACTCTGCAAGTCCTTGTTTCCAGGGACCTGTAAGGACAGTGAGTGAATTGTCCTTGTGCTATATTGTGATTAAAAAAAACATTTTTTCTAGGGACAGAAAACTGTAGGTAGGGAGAGTGTTTTTTTTCTTTCACTCTGCAAGTCCTTGTTTCCAGGGACCTGTAAGGACAGTGAGTGAATTGTCCTTGTGCTATATTGTGATTAAAAAAAACATTTTTTCTAGGGACAGAAAACTGTAGGTAGGGAGAGTGTCAGTTTATTTCACTCTGCAAGTCCTTGTTTCCAGGGACCTGTAAGGACAGTGAGTGAATTGTCCTTGTGCTATATTGTGATTAAAAAAAACATTTTTTCTAGGGACAGAAAACTGTAGGTAGGGAGAGTGTTTTTTTTCTTTCACTCTGCAAGTCCTTGTTTCCAGGGACCTGTAAGGACAGTGAGTGAATTGTCGTTGTGCTATATTGTGCTTAAAAAAAAACATTTTTTCTAGGGACAGAAAACTGTAGGTAGGGAGAGTGTTTTTTTTCTTTCACTCTGCAAGTCCTTGTTTCCAGGGACCTGTAAGGACAGTGAGTGAATTGTCCTTGTGCTATATTGTGATTAAAAAAAACATTTTTTCTAGGGACAGAAAACTGTAGGTAGGGAGAGTGTTTTTTTTCTTTCACTCTGCAAGTCCTTGTTTCCAGGGACCTGTAAGGACAGTGAGTGAATTGTCCTTGTGCTATATTGTGCTTAAAAAAAACATTTATTCTAGGGACAGAAAACTGTAGGTAGGGAGAGTGTCAGTTTATTTCACTCTGCAAGTCCTTGTTTCCAGGGACCTGTAAGGACAGTGAGTGAATTGTCCTTGTGCTATATTGTGATTAAAAAAAACATTTTTTCTAGGGACAGAAAACTGTAGGTAGGGAGAGTGTTTTTTTTTTTTCACTCTGCAAGTCCTTGTTTCCAGGGACCTGTAAGGACAGTGAGTGAATTGTCCTTGTGCTATATTGTGCTTAAAAAAAACATTTTTTCTAGGGACAGAAAACTGTAGGTAGGGAGAGTGTTTTTTTTCTTTCACTCTGCAAGTCCTTGTTTCCAGGGACCTGTAAGGACAGTGAGTGAATTGTCCTTGTGCTATATTGTGCTTAAAAAAAACATTTATTCTAGGGACAGAAAACTGTAGGTAGGGAGAGTGTCAGTTTCTTTCACTGTGAAAGTCCTTGTTTCAAGGGACAGAGAAGGACACCTGAAGGTAGCCCTTATTGCTTTTTTCCCATCTCCCTGCAGGCCATCTATTAGAATGTCTGGAAGGCAAACAAGGAGAGGCAGACAGTCAGGAGGCAATAAAAGAGGGCAAGCAGGCTCTGTGTCTGGGGGCAACAGTGCTGGTCGTGGACGCGGTGCATTGTCATCAGCACATGGCCATGGGACACGCTTGTCCTTCTTTTCGGCAGCTGGACATGTTGAGCCACATCATGCCGAAGACTTGGTAGAGTGGATGACCAAGCCCTCCTCCTCCTCCTCATCCTCTCTCACCCAGGCTCAGGGTACTGGAAAAGCAGCTGCCAAAGCGTCGTCTTCCCTGGTATCAATGTCAGACAAATCATCAGTCACTCCTTCCCTAGACCCACCATGTCCTCCTCCTGAGGAGTCCCCCGAACTGTTTCAGCACAGTGTTGGGTACATGCTCCAGGAGGATGCCCAGCGTTTCGAAGGGTCTGATGATGAAACCCAGCTAGAGGAAGGCAGTAGCGTGAGAGCAGACAGAGGGGATGCTCAAGAAGGACACCAATCTGGCAGTCATGTTCCAGCAGCTGCAGCATACTGCCAGATTGGCTCCAGTGATGAGGAGGGAGGGGATGATGAGGTCACTGACTCCACGTGGGTGCCTAATAGGAGAGAGGAGGAGGAGGAGGATGAGGAGGAGGCACATCTCCAATGAGGCAGGATGCCCTTTGGTGGCCAGCGTAAGGGCAGTACACCGACCGAAACACACCGCAGAGCTCCGCCTGTGCAGGGCGCTGCCTCTGCCCGTCATTCAAAAAGTTCTTTGGTGTGGGCCTTTTCTTTTTCGTACATCACGGGACACAGAGCGACATAGTCATTACTAATGGGTTATATAGTTACCGTCAGGTGCTGGCACTGGCAACTTCCAAAACCGGAAGTACCCTCCCCTATATAAGCCCCTCCCATCCGGGAGCACCTCAGTTTTTTGCCAGTGTCTAAGGTGTTGGCCAAGAAGAAACATGTGTTTTTCACTGAGCTTGCGTACAGGTTCTTTTGGGCCTCAGTAAGCTATTCCGGATCCGACCAAAAAAGCTTCATAGCTAAACGGTCGGTACCCGGGCCTTGCAGAGAAGAGCAAGGTTCTGCCTGTAATGCTTCTCTTAGGAGAGCTGGACCCTGGGATCCAGAGCTCTGGTCATACCCACGACCAAGATGTTTTCTGTGCAGGGTGCTATACAGGTCCAGGGGAGTGGAATCCTTGGGAACCCGGTCCCTGAAGGTTTGATTACAATGCCTGCCGTGATAGGTGAAGTTTGGGCTTTTGTGGACCAAACAAAGTCCTGCGGCGGGGAACAGGTAAGTGGGGGCCCCCAGGAACTTGGTTCTATTGGGGGACCCCCAAGCCTAATTTGTCTTTCTGTCTGTTACCTAACGGTATTCCCGCTAATATCTGTGCATGCCTGTAACTACTAAAAAAATGTAATAATTTTTAATGGTGGTCAAGAAAAAAAAAAAAAAAAAAGGAATGTTTTTTTATATATGTTTAGTATATTAAACTGCGGTACCTGTGTTTGTCCACTAGAGGCCGCTGTGGAATGTTTTTCTTGTCATATGGACTAGTTTCTTCTCAGAGAGCAAAGTCCAGGCAGCTGGTGAGTTCTCCTACAGGAAACTGTTTCCTCTGCCATGTTGCAGTGTTCGTCTATCCCCCGGCCTGCGGCAAAGGGGGCCCTGGCTCCTGTCCCTGGTTTCCATGTTTGAAAATTAGCGCCGAGGCGCACGTGGCCGCGCGCGTGCGCGTGCACGCGCCTCTATATATAGAGGTGGCCGGGAAAAGGGGCGGGGCCTGGGGGATGACGCTCTGTGCGCGCCGCAGCGCTTCTGCGCATGTGCGGGCGTCCCAGCAGGTTTTTAAAAAGCCACATTATTGCAGTAAGCTGGCTATGAAGTACAGAGACAGAGCTGGCAACATTCAAAGGCATACAGCAAGCGGTTGATACAGGCATCCCCTAGAAGGGCACATTAGTAGACACCAACTGTGATATAGCAGCAATTGTGCTAGACTATTCTCAGTAAAAGTGGTGTATTACGGCTGGAATACCTCAGCTTTAGGCTTAGGAATATGCCGTCCAGTAGCTCCGGAACTGAATCTTCCAGGAAGCGAAGGGGGTCTCATCGGGCTCTGAGGATCTTGGGCATACTCTTGCTGCACCAGTCTCCCCTGAAGTTCAGAGGTAAGTGACCGTAGAGACCCCGCAGGGGTACTTGGTACTGTGGCTGTCCTCAGTTCACCTGCTCCTGTGTATGTAACAGAGGAGGTTTTTTCCTCAGCTCTGGGAGGATTAGAGAGAGATTGTCAAAATTTATCGCTGCCTCCCTGTCAGGGAAAGCACGCCCGATCTCCGTCTCCTCCTTCAGAGTGCCTGTTAGCAGAGCAACAGTCCCATACAGGGATCGACCTGCCTGAAGGGGATCAGGATAAGGTTGATTCTGTTATAGAGGAATCAACAGTGGGGGAACCTTTTCTCAGCATCTCAAGCTGAAAGATTATGGGTTCAGTCTCTGACTAACATGGTCCGATCAGCATTTAAAAATGCACCTTGCGGAACCATCAACCACTACTGTATCCTCGTTGGGGTCGCTAGAAGCCCCCAGACTGTTTGTTCTTTTCCACTTCACCCTTTACTGAAAGGGCTCATTTACCAGGATTGGGAACGTCCTGAGAAAATATTTATTCCCCCAAGAGATTTCCGGTGGTCTATCCCATGGAGGATAAGTTCATCAAAAAAAAAAAAAAAAAAAAAATGGAAGGTCCCTACAGTGGACGCAGCCATCTCTTGTATGTATAAATCACTGACATGTCCAGTGGATAATGTCCAAATGTTCAAGAACCCAATAGATAAAAGATTGGAGTCCTTATGAAAATCTGCTTGGTGATACAACCAGCAGTAGCAGCTATTGGGGTCTGCTAAGCAGTGAAGGATCAGTTGAAACAGGTCTTGAGGGACTTGACAGATCAGCAGGCTTTGCCCTAGCTGATCTACCTAGAGCCTTAGGCTTTGCGGTTGACGCCATAGAGGATTCAGTCCATCAGGCCTCCCGCCTTACGCTGTCTGTAGTACATATGCGTAGGCTCCTATGGCTCAGAAACTGGTCTGCTGAAGCTCCCTGTAAAGAATGGCTGGTTAGCGTCCCATTTCATGGTGAACGCTTATTCAGGGAAAACCTGGACAAATATATCCAGAAAATTTCCAGCGGTAAAAATACGCTCTTGCCGGTTAAAAGCAGAGTTAGAGGTCCCTCTTTAAGGGGCCTGCTTCTCCAGTCCCTGGGGCATCGGCTGTGTAACAGTTCCGACGGCCTCCTCGGTCAAATCCCGGGGGTAAAAAACAGGGACAGTAGCAGGGTAATGAGAAACCCTGGGTCAGGGGAGGTACAAAACCTCCCCCAAAGTTAAATTCATTGAAGCCCCCACTCAGTCGGGTGGGGGGAGGACTCCAGTTGTTCGCAAGGAGACCTGGCGGGACACGATCAAGACAGATAGGTGCTCTCCGCAGTAGGTTTGGGATACAGTTTGGAGTTAAAAGACTCTCCTCCTTCCCATTTTTAAGGTCAAACGTGCCAAGGGATCCCCGGAAGAGAGAGTCCCTTCTGTTGGCACTAGAACAACTATTGCTCCAAGGAGTAATTATGGAAGTTCCCCTGGAAGAATGAGGGTTCGGGTTTTACTCAAACCTCTTTACAGTCCCGAAGCAAACGCGGACGGGAGGCCCATATTAATTCAAAAAGGGCTATACAAATTCCTGTATATCAGGACTTTCCGATGGAGTCGATCCGATCGGTGGCCACTGCCCTACAAGGGGAGGATTGGTTAGCCACGATCGACATCAAAGATGCTTATTTGCACATTCCCATCTTTCCAGTCCACCAAAAATTTCTACGCTTTGCAGTAGAAGGGCGCCATTTTCAGTTCAGAGCCTTACCCTTCGGTTTGGCCACAGCACCACGAGTGTTTACAAAAATTCTGGCCCTTTATTGGCCAATCTAAGAACACAAGGTGTAATGATAATGGCATATCTGGATGACTTGTTGCTGATAGACCACTCAGTGAAAAAACTAGACGTGGTCGTTCACAAGACGATCAAGTATCTGGAATCTCACGGTTGGATTATCAACCGAGACAAGTCAGCCCTAAAAACCAGTCAAAAGTCTGGAATACTTGGGGCTAAGGTTGGATTCAGGCCAGAGAAAAATATTCTTGCCTCGAGGAAAGGTGTTGTCTTTGAAAGATTTGATCCACTTAGTGGGTACAAAAAAGACAGCCGTCCATACGCCTGTATATGAGGCTGCTGGGAAAAATGGTGGCATCATTCGAAGCAGTACCCTACGGTCAATTCCATTCAAGGAATTTGCAAGGGGCCATACTGTCAGCCTGGAACAAAAAAGTTCAGGCCCTAGACTTACAATGTCCTTGTCCCCTTCCGTTCGCAAGAGCCTCCGTTGGTGGTGGGTTCCCCAGAATCTGGAAAAAAGGAAATCCTTCAGTCCGATTTCTTGGAAGGTGGTCACTACAGATGCCAGCCTTATAGGCTGGGGAGCAGTACTGGAGCAATAGTCTCTCCAGGGCAGATGGTCGGATGCAGAAAAGGCCCTGCCCATCAATCTCTTAGAGATACGAGCAGCCCGGTATGCCCTAGTAGCATGGACATCCAAACTCCAAGGGTCCCCTGTCAGAATTCAATCATCAGGGGGGCACCAGGAGTCGTGCAGCCCAGAGGGAAGTAAATTACATCCTGAAATGGGCAGGAAAAATATGTCCCAGCCATATCTGCGGTATTCATTCCAGGAGTGGAGAATTGGAAGGCGGACTTTCTAAGTCGCCAGCAATTAGGCCCAGAGGAAGGGTCCCTTCACCCTGAGGTTTTCTGGACAATATGTCAGCGGTGGGGAACATCGGATGTAGATCTTCTAGCATCCAGATTCAACGCAAAGGGGGATAGGTTTGTCTCTCGGACAAGGGATCCCCTAGCTTGCGGCTCGGATGCCCTAGTGTTCCCTGGGGATCAGTTCAAGCTGATATATGCATTCACACCGCCACAATGGTTACCTCGATTACTCCGCAGAATCAGGGTAGAAAAGAAACCAGTGATTCCGGTGGCTCCAGCGTGGCCCCGAAGAGCGTGGTACGCGGAGATTGTAAAATTTCAGTGGGGAGTCCTTGGACTCTCCCACGTCGTCCGGCTTTCGCAAGGACCGATATACCACCCTTCCTTACCAGCCCTAGGTTTGACGGCCTGGCTATTGAAGCCCACATTCTAAAAAAGAGAGGGCTCTCTAATGCTGTGGTATCTACCATGATCAATGCCAGGAAGCCGGTATCCAGGCAGATCTACTATAGAATCTGGAAGGCGTACATCGCGTGGTGTGAGGCCAAGAAATGGCATCCACATAAGTACGTAATAGGTAGGTTTCTGGACTTCCTACAGTGGGCTGTAGATAGGAAGCTTGCCTTGAGTACTATCAAGGGTCAGATTTCGGCCTTGTCAATATTTTTTCAAAGGCCCTTGGCTTCGCATTCATTAGTCAAAGCCTTTATACAAGGAGTGATGCGTATTAGTCCTCCGGTTAATATTCCCATATGTCCATGGGATCTAAACTTGGTTCTGTCGGTTCTACAGAAACAACCATTTGAACCATTACAGCATATTTCCTTGGTGCTTCTCACCAGGAAATTGATTTTTCTAGTAGCCATTTGTTCGGCTAAAAGAGTATCGGAATTAGCAGCTATGTCCTGTAAGGAGCCATATCTGGTTATCCATAAGGACAGAGTAGTGTTACGTCCTCATCCAGCCTTTCTTCCTAAGGTGGTATCGAGTTTTCATTTGAACCAAGATGTGGTTCTTCCTTCTTTTTTCCCCAAGCCTACTTCGGTAGAGGAAAAGTTATTGCATTCTTTGGATGTAGTAGGAGCAGTTAAACCTTATCTAAAAGCCACTGCTCAGATTCGCAGAACGGATACTTTGTTTATTCTGCCGGAAGGCCCCAGAAAGGGTCAGGCAGCGTCAAAATCTACTTTAGCCAAGTGGATTCGACAGGTCATAATACAAGCCTATAGCTTGAGAAGTAGACCGCCTCCGTTCAAAGTTAGGGCGCACTCCACGAGAGCAGTTGGAACTTCATGGGCAGTGCATCACCAGGCCTCCCTGGCTCAAATCTGTAAGGCCGCAACATGGTCTTCGGTACACACGTTTACTAGGTTCTACCAGGTGGACGTTAGAAGTCAGGAGGATGTCGCCTTTGGGCGCAGTGTGTTGCAGGCCGCAAAAGATCCTCATGTCTGATAGCGCTCAGCTTATATATGGTGTATCCCCCCCCTCATTTGGCATTGCTTTAGGACATCCCATTAGTAATGACTATGTCGCTCTGTGTCCCGTGATGTACGAAAAAGAAAATAGGATTTTTATAACAGCTTACCTGTAAAATCCTTTTCTTGGAGTACATCACGGGACACAGAGCTCCCACCCCTCTTTGGGGACACTTATTGCTTTGCTACAAAACTGAGGTGCTCCCGGATGGGAGGGGCTTATATAGGGGAGGGTACTTCCGGTTTTGGAAGTTGCCAGTGCCAGCACCTGACGGTAACTATATAACCCATTAGTAATGACTATGTCGCTCTGTGTCCCGTGATGTACTCCAAGAAAAGGATTTTACAGGTAAGCTGTTATAAAAATCCTATTTTTTGAGGCTAGTGCATCAGATCGCACAGCTGCTGTTTGCAACATATGTCTCAAGCGTATATCGCGTGGCCAAAACATCAGCCGCTTGGGTACCACATGCCTGACCAGACATATGTTGACCTGCCATGCAGCTCGTTGGCAAGCCTACCTCAAAGACCCACACCAAAGAACAAAGCGGACCTCTCCTTGCACCGCATCAGCTGGGATCTCCAACCCCACTATAACTTCAGTCCTCTCTGAAACATGCACTGAGAGGAATGAAGGTGTAGAATTAGGTGTGTCACAGCCAAGTACTTGCGCCCACTCTGCTAGCAGTACACCGACGTCCGATTCTAGCAGGCAAATTTCCCTGCCCCAGCTGCTGGACCGTCGAAAGAAGTTCACTCCCAGCCATCCACATGCCCAGCGGTTGAATGCTAGCTTGGCTAAATTGCTAGCGCTTCAACTGCTGCCTTTTCAGTTGGTAGACTCGGCCCCCTTCCGTGAGTTTGTGCAATGTGCGGTTCCTCAGTGGCAGGTTCCCAAACGCCACTTTTTCTCACGGAAGGCTATTCCGGCTCTCTACCGGCATGTGGAAGGCAATGTCTTGGCCTCGCTGGACAGGGCGGTCAGCGGTAAGGTGCATATTACCGCTGACTCATGGTCCAGCAGGCATGGACAGGGACGTTACCTTTCTTTCACGGCCCATTGGGTCACTCTTTTGGCAGCTGGGAAGGATTCAGGACAAGGTGCAGTAGTGTTGGAGGTTGTCCCACCGCCACGCCTCCAAAATGCTACTACTGGTTGTGACACACCTCTCTCCTCCACCCCCTCCTCTTCTTCTTCCTCCATGGCCTCTTCCTGTGGTTTGTCCTATGAACCAGCGGTGCTCCGTAGCCGTTCACGGGGCTACGCAAGTACGCAGGCAAAAAGATGCCATGCCGTGCTTGCGCTGGTGTGTTTGGGGGACAGAAGCCACACTGGGGCAGAGGTCCTGTCTGCTCTGCAGGGCCAGGCCGAGAGGTGGTTGACGCCACGCCAGCTTAAGCCAGGAATGGTGGTTTGCGACAATGGCACCAACCTCCTCTCCGCCCTCCGACAGGGACAACTGACCCATGTGCCCTGTGTGGCTCACGTCCTTAACCTGGTGGTGCAGCGCTTCTTGGGCAGGTACCCGGGCTTACAGGATGTCCTGAGGCAGGCCAGGAAAGTCTGTGTGCATTTCCGCAGATCTTATAATGCCAGTGCTCGCCTGGCTGAGCTGCAAAAGGAGTTGAACCTGCCCAAGAACCGCCTTATATGTGACATGCCCACCAGGTGGAACTCAACGTTGGCCATGCTGCAGCGGCTGCACACGCAGCAGAGGGCCATCAATGAGTACCTGTGCGACTACGGCACCAGGACAGGGTCAGGGGAGCTTGGTTTTTTTTCTCCACGCCAGTGGGGCATGATCAGGGATGCATGCACTGTCCTGGCACCATTTGAGGAGGCCACGAGGATGGTGAGCAGTGACAGTGCATGCATCAGTGACACTGTACCTCTTGTCCACCTGTTGGAGCACACGCTGCGTGGAATAATGGACAGGGCACTTGAGGCAGAACAGAGGCAGGAAGAGGAGGACTTCCTTGCCTCTCAAGGCCCCCTTTACCCAGACAGTGTTCCTTCTGTCCCACCCATCGCACAGGAAGAGGAGGAGGAGGAGGAGGAGGAGGATTGTGTCAGCATGGAGGTGGAGGCTGGCACTCAGCATCATCAGCAGCAGTCTTTTAGGGATGATTTACAGTCCCAAGAAACCAGTGGACTTGTACGTGGCTGGGAGGAGGTGGCTGCGGATCATGTCGTCCTTAGTGACCCAGAGGACTCCGGAGCGAATGCCTCAGCAAACCTACGCTGCATGGCCTCCCTGATCCTGCAAAGTCTGCGGAAGGATCCTCGTATTCTTCGGATCAAGGAGAGGGACCATTACTGGCTGGCCACTCTCCTTGATCCACGGTACAAGGGTAAGGTTGCGGACCTTATGTTACCGTCGCAGAGGGAGCAGAGGATGAGACAACTCCGGGAGGCCTTGCAGAAAGGTCTGTGCAACGCGTTCCCAGAGACTGGGAGGTTGCAAACTCCTGGTCCTGGACAACGAGTTGCTGAGGCTTCGGCCAGTCAAAGAAGGAGCGGTGGGGAAGGTGGCCGTCTGACCGATGCGTTCAGACAATTCTTTAGTCCGCAGCCCCAAAGTATGATCGGTTCCAGCAACCATCGCCAGCGTCTGATAAACATGGTGCAGGAATATCTAGGGGCAAGGTCAGACTTGGACACCTTCCCCACCGAAAATCCTCTGGCTTACTGGGTCTTGAGGATGGATCACTGGCCAGAGCTTGCACAGTATGCAATTGAGCTACTGGCCTGTCCTGCATCCAGCGTTCTTTCGGAACGCACATTCAGTGCTGCTGGAGGATTTGTCACGGATCACAGGGTGCGCCTGTCCACCGACTCGGTTGATCGACTGACTTTCATCAAGATGAACCAGTCTTGGATCACCACCAGCTACCACACACCTGATGCTGATATAACAGACTAATTGATTTTAACATGTCACATCCCTTCAAGACTGATGCTGATGCTGAGTGCCTGTGCTGTTATGTTGACTGGCTATCCTCCTCCTCCGAGTCCTCAATGATACGATTGATGATGATAGCTTGGAAGATCATTTTTGTTTATGGGTGCCGCCACCAGTGCCTAACGCCCAATTTTTCAGCCCCTGTTTAACAGGGGCGTGTAATTACAATTTTTGAAGCAATACTTTGCAACAGGGCTCATTGCTGTGCTCCAAGTACAGTATCTGTGAGGGGTTGCAGTGTTGTGCCACCAGTGCCTAAGGCCCAATTTTTCAGCCCCTGTTCAACAGGGGCATGTAATTACAATTCTTGATCTAATAATTCACAGCAGGGCCCATTGCTGCACCCACCAAGAGTAACTGTCAGGGCTTACAGTGTTGTGGCACCAGCACCACCATCAAAGGCCCAATTTTTACTACCACTGTTCAACAATTATATGTAATTAAAATTCCTGATATAATAGTTGACAGCAGGGCGTTCCAGCACCAACCAAGAGTAACTGTGAGTGCTTACAGTGTTGTGCCAACACCAACAACTAAGGGGCCTATTTCTGCAGAGTATATACGGCAGGTCCCTACTTTCAAACATCCAACTTACAAACGACTCCTACTTGCAAACGCAAGAAGACAACAGGAAGTGAGAGGAAATCTACCACTAGGAAGGAAAATTCTCTCCTGTAAGAATAAATATGGGAGAAAGGTGTCTCCTCTGTACTGATGCTTTATCAGCAATCCTTGTTTCAAGAAAAACACCACATTTCAAAAACAGTTGTCATTGGGACGGAAAGTGAGGTGAAATGTTCTGAACAGGGGCACAGACAGCAAAACAAATGTTACAGGGGTGATAACCCTTACCTATGTTTTCCAAAAAGTTTAAAAATAGATTTTTGGTCTGGAGCTACACTTCAACAATGTACCTGTTCAAAATTACAAACAGATTCTACATAAGAACAAACCTACAGTCCCTGTCTTGTATGCACCGCCTGTATAGGGCTGTTCAGAGTATATAGGGCCTTTTTTATTTTATGTGCGGGGTTCCCCTTAATATCCATACAAGACCCAAAGGGGCTGGTAATGGGCTGGGGTAGGGGGGGGGGGGGGGTCATGGGGTAGCTATGCCATTTTTCTTAAAGAATTTCATCCATATTACCGGGACCAGACATTACATTAAAGCCGCAAGCAGTTTTAAATGGCTTTTTTTTCCTTTAGAAGTGTCATTTTGTGCAGGGACAGTTCTAAACACGGGAAACACGTGGCACTTCACAGGCATACTTTAGACACCCCCCAGGTACGATATTTAAAGGAATATTTGACTTTTTTTTTTTCACTTTATGCATCATTAAAATGACTGCTCCCGAAAAACGACCGTTTTTAAAACTTCTTTTTGCATTGATACATGTCCCCTGGTGCAGAACCCGGGTTCCCAAACCCTTTTTAGGACAATAACATGCATAATAGTTGTTATAATTAGCACTTTAGAATTCGAACGTTCGCATCCATTGTATTTAATAGGGTTCTAATGTTCGTTCGAACTTTCGGTCCGTTCGCGGGTTCTGGTGCGAACCGAACCCGGGGGTGTTCGGCTCATCACTAATCATCACTGATGTACTATAGTTCATCACTGATGTACTGTGGATCATCACTGATGTACTATAGTTCATCACTGATGTACTATGGGCCATCACTGGTGTACTATGGATCATCACTGGTGTACTATGGATCATCACTAATGTACTATGGGCCATCACTGGTGTACTATAGATCATCACTGGTGTACTATGGATCATCACTGATGTACTATAGAACATCACTGATGTACTATAGCTCATCACTGATGTACTATGGACCATCACTGATGTACTATAGATCATCACTGATGTACTATGGACCATCACTGGTGTACTATGGATCATCACTGGTGTACTGTGGATCATCACTGGTGTACTATGGACCATCCCTGATGTACTGTGTATCATCACTGATGTACTATGGACCATCCCTGATGTACTGTGGATCATCACTGATGTACTGTGGATCATCACTGATGTACTATGGATCATCACTGATGTACTGTGGATCATCACTGATGTACTATAGTTCATCACTGATGTACTATGGGCCATCACTGGTGTACTATGGATCATCACTGATGTACTATGGACCATCCCTGATGTACTGTGGATCATCACTGATGTACTATAGTTCATCACTGATGTACTATGGGCCATCACTGGTGTACTATGGATCATCACTGGTGTACTATGGATCATCACTGATGTACTATGGACCATCCCTGATGTACTGTGGATCATCACTGATGTACTGTGGATCATCACTGATGTACTATGGATCATCACTGATGTACTATGGGCCATCACTGGTGTACTATGGATCATCACTGATGTACTATGGATCATCACTGATGTACTATGGACCATCACTGATGTACTATGGACCATCACTGGTGTACTATGGATCATCACTGATGTACTGTGGATCATCACTGCTGTACTATGGACCATCCCTGATGTACTGTGGATCATCACTGATGTACTGTGGATCATCACTGATGTACTATAGTTCATCACTGATGTACTATGGGCCATCACTGGTGTACTATGGATCATCACTGGTGTACTATGGATCATCACTGATGTACTATGGACCATCCCTGATGTACTGTGGATCATCACTGATGTACTGTGGATCATCACTGATGTACTATGGATCATCACTGATGTACTGTGGATCATCACTGATGTACTATAGTTCATCACTGATGTACTATGGGCCATCACTGGTGTACTATGGATCATCACTGGTGTACTATGGATCATCACTGATGTACTATGGACCATCCCTGATGTACTGTGGATCATCACTGATGTACTATAGTTCATCACTGATGTACTATGGGCCATCACTGGTGTACTATGGATCATCACTGGTGTACTATGGATCATCACTGATGTACTATGGACCATCCCTGATGTACTGTGGATCATCACTGATGTACTGTGGATCATCACTGATGTACTATGGATCATCACTGATGTACTATGGGCCATCACTGGTGTACTATGGGCCATCACTGATGTACTATGGATCATCACTGGTGTACTATGGACCATCACTGATGTACTATGGATCATCACTGATCTACTATGGATCATCACTGATATACTGTGGACCATCCCTGATGTACTGTGGATCATCACTGATGTACTGTGGATCATCACTGAAGTATTGTGGATCATCACTGATGTACTGTGGATCATCACTGATGTACTGTGTATCATAACTGATGTACTGTGGATCATCACTGATGTACTATAGATCATCACTGATGTACTATAGATCATCACTGATGTACTATGGACCATCACTGGTGTACTGTGGATCATCACTGGTGTACTATGGACCATCCCTGATGTACTGTGGATCATCACTAATGTACTGTGGATCATCACTGATGTACTATAGTTCATCACTGATGTACTATGGGCCATCACTGGTGTACTATGGATCATCACTGGTGTACTATGGACCATCCCTGATGTACCGTGGATCATCACTGATGTACTGTGGATCATCACTGATGTACTATAGTTCATCACTGATGTACTATGGGCCATCACTGGTGTACTATGGATCATCACTGGTGTACTATGGATCATCACTGATGTACTATGGACCATCCCTGATGTACTGTGGATCATCACTGATGTACTATGGATCATCACTGATGTACTGTGGATCATCACTGATGTACTATAGTTCATCACTGATGTACTATGGGCCATCACTGGTGTACTATGGATCATCACTGGTGTACTATGGATCATGACTGATGTACTATGGACCATCCCTGATGTACTGTGGATCATCTCTGATGTACTATAGTTCATCACTGATGTACTATGGGCCATCACTGGTGTACTATGGATCATCACTGGTGTACTATGGATCATCACTGATGTACTATGGACCATCCCTGATGTACTGTGGATCATCACTGATGTACTGTGGATCATCACTGATGTACTATGGATCATCACTGATGTACTATGGGCCATCACTGGTGTACTATGGGCCATCACTGGTGTACTATGGATCATCACTGGTGTACTATGGACCATCACTGATGTACTATGGACCATCACTGATGTACTATGGATCATCACTGATATACTGTGGACCATCACTGATGTACTGTGGACCATCCCTGATGTACTGTGGATCATCACTGAAGTATTGTGGATCATCACTGATGTACTGTGGATCATCACTGATGTACTGTGGATCATCACTAATGTACTGTGGATCATAACTGATGTACTGTGGATCATCACTGGTGTACTATGGACCATCCCTGATGTACTGTGGATCATCACTGATGTACTGTGGATCATCACTGATGTACTATAGTTCATCACTGATGTACTATGGGCCATCACTGGTGTACTATGGATCATCACTGGTGTACTATGGATCATCACTGATGTACTATGGACCATCCCTGATGTACTGTGGATCATCACTGATGTACTGTGGATCATCACTGATGTACTATGGATCATCACTGATGTACTATGGGCCATCACTGGTGTACTATGGATCATCACTGATATACTATGGATCATCACTGATGTACTATGGACCATCACTGATGTACTATGGGCCATCACTGGTGTACTATGGATCATCACCGATGTACTGTGGACCATCCCTGATGTACTGTGGACCATCACTGATGTACTGTGGATCATCACTGATGTACTCTGGATCATCACTGATGTACTATAGATCATCACTGATGTACTATAGATCATCACTGATGTACTATGGACCATCACTGATGTATTATAGATCATCACTAATGTACTATGGGCCATCACTGGTGTACTATGGATCATCACTGGTGTACTATGGATCATCACTGATGTACTATAGATCATCACTGATGTACTATAGCTCATCACTGATGTACTATGGACCATCACTGGTGTACTATGGATCATCACTGGTGTACTGTGGATCATCACTGGTGTACTGTGGATCATCACTGGTGTACTATGGACCATCCCTGATGTACTGTGGATCATCACTGATGTACTGTGGATCATCACTGATGTACTATAGTTCATCACTGATGTACTATGGGCCATCACTGGTGTACTATGGATCATCACTGGTGTACTATGGATCATCACTGATGTACTATGGACCATCCCTGATGTACTGTGGATCATCACTGATGTACTGTGGATCATCACTGATGTACTATGGATCATCACTGATGTACTGTGGATCATCACTGATGTACTATAGTTCATCACTGATGTACTATGGGCCATCACTGGTGTACTATGGATCATCACTGGTGTACTATGGATCATCACTGATGTACTATGGACCATCCCTGATGTACTGTGGATCATCACTGATGTACTATAGTTCATCACTGATGTACTATGGGCCATCACTGGTGTACTGTGGATCATCACTGGTGTACTATGGATCATCACTGATGTACTATGGACCATCCCTGATGTACTGTGGATCATCACTGATGTACTGTGGATCATCACTGATGTACTATGGATCATCACTGATGTACTATAGTTCATCACTGATGTACTATGGGCCATCACTGGTGTACTATGGATCATCACTGGTGTACTATGGATCATCACTGATGTACTATGGACCATCCCTGATGTACTGTGGATCATCACTGATGTACTATGGGCCATCACTGGTGTACTATGGGCCATCACTGGTGTACTATGGATCATCACTGATGTACTATGGATCATCACTGATGTACTATGGACCATCACTGATGTACTATGGACCATCACTGGTGTACTATGGATCATCACTGATGTACTGTGGATCATCACTGGTGTACTATGGACCATCCCTGATGTACTGTGGATCATCACTGATGTACTGTGGATCATCACTGATGTACTATAGTTCATCACTGATGTACTATGGGCCATCACTGGTGTACTATGGATCATCACTGGTGTACTATGGATCATCACTGATGTACTATGGACCATCCCTGATGTACTGTGGATCATCACTGATGTACTGTGGATCATCACTGATGTACTATGGATCATCACTGATGTACTGTGGATCATCACTGATGTACTATAGTTCATCACTGATGTACTATGGGCCATCACTGGTGTACTATGGATCATCACTGGTGTACTATGGATCATCACTGATGTACTATGGACCATCCCTGATGTACTGTGGATCACTGGTGTACTATGGATCATCACTGATGTACTGTGGATCATCACTGGTGTACTATGGACCATCACTGATGTACTATGGGCCATCACTGGTGTACTATGGATCATCACCGATGTACTGTGGACCATCCCTGATGTACTGTGGACCATCACTGATGTACTGTGGATCATCACTGATGTACTATGGATCATCACTGATGTACTATAGATCATCACTGATGTACTATAGATCATCACTGATGTACTATGGACCATCACTGATGTACTATAGATCATCACTGATGTACTATGGACCATCACTGGTGTACTATGGATCATCACTGGTGTACTGTGGATCATCACTGGTGTACTATGGACCATCCCTGATGTACTGTGGATCATCACTGATGTACTATGGATCATCACTGATGTACTATGGATCATCACTGATGTACTATAGTTCATCACTGATGTACTATGGGCCATCACTGGTGTACTATGGATCATCACTGGTGTACTATGGATCATCACTGATGTACTATGGACCATCCCTGATGTACTGTGGATCATCACTGATGTACTGTGGATCATCACTGATGTACTATAGTTCATCACTGATGTACTATGGGCCATCACTGGTGTACTATGGATCATCACTGGTGTACTATGGATCATCACTGATGTACTATGGACCATCCCTGATGTACTGTGGATCATCACTGATGTACTATAGTTCATCACTGATGTACTATGGGCCATCACTGGTGTACTATGGATCATCACTGGTGTACTATGGATCATCACTGATGTACTATAGATCATCACTGATGTACTATAGTTCATCACTGATGTACTATAGATCATCACTGATGTACTATGGACCATCACTGGTGTACTATAGATCATCACTGATGTACTATGGACCATCATTGGTGTACTATGGATCATCACTGGTGTACTGTGGATCATCACTGGTGTACTATGGACCATCCCCGATGTACTGTGGATCATCACTGATGTACTGTGGATCATCACTGATGTACTATAGTTCATCACTGATGTACTATGGGCCATCACTGGTGTACTATGGATTATCACTGGTGTACTATGAATCATCACTGATGTACTATGGACCATCCCTGATGTACTGTGGATCATCACTGATGTACTGTGGATCATCACTGATGTACTATAGTTCATCACTGATGTACTATGGGCCATCACTGGTGTACTATGGATCATCACTGGTGTACTATGGGCCATCACTGGTGTACTATGGATCATCACTGATGTACTGTGGATCATCACTGATGTACTATGGACCATCCCTGATGTACTGTGGATCATCACTGATGTACTGTGGATCATCACTGATGTACTATAGTTCATCACTGATGTACTATGGGCCATCACTGGTGTACTATGGATCATCACTGGTGTACTATGGATCATCACTGATGTACTATGGACCATCCCTGATGTACTGTGGATCATCACTGATGTACTGTGGATCATCACTGATGTACTATGGATCATCACTGATGTACTATGGGCCATCACTGGTGTACTATGGATCATCACTGATATACTATGGATCATCACTGATGTACTATGGACCATCACTGATGTACTATGGGCCATCACTGGTGTACTATGGATCATCACCGATGTACTGTGGACCATCCCTGATGTACTGTGGACCATCACTGATGTACTGTGGATCATCACTGATGTACTCTGGATCATCACTGATGTACTATAGATCATCACTGATGTACTATAGATCATCACTGATGTACTATGGACCATCACTGATGTATTATAGATCATCACTAATGTACTATGGGCCATCACTGGTGTACTATGGATCATCACTGGTGTACTATGGATCATCACTGATGTACTATAGATCATCACTGATGTACTATAGCTCATCACTGATGTACTATGGACCATCACTGGTGTACTATGGATCATCACTGGTGTACTGTGGATCATCACTGGTGTACTGTGGATCATCACTGGTGTACTATGGACCATCCCTGATGTACTGTGGATCATCACTGATGTACTGTGGATCATCACTGATGTACTATAGTTCATCACTGATGTACTATGGGCCATCACTGGTGTACTATGGATCATCACTGGTGTACTATGGATCATCACTGATGTACTATGGACCATCCCTGATGTACTGTGGATCATCACTGATGTACTGTGGATCATCACTGATGTACTATGGATCATCACTGATGTACTGTGGATCATCACTGATGTACTATAGTTCATCACTGATGTACTATGGGCCATCACTGGTGTACTATGGATCATCACTGGTGTACTATGGATCATCACTGATGTACTATGGACCATCCCTGATGTACTGTGGATCATCACTGATGTACTATAGTTCATCACTGATGTACTATGGGCCATCACTGGTGTACTATGGATCATCACTGGTGTACTATGGATCATCACTGATGTACTATGGACCATCCCTGATGTACTGTGGATCATCACTGATGTACTGTGGATCATCACTGATGTACTATGGGCCATCACTGGTGTACTATGGACCATCCCTGATGTACTGTGGATCATCACTGATGTACTATAGTTCATCACTGATGTACTATGGGCCATCACTGGTGTACTGTGGATCATCACTGGTGTACTATGGATCATCACTGATGTACTATGGACCATCCCTGATGTACTGTGGATCATCACTGATGTACTGTGGATCATCACTGATGTACTATGGATCATCACTGATGTACTATAGTTCATCACTGATGTACTATGGGCCATCACTGGTGTACTATGGATCATCACTGGTGTACTATGGATCATCACTGATGTACTATGGACCATCCCTGATGTACTGTGGATCATCACTGATGTACTATGGGCCATCACTGGTGTACTATGGGCCATCACTGGTGTACTATGGATCATCACTGATGTACTATGGATCATCACTGATGTACTATGGACCATCACTGATGTACTATGGACCATCACTGGTGTACTATGGATCATCACTGATGTACTGTGGATCATCACTGGTGTACTATGGACCATCCCTGATGTACTGTGGATCATCACTGATGTACTGTGGATCATCACTGATGTACTATAGTTCATCACTGATGTACTATGGGCCATCACTGGTGTACTATGGATCATCACTGGTGTACTATGGATCATCACTGATGTACTATGGACCATCCCTGATGTACTGTGGATCATCACTGATGTACTGTGGATCATCACTGATGTACTATGGATCATCACTGATGTACTGTGGATCATCACTGATGTACTATAGTTCATCACTGATGTACTATGGGCCATCACTGGTGTACTATGGATCATCACTGGTGTACTATGGATCATCACTGATGTACTATGGACCATCCCTGATGTACTGTGGATCACTGGTGTACTATGGATCATCACTGATGTACTGTGGATCATCACTGGTGTACTATGGACCATCACTGATGTACTATGGGCCATCACTGGTGTACTATGGATCATCACCGATGTACTGTGGACCATCCCTGATGTACTGTGGACCATCACTGATGTACTGTGGATCATCACTGATGTACTATGGATCATCACTGATGTACTATAGATCATCACTGATGTACTATAGATCATCACTGATGTACTATGGACCATCACTGATGTACTATAGATCATCACTGATGTACTATGGACCATCACTGGTGTACTATGGATCATCACTGGTGTACTGTGGATCATCACTGGTGTACTATGGACCATCCCTGATGTACTGTGGATCATCACTGATGTACTATGGATCATCACTGATGTACTATGGATCATCACTGATGTACTATAGTTCATCACTGATGTACTATGGGCCATCACTGGTGTACTATGGATCATCACTGGTGTACTATGGATCATCACTGATGTACTATGGACCATCCCTGATGTACTGTGGATCATCACTGATGTACTGTGGATCATCACTGATGTACTATAGTTCATCACTGATGTACTATGGGCCATCACTGGTGTACTATGGATCATCACTGGTGTACTATGGATCATCACTGATGTACTATGGACCATCCCTGATGTACTGTGGATCATCACTGATGTACTATAGTTCATCACTGATGTACTATGGGCCATCACTGGTGTACTATGGATCATCACTGGTGTACTATGGATCATCACTGATGTACTATAGATCATCACTGATGTACTATAGTTCATCACTGATGTACTATAGATCATCACTGATGTACTATGGACCATCACTGGTGTACTATAGATCATCACTGATGTACTATGGACCATCATTGGTGTACTATGGATCATCACTGGTGTACTGTGGATCATCACTGGTGTACTATGGACCATCCCTGATGTACTGTGGATCATCACTGATGTACTGTGGATCATCACTGATGTACTATAGTTCATCACTGATGTACTATGGGCCATCACTGGTGTACTATGGATCATCACTGGTGTACTATGAATCATCACTGATGTACTATGGACCATCCCTGATGTACTGTGGATCATCACTGATGTACTGTGGATCATCACTGATGTACTATAGTTCATCACTGATGTACTATGGGCCATCACTGGTGTACTATGGATCATCACTGGTGTACTATGGGCCATCACTGGTGTACTATGGATCATCACTGATGTACTGTGGATCATCACTGATGTACTATAGTTCATCACTGATGTACTATGGGCCATCACTGGTGTACTATGGATCATCACTGGTGTACTATGGGCCATCACTGGTGTACTATGGATCATCACTGGTGTTCTATGGATCATCACTGATGTACTGTGGACCATCCCTGATGTACTGTGGATCATCACTGATGTACTGTGGATCATCACTGATGTACTATGGATCATCACTGATGTACTATGGGCCATCACTGGTGTACTATGGGACATCACTTGTGTACTATGGATCATCACTGATGTACTATGGATCATCACTGATATACTGTGGACCATCCCTGATGTACTGTGGATCATCACTGATGTACTGTGGATCATCACTGAAGTATTGTGGATCATCACTGATGTACTGTGGATCATCACTGATGTACTGTGTATCATAACTGATGTACTGTGGATCATCACTGATGTACTATAGATCATCACTGATGTACTATAGATCATCACTGATGTACTATGGACCATCACTGATGTACTATAGATCATCACTGATGTACTATGGACCATCACTGGTGTACTATGGATCATCACTGGTGTACTGTGGATCATCACTGGTGTACTATGGACCATCCCTGATGTACTGTGGATCATCACTGATGTACTGTGGATCATCACTGATGTACTATAGTTCATCACTGATGTACTATGGGCCATCACTGGTGTACTATGGATCATCACTGGTGTACTATGGATCATCACTGATGTACTATGGACCATCCCTGATGTACTGTGGATCATCACTGATGTACTGTGGATCATCACTGATGTACTATGGATCATCACTGATGTACTGTGGATCATCACTGATGTACTATAGTTCATCACTGATGTACTATGGGCCATCACTGGTGTACTATGGATCATCACTGGTGTACTATGGATCATCACTGATGTACTATGGACCATCCCTGATGTACTGTGGATCATCTCTGATGTACTATAGTTCATCACTGATGTACTATGGGCCATCACTGGTGTACTATGGATCATCACTGGTGTACTATGGATCATCACTGATGTACTATGGACCATCCCTGATGTACTGTGGATCATCACTGATGTACTGTGGATCATCACTGATGTACTATGGGCCATCACTGGTGTAGTATGGGCCATCACTGGTGTACTATGGATCATCACTGGTGTACTATGGACCATCACTGATGTACTATGGACCATCACTGATGTACTATGGATCATCACTGATATACTGTGGACCATCCCTGATGTACTGTGGATCATCACTGATGTACTGTGGATCATCACTGAAGTATTGTGGATCATCATTGATGTACTGTGGATCATCACTGATGTACTGTGTATCATAACTGATGTACTGTGGATCATCACTGATGTACTATAGATCATCACTGTTGTACTATAGATCATCACTGATGTACTATGGACCATCACTGGTGTACTGTGGATCATCACTGGTGTACTATGGACCATCCCTGATGTACTGTGGATCATCACTGATGTACTGTGGATCATCACTGATGTACTATAGTTCATCACTGATGTACTATGGGCCATCACTGGTGTACTATGGATCATCACTGGTGTACTATGGATCATCACTGATGTACTATGGACCATCCCTGATGTACTGTGGATCATCACTGATGTACTATGGATCATCACTGATGTACTGTGGATCATCACTGATGTACTATAGTTCATCACTGATGTACTATGGGCCATCACTGGTGTACTGTGGATCATCACTGGTGTACTATGGATCATGACTGATGTACTATGGACCATCCCTGATGTACTGTGGATCATCTCTGATGTACTATAGTTCATCACTGATGTACTATGGGCCATCACTGGTGTACTATGGATCATCACTGGTGTACTATGGATCATCACTGATGTACTATGGACCTTCCCTGATGTACTGTGGATCATCACTGATGTACTGTGGATCATCACTGATGTACTATGGATCATCACTGATGTACTATGGGCCATCACTGGTGTACTATGGGCCATCACTGGTGTACTATGGATCATCACTGGTGTACTATGAACCATCACTGATGTACTATGGACCATCACTGATGTACTATGGATCATCACTGATATACCGTGGACCATCACTGATGTACTGTTGACCATCCCTGATGTACTGTGGATCATCACTGAAGTATTGTGGATCATCACTGATGTACTGTGGATCATCACTGATGTACTGTGGATCATCACTAATGTACTGTGGATCATAACTGATGTACTGTGGATCATCACTGGTGTACTATGGACCATCCCTGATGTACTGTGGATCATCACTGATGTACTGTGGATCATCACTGATGTACTATAGTTCATCACTGATGTACTATGGGCCATCACTGGTGTACTATGGATCATCACTGGTGTACTATGGATCATCACTGATGTACTATGGACCATCGCTGATGTACTGTGGATCATCACTGATGTACTGTGGATCATCACTGATGTACTATGGATCATCACTGATGTACTATGGGCCATCACTGGTGTACTATGGATCATCACTGATGTACTATGGATCATCACTGATGTACTATGGACCATCACTGATGTACTATGGGCCATCACTGGTGTCATATGGATCATCACCGATGTACTGTGGACCATCCCTGATGTACTGTGGACCATCACTGATGTACTGTGGATCATCACTGATGTACTATGGATCATCACTGATGTACTATAGATCATCACTGATGTACTATAGATCATCACTGATGTACTATGGACCATCACTGATGTACTATAGATCATCACTGATGTACTATGGACCATCACTGATGTACTATGGACCATCACTGATGTACTATGGATCATCACTGATATACTGTGGACCATCACTGATGTACTGTGGACCATCCCTGATGTACTGTGGATCATCACTGAAGTATTGTGGATCATCACTGATGTACTGTGGATCATCACTGATGTACTGTGGATCATCACTAATGTACTGTGGATCATAACTGATGTACTGTGGATCATCACTGGTGTACTATGGACCATCCCTGATGTACTGTGGATCATCACTGATGTAATGTGGATCATCACTAATGTACTATAGTTCATCACTGATGTACTATGGGCCATCACTGGTGTACTATGGATCATCACTGGTGTACTATGGATCATCACTGATGTACTATGGACCATCCCTGATGTACTGTGGATCATCTCTGATGTACTATAGTTCATCACTGATGTACTATTGGCCATCACTGGTGTACTATGGATCATCACTGGTGTACTATGGATCATCACTGATGTACTATGGACCATCCCTGATGTACTGTGGATCATCACTGATGTACTGTGGATCATCACTGATGTACTATGGATCATCACTGATGTACTATGGGCCATCACTGGTGTACTATGGGCCATCACTGGTGTACTATGGATCATCACTGGTGTACTATGGACCATCACTGATGTACTATGGACCATCACTGATGTACTATGGATCATCACTGATATACTGTGGACCATCCCTGATGTACTGTGGATCATCACTGATGTACTGTGGATCATCACTGAAGTATTGTGGATCATCATTGATGTACTGTGGATCATCACTGATGTACTGTGTATCATAACTGATGTACTGTGGATCATCACTGATGTACTATAGATCATCACTGTTGTACTATAGATCATCACTGATGTACTATGGACCATCACTGGTGTACTGTGGATCATCACTGGTGTACTATGGACCATCCCTGATGTACTGTGGATCATCACTGATGTACTGTGGATCATCACTGATGTACTATAGTTCATCACTGATGTACTATGGGCCATCACTGGTGTACTATGGATCATCACTGGTGTACTATGGATCATCACTGATGTACTATGGACCATCCCTGATGTACTGTGGATCATCACTGATGTACTATGGATCATCACTGATGTACTGTGGATCATCACTGATGTACTATAGTTCATCACTGATGTACTATGGGCCATCACTGGTGTACTATGGATCATCACTGGTGTACTATGGATCATGACTGATGTACTATGGACCATCCCTGATGTACTGTGGATCATCTCTGATGTACTATAGTTCATCACTGATGTACTATGGGCCATCACTGGTGTACTATGGATCATCACTGGTGTACTATGGATCATCACTGATGTACTATGGACCTTCCCTGATGTACTGTGGATCATCACTGATGTACTGTGGATCATCACTGATGTACTATGGATCATCACTGATGTACTATGGGCCATCACTGGTGTACTATGGGCCATCACTGGTGTACTATGGATCATCACTGGTGTACTATGAACCATCACTGATGTACTATGGACCATCACTGATGTACTATGGATCATCACTGATATACCGTGGACCATCACTGATGTACTGTGGACCATCCCTGATGTACTGTGGATCATCACTGAAGTATTGTGGATCATCACTGATGTACTGTGGATCATCACTGATGTACTGTGGATCATCACTAATGTACTGTGGATCATAACTGATGTACTGTGGATCATCACTGGTGTACTATGGACCATCCCTGATGTACTGTGGATCATCACTGATGTACTGTGGATCATCACTGATGTACTATAGTTCATCACTGATGTACTATGGGCCATCACTGGTGTACTATGGATCATCACTGGTGTACTATGGATCATCACTGATGTACTATGGACCATCCCTGATGTACTGTGGATCATCACTGATGTACTGTGGATCATCACTGATGTACTATGGATCATCACTGATGTACTATGGGCCATCACTGGTGTACTATGGATCATCACTGATGTACTATGGATCATCAATGATGTACTATGGACCATCACTGATGTACTATGGGCCATCACTGGTGTCATATGGATCATCACCGATGTACTGTGGACCATCCCTGATGTACTGTGGACCATCACTGATGTACTGTGGATCATCACTGATGTACTATGGATCATCACTGATGTACTATAGATCATCACTGATGTACTATAGATCATCACTGATGTACTATGGACCATCACTGATGTACTATAGATCATCACTGATGTACTATGGACCATCACTGATGTACTATGGACCATCACTGATGTACTATGGATCATCACTGATATACTGTGGACCATCACTGATGTACTGTGGACCATCCCTGATGTACTGTGGATCATCACTGAAGTATTGTGGATCATCACTGATGTACTGTGGATCATCACTGATGTACTGTGGATCATCACTAATGTACTGTGGATCATAACTGATGTACTGTGGATCATCACTGGTGTACTATGGACCATCCCTGATGTACTGTGGATCATCACTGATGTACTGTGGATCATCACTGATGTACTATAGTTCATCACTGATGTACTATGGGCCATCACTGGTGTACTATGGATCATCACTGGTGTACTATGGATCATCACTGATGTACTATGGGCCATCACTGGTGTACTATGGATCATCCCTGGTGTACTATGGATCATCACTGATGTACTATGGACCATCCCTGATGTACTGTGGATCATCACTGATGTACTGTGGATCATCACTGATGTACTATGGATCATCACTGATGTACTATGGGCCATCACTGGTGTACTATGGGCCATCACTGGTGTACTATGGATCATCACTGGTGTACTATGGACCATCACTGATGTACTATGGACCATCACTGATGTACTATGGATCATCACTGATATACTGTGGACCATCACTGATGTACTGTGGACCATCCCTGATGTACTGTGGATCATCACTGAAGTATTGTGGATCATCACTGATGTACTGTGGATCATCACTGATGTACTGTGGATCATCACTAATGTACTGTGGATCATAACTGATGTACTGTGGATCATCACTGGTGTACTATGGACCATCCCTGATGTACTGTGGATCATCACTGATGTACTGTGGATCATCACTGATGTACTATAGTTCATCACTGATGTACTATGGGCCATCACTGGTGTACTATGGATCATCACTGGTGTACTATGGATCATCACTGATGTACTATGGACCATCCCTGATGTACTGTGGATCATCACTGATGTACTGTGGATCATCACTGATGTACTATGGATCATCACTGATGTACTATGGGCCATCACTGGTGTACTATGGATCATCACTGATATACTATGGATCATCACTGATATACTATGGACCATCACTGATGTACTATGTGCCATCACTGGTGTACTATGGATCATCACCGATGTACTGTGGACCATCCCTGATGTACTGTGGACCATCACTGATGTACTGTGGATCATCACTGATGTACTCTGGATCATCACTGATGTACTATAGATCATCACTGATGTACTATAGATCATCACTGATGTACTATGGACCATCACTGATGTACTATAGATCATCACTGATGTACTATGGACCATCACTGGTGTACTATGGATCATCACTGGTGTACTGTGGATCATCACTGGTGTACTATGGACCATCCCTGATGTACTGTGGATCATCACTGATGTACTGTGGATCATCACTGATGTACTATAGTTCATCACTGATATACTGTGGGCCATCACTGGTGTACTATGGATCATCACTGGTGTACTATGGATCATCACTGATGTACTATGGACCATCCCTGATGTACTGTGGATCATCACTGATGTACTGTGGATCATCACTGATGTACTATGGATCATCACTGATGTACTGTGGATCATCACTGATGTACTATAGTTCATCACTGATGTACTATGGGCCATCACTGGTGTACTATGGATCATCACTGGTGTACTATGGATCATCACTAATGTACAATGGGCCATCACTGGTGTACTATGGATCATCACTGGTGTACTATGGATCATCACTGATGTACTATAGATCATCACTGATGTACTATAGCTCATCACTGATGTACTATGGACCATCACTGATGTACTATGGACCATCACTGATGTACTATGGATCATCACTGATATACTGTGGACCATCACTGATGTACTGTGGACCATCCCTGATGTACTGTGGATCATCACTGAAGTATTGTGGATCATCACTGATGTACTGTGGATCATCACTGATGTACTGTGGATCATCACTAATGTACTGTGGATCATAACTGATGTACTGTGGATCATCACTGGTGTACTATGGACCATCCCTGATGTACTGTGGATCATCACTGATGTACTGTGGATCATCACTGATGTACTATAGTTCATCACTGATGTACTATGGGCCATCACTGGTGTACTATGGATCATCACTGGTGTACTATGGATCATCACTGATGTACTATGGACCATCCCTGATGTACTGTGGATCATCACTGATGTACTGTGGATCATCACTGATGTACTATGGATCATCACTGATGTACTATGGGCCATCACTGGTGTACTATGGGCCATCACTGGTGTACTATGGATCATCACTGGTGTACTATGGACCATCACTGATGTACTATGGACCATCACTGATGTACTATGGATCATCACTGATATACTGTGGACCATCACTGATGTACTGTGGACCATCCCTGATGTACTGTGGATCATCACTGAAGTATTGTGGATCATCACTGATGTACTGTGGATCATCACTGATGTACTGTGGATCATCACTAATGTACTGTGGATCATAACTGATGTACTGTGGATCATCACTGGTGTACTATGGACCATCCCTGATGTACTGTGGATCATCACTGATGTACTGTGGATCATCACTGATGTACTATAGTTCATCACTGATGTACTATGGGCCATCACTGGTGTACTATGGATCATCACTGGTGTACTATGGATCATCACTGATGTACTATGGACCATCCCTGATGTACTGTGGATCATCACTGATGTACTGTGGATCATCACTGATGTACTATGGACCATCACTGATGTACTATAGATCATCACTGATGTACTATGGACCATCACTGATGTACTATGGACCATCACTGATGTACTATGGATCATCACTGATATACTGTGGACCATCACTGGTGTACTATGGATCATCACCGATGTACTGTGGACCATCCCTGATGTACTGTGGACCATCACTGATGTACTGTGGATCATCACTGATGTACTCTGGATCATCACTGATGTACTATGGATCATCACTGATGTACTATGGGCCATCACTGGTGTACTATGGATCATCACTGATGTACTATAGATCATCACTGATGTACTATGGACCATCACTGATGTACTATGGGCCATCACTGGTGTACTGTGGATCATCACTGGTGTACTATGGACCATCCCTGATGTACTGTGGATCATCACTGATGTACTGTGGATCATCACTGATGTACTATAGTTCATCACTGATATACTGTGGGCCATCACTGGTGTACTATGGATCATCACTGGTGTACTATGGACCATCACTGATGTACTATAGATCATCACTGATGTACTGTGGATCATCACTGATGTACTGTGGATCATCACTGATGTACTATGGATCATCACTGATGTACTGTGGATCATCACTGATGTACTATAGTTCATCACTGATGTACTATGGGCCATCACTGGTGTACTATGGATCATCACTGGTGTACTATGGATCATCACTAATGTACTATGGGCCATCACTGGTGTACTATGGATCATCACTGGTGTACTATGGATCATCACTGATGTACTATAGATCATCACTGATGTACTATAGCTCATCACTGATGTACTATGGACCATCACTGATGTACTATAGATCATGACTGATGTACTATGGACCATCACTGGTGTACTATGGATCATCACTGATATACTATGGATCATCACTGATGTACTATGGACCATCACTGATGTACTATGGGCCATCACTGGTGTACTATGGATCATCACCGATGTACTGTGGACCATCCCTGATGTACTGTGGACCATCACTGATGTACTGTGGATCATCACTGATGTACTCTGGATCATCACTGATGTACTATAGATCATCACTGATGTACTATAGATCATCACTGATGTACTATGGACCATCACTGATGTACTATAGATCATCACTGATGTACTATGGACCATCACTGGTGTACTATGGATCATCACTGGTGTACTGTGGATCATCACTGGTGTACTATGGACCATCCCTGATGTACTGTGGATCATCACTGATGTACTGTGGATCATCACTGATGTACTATAGTTCATCACTGATATACTGTGGGCCATCACTGGTGTACTATGGATCATCACTGGTGTACTGTGGATCATCACTGATGTACTGTGGATCATCACTGATGTACTATGGATCATCACTGATGTACTATGGGCCATCACTTGTGTACTATGGATCATCACTGATGTACTATGGATCATCACTGATGTACTATGGATCATCACTGATGTACTATGGACCATCACTGGTGTACTATGGATCATCACTGGTGTACTATGGATCATCACTAATGTACTATGGGCCATCACTGGTGTACTATGGATCATCACTGGTGTACTATGGATCATCACTGATGTACTATAGATCATCACTGATGTACTATAGCTCATCACTGATGTACTATGGACCATCACTGATGTACTATAGATCATGACTGATGTACTATGGACCATCACTGGTGTACTATGGATCATCACTGGTGTACTGTGGATCATCACTGGTGTACTATGGATCATCACTGATATACTGTGGACCATCACTGATGTACTGTGGACCATCCCTGATGTACTGTGGATCATCACTGAAGTATTGTGGATCATCACTGATGTACTATGGGCCATCACTGATGTACTGTGGATCATCACTAATGTACTGTGGATCATAACTGATGTACTGTGGATCATCACTGGTGTACTATGGACCATCCCTGATGTACTGTGGATCATCACTGATGTACTGTGGATCATCACTGATGTACTATGGACCATCCCTGATGTACTGTGGATCATCACTGATGTACTGTGGATCATCACTGATGTACTATAGTTCATCACTGATGTACTATGGGCCATCACTGGTGTACTATGGATCATCACTGGTGTACTATGGATCATCACTGATGTACTATGGACCATCCCTGATGTACTGTGGATCATCACTGATGTACTGTGGATCATCACTGATGTACTATGGATCATCACTGATGTACTATGGGCCATCACTGGTGTACTATGGGCCATCACTGGTGTACTATGGATCATCACTGGTGTACTATGGACCATCACTGATGTACTATGGACCATCACTGATGTACTATGGGCCATCACTGGTGTCATATGGATCATCACCGATGTACTGTGGACCATCCCTGATGTACTGTGGACCATCACTGATGTACTGTGGATCATCACTGATGTACTATAGTTCATCACTGATGTACTATGGGCCATCACTGGTGTACTATGGATCATCACTGGTGTACTATGGATCATCACTAATGTACTATGGGCCATCACTGGTGTACTATGGATCATCACTGATGTACTATGGACCATCACTGATGTACTATAGATCATCACTGATGTACTATGGACCATCACTGGTGTACTATGGATCATCACTGGTGTACTGTGGATCATCACTGGTGTACTGTGGATCATCACTGGTGTACTATGGACCATCCCTGATGTACTGTGGATCATCACTGATGTACTGTGGATCATCACTGATGTACTATAGTTCATCACTGATGTACTATGGGCCATCACTGGTGTACTATGGATCATCACTGGTGTACTATGGATCATCACTGATGTACTATGGACCATCCCTGATGTACTGTGGATCATCACTGATGTACTGTGGATCATCACTGATGTACTATGGATCATCACTGATGTACTGTGGATCATCACTGATGTACTATAGTTCATCACTGATGTACTATGGGCCATCACTGGTGTACTATGGATCATCACTGGTGTACTATGGATCATCACTGATGTACTATGGACCATCCCTGATGTACTGTGGATCATCACTGATGTACTATAGTTCATCACTGATGTACTATGGGCCATCACTGGTGTACTATGGATCATCACTGGTGTACTATGGATCATCACTGATGTACTATGGACCATCCCTGATGTACTGTGGATCATCACTGATGTACTGTGGATCATCACTGATGTACTATGGATCATCACTGATGTACTATGGGCCATCACTGGTGTACTATGGGCCATCACTGGTGTACTATGGATCATCACTGGTGTACTATGGACCATCACTGGTGTACTATGGATCATCACTGATGTACTATGGATCATCACTGATGTACTATAGATCATCACTTATGTACTATAGCTCATCACTGATGTACTATGGACCATCACTGATGTACTATAGATCATCACTGATGTACTATGGACCATCACTGGTGTACTATGGATCATCACTGGTGTACTGTGGATCATCACTGGTGTACTGTGGATCATCACTGGTGTACTATGGACCATCCCTGATGTACTGTGGATCATCACTGATGTACTGTGGATCATCACTGATGTACTATAGTTCATCACTGATGTACTATGGGCCATCACTGGTGTACTATGGATCATCACTGGTGTACTATGGATCATCACTGATGTACTGTGGATCATCACTGATATACTATAGTTCATCACTGATGTACTATAGTTCATCACTGATGTACTATGGGCCATCACTGGTGTACTATGGATCATCACCGATGTACTGTGGACCATCCCTGATGTACTGTGGATCATCACTGGTGTACTATGGACCATCCCTGATGTACTGTGGATCATCACTGATGTACTGTGGATCATCACTGATGTACTATAGTTCATCACTGATGTACTATGGGCCATCACTGGTGTACTATGGATCATCACTGGTGTACTATGGATCATCACTGATGTACTATGGACCATCCCTGATGTACTGTGGATCATCACTGATGTACTGTGGATCATCACTGATGTACTGTGGATCATCACTGATGTACTATGGATCATCACTGATGTACTATGGATCATCACTGATGTACTATAGTTCATCACTGATGTACTATGGGCCATCACTGGTGTACTATGGATCATCACTGGTGTACTATGGATCATCACTGATGTACTATGGACCATCCCTGATGTACTGTGGATCATCACTGATGTACTGTGGATCATCACTGATGTACTATAGTTCATCACTGATGTACTATGGGCCATCACTGGTGTACTATGGATCATCACTGGTGTACTATGGATCATCACTGATGTACTATGGACCATCCCTGATGTACTGTGGATCATCACTGATGTACTATAGTTCATCACTGATGTACTATGGGCCATCACTGCTGTACTATGGATCATCACTGGTGTACTATGGATCATCACTGATGTACTATAGATCATCACTGATGTACTATAGTTCATCACTGATGTACTATAGATCATCACTGATGTACTATGGACCATCACTGGTGTACTATAGATCATCACTGATGTACTATGGACCATCACTGGTGTACTATGGATCATCACTGGTGTACTGTGGATCATCACTGGTGTACTATGGACCATCCCTGATGTACTGTGGATCATCACTGATGTACTGTGGATCATCACTGATGTACTATAGTTCATCACTGATGTACTATGGGCCATCACTGGTGTACTATGGATCATCACTGGTGTACTATGAATCATCACTGATGTACTATGGACCATCCCTGATGTACTGTGGATCATCACTGATGTACTGTGGATCATCACTGATGTACTATAGTTCATCACTGATGTACTATGGGCCATCACTGGTGTACTATGGATCATCACTGGTGTACTATGGGCCATCACTGGTGTACTATGGATCATCACTGATGTACTGTGGATCATCACTGATGTACTATAGTTCATCACTGATGTACTATGGGCCATCACTGGTGTACTATGGATCATCACTGGTGTACTATGGGCCATCACTGGTGTACTATGGATCATCACTGGTGTACTATGGATCATCACTGATGTACTGTGGACCATCCCTGATGTACTGTGGATCATCACTGATGTACTGTGGATCATCACTGATGTACTATGGATCATCACTGATGTACTATGGGCCATCACTGGTGTACTATGGGACATCACTGGTGTACTATGGATCATCACTGATGTACTATGGATCATCACTGATATACTGTGGACCATCCCTGATGTACTGTGGATCATCACTGATGTACTGTGGATCATCACTGAAGTATTGTGGATCATCACTGATGTACTGTGGATCATCACTGATGTACTGTGGATCATCACTGATGTACTGTGTATCATAACTGATGTACTGTGGATCATCACTGATGTACTATAGATCATCACTGATGTACTATAGATCATCACTGATGTACTATGGACCATCACTGATGTACTATAGATCATCACTGATGTACTATGGACCATCACTGGTGTACTATGGATCATCACTGGTGTACTGTGGATCATCACTGGTGTACTATGGACCATCCCTGATGTACTGTGGATCATCACTGATGTACTGTGGATCATCACTGATGTACTATAGTTCATCACTGATGTACTATGGGCCATCACTGGTGTACTATGGATCATCACTGGTGTACTATGGATCATCACTGATGTACTATGGACCATCCCTGATGTACTGTGGATCATCACTGATGTACTGTGGATCATCACTGATGTACTGTGGATCATCACTGATGTACTATGGATCATCACTGATGTACTATGGGCCATCACTGGTGTACTATGGGCCATCACTGGTGTACTATGGATCATCACTGGTGTACTATGGATCATCAGTGATGTACTATGGACCATCCCTGATGTACTGTGGATCATCTCTGATGTACTATAGTTCATCACTGATGTACTATGGGCCATCACTGGTGTACTATGGATCATCACTGGTGTACTATGGATCATCACTGATGTACTATGGACCATCCCTGATGTACTGTGGATCATCACTGATGTACTGTGGATCATCACTGATGTACTATGGATCATCACTGATGTACTATGGGCCATCACTGGTGTACTATGGGCCATCACTGGTGTACTATGGATCATCACTGGTGTACTATGGACCATCACTGATGTACTATGGACCATCACTGATGTACTATGGATCATCACTGATATACTGTGGACCATCCCTGATGTACTGTGGATCATCACTGATGTACTGTGGATCATCACTGAAGTATTGTGGATCATCATTGATGTACTGTGGATCATCACTGATGTACTGTGTATCATAACTGATGTACTGTGGATCATCACTGATGTACTATAGATCATCACTGTTGTACTATAGATCATCACTGATGTACTATGGACCATCACTGGTGTACTGTGGATCATCACTGGTGTACTATGGACCATCCCTGATGTACTGTGGATCATCACTGATGTACTGTGGATCATCACTGATGTACTATAGTTCATCACTGATGTACTATGGGCCATCACTGGTGTACTATGGATCATCACTGGTGTACTATGGATCATCACTGATGTACTATGGACCATCCCTGATGTACTGTGGATCATCACTGATGTACTATGGATCATCACTGATGTACTGTGGATCATCACTGATGTACTATAGTTCATCACTGATGTACTATGGGCCATCACTGGTGTACTATGGATCATCACTGGTGTACTATGGATCATGATTGATGTACTATGGACCATCCCTGATGTACTGTGGATCATCTCTGATGTACTATAGTTCATCACTGATGTACTATGGGCCATCACTGGTGTACTATGGATCATCACTGGTGTACTATGGATCATCACTGATGTACTATGGACCTTCCCTGATGTACTGTGGATCATTACTGATGTACTGTGGATCATCACTGATGTACTATGGATCATCACTGATGTACTATGGGCCATCACTGGTGTACTATGGGCCATCACTGGTGTACTATGGATCATCACTGGTGTACTATGGACCATCACTGATGTACTATAGATCATCACTGATGTACTATGGACCATCACTGGTGTACTATGGATCATCACTGGTGTACTGTGGATCATCACTGGTGTACTGTGGATCATCACTGGTGTACTATGGACCATCCCTGATGTACTGTGGATCATCACTGATGTACTGTGGATCATCACTGATGTACTATAGTTCATCACTGATGTACTATGGGCCATCACTGGTGTACTATGGATCATCACTGGTGTACTATGGATCATCACTGATGTACTGTGGATCATCACTGATATACTATAGTTCATCACTGATGTACTATAGTTCATCACTGATGTACTATGGGCCATCACTGGTGTACTATGGATCATCACCGATGTACTGTGGACCATCCCTGATGTACTGTGGATCATCACTGGTGTACTATGGACCATCCCTGATGTACTGTGGATCATCACTGATGTACTGTGGATCATCACTGATGTACTATAGTTCATCACTGATGTACTATGGGCCATCACTGGTGTACTATGGATCATCACTGGTGTACTATGGATCATCACTGATGTACTATGGACCATCCCTGATGTACTGTGGATCATCACTGATGTACTGTGGATCATCACTGATGTACTGTGGATCATCACTGATGTACTATGGATCATCACTGATGTACTATGGATCATCACTGATGTACTATAGTTCATCACTGATGTACTATAGTTCATCACTGATGTACTATGGATCATCACTGGTGTACTATGGATCATCACTGATGTACTATGGACCATCCCTGATGTACTGTGGATCATCACTGATGTACTGTGGATCATCACTGATGTACTATAGTTCATCACTGATGTACTATGGGCCATCACTGGTGTACTATGGATCATCACTGGTGTACTATGGATCATCACTGATGTACTATGGACCATCCCTGATGTACTGTGGATCATCACTGATGTACTATAGTTCATCACTGATGTACTATGGGCCATCACTGCTGTACTATGGATCATCACTGGTGTACTATGGATCATCACTGATGTACTATAGATCATCACTGATGTACTATAGTTCATCACTGATGTACTATAGATCATCACTGATGTACTATGGACCATCACTGGTGTACTATAGATCATCACTGATGTACTATGGACCATCACTGGTGTACTATGGATCATCACTGGTGTACTGTGGATCATCACTGGTGTACTATGGACCATCCCTGATGTACTGTGGATCATCACTGATGTACTGTGGATCATCACTGATGTACTATAGTTCATCACTGATGTACTATGGGCCATCACTGGTGTACTATGGATCATCACTGGTGTACTATGAATCATCACTGATGTACTATGGACCATCCCTGATGTACTGTGGATCATCACTGATGTACTGTGGATCATCACTGATGTACTATAGTTCATCACTGATGTACTATGGGCCATCACTGGTGTACTATGGATCATCACTGGTGTACTATGGGCCATCACTGGTGTACTATGGATCATCACTGATGTACTGTGGATCATCACTGATGTACTATAGTTCATCACTGATGTACTATGGGCCATCACTGGTGTACTATGGATCATCACTGGTGTACTATGGGCCATCACTGGTGTACTATGGATCATCACTGGTGTACTATGGATCATCACTGATGTACTGTGGACCATCCCTGATGTACTGTGGATCATCACTGATGTACTGTGGATCATCACTGATGTACTATGGATCATCACTGATGTACTATGGGCCATCACTGGTGTACTATGGGACATCACTGGTGTACTATGGATCATCACTGATGTACTATGGATCATCACTGATATACTGTGGACCATCCCTGATGTACTGTGGATCATCACTGATGTACTGTGGATCATCACTGAAGTATTGTGGATCATCACTGATGTACTGTGGATCATCACTGATGTACTGTGGATCATCACTGATGTACTGTGTATCATAACTGATGTACTGTGGATCATCACTGATGTACTATAGATCATCACTGATGTACTATAGATCATCACTGATGTACTATGGACCATCACTGATGTACTATAGATCATCACTGATGTACTATGGACCATCACTGGTGTACTATGGATCATCACTGGTGTACTGTGGATCATCACTGGTGTACTATGGACCATCCCTGATGTACTGTGGATCATCACTGATGTACTGTGGATCATCACTGATGTACTATAGTTCATCACTGATGTACTATGGGCCATCACTGGTGTACTATGGATCATCACTGGTGTACTATGGATCATCACTGATGTACTATGGACCATCCCTGATGTACTGTGGATCATCACTGATGTACTGTGGATCATCACTGATGTACTATGGATCATCACTGATGTACTATGGGCCATCACTGGTGTACTATGGGCCATCACTGGTGTACTATGGATCATCACTGGTGTACTATGGATCATCACTGATGTACTATGGACCATCCCTGATGTACTGTGGATCATCTCTGATGTACTATAGTTCATCACTGATGTACTATGGGCCATCACTGGTGTACTATGGATCATCACTGGTGTACTATGGATCATCACTGATGTACTATGGACCATCCCTGATGTACTGTGGATCATCACTGATGTACTGTGGATCATCACTGATGTACTATGGATCATCACTGATGTACTATGGGCCATCACTGGTGTACTATGGGCCATCACTGGTGTACTATGGATCATCACTGGTGTACTATGGACCATCACTGATGTACTATGGACCATCACTGATGTACTATGGATCATCACTGATATACTGTGGACCATCCCTGATGTACTGTGGATCATCACTGATGTACTGTGGATCATCACTGAAGTATTGTGGATCATCATTGATGTACTGTGGATCATCACTGATGTACTGTGTATCATAACTGATGTACTGTGGATCATCACTGATGTACTATAGATCATCACTGTTGTACTATAGATCATCACTGATGTACTATGGACCATCACTGGTGTACTGTGGATCATCACTGGTGTACTATGGACCATCCCTGATGTACTGTGGATCATCACTGATGTACTGTGGATCATCACTGATGTACTATAGTTCATCACTGATGTACTATGGGCCATCACTGGTGTACTATGGATCATCACTGGTGTACTATGGATCATCACTGATGTACTATGGACCATCCCTGATGTACTGTGGATCATCACTGATGTACTATGGATCATCACTGATGTACTGTGGATCATCACTGATGTACTATAGTTCATCACTGATGTACTATGGGCCATCACTGGTGTACTATGGATCATCACTGGTGTACTATGGATCATGACTGATGTACTATGGACCATCCCTGATGTACTGTGGATCATCTCTGATGTACTATAGTTCATCACTGATGTACTATGGGCCATCACTGGTGTACTATGGATCATCACTGGTGTACTATGGATCATCACTGATGTACTATGGACCTTCCCTGATGTACTGTGGATCATTACTGATGTACTGTGGATCATCACTGATGTACTATGGATCATCACTGATGTACTATGGGCCATCACTGGTGTACTATGGGCCATCACTGGTGTACTATGGATCATCACTGGTGTACTATGGACCATCACTGATGTACTATGGACCATCACTGATGTACTATGGATCATCATTGATATACTGTGGACCATCACTGATGTACTGTGGACCATCCCTGATGTACTGTGGATCATCACTGAAGTATTGTGGATCATCACTGATGTACTGTGGATCATCACTGATGTACTGTGGATCATCACTAATGTACTGTGGATCATAACTGATGTACTGTGGATCATCACTGGTGTACTATGGACCATCCCTGATGTACTGTGGATCATCACTGATGTACTGTGGATCATCACTGATGTACTATAGTTCATCACTGATGTACTATGGGCCATCACTGGTGTACTATGGATCATCACTGGTGTACTATGGATCATCACTGATGTACTATGGACCATCCCTGATGTACTGTGGATCATCACTGATGTACTGTGGATCATCACTGATGTACTATGGATCATCACTGATGTACTATGGGCCATCACTGGTGTACTATGGATCATCACTGATGTACTATGGATCATCACTGATGTACTATGGACCATCACTGATGTACTATGGGCCATCACTGGTGTACTATGGATCATCACTGATGTACTGTGGACCATCCCTGATGTACTGTGGACCATCACTGATGTACTGTGGATCATCACTGATGTACTATAGATCATCACTGATGTACTATAGATCATCACTGATGTACTATGGACCATCACTGATGTACTATAGATCATCACTGATGTACTATGGACCATCACTGATGTACTATGGACCATCACTGATGTACTATGGATCATCACTGATATACTGTGGACCATCACTGATGTACTGTGGACCATCCCTGATGTACTGTGGATCATCACTGAAGTATTGTGGATCATCACTGATGTACTGTGGATCATCACTGATGTTCTGTGGATCATCACTAATGTACTGTGGATCATAACTGATGTACTGTGGATCATCACTGGTGTACTATGGACCATCCCTGATGTACTGTGGATCATCACTGATGTACTGTGGATCATCACTGATGTACTATAGTTCATCACTGATGTACTATAGGCCATCACTGGTGTACTATGGATCATCACTGGTGTACTATGGATCATCACTGATGTACTATGGACCATCCCTGATGTACTGTGGATCATCACTGATGTACTGTGGATCATCACTGATGTACTATGGATCATCACTGATGTACTATGGGCCATCACTGGTGTACTATGGATCATCACTGATGTACTATGGATCATCACTGATGTACTATGGACCATCACTGATGTACTATGGGCCATCACTGGTGTACTATGGATCATCACCGATGTACTGTGGACCATCCCTGATGTACTGTGGACCATCCCTGATGTACTGTGGACCATCACTGATGTACTGTGGATCATCACTGATGTACTATGGATCATCACTGATGTACTATAGATCATCACTGATGTACTATAGATCATCACTGATGTACTATGGACCATCACTGATGTTCTATAGATCATCACTGATGTACTATGGACCATCACTGGTGTACTATGGATCATCACTGGTGTACTGTGGATCATCACTGGTGTACTATGGACCATCCCTGATGTACTGTGGATCATCACTGATGTACTGTGGATCATCACTGATGTACTATAGTTCATCACTGATATACTGTGGGCCATCACTGGTGTACTATGGATCATCACTGGTGTACTATGGATCATCACTGATGTACTATAGACCATCCCTGATGTACTGTGGATCATCACTGATGTACTGTGGATCATCACTGATGTACTATGGATCATCACTGATGTACTGTGGATCATCACTGATGTACTATAGTTCATCACTGATGTACTATGGGCCATCACTGGTGTACTATGGATCATCACTGGTGTACTATGGATCATCACTGATGTACTATGGGCCATCACTGGTGTACTATGGATCATCACTGGTGTACTATGGATCATCACTGATGTACTATAGATCATCACTGATGTACTATAGCTCATCACTGATGTACTATGGACCATCACTGATGTACTATAGATCATCACTGATGTACTATGGACCATCACTGGTGTACTATGGATCATCACTGGTGTACTGTGGATCATCACTGGTGTACTATGGACCATCACTGATGTACTGTGGATCATCACTGATGTACTATAGTTCATCACTGATGTACTATGGGCCATCACTGGTGTACTATGGATCATCACTGGTGTACTATGGATCATCACTGATGTACTATGGACCATCCCTGATGTACTGTGGATCATCACTGATGTACTGTGGATCATCACTGATGTACTATGGATCATCACTGATGTACTGTGGATCATCACTGATGTACTATAGATCATCACTGATGTACTATAGTTCATCACTGATGTACTATGGGCCATCACTGGTGTACTATGGATCATTACTGGTGTACTATGGATCATCACTGATGTACTATGGACCATCCCTGATGTACTGTGGATCATCACTGATGTACTATAGTTCATCACTGATGTACTATGGGCCATCACTGGTGTACTATGGATCATCACTGGTGTACTATGGATCATCACTGATGTACTATGGACCATCCCTGATGTACTGTGGATCATCACTGATGTACTGTGGATCATCACTGATGTACTATGGATCATCACTGATGTACTATGGGCCATCTCTGGTGTACTATGGGCCATCACTGGTGTACTATGGATCATCACTGGTGTACTATGGACCATCACTGATGTACTATGGACCATCACTGATGTACTATGGATCATCACTGATATACTGTGGACCATCCCTGATGTACTGTGGATCATCACTGATGTACTGTGGATCATCACTGAAGTATTGTGGATCATCACTGATGTACTGTGGATCATCACTGATGTACTGTGTATCATAACTGATGTATTGTGGATCATCACTGATGTACTATAGATCATCACTGATGTACTATAGATCATCACTGATGGACTATGGACCATCACTGATGTACTATAGATCATCACTGATGTACTATGGACCATCACTGGTGTACTATGGATCATCACTGGTGTACTGTGGATCATCACTGGTGTACTATGGACCATCCCTGATGTACTGTGGATCATCACTGATGTACTGTGGATCATCTCTGATGTACTATAGTTCATCACTGATGTACTATGGGCCATCACTGGTGTACTATCAATCATCACTAGTGTACTGTGGATCATCACTGGTGTACTATGGACCATCCCTGATGTCCTGTGGATCATCACTGATGTACTGTGGATCATCACTGCTGTACTATGGATCATCACTGATGTACTATGGGCCATCACTGATGTACTATGGGCCATCACTGGTGTACTATGGGCCATCACTGGTGTACTATGGATCATCACTGGTGTACTATGGACCATCACTGATGTACTATGGACCATCACTGATGTACTATGGATCATCACTGATATACTGTGGACCATCCCTGATCTACTGTGGATCATCACTGATGTACTGTGGATCATCACTGAAGTATTGTGGATCATCACTGATGTACTGTGGATCATCACTGATGTACTGTGTATCATAACTGATGTACTGTGGATCATCACTGATGTACTATAGATCATCACTGGTGTACTATAGATCATCACTGATGTACTATGGACCATCACTGATGTACTATAGATCATCACTGATGTACTATGGACCATCACTGGTGTACTATGGATCATCACTGGTGTACTGTGGATCATCACTGGTGTACTATGGACCATCCCTGATGTACTGTGGATCATCACTGATGTACTGTGGATCATCACTGATGTACTATAGTTCATCACTGACGTACTATGGGCCATCACTGGTGTACTATGGATCATCACTGGTGTACTATGGATCATCACTGATGTACTATGGACCATCCCTGATGTACTGTGGATCATCACTGATGTACTGTGGATCATCACTGGTGTACTATGGACCATCCCTGATGTACTGTGGATCATCACTGATGTACTGTGGATCATCACTGATGTACTATAGTTCATCACTGATGTACTATGGGCCATCACTGGTGTACTATGGATCATCACTGGTGTACTATGGATCATCACTGATGTACTATGGACCATCCCTGATGTACTGTGGATCATCTCTGATGTACTATAGTTCATCACTGATGTACTATGGGCCATCACTGGTGTACTATGGATCATCACTGGTGTACTATGGATCATCACTGATGTACTATGGACCATCCCTGATGTACTGTGGATCATCACTGATGTACTGTGGATCATCACTGGTGTACTATGGATCATCACTGATGTACTATAGGCCATCACTGGTGTACTATGGGCCATCACTGGTGTACTATGGATCATCACTGGTGTACTATGGACCATCACTGATGTACTATGGACCATCACTGATGTACTATGGATCATCACTGATATACTGTGGACCATCACTGATGTACTGTGGACCATCCCTGATGTACTGTGGATCATCACTGAAGTATTGTGGATCATCACTGATGTACTGTGGATCATCACTGATGTACTGTGGATCATCACTAATGTACTGTGGATCATAACTGATGTACTGTAGATCATCACTGATGTACTATAGATCATCACTGGTGTACTATGTATATAGATCATCACTGATGTACTATGGACCATCACTGATGTACTATAGATCATCACTGATGTACTATGGACCATCACTGGTGTACTATGGATCATCACTGGTGTACTATGGACCATCCCTGATGTACTGTGGATCATCACTGATGTACTGTGGATCATCACTGATGTACTATAGTTCATCACTGATGTACTATGGGCCATCACTGGTGTACTATGGATCATCACTGATGTACTATAGTTCATCACTGATGTACTATGGGCCATCACTGGTGTACTATGGATCATCACTGGTGTACTATGGATCATCACTGATGTACTATGGACCATCCCTGATGTACTGTGGATCATCACTGATGTACTGTGGATCATCACTGATGTACTATGGATCATCACTGATGTACTATGGGCCATCACTGGTGTACTATGGATCATCACTGGTGTACTATGGATCATCACTGGTGTACTATGGACCATCACTGATGTACTGTGGACCACCACTGATGTACTGTGGATCATCACTGATGTACTGTGGATCATCCCTGGTGTACTATGGAACATCACTGGTGTACTATGGATCATCACTGGTGTACTATGGATCATCACTGATGTACTATGGGCCATCACTGATGTACTATGGATCATCACTGATATACTGTGGACCATCCCTGATGTACTGTGGATCATCACTGATGTACTGTGGATCATGACTGAAGTATTGTGGATCATCACTGATGTACTGTGGATCATCACTGATGTACTGTGGATCATAACTGATGTACTGTGGATCATCACTGATGTACTGTGGATCATCACTGATGTACTATAGATCATTACTGATGTACTATGGGCCATCACTGGTGTACTATGGATCATCACTGATGTACTATGGATCATCACTGATGTACTATGGATCATCACTGATGTACTATGGACCATCACTGATGTACTATGGGCCATCACTGGTGTATTATGGATCATCACTGATGTACTGTGGATCATCACTGATGTACTGTGGGCCATCACTGATGTACTATGGATCATCACTGATATACTGTGGACCATCCCTGATGTATTGTGGATCATCACTGATGTACTGTGGATCATCACTGATGTACTATAAATCATCACTGAAGTACTATGGGCCATCACTGGTGTACTATGGATCATCACTGGTGTACTATGGATCATCACTGATGTACTATGGATCATCACTGATGTACTATGGATCATGACTGGTGTACTATGGATCATCACTAATGTACTGTGGACCATCCCTGATGTACTGTGGATCATCACTGATGTACTGTGGATCATCACTGATGTACTGTGGATCATCACTGATGTACTGAGGATCATCACTGATGTACTATGGATCATCACTGATGTAGCTTGGATCATCACTGATGTACTGTGGATCATCACTGATGTACTGTGTATCTTCACTGATGTACTATAGACCATCACTGATGTACTATGGATCATCACTGGTGTACTATGGATCATCACTGGTGTACTATGGATCATCCCTGGTGTACTATGGATCATCACTGATGTATTATGGATCATCACTGATGTACTATGAGCCATCACTGATGTACTATGGATCATCACTGGTGTACTATGGATCATCACTGATGTACTATGAGCCATCACTGATGTACTATGGATCATCACTGGTGTACTATGGATCACCACTGATGTACTATGGATCATCACTGATGTACTATGAGCCATCACTGATGTACTATGGGCCACCCCTGGTGTACTATGGATCATCACTGATGTACTGTGGATCATCACTGATGTACTATGGGACATTGCTGGTGTACAATGGGCCATCACTGGTGTACTATGGATCATCACTGGTGTACTATGGGCCATCACTGGTGTACTATGGGCCATCACTGGTGTACTATGGATCTTCACTGGTGTACTATGGACCATCACTGATGTACTATGGATCATCACTGGTGTACTATGGATCATATCTGGTGTACTATGGATCATCCCTGGTGTACTATGGATCATCACTGGTGTACTATGGATCATCACTGATATACTGTGGACCATCCCTGATATACTGTGGATCATCCCTGATGTACTGTGGATCATCACTGATGTACTGTGGGCCATCACAGGTGTACTGTGGGCCATCACAGGTGTACTCTGGATCATCACGGATGTACTATGGATCATCACTGGTGTACTATGGATCATCACTGATGTACTGTGGACCATCCCTGATGTACTATAGATCATCACTGATGTACTGTGGGTCATCACTGATGTACTATGGGCCATCACTGGTGTACTATGGGCCATCACTGGTGTACTATGGATCATCACTGGATTACTATGGATCATCCCTGGTGTACTATGGACCATCACTGATGTGCTTTGGGCCATCACTGGTGTACTATGGATCATCACTGTTGTACTGTGGACCATCCCTGATGTACTGTGGATCATCACTGATGTACTATGGATCATCACTGATGTACTATGGACCATCACTGGTGTACTATGGACCATCACTGGTGTACTATGGATCATCACTGATATACTGTGGATCATCACTGATGTACTGTGGGCCATCACTGATGTACTATGGATCATCACTGATATACTGTGGACCATCCCTGATGTATTGTGGATCATCACTGATGTACTGTGGATCATCACTGATGTACTATAGATCATCACTGAAGTACTATGGGCCATCACTGGTGTACTATAGATCATCACTGGTGTACTATGGGCCATCACTGGTGTACTATGGATCATCACTGATGTACTATGGATCATCACTGATGTACTATGGATCATGACTGGTGTACTATGGATCATCACTGATGTACTGTGGACCATCCCTGATGTCCTGTGGATCATCACTGATGTACTGTGGATCATCACTGATGTACTGTGGATCATCACTGATGTACTGTGGATCATCACTGATGTACTATGGATCATCACTGATGTACCGTGGATCATCACTGATGTACTGTGGATCATCACTGATGTACTGTGGATCATCACTGAGGTACTATAGATCATCACTGAAGTACTATGGGCCATCACTGGTGTACTATGGATCATCACTGATGTATTATGGATCATCACTGATGTACTATGAGCCATCACTGATGTACTATGGATCATCACTGGTGTACTATGGGCCATCACTGAAGTACTATGGATCATCACTGGTGTACTATGGATCATCACTGGTGTGCTATGGGCCATCACTGATGTACTATGGATCATCACTGGTGTACTATGGATCATCACTGATGTACTATAGATCATCACTGATGTACTATAGCTCATCACTGGTATACTATGGGCCATCTCTGGTGTACTATGGATCATCACTGGTGTACTATGGGCCATCACTGGTGTACTATCAATCATCACTAGTGTACTGTGGATCATCACTGGTGTACTATGGACCATCCCTGATGTCCTGTGGATCATGACTGATGTACTGTGGATCATCATTGCTGTACTATGGATCATCACTGATGTACTATGGGCCATCACTGATGTACTATGGGCCATCACTGGTGTACTATGGGCCATCACTGGTGTACTATGGATCATCACTGGTGTACTATGGACCATCACTGATGTACTATGGACCATCACTGATGTACTATGGATCATCACTGATATACTGTGGACCATCCCTGATCTACTGTGGATCATCACTGATGTACTGTGGATCATCACTGAAGTATTGTGGATCATCACTGATGTACTGTGGATCATCACTGATGTACTGTGTATCATAACTGATGTACTGTGGATCATCACTGATGTACTATAGATCATCACTGTTGTACTATAGATCATCACTGATGTACTATGGACCATCACTGGTGTACTGTGGATCATCACTGGTGTACTATGGACCATCCCTGATGTACTGTGGATCATCACTGATGTACTGTGGATCATCACTGATGTACTATAGTTCATCACTGATGTACTATGGGCCATCACTGGTGTACTATGGATCATCACTGGTGTACTATGGATCATCACTGATGTACTATGGACCATCCCTGATGTACTGTGGATCATCACTGATGTACTATGGATCATCACTGATGTACTGTGGATCATCACTGATGTACTATAGTTCATCACTGATGTACTATGGGCCATCACTGGTGTACTATGGATCATCACTGGTGTACTATGGATCATGACTGTTGTACTATGGACCATCCCTGATGTACTGTGGATCATCTCTGATGTACTATAGTTCATCACTGATGTACTATGGGCCATCACTGGTGTACTATGGATCATCACTGGTGTACTATGGATCATCACTGATGTACTATGGACCTTCCCTGATGTACTGTGGATCATCACTGATGTACTGTGGATCATCACTGATGTACTATGGATCATCACTGATGTACTATGGGCCATCACTGGTGTACTATGGGCCATCACTGGTGTACTAAGGATCATCACTGGTGTACTATGGACCATCACTGATGTACTATGGACCATCACTGATGTACTATGGATCATCACTGATATACTGTGGACCATCACTGATGTACTGTGGACCATCCCTGATGTACTGTGGATCATCACTGAAGTATTGTGGATCATCACTGATGTACTGTGGATCATTACTGATGTACTGTGGATCATCACTAATGTACTGTGGATCATAACTGATGTACTGTGGATCATCACTGGTGTACTATGGACCATCCCTGATTTACTGTGGATCATCACTGATGTACTGTGGATCATCACTGATGTACTATAGTTCATCACTGATGTACTATGGGCCATCACTGGTGTACTATGGATCATCACTGGTGTACTATGGATCATCACTGATGTACTATGGACCATCCCTGATGTACTGTGGATCATCACTGATGTACTGTGGATCATCACTGATGTACTATGGATCATCACTGATGTACTATGGGCCATCACTGGTGTACTATGGATCATCACTGATGTACTATGGATCATCACTGATGTACTATGGACCATCACTGATGTACTATGGGCCATCACTGGTGTACTATGGATCATCACTGATGTACTGTGGACCATCCCTGATGTACTGTGGACCATCACTGATGTACTGTGGATCATCACTGATGTACTATGGATCATCACTGATGTACTATAGATCATCACTGATGTACTATAGATCATCACTGATGTACTTTGGACCATCACTGATGTACTATAGATCATCACTGATGTACTATGGACCATCACTGGTGTACTATGGATCATCACTGGTGTACTGTGGATCATCACTGGTGTACTATGGACCATCCCTGATGTACTGTGGATCATCACTGATGTACTGTGGATCATCACTGATGTACTATAGTTCATCACTGATATAATGTGGGCCATCACTGGTGTACTATGGATCATCACTGGTGTACTATGGATCATCACTGATGTACTATGGACCATCCCTGATGTACTGTGGATCATCACTGATGTACTGTGAATCATCACTGATGTACTATGGATCATCACTGATGTACTGTGGATCATAACTGATGTACTATAGTTCATCACTGATGTACTATGGGCCATCACTGGTGTACTATGGATCATCACTGGTGTACTATGGATCATCACTGATGTACTATGGACCATCACTGGTGTACTATGGATCATCACTGGTGTACTGTGGATCATCACTGGTGTACTATGGACCATCCCTGATGTACTGTGGATCATCACTGATGTACTGTGGATCATCACTGATGTACTATAGTTCATCACTGATATACTGTGGGCCATCACTGGTGTACTATGGATCATCACTGGTGTACTATGGATCATCACTGGTGTACTATGGATCATCACTGATGTACTATAGATCATCACTGATGTACTATAGCTCATCACTGATGTACTATGGACCATCACTGATGTACTATAGATCATCACTGATGTACTATGGACCATCACTGGTGTACTATGGATCATCACTGGTGTACTGTGGATCATCACTGGTGTACTATGGACCATCCCTGATGTACTGTAGGCCATCACTGGTGTACTATGGATTATCACTGGTGTACTATGGATCATCACTGATGTACTATAGATCATCACTGATGTACTATATCTCATCACTGATGTACTATGGACCATCACTGATGTACTATAGATCATCACTGATGTACTATGGACCATCACTGGTGTACTATGGATCATCACTGGTGTACTGTGGATCATCACTGGTGTACTGTGGATCATCACTGAAGTATTGTGGATCATCACTGATGTACTGTGTATCATAACTGATGTATTGTGGATCATCACTGATGTACTATAGATCATCACTGATGTACTGTGTATCATAACTGATGTATTGTGGATCATCACTGATGTACTATAGATCATCACTGATGTACTATAGATCATCACTGATGGACTATGGACCATCACTGATGTACTATAGATCATCACAGATGTACTATGGACCATCACTGGTGTACTATGGATCATCACTGGTGTACTGTGGATCATCACTGGTGTACTATGGACCATCCCTGATGTACTGTGGATCATCACTGATGTACTGTGGATCATCACTGATGTACTATAGTTCATCACTGATGTACTATGGGCCATCACTGGTGTACTATGGATCATCACTGGTGTACTATGGACCATCACTGGTGTACTATGGATCATCACTGGTGTACTGTGGATCATCACTGGTTTACTATGGACCATCCCTGATATACTGTGGATCATCACTGATGTACTGTGGATCATCACTGATGTACTATAGTTCATCACTGATGTACTATGGGCCATCACTGGTGTACTTTGGATCATCACTGGTGTACTATGGATCATCACTGATGTACTATGGACCATCCCTGATGTACTGTGGATCATCACTGATGTACTATGGATCATCACTGATGTACTGTGGATCATCACTGATGTACTATGGGCCATCACTGGTGTACTATGGGCCATCACTGGTGTACTATGGATCATCACTGATGTACTATGGATCATCACTGATGTACTATGGACCATCACTGATGTACTATGGGCCATCACTGGTGTACTATGGATCATCACCGATGTACTGTGGATCATCACTGAAGTATTGTGGATCATCACTGATGTACTGTGGATCATCACTGATGTGCTGTGGATCATCACTAATGTACTGTGGATCATAACTGATGTACTGTAGATCATCACTGATGTACCATAGATCATCACTGGTGTACTATGTATATATATCATCACTGATGTACTATGGACCATCACTGGTGTACTATGGATCATCACTGGTGTACTGTGGATCATCACTGGTGTACTATGGACCATCCCTGATGTACTGTGGATCATCACTGATGTACTGTGGATCATCACTGATGTACTATAGTTCATCACTGATGTACTATGGGCCATCACTGGTGTACTATGGATCATCACTGATGTACTATAGTTCATCACTGATGTACTATGGGCCATGACTGGTGTACTATGGATCATCACTGGTGTACTATGGATCATCACTGATGTACTATGGACCATCCCTGATGTACTGTGGATCATCACTGATGTACTGTGGATCATCACTGATGTACTATGGATCATCACTGATGTACTATGGGCCATCACTGGTGTACTATGGATCATCACTGGTGTACTATGGATCATCACTGGTGTACTATGGACCATCACTGATGTACTGTGGACCACCACTGATGTACTGTGGATCATCACTGATGTACTGTGGATCATCCCTGGTGTACTATGGAACATCACTGGTGTACTATGGATCATCACTGGTGTACTATGGATCATCACTGATGTACTATGGGCCATCACTGATGTACTATGGATCATCACTGATATACTGTGGACCATCCCTGATGTACTGTGGATCATCACTGATGTACTGTGGATCATCACTGAAGTATTGTGGATCATCACTGATGTACTGTGGATCATCACTGATGTACTGTGGATCATAACTGATGTACTGTGGATCATCACTGATGTACTGTGGATCATCACTGATGTACTATAGATCATTACTGATGTACTATGGGCCATCACTGGTGTACTATGGGTCATCACTAATGTACTATGGATCATCACTGATGTACTATGGATCATCACTGATGTACTATGGACCATCACTGATGTACTATGGGCCATCACTGGTGTACTATGGATCATCACTGATGTACTGTGGATCATCACTGATGTACTGTGGGCAATCACTGATGTACTATGGATCATCACTGATATACTGTGGACCATCCCTGATGTATTGTGGATCATCACTGATGTACTGTGGATCATCACTGATGTACTATAAATCATCACTGAAGTACTATGGGCCATCACTGGTGTACTATGGATCATCACTGGTGTACTATGGATCATCACTGATGTACTATGGATCATCACTGATGTACTATGGATCATGACTGGTGTACTATGGATCATCACTGATGTACTGTGGACCATCCCTGATGTACTGTGGATCATCACTGATGTACTGTGGATCATCACTGATGTACTGTGGATCATCACTGATGTACTGAGGATCATCACTGATGTACTATGAATCATCACTGATGTAGCTTGGATCATCACTTATGTACTGTGGATCATCACTGATGTACTGTGGATCTTCACTGATGTACTATAGACCATCACTGATGTACTATGGATCATCACTGGTGTACTATGGATCATCACTGGTGTACTATGGATCATCCCTGGTGTACTATGGATCATCACTGATGTATTATGGATCATCACTGATGTACTATGAGCCATCACTGATGTACTATGGATCATCACTGGTGTACTATGGATCATCACTGATGTACTATGAGCCATCACTGATGTACTATGGATCATCACTGGTGTACTATGGATCACCACTGATGTACTATGGATCATCACTGATGTACTATGAGCCATCACTGATGTACTATGGGCCATCCCTGGTGTACTATGGATCATCACTGATGTACTGTGGATCATCACTGATGTACTATGGGACATGACTGGTGTACTATGGGCCATCACTGGTGTACTATGGATCATCACTGGTGTACTATGGGCCATCACTGGTGTACTATGGGCCATCACTGGTGTACTATGGATCTTCACTGGTGTACTATGGACCATCACTGATGTACTATGGATCATCACTGGTGTACTATGGATCATATCTGGTGTACTATGGATCATCCCTGGTGTACTATGGATCATCACTGGTGTACTATGGATCATCACTGATATACTGTGGACCATCCCTGATATACTGTGGATCATCCCTGATGTACTGTGGATCATCACTGATGTACTGTGGGCCATCACAGGTGTACTGTGGGCCATCACAGGTGTACTATGGATCATCACTGATGTACTATGGATCATCACTGGTGTACTATGGATCATCACTGATGTACTGTGGACCATCCCTGATGTACTATAGATCATCACTGATGTACTGTGGATCATCACTGATGTACTATGGGCCATCACTGGTGTACTATGGGCCATCACTGGTGTACTATGGATCATCACTGGATTACTATGGATCATCCCTGGTGTACTATGGACCATCACTGATGTGCTTTGGGCCATCACTGGTGTACTATGGATCATCACTGTTGTACTGTGGACCATCCGTGATGTACTGTGGATCATCACTGATGTACTATGGATCATCACTGATGTACTATGGACCATCACTGGTGTACTATGGACCATCACTGGTGTACTATGGATCATCACTGATATACTGTTGATCATCACTGATGTACTGTGGGCCATCACTGATGTACTATGGATCATCACTGATATACTGTGGACCATCCCTGATGTATTGTGGATCATCACTGATGTACTGTGGATCATCACTGATGTACTATAGATCATCACTGAAGTACTATGGGCCATCACTGGTGTACTATGGATCATCACTGGTGTACTATGGGCCATCACTGGTGTACTATGGATCATCACTGATGTACTATGGATCATGACTGGTGTACTATGGATCATCACTGATGTACTGTGGACCATCCCTGATGTCCTGTGGATCATCACTGATGTACTGTGGATCATCACTGATGTACTGTGGATCATCACTGATGTACTGTGGATCATCACTGACGTACTGAGGATCATCACTGATGTACTATGGATCATCACTGATGTACCGTGGATCATCACTGATGTACTGTGGATCATCACTGATGTACTGTGGATCATCACTGATGTACTATAGATCATCACTGAAGTACTATGGGCCATCACTGGTGTACTATGGATCATCACTGATGTATTATGGATCATCACTGATGTACTATGAGCCATCACTGATGTACTATGGATCATCACTGGTGTACTATGGATCATCACTGGTGTACTATGGATCATCACTGATGTACTATAGATCATCACTGATGTACTATAGCTCATCACTGATGTACTATGGACCATCACTGATGTACTATAGATCATCACTGATGTACTATGGACCATCACTTGTGTACTATGGATCATCACTGGTGTACTGTGGATCATCACTGGTGTACTATGGACCATCCCTGATGTACTGTGGGCCATCACTGGTGTACTATGGATCATCACTGGTGTACTATGGATCATCACTGATGTACTATAGATCATCACTGATGTACTATAGCTCATCACTGATGTACTATGGACCATCACTGATGTACTATAGATCATCACTGATGTACTATGGACCATCACTGGTGTACTATGGATCATCACTGGTGTACTGTGGATCATCACTGGTGTACTGTGGATCATCACTGAAGTATTGTGGATCATCACTGATGTACTGTGTATCATAACTGATGTATTGTGGATCATCACTGATGTACTATAGATCATCACTGATGTACTGTGTATCATAACTGATGTATTGTGGATCATCACTGATGTACTATAGATCATCACTGATGTACTATAGATCATCACTGATGGACTATGGACCATCACTGATGTACTATAGATCATCACAGATGTACTATGGACCATCACTGGTGTACTATGGATCATCACTGGTGTACTGTGGATCATCACTGGTGTACTATGGACCATCCCTGATGTACTGTGGATCATCACTGATGTACTGTGGATCATCACTGATGTACTGTGGATCATCACTGATGTACTATAGTTCATCACTGATTACTATGGGCCATCACTGGTGTACTATGGATCATCACTGGTGTACTATGGACCATCACTGGTGTACTATGGATCATCACTGGTGTACTGTGGATCATCACTGCTGTACTATGGACCATCCCTGATGTACTGTGGATCATCACTGATGTACTATAGTTCATCACTGATGTACTATGGGCCATCACTGGTGTACTATGGATCATCACTGGTGTACTATGGATCATCACTGATGTACTATGGACCATCCCTGATGTACTGTGGATCATCACTGATGTACTGTGGATCATCACTGATGTACTATGGATCATCACTGATGTACTGTGGATCATCACTGATGTACTATGGGCCATCACTGGTGTACTATGGGCCATCACTGGTGTACTATGGATCATCACTGATGTACTATGGATCATCACTGATGTACTATGGACCATCACTGATGTACTATGGGCCATCACTGGTGTACTATGGATCATCACCGATGTACTGTGGACCATCCCTGATGTACTGTGGACCATCACTGATGTACTGTGGATCATCACTGATGTACAATGGATCATCACTGATGTACTATAGATCATCACTGATGTACTATAGATCATCACTGATGTACTATGGACCATCACTGATGTACTATAGATCATCACTGATGTACTATGGACCATCACTGGTGTACTATGGATCATCACTGGTGTACTGTGGATCATCACTGGTGTACTATGGACCATCCCTGATGTACTGTGGATCATCACTGATGTACTATGGATCATCACTGATGTACTATGGATCATCACTGATGTACTATAGTTCATCACTGATGTACTATGGGCCATCACTGGTGTACTATGGATCATCACTGGTGTACTATGGATCATCACTGATGTACTATGGACCATCCTTGATGTACTGTGGATCATCACTGATGTACTGTGGATCATCACTGATGTACTATAGTTCATCACTGATGTACTATGGGCCATCACTGGTGTACTATGGATCATCACTGGTGTACTATGGATCATCACTGATGTACTGTGGCTCATCACTGATGTACTATAGTTCATCACTGATGTACTATGGGCCATCACTGGTGTACTATGGATCATCACTGGTGTACTATGGATCATCACTGATGTACTATAGATCATCACTGATGTACTATAGTTTATCACTGATGTACTATAGATCATCACTGATGTACTATGGACCATCACTGGTGTACTATAGATCATCACTGATGTACTATGGACCATCACTGGTGTACTACGGATCATCACTGGTGTACTGTGGATCATCACTGGTGTACTATGGACCATCCCTGATGTACTGTGGATCATCACTGATGTACTGTGGATCATCACTGATGTACTATAGTTCATCACTGATGTACTATGGGCCATCACTGGTGTACTATGGATCATCACTGGTGTACTATGGATCATCACTGATGTACTATGGACCATCCCTGATGTACTGTGGATCATCACTGATGTACTGTGGATCATCACTGATGTACTATAGTTCATCACTGATGTACTATGGGCCATCACTGGTGTACTATGGATCATCACTGGTGTACTATGGGCCATCACTGGTGTACTATGGATCATCACTGATGTACTGTGGATCATCACTGATGTACTATAGTTCATCACTGATGTACTATTGGCCATCACTGGTGTACTATGGATCATCACTGGTGTACTATGGGCCATCACTGGTGTACTATGGATCATCACTGGTGTACTATGGATCATCACTGATGTACTGTGGACCATCCCTGATGTACTGTGGATCATCACTGATGTACTGTGGATCATCACTAATGTACTATGGATCATCACTGATGTACTATGGGCCATCACTGGTGTACTATGGGCCATCACTGGTGTACTATGGATCATCACTGATGTACTATGGATCATCACTGATATACTGTGGACCATCCCTGATGTACTGTGGATCATCACTGATGTACTGTGGATCATCACTGAAGTATTGTGGATCATCACTGATGTACTGTGGATCATCACTGATGTACTGTGGATCATCACTGATGTACTGTGGATCATCACTGATGTACTATAGATCATCACTGATGTACTATAGATCATCACTGATGTACTATGGACCATCACTGATGTACTATAGATCATAACTGATGTACTATGGACCATCACTGGTGTACTATGGATCATCACTGGTGTACTATGGACCATCCCTAATGTACTTTGGATCATCACTGATGTACTGTGGATCATCACTGATGTACTATAGTTCATCACTGACGTACTATGGGCCATCACTGGTGTACTATGGATCATCACTGGTGTACTATGGATCATCACTGATGTACTATGGACCATCCCTGATGTACTGTGGATCATCACTGATGTACTGTGGATCATCACTGATGTACTATGGATCATCACTGATGTACTGTGGATCATCTCTGATGTACTATAGTTCATCACTGATGTACTATGGGCCATCACTGGTGTACTATGGATCATCACTGGTGTACTATGGATCATCACTGATGTACTATGGACCATCCCTGATGTACTGTGGATCATCACTGATGTACTGTGGATCATCACTGGTGTACTATGGATCATCACTGATGTACTATGGGCCATCACTGGTGTACTATGGGCCATCACTGGTGTACTATGGATCATCACTGGTGTACTATGGACCATCACTGATGTACTATGGACCATCACTGATGTACTATGGATCATCACTGATATACTGTGGACCATCACTGATGTACTGTGGACCATCCCTGATGTACTGTGGATCATCACTGAAGTATTGTGGATCATCACTGATGTACTGTGGATCATCACTGATGTTCTGTGGATCATCACTAATGTACTGTGGATCATAACTGATGTACTGTAGATCATCACTGATGTACTATAGATCATCACTGGTGTACTATGTATACAGATCATCACTGATGTACTATGGACCATCACTGATGTACTATAGATCATCACTGATGTACTATGGACCATCACTGGTGTACTATGGATCATCACTGGTGTACTGTGGATCATCACTGGTGTACTATGGACCATCCCTGATGTACTGTGGATCATCACTGATGTACTGTGGATCATCACTGATGTACTATAGTTCATCACTGATGTACTATGGGCCATCACTGGTGTACTATGGATCATCACTGATGTACTATAGTTCATCACTGATGTACTATGGGCCATCACTGGTGTACTATGGATCATCACTGGTGTACTATGGATCATCACTGATGTACTATGGACCATCCCTGATGTACTGTGGATCATCACTGATGTACTGTGGATCATCACTGATGTACTATGGATCATCACTGATGTACTATGGGCCATCACTGGTGTACTATGGATCATCACTGGTGTACTATGGATCATCACTGGTGTACTATGGACCATCACTGATGTACTGTGGACCACCACTGATGTACTGTGGATCATCACTGATGTACTGTGGATCATCCCTGGTGTACTATGGAACATCACTGGTATACTATGGATCATCACTGGTGTACTATGGATCATCACTGATGTACTATGGGCCATCACTGATGTACTATGGATCATCACTGATATACTGTGGACCATCCCTGATGTACTGTGGATCATCACTGATGTACTGTGGATCATCACTGAAGTATTGTGGATCATCACTGATGTACTGTGGATCATCACTGATGTACTGTGGATCATAACTGATGTACTGTGGATCATCACTGATGTACTGTGGATCATCACTGATGTACTATAGATCATTACTGATGTACTATGGGCCATCACTGGTGTACTATGGATCATCACTGATGTACTATGGATCATCACTGATGTACTATGGATCATCACTGATGTACTATGGACCATCACTGATGTACTATGGGCCATCACTGGTGTACTATGGATCATCACTGATGTACTGTGGATCATCACTGATGTACTGTGGGCCATCACTGATGTACTATGGATCATCACTGATATACTGTGGACCATCCCTGATGTATTGTGGATCATCACTGATGTACTATGGATCATCACTGATGTACTATAAATCATCACTGAAGTACTATGGGCCATTACTGGTGTACTATGGATCATCACTGGTGTACTATGGATCATCACTGATGTACTATGGATCATCACTGATGTACTATGGATCATGACTGGTGTACTATGGATCATCACTGAGGTACTGTGGACCATCCCTGATGTACTGTGGATCATCACTGATGTACTGTGGATCATCACTGATGTACTGTGGATCATCACTGATGTACTGAGGATCATCACTGATGTACTATGGATCATCACTGATGTACTGTGGATCATCACTGATGTACTGTGGATCATCACTGATGTACTATAGATCATCACTGTAGTACTATGGGCCATGACTGGTGTACTATGGATCATCACTGATGTACTATGGATCATCACTGATGTACTATGGATCATCACTGATGTATTATGGATCATCACTGATGTACTGTGGACCATCCCTGATGTACTGTGGATCATCACTGATGTACTGTGGATCATCACTGATGTACTGTGGATCATCACTGATGTACTGTGGATCATCACTGATGTACTGTGGATCTTCACTGATGTACTATAGACCATCACTGATGTACTATGGATCATCACTGGTGTACTATGGATCATCACTGGTGTACTATGGATCATCCCTGGTGTACTATGGATCATCCCTGGTGTACTATGGATCATCACTGATGTATTATGGATCATCACTGATGTACTATGAGCCATCACTGATGTACTATGGATCATCACTGGTGTACTATGGATCATCACTGATGTACTATGAGCCATCACTGGTGTACTATGGGCCATCACTGGTGTACTATGGATCATCACTGGTGTACTATGGACCATCACTGATGTACTATGGACCATCACTGATGTACTATGGATCATCACTGATATACTGTGGACCATCACTGATGTACTGTGGACCATCCCTGATGTACTGTGGATCATCACTGATGTACTGTGGATCATCACTGATGTACTGTGGATCATCACTGATGTACTATGGGCCATCACTGGTGTACTATGGATCATCACTGGTGTACTATGGATCATCACTGGTGTACTATGGACCATCACTGATGTACTGTGGACCACCACTGATGTACTGTGGATCATCACTGATGTACTGTGGATCATTCCTGGTGTACTATGGAACATCACTGGTGTACTATGGATCATCACTGGTGTACTATGGATCATCACTGATGTACTATGGGCCATCACTGATGTACTATGGATCATCACTGATATACTGTGGACCATCCCTGATGTACTGTGGATCATCACTGATGTACTGTGGATCATCACTGAAGTATTGTGGATCATCACTGATGTACTGTGGATCATCACTGATGTACTGTGGATCATAACTGATGTACTGTGGATCATCACTGATGTATTGTGGATCATCACTGATGTACTATAGATCATTACTGATGTACTATGGGCCATCACTGGTGTACTATGGATCATCACTGATGTACTATGGATCATCACTGATGTACTATGGATCATCACTGATGTACTATGGACCATCACTGATGTACTATGGGCCATCACTGGTGTACTATGGATCATCACTGATGTACTGTGGATCATCACTGATATACTGTGGACCATCCCTGATGTATTGTGGATCATCACTGATGTACTATGGGCCATCACTGATCTACTGTGGACCATCACTGAAGTACTATGGGCCATCACTGGTGTACTATGGATCATCACTGGTGTACTATGGATCATCACTGATGTACTATGGATCATCACTGATGTACTATGGATCATGACTGGTGTACTATGGATCATCACTGATGTACTGTGGACCATCCCTGATGTACTGTGGATCATCACTGATGTACTGAGGATCATCACTGATGTACTATGGATCATCACTGATGTAGCTTGGATCATCACTGATGTACTGTGTATCATCACTGATGTACTGTGGATCATCACTGATGTACTATAGATCATCACTGTAGTACTATGGGCCATGACTGGTATACTATGGATCATCACTGATGTACTATGGATCATCATTGATGTACTATGGATCATCACTGATGTATTATGGATCATCACTGATGTACTGTGGACCATCCCTGATGTACTGTGGATCATCACTGATGTACTGTGGATCATCACTGATGTACTGTGGATCATCACTGATGTACTGTGGATCTTCACTGATGTACTATAGACCATCACTGATGTACTATGGATCATCACTGGTGTACAATGGATCATCACTGGTGTACTATGGATCATCCCTGGTGTACTATGGATCATCACTGATGTATTATGGATCATCACTGATGTACTATGAGCCATCACTGATGTACTATGGATCATCACTGATGTACTGTGGACCACCACTGATGTACTGTGGATCATCACTGATGTACTGTGGATCATTCCTGGTGTACTATGGAACATCACTGGTGTACTATGGATCATCACTGGTGTACTATGGATCATCACTGATGTACTATGGGCCATCACTGATGTACTATGGATCATCACTGATATACTGTGGACCATCCCTGATGTACTGTGGATCATCACTGATGTACTGTGGATCATCACTGAAGTATTGTGGATCATCACTGATGTACTGTGGATCATCACTGATGTACTGTGGATCATAACTGATGTACTGTGGATCATCACTGATGTATTGTGGATCATCACTGATGTACTATAGATCATTACTGATGTACTATGGGCCATCACTGGTGTACTATGGATCATCACTGATGTACTATGGATCATCACTGATGTACTATGGATCATCACTGATGTACTATGGACCATCACTGATGTACTATGGGCCATCACTGGTGTACTATGGATCATCACTGATGTACTGTGGATCATCACTGATATACTGTGGACCATCCCTGATGTATTGTGGATCATCACTGATGTACTATGGGCCATCACTGATCTACTGTGGACCATCACTGAAGTACTATGGGCCATCACTGGTGTACTATGGATCATCACTGGTGTACTATGGATCATCACTGATGTACTATGGATCATCACTGATGTACTATGGATCATGACTGGTGTACTATGGATCATCACTGATGTACTGTGGACCATCCCTGATGTACTGTGGATCATCACTGATGTACTGAGGATCATCACTGATGTACTATGGATCATCACTGATGTAGCTTGGATCATCACTGATGTACTGTGTATCATCACTGATGTACTGTGGATCATCACTGATGTACTATAGATCATCACTGTAGTACTATGGGCCATGACTGGTATACTATGGATCATCACTGATGTACTATGGATCATCATTGATGTACTATGGATCATCACTGATGTATTATGGATCATCACTGATGTACTGTGGACCATCCCTGATGTACTGTGGATCATCACTGATGTACTGTGGATCATCACTGATGTACTGTGGATCATCACTGATGTACTGTGGATCTTCACTGATGTACTATAGACCATCACTGATGTACTATGGATCATCACTGGTGTACAATGGATCATCACTGGTGTACTATGGATCATCCCTGGTGTACTATGGATCATCACTGATGTATTATGGATCATCACTGATGTACTATGAGCCATCACTGATGTACTATGGATCATCACTGGTGTACTATGGATCATCACTGATGTACTATGAGCCATCACTGATGTACTATGGATCATCACTGGTGTACTATGGATCACCACTGATGTACTATGGATCATCACTGATGTACTATGAGCCATCACTGATGTACTATGGGCCATCACTGGTGTACTATGGATCATCACTGGTGTACTATGGGCCATCACTGGTGTACTATGGGCCATCACTGGTGTACTATGGATCTTCACTGGTGTACTATGGACCATCACTGATGTACTATGGATCATCACTGGTGTACTATGGATCATCACTGGTGTACTATGGATCATCCCTGGTGTACTATGGATCATCACTGGTGTACTATGGATCATCACTGATATACTGTGGACCATCCCTGATATACTGTGGATCATCCCTGATGTACTGTGGATCATCACTGATGTACTGTGGGCCATCACAGGTGTACTGTGGGCCATCACAGGTGTACTATGGATCATCACTGATGTACTATGGATCATCACTGGTGTACTATGGATCATCACTGATGTACTGTGGACCATCCCTGATGTACTATAGATCATCACTGATGTACTGTGGATCATCACTGATGTACTATGGGCCATCACTGGTGTACTATGAGCCATCACTGGTGTACTATGGATCATCACTGGATTACTATGGATCATCCCTGGTGTACTATGGACCATCACTGATGTGCTTTGGGCCATCACTGGTGTACTATGGATCATCACTGTTGTACTGTGGACCATCCCTGATGTACTGTGGATCATCACTGATGTACTATGGATCATCACTGATGTACTATGGACCATCACTGGTGTACTATGGACCATCACTGGTGTACTATGGATCATCACTGATATACTGTGGATCATCACTGATGTACTGTGGGCCATCACTGATGTACTATGGATCATCACTGATATACTGTGGACCATCCCTGATGTATTGTGGATCATCACTGATGTACTGTGGATCATCACTGATGTACTATAGATCATCACTGAAGTACTATGGGCCATCACTGGTGTACTATGGATCATCACTGGTGTACTATGGGCCATCACTGGTGTACTATGGATCATCACTGATGTACTATGGATCATCACTGATGTACTATGGATCATGACTGGTGTACTATGGATCATCACTGATGTACTGTGGACCATCCCTGATGTCCTGTGGATCATCACTGATGTACTGTGGATCATCACTGATGTACTGTGGATCATCACTGATGTACTGTGGATCATCCCTGATGTACTGAGGATCATCACTGATGTACCGTGGATCATCACTGATGTACTGTGGATCATCACTGATGTACTGTGGATCATCACTGATGTACTATAGATCATCACTGCAGTACTATGGGCCATCACTGGTGTACTATGGATCATCACTGATGTATTATGGATCATCACTGATGTACTATGAGCCATCACTGATGTACTATGGATCATCACTGGTGTACTATGGGCCATCACTGAAGTACTATGGATCATCACTGGTGTACTATGGATCATCACTGGTGTACTATGGGCCATCACTGATGTACTTTGGATCATCACTGGTGTACTATGGATCATCACTGATGTACTATAGATCATCACTGATGTACTATAGCTCATCACTGGTATACTATGGGCCATCTCTGGTGTACTATGGATCATCACTGGTGTACTATGGGCCATCACTGGTGTACTATGGATCATCACTGGTGTACTGTGGATCATCACTGGTGTACTATGGACCATCCCTGATGTACTGTGGATCATCACTGATGTACTGTGGATCATCACTGATGTACTATGGATCATCACTGATGTACTCTGGGCCATCACTGATGTACTATGGGCCATCACTGGTTTACTATGGGCCATCACTGGTGTACTATGGATCATCACTGGTGTACTATGGACCATCACTGATGTACTATGGACCATCACTGATGTACTATGGATCATCACTGATATACTGTGGACCATCCCTGATGTACTGTGGATCATCACTGATGTACTGTGGATCATCACTGAAGTATTGTGGATCATCACTGATGTACTGTGGATCATCACTGATGTACTGTGTATCATAACTGATGTACTGTGGATCATCACTGATGTACTATAGATCATCACTGTTGTACTATAGATCATCACTGATGTACTATGGACCATCACTGGTGTACTGTGGATCATCACTGGTGTACTATGGACCATCCCTGATGTACTGTGGATCATCACTGATGTACTGTGGATCATCACTGATGTACTATAGTTCATCACTGATGTACTATGGGCCATCACTGGTGTACTATGGATCATCACTGGTGTACTATGGATCATCACTGATGTACTATGAACCATCCCTGATGTACTGTGGATCATCACTGATGTACTATGGACCATCACTGATGTACTGTGGATCATCACTGATGTACTATAGTTCATCACTGATGTACTATGGGCCATCACTGGTGTACTATGGATCATCACTGATATACTATGTACCATCCCTGATGTACTGTGGATCATCACTGATGTACTATGGATCATCACTGATGTACTGTGGATCATCACTGGTGTACTATGGATCATCACTGATGTACTATGGGCCATCACTGATGTACTATGGATCATCACTGATGTAGCTTGGATCATCACTGATGTACTGTGGATCATCACTGATGTACTGTGGATCATCACTGATGTACTATAGATCATCACTGTAGTACTATGGGCCATGACTGGTGTACTATGGATCATCACTGATGTACTATGGATCATCACTGATGTACTATGGATCATCACTGATGTATTATGGATCATCACTGATGTACTGTGGACCATCCCTGATGTACTGTGGATCATCACTGATGTACCTTGGATCATCACTGATGTACTGTGGATCATCACTGATGTACTGTGGATCATCACTGATGTACTGTGGATCTTCACTGATGTACTATAGACCATCACTGATGTACTATGGATCATCACTGGTGTACTATGGATCATCACTGGTGTACTATGGATCATCCCTGGTGTACTATGGATCATCACTGATGTATTATGGATCATCACTGATGTACTATGTATATAGATCATCACTGATGGACTATGGACCATCACTGATGTACTATAGATCATCACTGATGTACTATGGACCATCACTGGTGTACTATGGATCATCACTGGTGTACTGTGGATCATCACTGGTGTACTATGGACCATCCCTGATGTACTCTGGATCATCACTGATGTACTGTGGATCATCACTGATGTACTATAGTTCATCACTGATGTACTATGGGCCATCACTGGTGTACTATGGATCATCACTGATGTACTATAGTTCATCACTGATGTACTATGGGCCATCACTGGTGTACTATGGATCATCACTGGTGTACTATGGATCATCACTGATGTACTATGGACCATCCCTGACGTACTGTGGATCATCACTGATGTACTATGGGCCATCACTGGTGTACTATGGATCATCACTGGTGTACTATGGATCATCACTGGTGTACTATGGATCATCACTGATATACTGTGGACCATCCCTGATATACTATGGACCATCACTGATGTACTATGGATCATCACTGGTGTACTATGGATCATCACTGGTGTACTATGGATCATCCCTGGTGTACTATGGATCATCACTGGTGTACTATGGATCATCACTGATATACTGTGGACCATCCCTGATATACTGTGGATCATCCCTGATGTACTGTGGATCATCACTGATGTACTGTGGGCCATCACAGGTGTACTGTGGGCCATCACAGGTGTACTATGGATCATCACTGATGTACTATGGATCATCACTGGTGTACTATGGATCATCACTGATGTACTGTGGACCATCCCTGATGTACTATAGATCATCACTGATGTACTGTGGATCATCACTGATGTACTATGGGCCATCACTGGTGTACTATGGGCCATCACTGGTGTACTATGGATCATCACTGGATTACTATGGATCATCCCTGGTGTACTATGGACCATCACTGATGTGCTTTGGGCCATCACTGGTGTACTATGGATCATCACTGTTGTACTGTGGACCATCCCTGATGTACTGTGGATCATCACTGATGTACTATGGATCATCACTGATGTACTATGGACCATCACTGGTGTACTATGGACCATCACTGGTGTACTATGGATCATCACTGATATACTGTGGATCATCACTGATGTACTGTGGGCCATCACTGATGTACTATGGATCATCACTGATATACTGTGGACCATCCCTGATGTATTGTGGATCATCACTGATGTACTGTGGATCATCACTGATGTACTATAGATCATCACTGAAGTACTATGGGCCATCACTGGTGTACTATGGATCATCACTGGTGTACTATGGGCCATCACTGGTGTACTATGGATCATCACTGATGTACTATGGATCATCACTGATGTACTATGGATCATGACTGGTGTACTATGGATCATCACTGATGTACTGTGGACCATCCCTGATGTCCTGTGGATCATCACTGATGTACTGTGGATCATCACTGATGTACTGTGGATCATCACTGATGTACTGTGGATCATCACTGATGTACTGAGGATCATCACTGATGTACTATGGATCATCACTGATGTACCGTGGATCATCACTGATGTACTGTGGATCATCACTGATGTACTGTGGATCATCACTGATGTACTATAGATCATCACTGAAGTACTATGGGCCATCACTGGTGTACTATGGATCATCACTGATGTATTATGGATCATCACTGATGTACTATGAGCCATCACTGATGTACTATGGATCATCACTGGTGTACTATGGGCCATCACTGAAGTACTATGGATCATCACTGGTGTACTATGGATCATCACTGGTGTACTATGGGCCATCACTGATGTACTATGGATCATCACTGGTGTACTATGGATCATCACTGATGTACTATAGATCATCACTGATGTACTATAGCTCATCACTGGTATACTATGGGCCATCTCTGGTGTACTATGGATCATCACTGGTGTACTATGGGCCATCACTGGTGTACTATGGGCCATCACTGGTGTACTATGGATCATCACTGGTGTACTGTGGATCATCACTGGTGTACTATGGACCATCCCTGATGTACTGTGGACCATCACTGATGTACTATGGACCATCACTGGTGTACTATGGATCATCACTGGTGTACTGTGGATCATCACTGGTGTTTTATGGACCATCCCTGATGTACTGTGGATCATCACTGATGTACTGTGGATCATCACTGATGTACTATAGTTCATCACTGATGTACTATGGGCCATCACTGGTGTACTATGGATCATCACTGGTGTACTATGGATCATCACTGATGTACTATGGACCATCCCTGATGTACTGTGGATCATCACTGATGTACTGTGGATCATCACTGATGTACTATGGATCATCACTGATGTACTGTGGATCATCACTGATGTACTATGGGCCATCACTGGTGTACTATGGGCCATCACTGGTGTACTATGGATCATCACTGATGTACTATGGATCATCACTGATGTACTATGGACCATCACTGATGTACTATGGGCCATCACTGGTGTACTATGGATCATCACCGATGTACTGTGGACCATCCCTGATGTACTGTGGACCATCACTGATGTACTGTGGATCATCACTGATGTACTATGGATCATCACTGATGTACTATAGATCATCACTGATGTACTATAGATCATCACTGATGTACTATGGACCATCACTGATGTACTATAGATCATCACTGATGTACTATGGACCATCACTGGTGTACTATGGATCATCACTGGTGTACTGTGGATCATCACTGGTGTACTATGGACCATCCCTGATGTACTGTGGATCATCACTGATGTACTATGGATCATCACTGATGTACTATGGATCATCACTGATGTACTATAGTTCATCACTGATGTACTATGGGCCATCACTGGTGTACTATGGATCATCACTGGTGTACTATGGATCATCACTGATGTACTATGGACCATCCCTGATGTACTGTGGATCATCACTGATGTACTGTGGATCATCACTGATGTACTATAGTTCATCACTGATGTACTATGGGCCATCACTGGTGTACTATGGATCATCACTGGTGTACTATGGATCATCACTGATGTACTGTGGATCATCACTGATGTACTATAGTTCATCACTGATGTACTATGGGCCATCACTGGTGTACTATGGATCATCACTGGTGTACTATGGATCATCACTGATGTACTATAGATCATCACTGATGTACTATAGTTTATCACTGATGTACTATAGATCATCACTGATGTACTATGGACCATCACTGGTGTACTATAGATCATCACTGATGTACTATGGACCATCACTGGTGTACTATGGATCATCACTGGTGTACTGTGGATCATCACTGGTGTACTATGGACCATCCCTGATGTACTGTGGATCATCACTGATGTACTGTGGATCATCACTGATGTACTATAGTTCATCACTGATGTACTATGGGCCATCACTGGTGTACTATGGATCATCACTGGTGTACTATGGATCATCACTGATGTACTATGGACCATCCCTGATGTACTGTGAATCATCACTGATGTACTGTGGATCATCACTGATGTACTATAGTTCATCACTGATGTACTATGGGCCATCACTGGTGTACTATGGATCATCACTGGTGTACTATGGGCCATCACTGGTGTACTATGGATCATCACTGATGTACTGTGGATCATCACTGATGTACTATAGTTCATCACTGATGTACTATGGGCCATCACTGGTGTACTATGGATCATCACTGGTGTACTATGGGCCATCACTGGTGTACTATGGATCATCACTGGTGTACTATGGATCATCACTGATGTACTGTGGACCATCCCTGATGTACTGTGGATCATCACTGATGTACTGTGGATCATCACTAATGTACTATGGATCATCACTGATGTACTATGGGCCATCACTGGTGTACTATGGGCCATCACTGGTGTACTATGGATCATCACTGATGTACTATGGATCATCACTGATATACTGTGGACCATCCCTGATGTACTGTGGATCATCACTGATGTACTGTGGATCATCACTGAAGTATTGTGGATCATCACTGATGTACTGTGGATCATCACTGATGTACTGTGGATCATCACTGATGTACTGTGTATCATAACTGATGTACTGTGGATCATCACTGATGTACTATAGATCATCACTGATGTACTATAGATCATCACTGATGTACTATGGACCATCACTGATGTACTATAGATCATCACTGATGTACTATGGACCATCACTGGTGTACTATGGATCATCACTGGTGTACTGTGGATCATCACTTTTGTACTATGGACCATCCCTGATGTACTGTGGATCATCACTGATGTACTGTGGATCATCACTGATGTACTATAGTTCATCACTGACGTACTATGGGCCATCACTGGTGTACTATGGATCATCACTGGTGTACTATGGATCATCACTGATGTACTATGGACCATCCCTGATGTACTGTGGATCATCACTGATGTACTGTGGATCATCACTGATGTACTATGGATCATCATTGATGTACTGTGGATCATCACTGATGTACTATAGTTCATCACTGATGTACTATGGGCCATCACTGGTGTACTATGGATCATCACTGGTGTTCTATGGATCATCACTGATGTACTATGGACCATCCCTGATGTACTGTGGATCATCTCTGATGTACTATAGTTCATCACTGATGTACTATGGGCCATCACTGGTGTACTATGGATCATCACTGGTGTACTATGGATCATCACTGATGTACTATGGACCATCCCTGATGTACTGTGGATCATCACTGATGTACTGTGGATCATCACTGGTGTACTATGGATCATCACTGATGTACTATGGGCCATCACTGGTGTACTATGGGCCATCACTGGTGTACTATGGATCATCACTGGTGTACTATGGACCATCACTGATGTACTATGGACCATCACTGATGTACTATGGATCATCACTGATATACTGTGGACCATCACTGATGTACTGTGGACCATCCCTGATGTACTGTGGATCATCACTGAAGTATTGTGGATCATCACTGATGTACTGTGGATCATCACTGATGTACTGTGGATCATCACTAATGTTCTGTGGATCATAACTGATGTACTGTAGATCATCACTGATGTACTATAGATCATCACTGGTGTACTATGTATATAGATCATCACTGATGGACTATGGACCATCACTGATGTACTATAGATCATCACTGATGTACTATGGACCATCACTGGTGTACTATGGATCATCACTGGTGTACTGTGGATCATCACTGGTGTACTATGGACCATCCCTGATGTACTCTGGATCATCACTGATGTACTGTGGATCATCACTGATGTACTATAGTTCATCACTGATGTACTATGGGCCATCACTGGTGTACTATGGATCATCACTGATGTACTATAGTTCATCACTGATGTACTATGGGCCATCACTGGTGTACTATGGATCATCACTGGTGTACTATGGATCATCACTGATGTACTATGGACCATCCCTGATGTACTGTGGATCATCACTGATGTACTATGGGCCATCACTGGTGTACTATGGATCATCACTGGTGTACTATGGATCATCACTGGTGTACTATGGATCATCACTGATATACTGTGGACCATCCCTGATATACTATGGACCATCACTGATGTACTATGGATCATCACTGGTGTACTATGGATCATCACTGGTGTACTATGGATCATCCCTGGTGTACTATGGATCATCACTGGTGTACTATGGATCATCACTGATATACTGTGGACCATCCCTGATATACTGTGGATCATCCCTGATGTACTGTGGATCATCACTGATGTACTGTGGGCCATCACAGGTGTACTGTGGGCCATCACAGGTGTACTATGGATCATCACTGATGTACTATGGATCATCACTGGTGTACTATGGATCATCACTGATGTACTGTGGACCATCCCTGATGTACTATAGATCATCACTGATGTACTGTGGATCATCACTGATGTACTATGGGCCATCACTGGTGTACTATGGGCCATCACTGGTGTACTATGGATCATCACTGGATTACTATGGATCATCCCTGGTGTACTATGGACCATCACTGATGTGCTTTGGGCCATCACTGGTGTACTATGGATCATCACTGTTGTACTGTGGACCATCCCTGATGTACTGTGGATCATCACTGATGTACTATGGATCATCACTGATGTACTATGGACCATCACTGGTGTACTATGGACCATCACTGGTGTACTATGGATCATCACTGATATACTGTGGATCATCACTGATGTACTGTGGGCCATCACTGATGTACTATGGATCATCACTGATATACTGTGGACCATCCCTGATGTATTGTGGATCATCACTGATGTACTGTGGATCATCACTGATGTACTATAGATCATCACTGAAGTACTATGGGCCATCACTGGTGTACTATGGATCATCACTGGTGTACTATGGGCCATCACTGGTGTACTATGGATCATCACTGATGTACTATGGATCATCACTGATGTACTATGGATCATGACTGGTGTACTATGGATCATCACTGATGTACTGTGGACCATCCCTGATGTCCTGTGGATCATCACTGATGTACTGTGGATCATCACTGATGTACTGTGGATCATCACTGATGTACTGTGGATCATCACTGATGTACTGAGGATCATCACTGATGTACTATGGATCATCACTGATGTACCGTGGATCATCACTGATGTACTGTGGATCATCACTGATGTACTGTGGATCATCACTGATGTACTATAGATCATCACTGAAGTACTATGGGCCATCACTGGTGTACTATGGATCATCACTGATGTATTATGGATCATCACTGATGTACTATGAGCCATCACTGATGTACTATGGATCATCACTGGTGTACTATGGGCCATCACTGAAGTACTATGGATCATCACTGGTGTACTATGGATCATCACTGGTGTACTATGGGCCATCACTGATGTACTATGGATCATCACTGGTGTACTATGGATCATCACTGATGTACTATAGATCATCACTGATGTACTATAGCTCATCACTGGTATACTATGGGCCATCTCTGGTGTACTATGGATCATCACTGGTGTACTATGGGCCATCACTGGTGTACTATGGGCCATCACTGGTGTACTATGGATCATCACTGGTGTACTGTGGATCATCACTGGTGTACTATGGACCATCCCTGATGTACTGTGGACCATCACTGATGTACTATGGACCATCACTGATGTACTATGGATCATCACTGATATACTGTGGACCATCCCTGATGTACTGTGGATCATCACTGATGTACTGTGGATCATCACTGAAGTATTGTGGATCATCACTGATGTACTCTGGATCATCACTGATGTACTGTGTATCATAACTGATGTACTGTGGATCATCACTGATGTACTATAGATCATCACTGTTCTACTATAGATCATCACTGATGTACTATGGACCATCACTGGTGTACTGTGGATCATCACTGGTGTACTATGAACCATCCCTGATGTACTGTGGATCATCACTGATGTACTGTGGATCATCACTGATGTACTATAGTTCATCACTGATGTACGATGGGCCATCACTGGTGTGCTATGGATCATCACTGGTGTACTATGGATCATCACTGATGTACTATGAACCATCCCTGATGCACTGTGGATCATCACTGATGTACTATGGATCATCACTGATGTACTGTGGATCATCACTGATGTACTATGGATCATCACTGATGTACTATGGGCCATCACTGATGTACTATGGGCCATCACTGGTGTACTATGGGCCATCACTGGTGTACTATGGATCATCACTGGTGTACTATGGACCATCACTGATGTACTATGGACCATCACTGATGTACTATGGATCATCACTGATATACTGTGGACCATCCCTGATGTACTGTGGATCATCACTGATGTACTGTGGATCATCACTGAAGTATTGTGGATCATCACTGATGTACTGTGGATCATCACTGATGTACTGTGTATCATAACTGATGTACTGTGGATCATCACTGATGTACTATAGATCATCACTGTTGTACTATAGATCATCACTGATGGACTATGGACCATCCCTGATGTACTGTGGATCATCACTGATGTACTGTGGATCATCACTGATGTACTATAGTTCATCACTGATGTACGATGGGCCATCACTGGTGTACCATGGATCATCACTGGTGTACTATGGATCATCACTGATGTACTATGAACCATCCCTGATGTACTGTGGATCATCACTGATGTACTATGGATCATCACTGATGTACTGTGGATCATCACTGATGTACTATAGTTCATCACTGATGTACTATGGGCCATCACTGGTGTACTATGGATCATCACTGGTGTACTATGGATCATGACTGATGTACTATGGACCATCCCTGATGTACTGTGGATCATCTCTGATGTACTATAGTTCATCACTGATGTACTATGGGCCATCACTGGTGTACTATGGATCATCACTGGTGTACTATGGATCATCACTGATGTACTATGGACCTTCCCTGATGTACTGTGGATCATCACTGATGTACTGTGGATCATCACTGATGTACTATGGATCATCACTGATGTACTATGGGCCATCACTGGTGAACTATGGGCCATCACTGGTGTACTATGGATCATCACTGGTGTACTATGGACCATCACTGATGTACTATGGACCATCACTGATGTACTATGGATCATCACTGATATACTGTGGACCATCACTGATGTACTGTGGACCATCCCTGATGTACTGTGGATCATCACTGAAGTATTGTGGATCATCACTGATGTACTGTGGATCATCACTGATGTACTGTGGATCATCACTAATGTACTGTGGATCATAACTGATGTACTGTGGATCATCACTGGTGTACTATGGACCATCCCTGATGTACTGTGGATCATCACTGATGTACTGTGGATCATCACTGATGTACTATAGTTCATCACTGATGTACTATGGGCCATCACTGGTGTACTATGGATCATCACTGGTGTACTATGGATCATCACTGATGTACTATGGACCATCCCTGATGTACTGTGGATCATCACTGATGAACTGTGGATCATCACTGATGTACTATGGATCATCACTGATGTACTATGGGCCATCACTGGTGTACTATGGATCATCACTGATGTACTATGGATCATCACTGATGTACTATGGACCATCACTGATGTACTATGGGCCATCACCGGTGTACTATGGATCATCACCGATGTACTGTGGACCATCCCTGATGTACTGTGGACCATCACTGATGTACTTGGGATCATCACTGATGTACTATGGATCATCACTGATGTACTATAGATCATCACTGATGTACTATAGATCATCACTGATGTACTATGGACCATCACTGATGTACTATAGATCATCACTGATGTACTATGGACCATCACTGGTGTACTATGGATCATCACTGGTGTACTGTGGATCATCACTGGTGTACTATGGACCATCCCTGATGTACTGTGGATCATCACTGATGTACTGTGGATCATCACTGATGTACTATAGTTCATCACTGATATACTGTGGGCCATCACTGGTGTACTATGGATCATCACTGGTGTACTATGGATCATCACTGATGTACTATGGACCATCCCTGATGTACTGTGGATCATCACTGATGTACTGTGGATCATCACTGATGTACTATGGATCATCACTGATGTACTGTGGATCATCACTTATGTACTATAGTTCATCACTGATGTACTATGGGCCATCACTGGTGTACTATGGATCATCACTGGTGTACTATGGATCATCACTGATGTACTATGGACCATCACTGGTGTACTATGGATCATCACTGGTGTACTGTGGATCATCACTGGTGTACTATGGACCATCCCTGATATACTGTGGATCATCACTGATGTACTGTGGATCATCACTGATGTACTATAGTTCATCACTGATATACTGTGGGCCATCACTGGTGTACTATGGATCATCACTGGTGTACTATGGATCATCACTGATGTACTATGGACCATCCCTGATGTACTGTGGATCATCACTGATGTACTGTGGATCATCACTGATGTACTATGGATCATCACTGATGTACTGTGGATCATCACTGATGTACTATAGTTCATCACTGATGTACTATGGGCCATCACTGGTGTACTATGGATGATCACTGGTGTACTATGGATCATCACTGATGTACTATGGGCCATCACTGGTGTACTATGGATCATCACTGGTGTACTATGGATCATCACTGATGTACTATAGATCATCTCTGATGTACTATAGCTCATCACTGATGTACTATGGACCATCACTGATGTACTATAGATCAACACTGATGTACTATGGACCATCACTGGTGTACTATGGATCATCACTGGTGTACTGTGGATCATCACTGGTGTACTATGGACCATCCCTGATGTACTGTGGATCATCACTGATCTACTGTGGATCATCACTGATGTACTGTAGTTCATCACTGATGTACTATGGGCCATCACTGGTGTACTATGGATCATCACTGGTGTACTATGGATCATCACTGATGTACTATGGACCATCCCTGATGTACTGTGGATCATCACTGATGTACTGTGGATCATCACTGATGTACTATGGATCATCACTGATGTACTATGGATCATCACTGATGTACTGTGGATCATCACTGATGTACTATAGTTCATCACTGATGTACTATGGGCCATCACTGGTGTACTATGGATCATTACTGGTGTACTATGGATCATCACTGATGTACTATGGACCATCCCTGATGTACTGTGGATCATCACTGATGTACTATAGTTCATCACTGATGTACTATGGGCCATCACTGGTGTACTATGGATCATCACTGGTGTACTATGGATCATCACTGATGTACTATGGACCATCCCTGATGTACTGTGGATCATCACTGATGTACTGTGGATCATCACTGATGTACTATGGATCATCACTGATGTACTATGGGCCATCACTGGTGTACTATGGGCCATCACTGGTGTACTATGGATCATCACTGGTGTACTATGGACCATCACTGATGTACTATGGACCATCACTGATGTACTATGGATCATCACTGATATACTGTGGACCATCCCTGATGTACTGTGGATCATCACTGATGTACTGTGGATCATCACTGAAGTATTGTGGATCATCACTGATGTACTGTGTATCATAACTGATGTATTGTGGATCATCACTGATGTACTATAGATCATCACTGATGTACTATAGATCATCACTGATGGACTATGGACCATCACTGATGTACTATAGATCATCACTGATGTGCTATGGACCATCACTGGTGTACTATGGATCATCACTGGTGTACTGTGGATCATCACTGGTGTACTATGGACCATCCCTGATGTACTGTGGATCATCACTGATGTACTGTGGATCATCACTGATGTACTATAGTTCATCACTGATGTACTATGGGCCATCACTGGTGTACTATGGATCATCACTGGTGTACTATGGACCATCACTGGTGTACTATGGATCATCACTGGTGTACTGTGGATCATCACTGGTGTTTTATGGACCATCCCTGATGTACTGTGGATCATCACTGATGTACTGTGGATCATCACTGATGTACTATAGTTCATCACTGATGTACTATGGGCCATCACTGGTGTACTATGGATCATCACTGGTGTACTATGGATCATCACTGATGTACTATGGACCATCCCTGATGTACTGTGGATCATCACTGATGTACTGTGGATCATCACTGATGTACTATGGATCATCACTGATGTACTGTGGATCATCACTGATGTACTATGGGCCATCACTGGTGTACTATGGGCCATCACTGGTGTACTATGGATCATCACTGATGTACTATGGATCATCACTGATGTACTATGGACCATCACTGATGTACTATGGGCCATCACTGGTGTACTATGGATCATCACCGATGTACTGTGGACCATCCCTGATGTACTGTGGACCATCACTGATGTACTGTGGATCATCACTGATGTACTATGGATCATCACTGATGTACTATAGATCATCACTGATGTACTATAGATCATCACTGATGTACTATGGACCATCACTGATGTACTATAGATCATCACTGATGTACTATGGACCATCACTGGTGTACTATGGATCATCACTGGTGTACTGTGGATCATCACTGGTGTACTATGGACCATCCCTGATGTACTGTGGATCATCACTGATGTACTATGGATCATCACTGATGTACTATGGATCATCACTGATGTACTATAGTTCATCACTGATGTACTATGGGCCATCACTGGTGTACTATGGATCATCACTGGTGTACTATGGATCATCACTGATGTACTATGGACCATCCCTGATGTACTGTGGATCATCACTGATGTACTGTGGATCATCACTGATGTACTATAGTTCATCACTGATGTACTATGGGCCATCACTGGTGTACTATGGATCATCACTGGTGTACTATGGATCATCACTGATGTACTGTGGATCATCACTGATGTACTATAGTTCATCACTGATGTACTATGGGCCATCACTGGTGTACTATGGATCATCACTGGTGTACTATGGATCATCACTGATGTACTATAGATCATCACTGATGTACTATAGTTTATCACTGATGTACTATAGATCATCACTGATGTACTATGGACCATCACTGGTGTACTATAGATCATCACTGATGTACTATGGACCATCACTGGTGTACTATGGATCATCACTGGTGTACTGTGGATCATCACTGGTGTACTATGGACCATCCCTGATGTACTGTGGATCATCACTGATGTACTGTGGATCATCACTGATGTACTATAGTTCATCACTGATGTACTATGGGCCATCACTGGTGTACTATGGATCATCACTGGTGTACTATGGATCATCACTGATGTACTATGGACCATCCCTGATGTACTGTGAATCATCACTGATGTACTGTGGATCATCACTGATGTACTATAGTTCATCACTGATGTACTATGGGCCATCACTGGTGTACTATGGATCATCACTGGTGTACTATGGGCCATCACTGGTGTACTATGGATCATCACTGATGTACTGTGGATCATCACTGATGTACTATAGTTCATCACTGATGTACTATGGGCCATCACTGGTGTACTATGGATCATCACTGGTGTACTATGGGCCATCACTGGTGTACTATGGATCATCACTGGTGTACTATGGATCATCACTGATGTACTGTGGACCATCCCTGATGTACTGTGGATCATCACTGATGTACTGTGGATCATCACTAATGTACTATGGATCATCACTGATGTACTATGGGCCATCACTGGTGTACTATGGGCCATCACTGGTGTACTATGGATCATCACTGATGTACTATGGATCATCACTGATATACTGTGGACCATCCCTGATGTACTGTGGATCATCACTGATGTACTGTGGATCATCACTGAAGTATTGTGGATCATCACTGATGTACTGTGGATCATCACTGATGTACTGTGGATCATCACTGATGTACTGTGTATCATAACTGATGTACTGTGGATCATCACTGATGTACTATAGATCATCACTGATGTACTATAGATCATCACTGATGTACTATGGACCATCACTGATGTACTATAGATCATCACTGATGTACTATGGACCATCACTGGTGTACTATGGATCATCACTGGTGTACTGTGGATCATCACTTTTGTACTATGGACCATCCCTGATGTACTGTGGATCATCACTGATGTACTGTGGATCATCACTGATGTACTATAGTTCATCACTGACGTACTATGGGCCATCACTGGTGTACTATGGATCATCACTGGTGTACTATGGATCATCACTGATGTACTATGGACCATCCCTGATGTACTGTGGATCATCACTGATGTACTGTGGATCATCACTGATGTACTATGGATCATCATTGATGTACTGTGGATCATCACTGATGTACTATAGTTCATCACTGATGTACTATGGGCCATCACTGGTGTACTATGGATCATCACTGGTGTTCTATGGATCATCACTGATGTACTATGGACCATCCCTGATGTACTGTGGATCATCTCTGATGTACTATAGTTCATCACTGATGTACTATGGGCCATCACTGGTGTACTATGGATCATCACTGGTGTACTATGGATCATCACTGATGTACTATGGACCATCCCTGATGTACTGTGGATCATCACTGATGTACTGTGGATCATCACTGGTGTACTATGGATCATCACTGATGTACTATGGGCCATCACTGGTGTACTATGGGCCATCACTGGTGTACTATGGATCATCACTGGTGTACTATGGACCATCACTGATGTACTATGGACCATCACTGATGTACTATGGATCATCACTGATATACTGTGGACCATCACTGATGTACTGTGGACCATCCCTGATGTACTGTGGATCATCACTGAAGTATTGTGGATCATCACTGATGTACTGTGGATCATCACTGATGTACTGTGGATCATCACTAATGTTCTGTGGATCATAACTGATGTACTGTAGATCATCACTGATGTACTATAGATCATCACTGGTGTACTATGTATATAGATCATCACTGATGGACTATGGACCATCACTGATGTACTATAGATCATCACTGATGTACTATGGACCATCACTGGTGTACTATGGATCATCACTGGTGTACTGTGGATCATCACTGGTGTACTATGGACCATCCCTGATGTACTCTGGATCATCACTGATGTACTGTGGATCATCACTGATGTACTATAGTTCATCACTGATGTACTATGGGCCATCACTGGTGTACTATGGATCATCACTGATGTACTATAGTTCATCACTGATGTACTATGGGCCATCACTGGTGTACTATGGATCATCACTGGTGTACTATGGATCATCACTGATGTACTATGGACCATCCCTGATGTACTGTGGATCATCACTGATGTACTATGGGCCATCACTGGTGTACTATGGATCATCACTGGTGTACTATGGATCATCACTGGTGTACTATGGACCATCACTGATGTACTGTGGACCACCACTGATGTACTGTGGATCATCACTGATGTACTATGGATCATCACTGATGTACTATGGATCATCACTGATGTACTGTGGATCATCACTGATGTACTATAGTTCATCACTGATGTACTATGGGCCATCACTGGTGTACTATGGATCATTACTGGTGTACTATGGATCATCACTGATGTACTATGGACCATCCCTGATGTACTGTGGATCATCACTGATGTACTATAGTTCATCACTGATGTACTATGGGCCATCACTGGTGTACTATGGATCATCACTGGTGTACTATGGATCATCACTGCTGTACTATGGACCATCCCTGATGTACTGTGGATCATCACTGATGTACTGTGGATCATCACTGATGTACTATGGATCATCACTGATGTACTATGGGCCATCACTGGTGTACTATGGGCCATCACTGGTGTACTATGGATCATCACTGGTGTACTATGGACCATCACTGATGTACTATGGACCATCACTGATGTACTATGGATCATCACTGATATACTGTGGACCATCCCTGATGTACTGTGGATCATCACTGATGTACTGTGGATCATCACTGAAGTATTGTGGATCATCACTGATGTACTGTGTATCATAACTGATGTATTGTGGATCATCACTGATGTACTATAGATCATCACTGATGTACTATAGATCATCACTGATGGACTATGGACCATCACTGATGTACTATAGATCATCACTGATGTGCTATGGACCATCACTGGTGTACTATGGATCATCACTGGTGTACTGTGGATCATCACTGGTGTACTATGGACCATCCCTGATGTACTGTGGATCATCACTGATGTACTGTGGATCATCACTGATGTACTATAGTTCATCACTGATGTACTATGGGCCATCACTGGTGTACTATGGATCATCACTGGTGTACTATGGACCATCACTGGTGTACTATGGATCATCACTGGTGTACTGTGGATCATCACTGGTGTTTTATGGACCATCCCTGATGTACTGTGGATCATCACTGATGTACTGTGGATCATCACTGATGTACTATAGTTCATCACTGATGTACTATGGGCCATCACTGGTGTACTATGGATCATCACTGGTGTACTATGGATCATCACTGATGTACTATGGACCATCCCTGATGTACTGTGGATCATCACTGATGTACTGTGGATCATCACTGATGTACTATGGATCATCACTGATGTACTGTGGATCATCACTGATGTACTATGGGCCATCACTGGTGTACTATGGGCCATCACTGGTGTACTATGGATCATCACTGATGTACTATGGATCATCACTGATGTACTATGGACCATCACTGATGTACTATGGGCCATCACTGGTGTACTATGGATCATCACCGATGTACTGTGGACCATCCCTGATGTACTGTGGACCATCACTGATGTACTGTGGATCATCACTGATGTACTATGGATCATCACTGATGTACTATAGATCATCACTGATGTACTATAGATCATCACTGATGTACTATGGACCATCACTGATGTACTATAGATCATCACTGATGTACTATGGACCATCACTGGTGTACTATGGATCATCACTGGTGTACTGTGGATCATCACTGGTGTACTATGGACCATCCCTGATGTACTGTGGATCATCACTGATGTACTATGGATCATCACTGATGTACTATGGATCATCACTGATGTACTATAGTTCATCACTGATGTACTATGGGCCATCACTGGTGTACTATGGATCATCACTGGTGTACTATGGATCATCACTGATGTACTATGGACCATCCCTGATGTACTGTGGATCATCACTGATGTACTGTGGATCATCACTGATGTACTATAGTTCATCACTGATGTACTATGGGCCATCACTGGTGTACTATGGATCATCACTGGTGTACTATGGATCATCACTGATGTACTGTGGATCATCACTGATGTACTATAGTTCATCACTGATGTACTATGGGCCATCACTGGTGTACTATGGATCATCACTGGTGTACTATGGATCATCACTGATGTACTATAGATCATCACTGATGTACTATAGTTTATCACTGATGTACTATAGATCATCACTGATGTACTATGGACCATCACTGGTGTACTATAGATCATCACTGATGTACTATGGACCATCACTGGTGTACTATGGATCATCACTGGTGTACTGTGGATCATCACTGGTGTACTATGGACCATCCCTGATGTACTGTGGATCATCACTGATGTACTGTGGATCATCACTGATGTACTATAGTTCATCACTGATGTACTATGGGCCATCACTGGTGTACTATGGATCATCACTGGTGTACTATGGATCATCACTGATGTACTATGGACCATCCCTGATGTACTGTGAATCATCACTGATGTACTGTGGATCATCACTGATGTACTATAGTTCATCACTGATGTACTATGGGCCATCACTGGTGTACTATGGATCATCACTGATGTACTATGGGCCATCACTGGTGTACTATGGATCATCACTGATGTACTGTGGATCATCACTGATGTACTATAGTTCATCACTGATGTACTATGGGCCATCACTGGTGTACTATGGATCATCACTGGTGTACTATGGGCCATCACTGGTGTACTATGGATCATCACTGGTGTACTATGGATCATCACTGATGTACTGTGGACCATCCCTGATGTACTGTGGATCATCACTGATGTACTGTGGATCATCACTAATGTACTATGGATCATCACTGATGTACTATGGGCCATCACTGGTGTACTATGGGCCATCACTGGTGTACTATGGATCATCACTGATGTACTATGGATCATCACTGATATACTGTGGACCATCCCTGATGTACTGTGGATCATCACTGATGTACTGTGGATCATCACTGAAGTATTGTGGATCATCACTGATGTACTGTGGATCATCACTGATGTACTGTGGATCATCACTGATGTACTGTGTATCATAACTGATGTACTGTGGATCATCACTGATGTACTATAGATCATCACTGATGTACTATAGATCATCACTGATGTACTATGGACCATCACTGATGTACTATAGATCATCACTGATGTACTATGGACCATCACTGGTGTACTATGGATCATCACTGGTGTACTGTGGATCATCACTTTTGTACTATGGACCATCCCTGATGTACTGTGGATCATCACTGATGTACTGTGGATCATCACTGATGTACTATAGTTCATCACTGACGTACTATGGGCCATCACTGGTGTACTATGGATCATCACTGGTGTACTATGGATCATCACTGATGTACTATGGACCATCCCTGATGTACTGTGGATCATCACTGATGTACTGTGGATCATCACTGATGTACTATGGATCATCATTGATGTACTGTGGATCATCACTGATGTACTATAGTTCATCACTGATGTACTATGGGCCATCACTGGTGTACTATGGATCATCACTGGTGTTCTATGGATCATCACTGATGTACTATGGACCATCCCTGATGTACTGTGGATCATCTCTGATGTACTATAGTTCATCACTGATGTACTATGGGCCATCACTGGTGTACTATGGATCATCACTGGTGTACTATGGATCATCACTGATGTACTATGGACCATCCCTGATGTACTGTGGATCATCACTGATGTACTGTGGATCATCACTGGTGTACTATGGATCATCACTGATGTACTATGGGCCATCACTGGTGTACTATGGATCATCACTGATATACTGTGGACCATCACTGATGTACTGTGGACCATCCCTGATGTACTGTGGATCATCACTGAAGTATTGTGGATCATCACTGATGTACTGTGGATCATCACTGATGTACTGTGGATCATCACTAATGTTCTGTGGATCATAACTGATGTACTGTAGATCATCACTGATGTACTATAGATCATCACTGGTGTACTATGTATATAGATCATCACTGATGGACTATGGACCATCACTGATGTACTATAGATCATCACTGATGTACTATGGACCATCACTGGTGTACTATGGATCATCACTGGTGTACTGTGGATCATCACTGGTGTACTATGGACCATCCCTGATGTACTCTGGATCATCACTGATGTACTGTGGATCATCACTGATGTACTATAGTTCATCACTGATGTACTATGGGCCATCACTGGTGTACTATGGATCATCACTGATGTACTATAGTTCATCACTGATGTACTATGGGCCATCACTGGTGTACTATGGATCATCACTGGTGTACTATGGATCATCACTGATGTACTATGGACCATCCCTGATGTACTGTGGATCATCACTGATGTACTATGGGCCATCACTGGTGTACTATGGATCATCACTGGTGTACTATGGATCATCACTGGTGTACTATGGACCATCACTGATGTACTGTGGACCACCACTGATGTACTGTGGATCATCACTGATGTACTGTGGATCATCCCTGGTGTACTATGGAACATCACTGGTGTACTATGGATCATCACTGGTGTACTATGGATCATCACTGATGTACTATGGGCCATAACTGATGTACTATGGATCATCACTGATATACTGTGGACCATCCCTGATGTACTGTGGATCATCACTGATGTACTGTGGATCATCACTGAAGTATTGTGGATCATCACTGATATACTGTGGATCATCACTGATGTACTGTGGATCATAACTGATGTACTGTGGATCATCACTGATGTACTGTGGATCATCACTGATGTACTATAGATCATTACTGATGTACTATGGGCCATCACTGGTGTACTATGGATCATCACTGATGTACTATGGATCATCACTGATGTACTATGGATCATCACTGATGTACTATGGACCATCACTGATGTACTATGGGCCATCACTGGTGTACTATGGATCATCACTGATGTACTGTGGATCATCACTGATGTACTGTGGGCCATCACTGATGTACTATGGATCATCACTGATATACTGTGGACCATCCCTGATGTATTGTGGATCATCACTGATGTACTGTGAATCATCACTGATGTACTATAAATCATCACTGAAGTACTATGGGCCATCACTGGTGTACTATGGATCATCACTGGTGTACTATGGATCATCACTGATGTACTGTGGACCATCCCTGATGTACTGTGGATCATCACTGATGTACTGTGGATCATCACTGATGTACTGTGGATCATCACTGATGTACTGAGGATCATCACTGATGTACTATGGATCATCACTGATGTAGCTTGGATCATCACTGATGTACTGTGGATCATCACTGATGTACTGTGGATCATAACTGATGTACTATAGATCATCACTGTAGTACTATGGGCCATGACTGGTGTACTATGGATCATCACTGATGTACTATGGATCATCACTGATGTACTATGGATCATCACTGATGTATTATGGATCATCACTGATGTACTATGAGCCATCACTGATGTACTATGGATCATCACTGGTGTACTATGGATCATCACTGATGTACTATGAGCCATCACTGATGTACTATGGATCATCACTGGTGTACTATGGATCACCACTGATGTACTATGGATCATCACTGATGTACTATGAGCCATCACTGATGTACTATGGGCCATCCCTGGTGTACTATGGATCATCACTGATGTACTGTGGATCATCACTGATGTACTATGGGACATCACTGGTGTACTATGGGCCATCACTGGTGTACTATGGATCATCACTGGTGTACTATGGGCCATCACTGGTGTACTATGGGCCATCACTGGTGTACTATGGATCTTCACTGGTGTACTATGGACCATCACTGATGTACTATGGATCATCACTGGTGTACTATGGATCATCACTGGTGTACTATGGATCATCCCTGGTGTACTATGGATCATCACTGGTGTACTATGGATCATCACTGATATACTGTGGACCATCCCTGATATACTGTGGATCATCCCTGATGTACTGTGGATCATCACTGATGTACTGTGGGCCATCACAGGTGTACTGTGGGCCATCACAGGTGTACTATGGATCATCACTGATGTACTATGGATCATCACTGGTGTACTATGGATCATCACTGATGTACTGTGGACCATCCCTGATGTACTATAGATCATTACTGATGTACTGTGGATCATCACTGATGTACTATGGGCCATCACTGGTGTACTATGGGCCATCACTGGTGTACTATGGATCATCACTGGATTACTATGGATCATCCCTGGTGTTCTATGGACCATCACTGATGTGCTTTGGGCCATCACTGGTGTACTATGGATCATCACTGATGTACTGTGGACCATCCCTGATGTACTGTGGATCATCACTGATGTACTATGGATCATCACTGATGTACTATGGACCATCACTGGTGTACTATGGACCATCACTGGTGTACTATGGATCATCACTGATATACTGTGGATCATCACTGATGTACTGTGGACCATCACTGATGTACTATGGATCATCACTGATATACTGTGGACCATCCCTGATGTATTGTGGATCATCACTGATGTACTGTGGATCATCACTGATGTACTGTGGATCATCACTGATGTACTATAGATCATCACTGAAGTACTATGGGCCATCATTGGTGTACTATGGATCATCACTGGTGTACTATGGGCCATCACTGGTGTACTATGGATCATCACTGATGTACTATGGATCATCACTGATGTACTATGGATCATGACTGGTGTACTATGGATCATCACTGATGTACTGTGGACCATCCCTGATGTACTGTGGACCATCACTGATGTACTGTGGATCATCACTGATGTACTATGGATCATCACTGATGTACTATAGATCATCACTGATGTACTATAGATCATCACTGATGTACTATTTACCATCACTGATGTACTATAGATCATCACTGATGTACTATGGACCATCACTGGTGTACTATGGATCATCACTGGTGTACTGTGGATCATCACTGGTGTACTATGGACCATCCCTGATGTACTGTGGATCATCACTGATGTACTATGGATCATCACTGATGTACTATGGATCATCACTGATGTACTATAGTTCATCACTGATGTATTATGGGCCATCACTGGTGTACTATGGATCATCACTGGTGTACTATGGATCATCACTGATGTACTATGGACCATCCCTGATGTACTGTGGATCATCACTGATGTACTGTGGATCATCACTGATGTACTATAGTTCATCACTGATGTACTATGGGCCATCACTGGTGTACTATGGATCATCACTGGTGTACTATGGATCATCACTGATGTACTGTGGATCATCACTGATGTACTATAGTTCATCACTGATGTACTATGGACCATCACTGGTGTACTATGGATCATCACTGGTGTACTATGGATCATCACTGATGTACTATGGACCATCCCTGATGTACTGTGGACCATCCCTGATGTACTGTGGATCATCACTGATGTACTATGGGCCATCACTGATGTACTATGGGCCATCACTGGTGTACTATGGATCATCACTGGATTACTATGGATCATCCCTGGTGTACTATGGACCATCACTGATGTGCTTTGGGCCATCACTGGTGTACTATGGATCATAACTGTTGTACTGTGGACCATCCCTGATGTACTGTGGATCATCACTGATGTACTATGGATCATCACTGGTGTACTATGGACCATCACTGATGTACTATGGATCATCCCTGATGTACTGTGGATCATCACTGATGTACTATGGATCATCACTGATGTACTATGGACCATCACTGGTGTACTATGGACCATCACTGGTGTACTATGGATCATCACTGATATACTGTGGATCATCACTGATGTACTGTGGGCCATCACTGATGTACTATGGATCATCACTGATATACTGTGGACCATCCCTGATGTATTGTGGATCATCACTGATGTACTGTGGATCATCACTGATGTACTATAGATCATCACTGAAGTACTATGGGCCATCACTGGTGTACTATGGATCATCACTGGTGTACTATGGGCCATCACTGGTGTACTATGGATCATCACTGATGTACTATGGATCATCACTGATGTACTATGGATCATGACTGGTGTACTATGGATCATCACTGATGTACTGTGGACCATCCCTGATGTCCTGTGGATCATCACTGATGTACTGTGGATCATCACTGATGTACTGTGGATCATCACTGATGTACTGTGGATCATCACTGATGTACTGAGGATCATCACTGATGTGCTATGGATCATCACTGATGTACCGTGGATCATCACTGATGTACTGTGGATCATCACTGATGTACTGTGGATCATCACTGATGTACTATAGATCATCACTGAAGTACTATGGGCCATCACTGGTGTACTATGGATCATCACTGATGTATTATGGATCATCACTGATGTACTATGAGCCATCACTGATGTACTATGGATCATCACTGGTGTACTATGGGCCATCACTGAAGTACTATGGATCATCACTGGTGTACTATGGATCATCACTGGTGTACTATGGGCCATCACTGATGTACTATGGATCATCACTGGTGTACTATGGATCATCACTGATGTACTATAGATCATCACTGATGTGCTATAGCTCATCACTGGTATACTATGGCCCAACTCTGGTGTACTATGGATCATCACTGGTGTACTATGGGCCATCACTGGTGTACTATGGATCATCACTGGTGTACTGTGGATCATCACTGGTGTACTATGGACCATCCCTGGTGTACTATGGACCATCCCTGATGTACTGTGAATCATCACTGATGTACTGTGGATCATCACTGATGTACTATGGATCATCACTGATGTACTATGGGCCATCACTAATGTACTATGGGCCATCACTGGTGTACTATGGGCCATCACTGGTGTACTATGGATCATCACTGGTGTACTATGGACCATCACTGATGTACTATGGACCATCACTGATGTACTATGGATCATCACTGATATACTGTGGACCATCCCTGATGTACTGTGGATCATCACTGATGTACTGTGGATCATCACTGAAGTATTGTGGATCATCACTGATGTACTGTGGATCATCACTGATGTACTGTGTATCATAACTGATGTACTGTGGATCATCACTGATGTACTATAGATCATCACTGTTGTACTATAGATCATCACTGATGTACTATGGACCATCACTGGTGTACTGTGGATCATCACTGGTGTACTATGGACCATCCCTGATGTACTGTGGATCATCACTGATGTACTGTGGATCATCACTGATGTACTATAGTTCATCACTGATGTACTATGGGCCATCACTGGTGTACTATGGATCATCACTGGTGTACTATGGATCATCACTGATGTACTATGGACCATCCCTGATGTACTGTGGATCATCACTGATGTACTATGGATCATCACTGATGTACTGTGGATCATCACTGATGTACTATAGTTCATCACTGATGTACTATGGGCCATCACTGGTGTACTATGGATCATCACTGGTGTACTATGGATCATGACTGATGTACTATGGACCATCCCTGATGTACTGTGGATCATCTCTGATGTACTATAGTTCATCACTGATGTACTATGGGCCATCACTGGTGTACTATGGATCATCACTGGTGTACTATGGATCATCACTGATGTACTATGGACCTTCCCTGATATACTGTGGATCATCACTGATGTACTGTGGATCATCACTGATGTACTATGGATCATCACTGATGTACTATGGGCCATCACTGGTGTACTATGGGCCATCACTGGTGTACTATGGATCATCACTGGTGTACTATGGACCATCACTGATGTACTATGGACCATCACTGATGTACTATGGATCATCACTGATATAATGTGGACCATCACTGATGTACTGTGGACCATCCCTGATGTACTGTGGATCATCACTGAAGTATTGTGGATCATCACTGATGTACTGTGGATCATCACTGATGTACTGTGGATCATCACTAATGTACTGTGGATCATAACTGATGTACTGTGGATCATCACTGGTGTACTATGGACCATCCCTGATGTACTGTGGATCATCACTGATGTACTGTGGATCATCACTGATGTACTGTGGATCATCACTGATGTACTATGGATCATCACTGATGTACTATGGGCCATCACTGGTGTACTATGGATCATCACTGATGTACTATGGACCATCACTGATGTACTATGGGCCATCACTGGTGTACTATGGATCATCACCGATGTACTGTGGACCATCCCTGATGTACTGTGGACCATCACTGATGTACTGTGGATCATCACTGGTGTACTGTGGATCATCACTGGTGTACTATGGGCCATCCCTGATGTACTGTGGATCATCACTGATGTACTATGGATCATCACTGATGTACTATGGATCATCACTGATGTACTATAGTTCATCACTGATGTACTATGGGCCATCACTGGTGTACTATGGATCATCACTGGTGTACTATGGATCATCACTGATGTACTATGGACCATCCCTGATGTACTGTGGATCATCACTGATGTACTGTGGATCATCACTGATGTACTATAGTTCATCACTGATGTACTATGGGCCATCACTGGTGTACTATGGATCATCACTGGTGTACTATGGATCATCACTGATGTACTGTGGATCATCACTGATGTACTATAGTTCATCACTGATGTACTATAGATCATCACTGATGTACTATGGACCATCACTGGTGTACTATAGATCATCACTGATGTACTATGGACCATCACTGGTGTACTATGGATCATCACTGGTGTACTATGGATCATCACTGATGTACTATAGATCATCACTGATGTACTATAGTTTATCACTGATGTACTATAGATCATCACTGATGTACTATGGACCATCACTGGTGTACTATAGATCATCACTGATGTACTATGGACCATCACTGGTGTACTATGGATCATCACTGGTGTACTGTGGATCATCACTGGTGTACTATGGACCATCCCTGATGTACTGTGGATCATCACTGATGTACTGTGGATCATCACTGATGTACTATAGTTCATCACTGATGTACTATGGGCCATCACTGGTGTACTATGGATCATCACTGGTGTACTATGGATCATCACTGATGTACTATGGACCATCCCTGATGTACTGTGGATCATCACTGATGTACTGTGGATCATCATTGATGTACTATGGGCCATCACTGGTGTACTATGGATCATCACTGGTGTACTATGGGCCATCACTGGTGTACTATGGATCATCACTGATGTACTGTGGATCATGACTGGTGTACTATGGATCATCACTGATGTACTATGGGCCATCACTGGTGTACTATGGATCATCACTGATGTACTATGGATCATGACTGGTGTACTATGGATCATCACTGATGTACTGTGGACCATCCCTGATGTACTGTGGACCATCACTGATGTACTGTGGATCATCACTGATGTACTATGGATCATCACTGATGTACTATAGATCATCACTGATGTACTATAGATCATCACTGATGTACTATTTACCATCACTGATGTACTATAGATCATCACTGATGTACTATGGACCATCACTGGTGTACTATGGATCATCACTGGTGTACTGTGGATCATCACTGGTGTACTATGGACCATCCCTGATGTACTGTGGATCATCACTGATGTACTATGGATCATCACTGATGTACTATGGATCATCACTGATGTACTATAGTTCATCACTGATGTATTATGGGCCATCACTGGTGTACTATGGATCATCACTGGTGTACTATGGATCATCACTGATGTACTATGGACCATCCCTGATGTACTGTGGATCATCACTGATGTACTGTGGATCATCACTGATGTACTATAGTTCATCACTGATGTACTATGGGCCATCACTGGTGTACTATGGATCATCACTGGTGTACTATGGATCATCACTGATGTACTGTGGATCATCACTGATGTACTATAGTTCATCACTGATGTACTATGGACCATCACTGGTGTACTATGGATCATCACTGGTGTACTATGGATCATCACTGATGTACTATGGACCATCCCTGATGTACTGTGGACCATCCCTGATGTACTGTGGATCATCACTGATGTACTATGGGCCATCACTGATGTACTATGGGCCATCACTGGTGTACTATGGATCATCACTGGATTACTATGGATCATCCCTGGTGTACTATGGACCATCACTGATGTGCTTTGGGCCATCACTGGTGTACTATGGATCATAACTGTTGTACTGTGGACCATCCCTGATGTACTGTGGATCATCACTGATGTACTATGGATCATCACTGGTGTACTATGGACCATCACTGATGTACTATGGATCATCCCTGATGTACTGTGGATCATCACTGATGTACTATGGATCATCACTGATGTACTATGGACCATCACTGGTGTACTATGGACCATCACTGGTGTACTATGGATCATCACTGATATACTGTGGATCATCACTGATGTACTGTGGGCCATCACTGATGTACTATGGATCATCACTGATATACTGTGGACCATCCCTGATGTATTGTGGATCATCACTGATGTACTGTGGATCATCACTGATGTACTATAGATCATCACTGAAGTACTATGGGCCATCACTGGTGTACTATGGATCATCACTGGTGTACTATGGGCCATCACTGGTGTACTATGGATCATCACTGATGTACTATGGATCATCACTGATGTACTATGGATCATGACTGGTGTACTATGGATCATCACTGATGTACTGTGGACCATCCCTGATGTCCTGTGGATCATCACTGATGTACTGTGGATCATCACTGATGTACTGTGGATCATCACTGATGTACTGTGGATCATCACTGATGTACTGAGGATCATCACTGATGTGCTATGGATCATCACTGATGTACCGTGGATCATCACTGATGTACTGTGGATCATCACTGATGTACTGTGGATCATCACTGATGTACTATAGATCATCACTGAAGTACTATGGGCCATCACTGGTGTACTATGGATCATCACTGATGTATTATGGATCATCACTGATGTACTATGAGCCATCACTGATGTACTATGGATCATCACTGGTGTACTATGGGCCATCACTGAAGTACTATGGATCATCACTGGTGTACTATGGATCATCACTGGTGTACTATGGGCCATCACTGATGTACTATGGATCATCACTGGTGTACTATGGATCATCACTGATGTACTATAGATCATCACTGATGTGCTATAGCTCATCACTGGTATACTATGGCCCAACTCTGGTGTACTATGGATCATCACTGGTGTACTATGGGCCATCACTGGTGTACTATGGATCATCACTGGTGTACTGTGGATCATCACTGGTGTACTATGGACCATCCCTGGTGTACTATGGACCATCCCTGATGTACTGTGAATCATCACTGATGTACTGTGGATCATCACTGATGTACTATGGATCATCACTGATGTACTATGGGCCATCGCTAATGTACTATGGGCCATCACTGGTGTACTATGGGCCATCACTGGTGTACTATGGATCATCACTGGTGTACTATGGACCATCACTGATGTACTATGGACCATCACTGATGTACTATGGATCATCACTGATATACTGTGGACCATCCCTGATGTACTGTGGATCATCACTGATGTACTGTGGATCATCACTGAAGTATTGTGGATCATCACTGATGTACTGTGGATCATCACTGATGTACTGTGTATCATAACTGATGTACTGTGGATCATCACTGATGTACTATAGATCATCACTGTTGTACTATAGATCATCACTGATGTACTATGGACCATCACTGGTGTACTGTGGATCATCACTGGTGTACTATGGACCATCCCTGATGTACTGTGGATCATCACTGATGTACTGTGGATCATCACTGATGTACTATAGTTCATCACTGATGTACTATGGGCCATCACTGGTGTACTATGGATCATCACTGGTGTACTATGGATCATCACTGATGTACTATGGACCATCCCTGATGTACTGTGGATCATCACTGATGTACTATGGATCATCACTGATGTACTGTGGATCATCACTGATGTACTATAGTTCATCACTGATGTACTATGGGCCATCACTGGTGTACTATGGATCATCACTGGTGTACTATGGATCATGACTGATGTACTATGGACCATCCCTGATGTACTGTGGATCATCTCTGATGTACTATAGTTCATCACTGATGTACTATGGGCCATCACTGGTGTACTATGGATCATCACTGGTGTACTATGGATCATCACTGATGTACTATGGACCTTCCCTGATATACTGTGGATCATCACTGATGTACTGTGGATCATCACTGATGTACTATGGATCATCACTGATGTACTATGGGCCATCACTGGTGTACTATGGGCCATCACTGGTGTACTATGGATCATCACTGGTGTACTATGGACCATCACTGATGTACTATGGACCATCACTGATGTACTATGGATCATCACTGATATAATGTGGACCATCACTGATGTACTGTGGACCATCCCTGATGTACTGTGGATCATCACTGAAGTATTGTGGATCATCACTGATGTACTGTGGATCATCACTGATGTACTGTGGATCATCACTAATGTACTGTGGATCATAACTGATGTACTGTGGATCATCACTGGTGTACTATGGACCATCCCTGATGTACTGTGGATCATCACTGATGTACTGTGGATCATCACTGATGTACTGTGGATCATCACTGATGTACTATGGATCATCACTGATGTACTATGGGCCATCACTGGTGTACTATGGATCATCACTGATGTACTATGGACCATCACTGATGTACTATGGGCCATCACTGGTGTACTATGGATCATCACCGATGTACTGTGGACCATCCCTGATGTACTGTGGACCATCACTGATGTACTGTGGATCATCACTGGTGTACTGTGGATCATCACTGGTGTACTATGGGCCATCCCTGATGTACTGTGGATCATCACTGATGTACTATGGATCATCACTGATGTACTATGGATCATCACTGATGTACTATAGTTCATCACTGATGTACTATGGGCCATCACTGGTGTACTATGGATCATCACTGGTGTACTATGGATCATCACTGATGTACTATGGACCATCCCTGATGTACTGTGGATCATCACTGATGTACTGTGGATCATCACTGATGTACTATAGTTCATCACTGATGTACTATGGGCCATCACTGGTGTACTATGGATCATCACTGGTGTACTATGGATCATCACTGATGTACTGTGGATCATCACTGATGTACTATAGTTCATCACTGATGTACTATAGATCATCACTGATGTACTATGGACCATCACTGGTGTACTATAGATCATCACTGATGTACTATGGACCATCACTGGTGTACTATGGATCATCACTGGTGTACTATGGATCATCACTGATGTACTATAGATCATCACTGATGTACTATAGTTTATCACTGATGTACTATAGATCATCACTGATGTACTATGGACCATCACTGGTGTACTATAGATCATCACTGATGTACTATGGACCATCACTGGTGTACTATGGATCATCACTGGTGTACTGTGGATCATCACTGGTGTACTATGGACCATCCCTGATGTACTGTGGATCATCACTGATGTACTGTGGATCATCACTGATGTACTATAGTTCATCACTGATGTACTATGGGCCATCACTGGTGTACTATGGATCATCACTGGTGTACTATGGATCATCACTGATGTACTATGGACCATCCCTGATGTACTGTGGATCATCACTGATGTACTGTGGATCATCATTGATGTACTATGGGCCATCACTGGTGTACTATGGATCATCACTGGTGTACTATGGGCCATCACTGGTGTACTATGGATCATCACTGATGTACTGTGGATCATCACTGATGTACTATAGTTCATCACTGATGTACTATGGGCCATCACTGGTGTACTATGGATCATCACTGGTGTACTATGGGCCATCACTGGTGTACTATGGATCATCACTGGTGTACTATGGATCATCACTGATGTACTGTGGACCATCCCTGATGTACTGTGGATCATCACTGATGTACTGTGGATCATCACTAATGTACTATGGATCATCACTGATGTACTATGGGCCATCACTGGTGTACTATGGGCCATCACTGGTGTACTATGGATCATCACTGATGTACTATGGATCATCACTGATATACTGTGGACCATCCCTGATGTACTGTGGATCATCACTGATGTACTGTGGATCATCACTGAAGTATTGTGGATCATCACTGATGTACTGTGGATCATCACTGATGTACTGTGGATGATCACTGTTGTACTGTGTATCATAACTGATGTACTGTGGATCATCACTGATGTACTATAGATCATCACTGATGTACTATAGATCATCACTGATGTACTATGGACCATCACTGATGTACTATAGATCATCACTGATGTACTATGGACCATCACTGGTGTACTATGGATCATCACTGGTGTACTGTGGATCATCACTGGTGTACTATGGACCATCCCTGATGTACTGTGGATCATCACTGATGTACTGTGGATCATCACTGATGTACTATAGTTCATCACTGACGTACTATGGGCCATCACTGGTGTACTATGGATCATTACTGGTGTACTATGGATCATCACTGATGTACTATGGACCATCCCTGATGTACTGTGGATCATCACTGATGTACTGTGGATCATCACTGATGTACTATGGATCATCACTGATGTACTGTGGATCATCACTGATGTACTATAGTTCATCACTGATGTACTATGGGCCATCACTGGTGTACTATGGATCATCACTGGTGTACTATGGATCATCACTGATGTACTATGGACCATCCCTGATGTACTGTGGATCATCTCTGATGTACTATAGTTCATCACTGATGTACTATGGGCCATCACTGGTGTACTATGGATATTCACTGGTGTACTATGGATCATCACTGATGTACTATGGACCATCCCTGATGTACTGTGGATCATCACTGATGTACTGTGGATCATCACTGGTGTACTATGGATCATCACTGATGTACTATGGGCCATCACTGGTGTACTATGGGCCATCACTGGTGTACTATGGATCATCACTGGTGTACTATGGACCATCACTGATGTACTATGGACCATCACTGATGTACTATGGATCATCACTGATATACTGTGGACCATCACTGATGTACTGTGGACCATCCCTGATGTACTGTGGATCATCACTGAAGTATTGTGGATCATCACTGATGTACTGTGGATCATCACTGATGTACTGTGGATCATCACTAATGTACTGTGGATCATAACTGATGTACTGTAGATCATCACTGATGTACTATAGATCATCACTGGTGTACTATGTATATAGATCATCACTGATGTACTATGGACCATCACTGATGTACTATAGATCATCACTGATGTACTATGGACCATCACTGGTGTACTATGGATCATCACTGGTGTACTGTGGATCATCACTGGTGTACTATGGACCATCCCTGATGTACTGTGGATCATCACTGATGTACTGTGGATCATCACTGATGTACTATAGTTCATCACTGATGTACTATGGGCCATCACTGGTGTACTATGGATCATCACTGATGTACTATAGTTCATCACTGATGTACTATGGGCCATCACTGGTGTACTATGGATCATCACTGGTGTACTATGGATCATCACTGATGTACTATGGACCATCCCTGATGTACTGTGGATCATCACTGATGTACTGTGGATCATCACTGATGTACTATGGATCATCACTGATGTACTATGGGCCATCACTGGTGTACTATGGATCATCACTGGTGTACTATGGATCATCACTGGTGTACTATGGACCATCACTGATGTACTGTGGACCACCACTGATGTACTGTGGATCATCACTGATGTACTGTGGATCATCCCTTGTGTACTATGGAACATCACTGGTGTACTATGGATCATCACTGGTGTACTATGGATCATCACTGATGTACTAGGGGCCATCACTGATGTACTATGGATCATCACTGATATACTGTGGACCATCCCTGATGTACTGTGGATCATCACTGATGTACTGTGGATCATCACTGAAGTATTGTGGATCATCACTGATGTACTGTGGATCATCACTGATGTACTGTGGATCATAACTGATGTACTGTGGATCATCACTGATGTACTGTGGATCATCACTGATGTACTATAGATCATTACTGATGTACTATGGGCCATCACTGGTGTACTATGGATCATCACTGATGTACTATGGATCATCACTGATGTACTATGGATCATCACTGATGTACTATGGACCATCACTGATGTACTATGGGCCATCACTGGTGTACTATGGATCATCACTGATGTACTGTGGATCATCACTGATGTACTGTGGGCCATCACTGATGTACTATGGATCATCACTGATATACTGTGGACCATCCCTGATGTATTGTGGATCATCACTGATGTACTGTGGATCATCACTGATGTACTATAAATCATCACTGAAGTACTATAGGCCATCACTGGTGTACTATGGATCATCACTGATGTACTATGGATCATCACTGATGTACTATGGATCATGACTGGTGTAGTATGGATCATCACTGATGTACTGTGGACCATCCCTGATGTACTGTGGATCATCACTGATGTACTGTGGATCATCACTGATGTACTGTGGATCATCACTGATGTACTGAGGATCATCACTGATGTACTATGGATCATCACTGATGTAGCTTGAATCATCACTGATGTACTGTGGATCATCACTGATGTACTGTGGATCATCACTGATGTACTATAGATCATCACTGTAGTACTATGGGCCATGACTGGTGTACTATGGATCATCACTGATGTACTATGGATCATCACTGATGTATTATGGATCATCACTGATGTACTGTGGACCATCCCTGATGTACTGTGGATCATCACTGATGTACTGTGGATCATCACTGATGTACTGTGGATCATCACTGATGTACTGAGGATCATCACTGATGTACTATGGATCATCACTGATGTAGCTTGGATCATCACTGATGTACTGTGGATCATCACTGATGTACAGTGGATCTTCACTGATGTACTATAGACCATCACTGATGTACTATGGATCATCACTGGTGTACTAAGGATCATCACTGGTGTACTATGGATCATCCCTGGTGTACTATGGATCATCACTGATGTATTATGGATCATCACTGATGTACTATGAGCCATCACTGATGTACTATGGATCATCACTGGTGTACTATGGATCATCACTGATGTACTATGAGCCATCACTGATGTACTATGGATCATCACTGGTGTACTATGGATCACCACTGATGTGCTATGGATCATCACTGATGTACTATGAGCCATCACTGATGTACTATGGGCCATCCCTGGTGTACTATGGATCATCACTGATGTACTGTGGATCATCACTGATGTACTATGGGACATCACTGGTGTACTATGGGCCATCACTGGTGTACTATGGATCATCACTGGTGTACTATGGGCCATCACTGGTGTACTATGGGCCATCACTGGTGTACTATGGATCTTCACTGGTGTACTATGGACCATCACTGATGTACTATGGATCATCACTGGTGTACTATGGATCATCACTGGTGTACTATGGATCATCCCTGGTGTACTATGGATCATCACTGGTGTACTATGGATCATCACTGATATACTGTGGACCATCCCTGATATACTGTGGATCATCCCTGATGTACTGTGGATCATCACTGATGTACTGTGGGCCATCACAGGTGTACTGTGGGCCATCACAGGTGTACTATGGATCATCACTGATGTACTATGGATCATCACTGGTGTACTATGGATCATCACTGATGTACTGTGGACCATCCCTGATGTACTGTGGATCATCACTGATGTACTATGGGCCATCACTGATGTACTATGGGCCATCACTGGTGTACTATGAATCATCACTGGATTACTATGGATCATCCCTGGTGTACTATGGACCATCACTGATGTGCTTTGGGCCATCACTGGTGTACTATGGATCATAACTGTTGTACTGTGGACCATCCCTGATGTACTGTGGATCATCACTGATGTACTATGGATCATCACTGGTGTACTATGGACCATCACTGATGTACTATGGATCATCCCTGATGTACTGTGGATCATCACTGATGTACTATGGATCATCACTGATGTACTATGGACCATCACTGGTGTACTATGGATCATCACTGATATACTGTGGATCATCACTGATGTACTGTGGGCCATCACTGATGTACTATGGATCATCACTGATATACTGTGGACCATCCCTGATGTATTGTGGATCATCACTGATGTACTGTGGATCATCACTGATGTACTATAGATCATCACTGAAGTACTATGGGCCATCACTGGTGTACTATGGATCATCACTGGTGTACTATGGGCCATCACTGGTGTACTATGGATCATCACTGATGTACTATGGATCATCACTGATGTACTATGGATCATGACTGGTGTACTATGGATCATCACTGATGTACTGTGGACCATCCCTGATGTCCTGTGGATCATCACTGATGTACTGTGGATCATCACTGATGTACTGTGGATCATCACTGATGTACTGTGGATCATCACTGATGTACTGAGGATCATCACTGATGTACTATGGATCATCACTGATGTACCGTGGATCATCACTGATGTACTGTGGATCATCACTGATGTACTGTGGATCATCACTGATGTACTATAGATCATCACTGAAGTACTATGGGCCATCACTGGTGTACTATGGATCATCACTGATGTATTATGGATCATCACTGATGTACTATGAGCCATCACTGATGTACTATGGATCATCACTGGTGTACTATGGGCCATCACTGAAGTACTATGGATCATCACTGGTGTACTATGGATCATCACTGGTGTACTATGGGCCATCACTGATGTACTATGGATCATCACTGGTGTACTATGGATCATCACTGATGTACTATAGATCATCACTGATGTGCTATAGCTCATCACTGGTATACTATGGGCCATCTCTGGTGTACTATGGATCATCACTGGTGTACTATGGGCCATCACTGGTGTACTATGGATCATCACTGGTGTACTGTGGATCATCACTGGTGTACTATGGACCATCCCTGGTGTACTATGGACCATCCCTGATGTACTGTGAATCATCACTGATGTACTGTGGATCATCACTGATGTACTATGGATCATCTCTGATGTACTATGGGCCATCACTGATGTACTATGGGCCATCACTGGTGTACTATGGGCCATCACTGGTGTACTATGGATCATCACTGGTGTACTATGGACCATCACTGATGTACTATGGACCATCACTGATGTACTATGGATCATCACTGATATACTGTGGACCATCCCTGATGTACTGTGGATCATCACTGATGTACTGTGGATCATCACTGAAGTATTGTGGATCATCACTGATGTACTGTGGATCATCACTGATGTACTGTGTATCATAACTGATGTACTGTGGATCATCACTGATGTACTATAGATCATCACTGTTGTACTATAGATCATCACTGATGTACTATGGACCATCACTGGTGTACTGTGGATCATCACTGGTGTACTATGGACCATCCCTGATGTACTGTGGATCATCACTGATGTACTGTGGATCATCACTGATGTACTATAGTTCATCACTGATGTACTATGGGCCATCACTGGTGTACTATGGATCATCACTGGTGTACTATGGATCATCACTGATGTACTATGGACCATCCCTGATGTACTGTGGATCATCACTGATGTACTATGGATCATCACTGATGTACTGTGGATCATCACTGATGTACTATAGTTCATCACTGATGTACTATGGGCCATCACTGGTGTACTATGGATCATCACTGGTGTACTATGGATCATGACTGATGTACTATGGACCATCCCTGATGTACTGTGGATCATCTCTGATGTACTATAGTTCATCACTGATGTACTATGGGCCATCACTGGTGTACTATGGATCATCACTGGTGTACTATGGATCATCACTGATGTACTATGGACCTTCCCTGATATACTGTGGATCATCACTGATGTACTGTGGATCATCACTGATGTACTATGGATCATCACTGATGTACTATGGGCCATCACTGGTGTACTATGGGCCATCACTGGTGTACTATGGATCATCACTGGTGTACTATGGACCATCACTGATGTACTATGGACCATCACTGATGTACTATGGATCATCACTGATATACTGTGGACCATCACTGATGTACTGTGGACCATCCCTGATGTACTGTGGATCATCACTGAAGTATTGTGGATCATCACTGATGTACTGTGGATCATCACTGATGTACTGTGGATCATCACTAATGTACTGTGGATCATAACTGATGTACTGTGGATCATCACTGGTGTACTATGGACCATCCCTGATGTACTGTGGATCATCACTGATGTACTGTGGATCATCACTGATGTACTGTGGATCATCACTGATGTACTATGGATCATCACTGATGTACTATGGGCCATCACTGGTGTACTATGGATCATCACTGATGTACTATGGATCATCACTGATGTACTATGGACCATCACTGATGTACTATGGGCCATCACTGGTGTACTATGGATCATCACCGATGTACTGTGGACCATCCCTGATGTACTGTGGACCATCACTGATGTACTGTGGATCATCACTGATGTACTATGGATCATCACTGATGTACTATAGATCATCACTGATGTACTATAGATCATCACTGATGTACTATGGACCATCACTGATGTACTATAGATCATCACTGATGTACTATGGACCATCACTGGTGTACTATAGTTCATCACTGATGTACTATGGGCCATCACTGGTGTACTAAGGATCATCACGGGTGTACTATGGATCATCACTGGTGTACTATGGATCATCACTGATGTACAATGGACCATCCCTGATGTACTGTGGATCATCACTGATGTACTGTGGATCATCACTGATGTACTATGGATCATCACTGATGTACTATGGGCCATCACTGGTGTACTATGGATCATCACTGATGTACTATGGATCATCACTGATGTACTATGGACCATCACTGATGTACTATGGGCCATCACTGGTGTACTATGGATCATCACCGATGTACTGTGGACCATCCCTGATGTACTGTGGACCATCACTGATGTACTGTGGATCATCACTGATGTACTATGGATCATCACTGATGTACTATAGATCATCACTGATGTACTATAGATCATCACTGATGTACTATGGACCATCACTGATGTACTATAGATCATCACTGATGTACTATGGACCATCACTGGTGTACTATGGATCATCACTGGTGTACTGTGAATCATCACTGGTGTACTATAGACCATCCCTGATGTACTGTGGATCATCACTGATGTACTATAGTTCATCACTGATATACTGCGGGCCATCACTGGTGTACTATGAATCATCACTGGTGTACTATGGATCATCACTGATGTACTATGGACCATCCCTGATGTACTGTGGATCATCACTGATGTACTGTGGATCATCACTGATGTACTATGGATCATCACTGATGTACTGTGGATCATCACTGATGTACTATAGTTCATCACTGATGTACTATGGGCCATCACTGGTGTACTATGGATCATCACTGGTGTACTATGGATCATCACTGATGTACTATGGACCATCACTGGTGTACTATGGATCATCACTGGTGTACTGTGGATCATCACTGGTGTACTATGGACCATCCCTGATGTACTGTGGATCATCACTGATGTACTGTGGATCATCACTGATGTACTATAGTTCATCACTGATATACTGTGGACCATCACTGGTGTACTATGGATCATCACTGGTGTACTATGGATCATCACTGATGTACTATGGACCATCCCTGATGTACTGTGGATCATCACTGATGTACTGTGGATCATCACTGATGTACTATGGATCATCACTGATGTACTGTGGATCATCACTGATGTACTATAGTTCATCACTGATGTACTATGGGCCATCACTGGTGTACTATGGATCATCACTGGTGTACTATGGATCATCACTGATGTACTATGGGCCATCACTGGTGTACTATGGATCATCACTGGTGTACTATGGATCATCACTGATGTACTATAGATCATCACTGATGTACTATAGCTCATCACTGATGTACTATGGACCATCACTGATGTACTATAGATCATCACTGATGTACTATGGACCATCACTGGTGTACTATGGATCATCACTGGTGTACTGTGGATCATCACTGGTGTACTATGGACCATCCCTGATGTACTGTGGATCATCACTGATGTACTGTGGATCATCACTGATGTACTATAGTTCATCACTGATGTACTATGGGCCATCACTGGTGTACTATGGATCATCACTGGTGTACTATGGATCATCACTGATGTACTATGGATCATCCCTGATGTACTGTGGATCATCACTGATGTACTGTGGATCATCACTGATGTACTATGGATCATCACTGATGTACTGTGGATCATCACTGATGTACTATAGTTCATCACTGATGTACTATGGGCCATCACTGGTGTACTATGGATCATTACTGGTGTACTATGGATCATCACTGATGTACTATGGACCATCCCTGATGTACTGTGGATCATCACTGATGTACTATAGTTCATCACTGATGTACTATGGGCCATCACTGGTGTACTATGGATCATCACTGGTGTACTATGGATCATCACTGATGTACTATGGACCATCCCTGATGTACTGTGGATCATCACTGATGTACTGTGGATCATCACTGATGTACTATGGATCATCACTGATGTACTATGGGCCATCACTGGTGTACTATGGGCCATCACTGGTGTACTATGGATCATCACTGGTGTACTATGGACCATCACTGATGTACTATGGACCATCACTGATGTACTATGGATCATCACTGATATACTGTGGACCATCCCTGATGTACTGTGGATCATCACTGATGTACTGTGGATCATCACTGAAGTATTGTGGATCATCACTGATGTACTGTGTATCATAACTGATGTATTGTGGATCAGCACTGATGTACTATAGATCATCACTGATGTACTATAGATCATCACTGATGGACTATGGACCATCACTGATGTACTATAGATCATCACTGATGTACTATGGACCATCACTGGTGTACTATGGATCATCACTGGTGTACTGTGGATCATCACTGGTGTACTATGGACCATCCCTGATGTACTGTGGATCATCACTGATGTACTGTGGATCATCACTGATGTACTATAGTTCATCACTGATGTACTATGGGCCATCACTGGTGTACTATGGACCATCACTGGTGTACTATGGATCATCACTGGTGTACTGTGGATCATCACTGGTGTACTATGGACCATCCCTGATGTACTGTGGATCATCACTGATGTACTGTGGATCATCACTGATGTACTATAGTTCATCACTGATGTACTATGGGCCATCACTGGTGTACTATGGATCATCACTTGTGTACTATGGATCATTATAATACAGATAACGGCGCAAAAAGAAGGAACAACAACCCAACTGATAAAAATAAATCAGATGAAAATCAATAGGATTTAAAGTATAAAAGTCTTTCTCTTTGGAAGTCCATGTAATATTGAAAGCAAGTCATATGAACATATGCACCGTTGGCAGCAATTGTAGAGCGAAGCAGACTCTATATATGGCAAAGAAAAGAAAAAACAAATGCGCCTACTAAGTGCAGTATGTTAGAAATTTATTCGAGAATAATTAAAATAACAGCCAAATGGCTACTCACAGAATGGAAGTGGAGTAAAAGCATAAATAGATATCCTTCTAAGTTGTCTGCGGAGGGCATGAGTCACTCCGTGTGTCTGTAGTCTCCCGGTGGTGGAATACTGCCAAGATGAAGAGGTAGTGCACTGCGGTGTTGATAAGTAGAGTAAAAAATTTGGATAAAAGTTAGCCGGCCGGTGAATACAGAAGCCCGTCCTCCTCTGCTACAGCGTGGTGACGTCAGAACGTTGCACCAATTTGCGTTTCATCACAGCAGACGTTCTCAATGGGGATTGAGAACGTCTGCTGTGATGAAACGCAAATTGGTGCAACGTTCTGACGTCACCACGCTGTAGCAGAGGAGGACGGGCTTCTGTATTCACCGGCCGGCTAACTTTTATCCAAATTTTTTACTCTACTTATCAACACCGCAGTGCACTACCTCTTCATCTTGGCAGTATTCCACCACCGGGAGACTACAGACACACGGAGTGACTCATGCCCTCCGCAGACAACTTAGAAGGATATCTATTTATGCTTTTACTCCACTTCCATCCTGTGAGTAGCCATTTGGCTGTTATTTTAATTATTCTCGAATAAATTTCTAACATACTGCACTTAGTAGGCGCATTTGTTTTTTCTTTTCTGTACTATGGATCATCACTGATGTACTATGGACCATCCCTGATGTACTGTGGATCATCACTGATGTACTGTGGATCATCACTGATGTACTACGGATCATCACTGATGTACTGTGGATCATCACTGATGTACTATGGGCCATCACTGGTGTACTATGGGCCATCACTGGTGTACTATGGATCATCACTGATGTACTATGGATCATCACTGATGTACTATGGACCATCACTGATGTACTATGAGACATCACTGGTGTACTATGGATCATCACCGATGTACTGTGGACCATCCCTGATGTACTGTGGACCATCACTGATGTACTGTGGATCATGACTGATGTACTATGGATCATCACTGATGTACTATAGATCATCACTGATGTACTATAGATCATCACTGATGTACTATGGACCATCACTGATGTACTATAGATCATCACTGATGTACTATGGACCATCACTGGTGTACTATGGATCATCACTGGTGTACTGTGGATCATTACTGGTGTACTATGGACCATCCCTGATGTACTGTGGATCATCACTGATGTACTATGGATCATCACTGATGTACTATGGATCATCACTGATGTACTATAGTTCATCACTGATGTACTATGGGCCATCACTGCTGTACTATGGATCATCACTGGTGTACTATGGATCATCACTGATGTACTATGGACCATCCCTGATGTACTGTGGATCATCACTGATGTACTGTGGATCATCACTGATGTACTATAGTTCATCACTGATGTACTATGGGCCATCACTGGTGTACTATGGATCATCACTGGTGTTCTATGGATCATCACTGATGTACTGTGGATTATCACTGATGTACTATAGTTCATCACTGATGTACTATGGGCCATCACTGGTGTACTATGGATCATCAATGGTGTACTATGGATCATCACTGGTGTACTATAGATCATCACTGATGTACTATGGACCATCACTGGTGTACTATGGATCATCACTGGTGTACTGTGGATCATCACTGGTGTACTATGGACCATCCCTGATGTACTGTGGATCATCACTGATGTACTGTGGATCATCACTGATGTACTATAGTTTATCACTGATGTACTATGGGCCATCACTGGTGTACTATGGATCATCACTGGTGTACTATGGATCATCACTGATGTACTATGGACCATCCCTGATGTACTGTGGATCATCACTGATGTACTGTGGATCATCACTGATGTACTATAGTTCATCACTGATGTACTATGGGCCATCACTGGTGTACTATGGATCATCACTGGTGTACTATGGGCCATCACTGGTGTACTATGGATCATCACTGATGTACTGTGAATCATCACTGATGTACTATAGTTCATCACTGATGTACTATGGGCCATCACTGGTGTACTATGGATCATCACTGGTGTACTATGGGCCATCACTGGTGTACTATGGATCATCACTGGTGTACTATGGATCATCACTGATGTACTGTGGACCATCCCTGATGTACTGTGGATCATCACTGATGTACTGTGGATCATCACTAATGTACTATGGATCACAACTGATGTACTATGGGCCATCACTGGTGTACTATGGGCCATCACTGGTGTACTATGGATCATCACTGATGTACTATGGATCATCACTGGTATACTGTGGACCATCCCTGATGTACTGTGGATCATCACTGATGTACTGTGGATCATCACTGAAGTATTGTGGATCATCACTGATGTACTGTGGATCATCACTGATGTACTGTGGATCATCACTGATGTACTGTGTATCATAACTGATGTACTGTGGATCATCACTGATGTACTATAGATCATCACTGATGTACTATAGATCATCACTGATGTACTATGGACCATCACTGATGTACTATAGATCATCACTGATGTACTATGGACCATCACTGGTGTACTATGGATCATCACTGGTGTACTGTGGATCATCACTGGTGTACTATGGACCATCCCTGATGTACTGTGGATCATCACTGATGTACTGTGGATCATCACTGATGTACTATAGTTCATCACTGATGTACTATGGGCCATCACTGGTGTACTATGGATCATCACTGGTGTACTATGGATCATCACTGATGTACTATGGATCATCACTGGTGTACTATGGATCATCACTGGTGTACTATGGATCATCCCTGGTGTACTATGGATCATCACTGGTGTACTATGGATCATCACTGATATACTGTGGACCATCCCTGATATACTGTGGATCATCCCTGATGTACTGTGGATCATCACTGATGTACTGTGGGCCATCACAGGTGTACTGTGGGCCATCACAGGTGTACTATGGATCATCACTGATGTACTATGGATCATCACTGGTGTACTATGGATCATCACTGATGTACTGTGGACCATCCCTGATGTACTATAGATCATCACTGATGTACTGTGGATCATCACTGATGTACTATGGATCATCACTGGATTACTATGGATCATCCCTGGTGTACTATGGACCATCACTGATGTGCTTTGGGCCATCACTGGTGTACTATGGATCATCACTGATGTACTGTGGACCACCCCTGATGTACTGTGGATCATCACTGATGTACTATGGATCATCACTGATGTACTATGGACCATCACTGGTGTACTATGGACCATCACTGGTGTACTATGGATCATCACTGATATACTGTGGATCATCACTGATGCACTGTGGGCCATCACTGATGTACTATGGATCATCACTGATATACTGTGGACCATCCCTGATGTATTGTGGATCATCACTGATGTACTGTGGATCATCACTGATGTACTATAGATCATCACTGAAGTACTATGGGCCATCACTGGTGTACTATGGATCATCACTGGTGTACTATGGGCCATCACTGGTGTACTATGGATCATCACTGATGTACTATGGATCATCACTGATGTACTATGGATCATGACTGGTGTACTATGGATCATCACTGATGTACTGTGGACCATCCCTGATGTCCTGTGGATCATCACTGATGTACTGTGGATCATCACTGATGTACTGTGGATCATCACTGATGTACTGTGGATCATCACTGATGTACTGAGGATCATCACTGATGTAGTATGGATCATCACTGATGTACCGTGGATCATCACTGATGTACTGTGGATCATCACTGATGTACTGTGGATCATCACTGATGTACTATAGATCATCACTGAAGTACTATGGGCCATCACTGGTGTACTATGGATCATCACTGATGTATTATGGATCATCACTGATGTACTATGAGCCATCACTGATGTACTATGGATCATCACTGGTGTACTATGGGCCATCACTGAAGTACTATGGATCATCACTGGTGTACTATGGATCATCACTGGTGTACTATGGGCCATCACTGATGTACTATGGATCATCACTGGTGTACTATGGATCATCACTGATGTACTATAGATCATCACTGATGTACTATAGCTCATCACTGGTATACTATGGACCATCTCTGGTGTACTATGGATCATCACTGGTGTACTATGGGCCATCAATGGAGTACTATGGATCATCACTGGTGTACTGTGGATCATCACTGGTGTACTATGGACCATCCCTGATGTACTGTGGATCATCACTGATGTACTGTGGATCATCACTGATGTACTATGGATCATCACTGATGTACTATGGGCCATCACTGATGTACTATGGGCCATCACTGGTGTACTATGGGCCATCACTGGTGTACTATGGACCATCACTGATGTACTATGGACCATCACTGATGTACTATGGATCATCACTGATATACTGTGGACCATCCCTGATGTACTGTGGATCATCACTGATGTACTGTGGATCATCACTGAAGTATTGTGGATCATCACTGATGTACTGTGGATCATCACTGATGTACTGTGTATCATAACTGATGTACTGTGGATCATCACTGATGTACTATAGATCATCACTGTTGTACTATAGATCATCACTGATGTACTATGGACCATCACTGGTGTACTGTGGATCATCACTGGTGTACTATGGACCATCCCTGATGTACTGTGGATCATCACTGATGTACTGTGGATCATCACTGATGTACTATAGTTCATCACTGATGTACTATGGGCCATCACTGGTGTACTATGGATCATCACTGGTGTACTATGGATCATCACTGATGTACTATGGACCATCCCTGATGTACTGTGGATCATCACTGATGTACTATGGATCATCACTGATGTACTGTGGATCATCACTGATGTACTATAGTTCATCACTGATGTACTATGGGCCATCACTGGTGTACTATGGATCATCACTGGTGTACTATGGATCATGACTGATGTACTATGGACCATCCCTGATGTACTGTGGATCATCTCTGATGTACTATAGTTCATCACTGATGTACTATGGGCCATCACTGGTGTACTATGGATCATCACTGGTGTACTATGGATCATTACTGATGTACTATGGACCTTCCCTGATGTACTGTGGATCATCACTGATGTACTGTGGATCATCACTGATGTACTATGGATCATCACTGATGTACTATGGGCCATCACTGGTGTACTATGGGCCATCACTGGTGTACTATGGATCATCACTGGTGTACTATGGACCATCACTGATGTACTATGGACCATCACTGATGTACTATGGATCATCACTGATATACTATGGACCATCACTGATGTACTGTGGACCATCCCTGATGTACTGTGGATCATCACTGAAGTATTGTGGATCATCACTGATGTACTGTGGATCATCACTGATGTACTGTGGATCATCACTGATGTACTGTGGATCATCACTAATGTACTGTGGATCATAACTGATGTACTGTGGATCATCACTGGTGTACTATGGACCATCCCTGATGTACTGTGGATCATCACTGATGTACTGTGGATCATCACTGATGTACTATAGTTCATCACTGATGTACTATGGGCCATCACTGGTGTACTATGGATCATCACTGGTGTACTATGGATCATCACTGATGTACTATGGACCATCCCTGATGTACTGTGGATCATCACTGATGTACTGTGGATCATCACTGATGTACTATGGATCATCACTGAGGTACTATGGGCCATCACTGGTGTACTATGGATCATCACTGATGTACTATGGATCATCACTGATGTACTATGGACCATCACTGATGTACTATGGGCCATCACTGGTGTACTATGGATCATCACCGATGTACTGTGGACCATCCCTGATGTACTGTGGACCATCACTGATGTACTGTGGATCATCACTGATGTACTATGGATCATCACTGATGTACTATAGATCATCACTGATGTACTATAGATCATCACTGATGTACTATGGACCATCACTGATGTACTATAGATCATCACTGATGTACTATGGACCATCACTGGTGTACTATGGATCATCACTGGTGTACTGTGGATCATCACTGGTGTACTATGGACCATCCCTGATGTACTGTGGATCATCACTGATGTACTGTGGATCATCACTGATGTACTATAGTTCATCACTGATATACTGTGGGCCATCACTGGTGTACTATGGATCATCACTGGTGTACTATGGATCATCACTGATGTACTATGGACCATCCCTGATGTACTGTGGATCATCACTGATGTACTGTGGATCATCACTGATGTACTATGGATCATCACTGATGTACTATGGGCCATCACTGGTGTACTATGGATCATCACTGGTGTACTATGGATCATCACTGGTGTACTATGGACCATCACTGATGTACTGTGGACCACCACTGATGTACTGTGGATCATCACTGATGTACTGTGGATCATCCCTGGTGTACTATGGAACATCACTGGTGTACTATGGATCATCGTCATTCCAGACTCCTACCAGGTACGTGACAGTACCAGTCAGCCAGAGATGGAGTCTGGAAGGGAGGCCTCTCCACCGAAGGACATTTACCAAACTATTTCTGCGCTCTCAAATATTGTGCAGAAGTTACAAGAGCGGGTCACTTTGGGATTCACAAGACGGCTAATTTGATGTCCCGTACATTCTGGTGGCCAAATTTGATGAACGACTGCAAGAAATATGTAAGATCTTGTATTTCATGCCTTCGGAATAAGACAGACAGAGCCAGAACTTGGGGTCTACTTGAGCCCCTTCCTGTACCTGAGAAACCATGGAGCATGATCTCCATGGATTTTATAGTAGAACTTCCCCATCTGAAGACTTCACTACCATTTTCGTTGTGGTTGATCGTTTGACCAAAATGGCCCACTTTGTACCTCTGCAAGGAACTCCTTCTGCCCCGGAGACTGCCTCAACTTTTATCAAGGAGATTGTAAGGTTGCATGGCATCCCTGACAGCATAGTTTCTGATCGAGGGGTGCAGTTCACTTCTAGATTTTGGAGGGCCTTATGTGAAACTTTGAACATTGAACTCCGCCTCTCCACAGCTTATCACCCACAAACTAATGGACAGACTGAAAGGGTCAATCAAACCCTTGAACAGTACCTACGATGCTTTTCTTCTTTTGCACAGGATGACTGGCTATCACTTCTCCCACTCGCGGAATTTTCATACAATAATTCCACCCATTCGGCAACCAAACAGTCACCTTTTTTCGCCAATTATGGATACCATCCTTCTTTCTTGCCTGAGCTGCCTATTGATTCTTCTGTACCTGCCGTACAAGACAGGTTGAACTTCCTTAACTCCAACTACCAATTACTGCAGGATACAATCTCCAAGACCCAGGCAGATAATAAAAAGTTCTTCGACAAGAAGAGAAGAGGCAATTTGAATCTTGAACCTTTTCCAGTACCTCGCTGCCCGTCTGCTACCGAACCCGGCCACCCTTGTGATCCTGCACCAGCCTCCTGACCCCTGACCACTGACCCCTTTTCCCAGCAAACTGCCGAATCCATGCTTGACAAATTACAGCAAGGGCCAAGGCCTGTTGAAGATTACTTAACTGACTTTCGTGTTTGGAGCGCAGATACCCAATGGAATCACTCTGCACTTCGTCACCAGTTCCGTCTAGGACTTTCTTACACCGTAAAAGATGATCTTGCCAGAGTGGGAATACCCGCGTCCCTGGAAGATCTGATAAATTTAACTATTCAGATCGATCGGCGGTTTCGAGAAAGGCAATCGGAAAAATCTAAAGGGACTCTTTCTGTGGTTTCAAGGCCAGCCGCCCCTGCTCCTCTACCTGTTCCTTCCCCCAGAAGGAGGGAACAGCATAAGGCACCCCACAGCAGTTTTCGTAGGTTACCTCTTTCTCCTGCTGAACGTCTACGTCGAGTCCATGGCAGTCTGTGTCTCTACTGCGGGGAGGTTGGCCACTTCATGCGAACTTGTCCGGCAGAGACCTGCAGGGTCTCTTCCCGTCAGCCTCTTGTGATGCATCTCCCTGGGAAGGATCAGTCACATGTCTCTCTTCCTATCAAGCTTCAGCTCCCCGAAAAGACGGTTTCAGTACTTGCAATCATAGACTCTGGGGCCTGCAGCTGTTTTGTGGACTCTGCATTTGCTTCTCTTCAGCAGCTACCCTTGGGTACCAAGAGGCAAGGGTTCCATGTCCATCTGGCTGACGGCTCCGGTATTAAATCAGGCCCGGTTACTCAAGAGACCTGCCTTTTCTCTGCCAGACTTCTTCAGGCTATAGCGAACTCCTCCGTTTGGATGTCATAGCTTCTCCCATGTTTCCCGTTATCCTCGGCATTCCATGGTTGAAGGCACACAACCCTCACGTTGACTGGCTTACCGGAGATATATATTTTTTTCGTCCAACTACTGCCAGATGCACTGCCTCTTGGGAGGAACTGTCAACTCCACGCCCCTCCTGGGTATCCACCCTGACCATGAAGCCTCTAAACTGATCCCGGTTGCTTATCACTAATTTCTGGACGTCTTTAATAAAAAGGGTGCAGACACTCTTCCACCTCATAGAACTTACGATTGCCCCATTAAACTTCTACCGGGAGCCGAGATCCCGTTTGGTCGGATTTACCCTCTCTCTGAGCCTGAATTGGAAGCCCTGCGTACCTATATCGACGAGAGCCTTGAAAAGCAGTTCATTCGGCCTTCCACTTCACCAGCAGGAGCCGGTATTTTCTTCGTTGAGAAAAAAGACCACACCTTGAGGACCTGTGTGGACTATCGTGACCTTAACAGGGTCACTGTCAAGAATCGGTACCCTCTTCCTCTGATTCCCGAACTATTCCAGAGGCTGCGAGGGGCACGAGTGTTCTCCAAACTGGACTTGAGGGGTGCCTATAATCTTGTCAGAATCAGGGAGGGAGACAAATGGAAGACGGCCTTCCGGACACGCTTTGGCCACTTTGAGTATTTAGTCATGCCATTCGGGCTCTGCAATGCTCCAGCCACATTCCAGCATCTGGTAAACAATGTTTTTCGGGACTTTCTTGATTTATTCGTCATCGTGTATCTGGATGACATCCTTGTATTCTCTGAAACTTTAGAATCCCATCGGACTCATGTAAAAAAGGTATTAGCTCGATTGCGGGAACACCGACTTTACGCAAAGGCTGAAAAATGCGACTTTGAAAAGCAAGTTGTGCATTTCCTAGGGCTTGTCATCTCCGCCGAGGGAATCTCCATGGACCCTCAGAAAGTCGCTTCTGTCTTGGAATGGCCTGCTCCTACTGACAGAAAAGCTGTACAGAGGTTCGTGGGGTTTGCTAACTTTTATAGAAAATTTATTAAGGACTTTTCTGGCATCATCACTCCCATTACTCAGCTAACGAAACAGCATGTTCCCTTTCGATGGACCCCAGAGGCTCAGACAGCGTTTGAACAGTTGAAAGCCTTATTCACCTCAGCTCCCATCTTGAAACATCCCGATCCCTCCTTAGCTTATGTTTTGGAGGTAGACGCCTCGGAAAATGCAGTTGGGGCTATTATTTCCCAACGCCAAGGTCCCAAATCATTGCTCCACCCTGTGGCCTTCTTCTCTAAAAAATTAAATCCTTCCGAAAGGAATCATGATGTTGGTGACCGAGAGCTACTGGCTATCAAGGCCGCTCTTGAAGAATGGCGTTACCTTTTGGAGGGAGCTTCTCACCCAATTCTTATCTTCACAGATCACAAGAATCTTGAGTATTTGAAGACAACTAAACGCCTAAGACCTCGGCAGGCAAGATGGGCACTTTTTTTCTCTCGTTTCATGTTTCATATAACCTACCGTCCTGGCTCAAAGAACGGGAAACCAGATGCCTTGTCCTGCATGTTCAGTGATCCAGTTGTATCCTCGGAACCTGATACTATTCTACCAGCCAATAATTTTTTACTTCTTCAGGCGGATCTGATGTCACAAATAAGAAAATATGTGGAAGACCAACCGCCTTCCAAGGACCTGGCTCTTCAACTAAGGGATGGCCTGTACTTCCATAAGAGGCAAATCTTTATCCCAGAACAGTTCAGAGTTGCCGTCCTAGGGCGATGTCATGATCATCCCCTAGCGGGTCACTTTGGGTTTCACAAGACGGCTAATTTGATCTCCCGTACATTCTGGTGGCCAAACTTGATGAACGACTGCAAGAAATATATAAGATCTTGTATTTCATGCCTTCGGAATAAGACAGACAGAGCCAGAACTTGGGGTCTACTTGAGCCCCTTCCTGTACCTGAGAAACCATGGAGCATGATCTCCATGGATTTTATAGTAGAACTTCCCCCATCTGAAGACTTCACTACCATTTTCGTTGTGGTTGATCGTTTGACCAAAATGGCCCACTTTGTACCTCTGCAAGGAACTCCTTCTGCCCCGGAGACTGCCTCAACTTTTATCAAGGAGATTGTAAGGTTGCATGGCATCCCTGACAGCATAGTTTCTGATCGAGGGGTGCAGTTCACTTCTAGATGTTGGAGGGCCTTATGTGAAACTTTGAACATTGAACTCCGCCTCTCCACAGCTTATCACCCACAAACTAATGGACAGACTGAAAGGGTCAATCAAACCCTTGAACAGTACCTACGATGCTTTTCTTCTTTTGCGCAGGATGACTGGCTATCACTTCTCCCACTCGCGGAATTTTCATACAATAATTCCACCCATTCGGCAACCAAACAGTCACCTTTTTTCGCCAATTATGGATACCATCCTTCTTTCTTGCCTGAACTGCCTATTGATTCTTCTGTACCTGCGGTACAAGACAGGTTGAACTTCCTTAACTCAAACTACCAATTACTGCAGGATACAATCTCCAAGACCCAGGCAGATAATAAAAAGTTCTTCGACAAGAAGAGAAGAGGCAATTTGAATCTTGAACTTTTTCCAGTACCTCGCTGCCCGTCTGCTACCGAACCCGACCACCCTTGTGATCATGCACCAGCCTCCTGCTTGGCTTAACGCTATCTCCAGTGCCTGTGCTAGCTGTCCATCCTATCAGCTTTCCTGAGTCCAGTTCCTTACCAGATGCTCTGCCTGCATCTCCACGTCTGCAACTCAGCTGACAAGTTCTGCACGCAACTACAGGCTCTCGTGTAACTCCTAACCCTAGGTCTGTCCCATCCTCAGTGGGGCTTGGGTTGGAGATACAAGGGAGGCCGACCTCGTCATTCCAGACTCCTACCAGGTACGTGACAGTACCAGTCAGCCAGAGATGGAGTCTGGAAGGGAGGCCTCTCCACCGAAGGACATTTACCAAACTATTTCTGCGCTCTCAAATATTGTGCAGAAGTTACAAGAGCGGGTCACTTTGGGATTCACAAGACGGCTAATTTGATCTTCCGTACATTCTGGTGGCCAAATTTGATGAACGACTGCAAGAAATATGTAAGATCTTGTATTTCATGCCTTCGGAATAAGACAGACAGAGCCAGAACTTGGGGTCTACTTGAGCCCCTTCCTGTACCTGAGAAACCATGGAGCATGATCTCCATGGATTTTATAGTAGAACTTCCCCCATCTGAAGACTTCACTACCATTTTCGTTGTGGTTGATCGTTTGACCAAAAGGGCCCACTTTGTACCTCTGCAAGGAACTCCTTCTGCCCCGGAGACTGCCTCAACTTTTATCAAGGAGATTGTAAGGTTGCATGGCATCCCTGACAGCATAGTTTCTAATCGAGGGGTGCAGTTCACTTCTTGATTTTGGAGGGCCTTATGTGAAACTTTGAACATTGAACTCCGCCTCTCCACAGCTTATCACCCACAAACTAATGGACAGACTGAAAGGGTCAATCAAACCCTTGAACAGTACCTACGATGCTTTTCTTCTTTTGCACAGGATGACTGGCTATCACTTCTCCCACTCGCGGAATTTTCATACAATAATTCCACCCATTCGGCAACCAAACAGTCACCTTTTTTCGCCAATTATGGATACCATCCTTCTTTCTTGCCTGAGCTGCCTATTGATTCTTCTGTACCTGCCGTACAAGACAGGTTGAACTTCCTTAACTCCAACTACCAATTACTGCAGGTCCCAGAACAGTTCAGAGTTGCCGTCCTAGGGCGATGTCATGATCATCCCCTAGCGGGTCACTTTGGGATTCACAAGACGGCTAATTTGATCTCCCTTACATTCTGGTGGCCAAACTTGATGAACGACTGCAAGAAATATGTAAGATCTTGTATTTCATGCCTTCGGAATAAGACAGACAGAGCCAGAAGTTGGGGTCTACTTGAACCCCTTCCTGTACCTGAGAAACCATGGAGCATGATCTCCATGGATTTTATAGTAGAACTTCCCCCATCTGAAGACTTCACTACCATTTTCGTTGTGGTTGATCGTTTGACCAAAATGGCCCACTTTGTACCTCTGCAAGGAACTCCTTCTGCCCCGGAGACTGCCTCAACTTTTATCTTGGAGATTGTAAGGTTGCATGGCATCCCTGACAGCATAGTTTCTGATCGAGGGGTGCAGTTCACTTCTAGATGTTGGAGGGCCTTATGTGAAACTTTGAACATTGAACTCCGCCTCTCCACAGCTTATCACCCACAAACTAATGGACAGACTGAAAGGGTCAATCAAACCCTTGAACAGTACCTACGATGCTTTTCTTCTTTTGCGCAGGATGACTGGCTATCACTTCTCCCACTCGCGGAATTTTCATACAATAATTCCACCCATTCGGCAACCAAACAGTCACCTTTTTTCGCCAATTATGGATACCATCCTTCTTTCTTGCCTGAGCTGCCTATTGATTCTTCTGTACCTGCCGTACAAGACAGGTTGAACTTCCTTAACTCAAACTACCAATTACTGCAGGATACAATCTCCAAGACCCAGGCAGATAATAAAAAGTTCTTCGAGAAGAAGAGAAGAGGCAATTTGAATCTTGAACCTTTTCCAGTACCTCGCTGCCCGTCTGCTACCGAACCCGGCCACCCTTGTGATCCTGCACCAGCCTCCTGCTTGGCTTAACGCTGTCTCCAGTGCCTGTGCTAGCTGTCCATCCTACCAGCTTTCCTGAGTCCAGTTCCTTACCAGATGCTCTGCCTGCATCTCCACGTCTGCAACTCAGCTGACAAGTTCTGCACGCAACTACAGGCACTCGTGTAACTCCTCACCCTAGGTCTGTCCCATCCTCAGTGGGGCTTGGGTTGGAGATACAAGGGAGGCCGACCTCGTCATTCCAGACTCCTACCAGGTACGTGACAGTACCAGTCAGCCAGAGATGGAGTCTGGAAGGGAGGCCTCTCCACCGAAGGACATTTACCAAACTATTTCTGCGCTCTCAAATATTGTGCAGAAGTTACAAGAGCGGGTCACTTTGGGATTCACAAGACGGCCAATTTGATCTCCCGTACATTCTGGTGGCCAAATTTGATGAACGACTGCAAGAAATATGTAAGATCTTGTATTTCATGCCTTCGGAATAAGACAGACAGAGCCAGAACTTGGGGTCTACTTGAGCCCCTTCCTGTACCTGAGAAACCATGGAGCATGATCTCCATGGATTTTATAGTAGAACTTCCCCCATCTGAAGACTTCACTACCATTTTCGTTGTGGTTGATCGTTTGACCAAAATGGCCCACTTTGTACCTCTGCAAGGAACTCCTTCTGCCCCGGAGACTGCCTCAACTTTTATCAAGGAGATTGTAAGGTTGCATGGCATCCCTGACAGCATAGTTTCTGATCGAGGGGTGCAGTTCACTTCTAGATTTTGGAGGGCCTTATGTGAAACTTTGAACATTGAACTCCGCCTCTCCACAGCTTATCACCCACAAACTAATGGACAGACTGAAAGGGTCAATCAAACCCTTGAACAGTACCTACGATGCTTTTCTTCTTTTGCACAGGATGACTGGCTATCACTTCTCCCACTCGCGGAATTTTCATACAATAATTCCACCCATTCGGCAACCAAACAGTCACCTTTTTTCGCCAATTATGGATACCATCCTTCTTTCTTGCCTGAGCTGCCTATTGATTCTTCTGTACCTGCCGTACAAGACAGGTTGAACTTCCTTAACTCCAACTACCAATTACTGCAGGATACAATCTCCAAGACCCAGGCAGATAATAAAAAGTTCTTCGACAAGAAGAGAAGAGGCAATTTGAATCTTGAACCTGGAGATAAGGTCTGGCTTTCCACAGCGAACTTGAAACTAAGTTGCCCCTCGAGGAAGCTTGGCCCAAGATTTTTGGGGCCTTTTCCAGTACCTCGCTGCCCGTGTGCTACCGAACCCGGCCACCCTTGTGATCCTGCACCAGCCTCCTGCTTGGCTTAACGCTGTCTCCAGTGCCTGTGCAAGCTGTCCATCCTACCAGCTTTCCTGAGTCCAGTTCCTTACCAGATGCTCTGCCTGCATCTCCACGTCTGCAACTCAGCTGACAAGTTCTGCACGCAACTACAGGCTCTCGTGTAACTCCTCACCCTAGGTCTGTCCCATCCTCAGTGGGGCTTGGGTTTGAGATACAAGGGAGGCCGACCTCGTCATTCCAAACTCCTACCAGGTACGTGACAGTACCAGTCAGCCAGAGATGGAGTCTGGAAGGGAGGCCTCTCCACCGAAGGACATTTACCAAACTATTTCTGCGCTCTCAAATATTGTGCAGAAGTTACAAGAGCGGGTCACTTTGGGATTCACAAGACGGCTAATTTGATCTCCCGTACATTCTAGTGGCCAAACTTGATGAACGACTGCAAGAAATATGTAAGATCTTGTATTTCATGCCTTCGGAATAAGACAGACAGAGCCAGAACTTGGGGTCTACTTGAGCCCCTTCCTGTACCTGAGAAACCATGGAGCATGATCTCCATGGATTTTATAGTAGAACTTCCCCCATCTGAAGACTTTACTACCATTTTCGTTGTGGTTGATCGTTTGACCAAAATGGCCCACTTTGTACCTCTGCAAGGAACTCCTTCTGCCCCGGAGACTGCCTCAACTTTTATCAAGGAGATTGTAAGGTTGCATGGCATCCCTGACAGCATAGTTTCTGATCGAGGGGTGCAGTTCACTTCTAGATTTTGGAGGGCCTTATGTGAAACTTTGAACATTGAACTCCGCCTCTCCACAGCTTATCACCCACAAACTAATGGACAGACTGAAAGGGTCAATCAAACCCTTGAACAGTACCTACGATGCTTTTCTTCTTTTGCACAGGATGACTGGCTATCACTTCTCCCACTCGCGGAATTTTCATACAATAATTCCACCCATTCGGTAACCAAACAGTCACCTTTTTTCGCCAATTATGGATACCATCCTTCTTTCTTGCCTGAGCTGCCTATTGATTCTTCTGTACCTGCCGTACAAGACAGGTTGAACTTCCTTAACTCCAACTACCAATTACTGCAGGTCCCAGAACAGTTCAGAGTTGCCGTCCTATGGCGATGTCATGATCATCCCCTAGCGGGTCACTTTGGGATTCACAAGACGGCTAATTTGATCTCCCGTACATTCTGGTGGCCAAACTTGATGAACGACTGCAAGAAATATGTAAGATCTCGTATTTCATGCCTTCGGAATAAGACAGACAGAGCCAGAACTTGGGGTCTACTTGAGCCCCTTCCTGTACCTGAGAAACCATGGAGCATGATCTCCATGGATTTTATAGTAGAACTTCCCCCATCTGAAGACTTCACTACCATTTTCGTTGTGGTTGATCGTTTGACCAAAATGGCCCACTTTGTACCTCTGCAAGGAACTCCTTCTGCCCCGGAGACTGCCTCAACTTTTATCTTGGAGATTGTAAGGTTGCATGGCATCCCTGACAGCATAGTTTCTGATCGAGGGGTGCAGTTCACTTCTAGATGTTGGAGGGCCTTATGTGAAACTTTGAACATTGAACTCCGCCTCTCCACAGCTTATCACCCACAAACTAATGGACAGACTGAAAGGGTCAATCAAACCCTTGAACAGTACCTACGATGCTTTTCTTCTTTTGCGCAGGATGACTGGCTATCACTTCTCCCACTCGCGGAATTTTCATACAATAATTCCACCCATTCGGCAACCAAACAGTCACCTTTTTTCGCCAATTATGGATACCATCCTTCTTTCTTGCCTGAGCTGCCTATTGATTCTTCTGTACCTGCCGTACAAGACAGGTTGAACTTCCTTAACTCAAACTACCAATTACTGCAGGATACAATCTCCAAGACCCAGGCAGATAATACAAATTTCTTCGACAAGAAGAGAAGAGGCAATTTGAATCTTGAACCTTTTCCAGTACCTCGCTGCCCGTCTGCTACCGAACCCGGCCACCCTTGTGATCCTGCACCAGCCTCCTGCTTGGCTTAACGCTGTCTCCAGTGCCTGTGCTAGCTGTCCATCCTACCAGCTTTCCTGAGTCCAGTTCCTTACCAGATGCTCTGCCTGCATCTCCACGTCTGCAACTCAGCTGACAAGTTCTGCACGCAACTACAGGCACTCGTGTAACTCCTCACCCTAGGTCTGTCCCATCCTCAGTGGGGCTTGGGTTGGAGATACAAGGGAGGCCGACCTCGTCATTCCAGACTCCTACCAGGTACGTGACAGTACCAGTCAGCCAGAGATGGAGTCTGGAAGGGAGGCCTCTCCACCGAAGGACATTTACCAAACTATTTCTGCGCTCTCAAATATTGTGCAGAAGTTACAAGAGCGGGTCACTTTGGGATTCACAAGACGGCCAATTTGATCTCCCGTACATTCTGGTGGCCAAATTTGATGAACGACTGCAAGAAATATGTAAGATCTTGTATTTCATGCCTTCGGAATAAGACAGACAGAGCCAGAACTTGGGGTCTACTTGAGCCCCTTCCTGTACCTGAGAAACCATGGAGCATGATCTCCATGGATTTTATAGTAGAACTTCCCCCATCTGAAGACTTCACTACCATTTTCGTTGTGGTTGATCGTTTGACCAAAATGGCCCACTTTGTACCTCTGCAAGGAACTCCTTCTGCCCCGGAGACTGCCTCAACTTTTATCAAGGAGATTGTAAGGTTGCATGGCATCCCTGACAGCATAGTTTCTGATCGAGGGGTGCAGTTCACTTCTAGATTTTGGAGGGCCTTATGTGAAACTTTGAACATTGAACTCCGCCTCTCCACAGCTTATCACCCACAAACTAATGGACAGACTGAAAGGGTCAATCAAACCCTTGAACAGTACCTACGATGCTTTTCTTCTTTTGCACAGGATGACTGGCTATCACTTCTCCCACTCGCGGAATTTTCATACAATAATTCCACCCATTCGGCAACCAAACAGTCACCTTTTTTCGCCAATTATGGATACCATCCTTCTTTCTTGCCTGAGCTGCCTATTGATTCTTCTGTACCTGCCGTACAAGACAGGTTGAACTTCCTTAACTCCAACTAACAATTACTGCAGGATACAATCTCCAAGACCCAGGCAGATAATAAAAAGTTCTTCGACAAGAAGAGAAGAGGCAATTTGAATCTTGAACCTGGAGATAAGGTCTGGCTTTCCACAGCGAACTTGAAACTAAGTTGCCCCTCGAGGAAGCTTGGCCCAAGATTTTTGGGGCCTTTTCCAGTACCTCGCTGCCCGTCTGCTACCGAACCCGGCCACCCTTGTGATCCTGCACCAGCCTCCTGCTTGGCTTAACGCTGTCTCCAGTGCCTGTGCTAGCTGTCCATCCTACCAGCTTTTCTGAGTCCAGTTCCTTACCAGATGCTCTGCCTGCATCTCCACGTCTGCAACTCAGCTGACAAGTTCTGCACGCAACTACAGGCTCTCGTGTAACTCCTCACCCTAGGTCTGTCCCATCCTCAGTGGGCTTGGGTTTGAGATACAAGGGAGGCCGACCTCGTCATTCCAAACTCCTACCAGGTACGTGACAGTACCAGTCAGCCAGAGATGGAGTCTGGAAGGGAGGCCTCTCCACCGAAGGACATTTACCAAACTATTTCTGCGCTCTCAAATATTGTGCAGAAGTTACAAGAGCGGGTCACTTTGGGATTCACAAGACGGCTAATTTGATCTCCCGTACATTCTAGTGGCCAAACTTGATGAACGACTGCAAGAAATATGTAAGATCTTGTATTTCATGCCTTCGGAATAAGACAGACAGAGCCAGAACTTGGGGTCTACTTGAGCCCCTTCCTGTACCTGAGAAAACATGGAGCATGATCTCCATGGATTTTATAGTAGAACTTCCCCCATCTGAAGACTTTACTACCATTTTCGTTGTGGTTGATCGTTTGACCAAAATGGCCCACTTTGTACCTCTGCAAGGAACTCCTTCTGCCCCGGAGACTGCCTCAACTTTTATCAAGGAGATTGTAAGGTTGCATGGCATCCCTGACAGCATAGTTTCTGATCGAGGGGTGCAGTTCACTTCTAGATTTTGGAGGGCCTTATGTGAAACTTTGAACATTGAACTCCGCCTCTCCACAGCTTATCACCCACAAACTAATGGACAGACTGAAAGGGTCAATCAAACCCTTGAACAGTACCTACGATGCTTTTCTTCTTTTGCGCAGGATGACTGGCTATCACTTCTCCCACTCGCGGAATTTTCATACAATAATTCCACCCATTCGGCAACCAAACAGTCACCTTTTTTCGCCAATTATGGATACCATCCTTCTTTCTTGCCTGAGCTGCCTATTGATTCTTCTGTACCTGCCGTACAAGACAGGTTGAACTTCCTTAACTCAAACTACCAATTACTGCAGGATACAATCTCCAAGACCCAGGCAGATAATACAAATTTCTTCGACAAGAAGAGAAGAGGCAATTTGAATCTTGAACCTTTTCCAGTACCTCGCTGCCCGTCTGCTACCGAACCCGGCCACCCTTGTGATCCTGCACCAGCCTCCTGCTTGGCTTAACGCTGTCTCCAGTGCCTGTGCTAGCTGTCCATCCTACCAGCTTTCCTGAGTCCAGTTCCTTACCAGATGCTCTGCCTGCATCTCCACGTCTGCAACTCAGCTGACAAGTTCTGCACGCAACTACAGGCACTCGTGTAACTCCTCACCCTAGGTCTGTCCCATCCTCAGTGGGGCTTGGGTTGGAGATACAAGGGAGGCCGACCTCGTCATTCCAGACTCCTACCAGGTACGTGACAGTACCAGTCAGCCAGAGATGGAGTCTGGAAGGGAGGCCTCTCCACCGAAGGACATTTACCAAACTATTTCTGCGCTCTCAAATATTGTGCAGAAGTTACAAGAGCGGGTCACTTTGGGATTCACAAGACGGCCAATTTGATCTCCCGTACATTCTGGTGGCCAAATTTGATGAACGACTGCAAGAAATATGTAAGATCTTGTATTTCATGCCTTCGGAATAAGACAGACAGAGCCAGAACTTGGGGTCTACTTGAGCCCCTTCCTGTACCTGAGAAACCATGGAGCATGATCTCCATGGATTTTATAGTAGAACTTCCCCCATCTGAAGACTTCACTACCATTTTCGTTGTGGTTGATCGTTTGACCAAATTGGCCCACTTTGTACCTCTGCAAGGAACTCCTTCTGCCCCGGAGACTGCCTCAACTTTTATCAAGGAGATTGTAAGGTTGCATGGCATCCCTGACAGCATAGTTTCTGATCGAGGGGTGCAGTTCACTTCTAGATTTTGGAGGGCCTTATGTGAAACTTTGAACATTGAACTCCGCCTCTCCACAGCTTATCACCCACAAACTAATGGACAGACTGAAAGGGTCAATCAAACCCTTGAACAGTACCTACGATGCTTTTCTTCTTTTGCACAGGATGACTGGCTATCACTTCTCCCACTCGCGGAATTTTCATACAATAATTCCACCCATTCGGCAACCAAACAGTCACCTTTTTTCGCCAATTATGGATACCATCCTTCTTTCTTGCCTGAGCTGCCTATTGATTCTTCTGTACCTGCCGTACAAGACAGGTTGAACTTCCTTAACTCCAACTAACAATTACTGCAGGATACAATCTCCAAGACCCAGGCAGATAATAAAAAGTTCTTCGACAAGAAGAGAAGAGGCAATTTGAATCTTGAACCTGGAGATAAGGTCTGGCTTTCCACAGCGAACTTGAAACTAAGTTGCCCCTCGAGGAAGCTTGGCCCAAGATTTTTGGGGCCTTTTCCAGTACCTCGCTGCCCGTCTGCTACCGAACCCGGCCACCCTTGTGATCCTGCACCAGCCTCCTGCTTGGCTTAACGCTGTCTCCAGTGCCTGTGCTAGCTGTCCATCCTACCAGCTTTCCTGAGTCCAGTTCCTTACCAGATGCTCTGCCTGCATCTCCACGTCTGCAACTCAGCTGACAAGTTCTGCACGCAACTACAGGCTCTCGTGTAACTCCTCACCCTAGGTCTGTCCCATCCTCAGTGGGCTTGGGTTTGAGATACAAGGGAGGCCGACCTCGTCATTCCAAACTCCTACCAGGTACGTGACAGTACCAGTCAGCCAGAGATGGAGTCTGGAAGGGAGGCCTCTCCACCGAAGGACATTTACCAAACTATTTCTGCGCTCTCAAATATTGTGCAGAAGTTACAAGAGCGGGTCACTTTGGGATTCACAAGACGGCTAATTTGATCTCCCGTACATTCTAGTGGCCAAACTTGATGAACGACTGCAAGAAATATGTAAGATCTTGTATTTCATGCCTTCGGAATAAGACAGACAGAGCCAGAACTTGGGGTCTACTTGAGCCCCTTCCTGTACCTGAGAAAACATGGAGCATGATCTCCATGGATTTTATAGTAGAACTTCCCCCATCTGAAGACTTTACTACCATTTTCGTTGTGGTTGATCGTTTGACCAAAATGGCCCACTTTGTACCTCTGCAAGGAACTCCTTCTGCCCCGGAGACTGCCTCAACTTTTATCAAGGAGATTGTAAGGTTGCATGGCATCCCTGACAGCATAGTTTCTGATCGAGGGGTGCAGTTCACTTCTAGATTTTGGAGGGCCTTATGTGAAACTTTGAACATTGAACTCCGCCTCTCCACAGCTTATCACCCACAAACTAATGGACAGACTGAAAGGGTCAATCAAACCCTTGAACAGTACCTACGATGCTTTTCTTCTTTTGCACAGGATGACTGGCTATCACTTCTCCCACTCGCGGAATTTTCATACAATAATTCCACCCATTCGGTAACCAAACAGTCACCTTTTTTCGCCAATTATGGATACCATCCTTCTTTCTTGCCTGAGCTGCCTATTGATTCTTCTGTACCTGCCGTACAAGACAGGTTGAACTTCCTTAACTCCAACTACCAATTACTGCAGGTCCCAGAACAGTTCAGAGTTGCCGTCCTAGGGCGATGTCATGATCATCCCCTAGCGGGTCACTTTGGGATTCACCAGACGGCTAATTTGATCTCCCTTACATTCTGGTGGCCAAACTTGATGAACGACTGCAAGAAATATGTAAGATCTTGTATTTCATGCCTTCGGAATAAGACAGACAGAGCCAGAAGTTGGGGTCTACTTGAACCCCTTCCTGTACCTGAGAAACCATGGAGCATGATCTCCATGGATTTTATAGTAGAACTTCCCCCATCTGAAGACTTCACTACCATTTTCGTTGTGGTTGATCGTTTGACCAAAATGGCCCACTTTGTACCTCTGCAAGGAACTCCTTCTGCCCCGGAGACTGCCTCAACTTTTATCTTGGAGATTGTAAGGTTGCATGGCATCCCTGACAGCATAGTTTCTGATCGAGGGGTGCAGTTCACTTCTAGATGTTGGAGGGCCTTATGTGAAACTTTGAACATTGAACTCCGCCTCTCCACAGCTTATCACCCACAAACTAATGGACAGACTGAAAGGGTCAATCAAACCCTTGAACAGTACCTACGATGCTTTTCTTCTTTTGCGCAGGATGACTGGCTATCACTTCTCCCACTCGCGGAATTTTCATACAATAATTCCACCCATTCGGCAACCAAACAGTCACCTTTTTTCGCCAATTATGGATACCATCCTTCTTTCTTGCCTGAGCTGCCTATTGATTCTTCTGTACCTGCCGTACAAGACAGGTTGAACTTCCTTAACTCAAACTACCAATTACTGCAGGATACAATCTCCAAGACCCAGGCAGATAATAAAAAGTTCTTCGACAAGAAGAGAAGAGGCAATTTGAATCTTGAACCTTTTCCAGTACCTCGCTGCCCGTCTGCTACCGAACCCGGCCACCCTTGTGATCCTGCACCAGCCTCCTGCTTGGCTTAACGCTGTCTCCAGTGCCTGTGCTAGCTGTCCATCCTACCAGCTTTCCTGAGTCCAGTTCCTTACCAGATGCTCTGCCTGCATCTCCACGTCTGCAACTCAGCTGACAAGTTCTGCACGCAACTACAGGCACTCGTGTAACTCCTCACCCTAGGTCTGTCCCATCCTCAGTGGGGCTTGGGTTGGAGATACAAGGGAGGCCGACCTCGTCATTCCAGACTCCTACCAGGTACGTGACAGTACCAGTCAGCCAGAGATGGAGTCTGGAAGGGAGGCCTCTCCACCGAAGGACATTTACCAAACTATTTCTGCGCTCTCAAATATTGTGCAGAAGTTACAAGAGCGGGTCACTTTGGGATTCACAAGACGGCCAATTTGATCTCCTGTACATTCTGGTGGCCAAATTTGATGAACGACTGCAAGAAATATGTAAGATCTTGTATTTCATGCCTTCGGAATAAGACAGACAGAGCCAGAACTTGGGGTCTACTTGAGCCCCTTCCTGTACCTGAGAAACCATGGAGCATGATCTCCATGGATTTTATAGTAGAACTTCCCCCATCTGAAGACTTCACTACCATTTTCGTTGTGGTTGATCGTTTGACCAAAATGGCCCACTTTGTACCTCTGCAAGGAACTCCTTCTGCCCCGGAGACTGCCTCAACTTTTATCAAGGAGATTGTAAGGTTGCATGGCATCCCTGACAGCATAGTTTCTGATCGAGGGGTGCAGTTCACTTCTAGATTTTGGAGGGCCTTATGTGAAACTTTGAACATTGAACTCCGCCTCTCCACAGCTTATCACCCACAAACTAATGGACAGACTGAAAGGGTCAATCAAACCCTTGAACAGTACCTACGATGCTTTTCTTCTTTTGCACAGGATGACTGGCTATCACTTCTCCCACTCGCGGAATTTTCATACAATAATTCCACCCATTCGGCAACCAAACAGTCACCTTTTTTCGCCAATTATGGATACCATCCTTCTTTCTTGCCTGAGCTGCCTATTGATTCTTCTGTACCTGCCGTACAAGACAGGTTGAACTTCCTTAACTCCAACTAACAATTACTGCAGGATACAATCTCCAAGACCCAGGCAGATGATAAAAAGTTCTTCGACAAGAAGAGAAGAGGCAATTTGAATCTTGAACCTGGAGATAAGGTCTGGCTTTCCACAGCGAACTTGAAACTAAGTTGCCCCTCGAGGAAGCTTGGCCCAAGATTTTTGGGGCCTTTTCCAGTACCTCGCTGCCCGTCTGCTACCGAACCCGGCCACCCTTGTGATCCTGCACCAGCCTCCTGCTTGGCTTAACGCTGTCTCCAGTGCCTGTGCTAGCTGTCCATCCTACCAGCTTTCCTGAGTCCAGTTCCTTACCAGATGCTCTGCCTGCATCTCCACGTCTGCAACTCAGCTGACAAGTTCTGCACGCAACTACAGGCACTCGTGTAACTCCTCACCCTAGGTCTGTCCCATCCTCAGTGGGGCTTGGGTTGGAGATACAAGGGAGGCCGACCTCGTCATTCCAGACTCCTACCAGGTACGTGACAGTACCAGTCAGCCAGAGATGGAGTCTGGAAGGGAGGCCTCTCCACCGAAGGACATTTACCAAACTATTTCTGCGCTCTCAAATATTGTGCAGAAGTTACAAGAGCGGGTCACTTTGGGATTCACAAGACGGCCAATTTGATCTCCCGTACATTCTGGTGGCCAAATTTGATGAACGACTGCAAGAAATATGTAAGATCTTGTATTTCATGCCTTCGGAATAAGACAGACCGAGCCAGAACTTGGGGTCTACTTGAGCCCCTTCCTGTACCTGAGAAACCATGGAGCATGATCTCCATGGATTTTATAGTAGAACTTCCCCCATCTGAAGACTTTACTACCATTTTCGTTGTGGTTGATCGTTTGACCAAAATGGCCCACTTTGTACCTCTGCAAGAAACTCCTTCTGCCCCGGAGACTGCCTCAACTCTTATCAAGGAGATTGTAAGGTTGCATGGCATCCCTGACAGCATAGTTTCTGATCGAGGGGTGCAGTTCACTTCTAGATTTTGGAGGGCCTTATGTGAAACTTTGAACATTGAACTCCGCCTCTCCACAGCTTATCACCCACAAACTAATGGACAGACTGAAAGGGTCAATCAAACCCTTGAACAGTACCTACGATGCTTTTCTTCTTTTGCACAGGATGACTGGCTATCACTTCTCCCACTCGCGGAATTTTCATACAATAATTCCACCCATTCGGTAACCAAACAGTCACCTTTTTTCGCCAATTATGGATACCATCCTTCTTTCTTGCCTGAGCTGCCTATTGATTCTTCTGTACCTGCCGTACAAGACAGGTTGAACTTCCTTAACTCCAACTACCAATTACTGCAGGTCCCAGAACAGTTCAGAGTTGCCGTCCTAGGGCGATGTCATGATCATCCCCTAGCGGGTCACTTTGGGATTCACAAGACGGCTAATTTGATCTCCCGTACATTCTGGTGGCCAAATTTGAACGACTGCAAGAAATATGTAAGATCTTGTATTTCATGCCTTCGGAATAAGACAGACAGAGCCAGAACTTGGGGTCTACTTGAGCCCCTTCCTGTACCTGAGAAACCATGGAGCATGATCTCCATGGATTTTATAGTAGAACTTCCCCCATCTGAAGACTTCACTACCATTTTCGTTGTGGTTGATCGTTTGACCAAAATGGCCCACTTTGTACCTCTGCAAGGAACTCCTTCTGCCCCGGAGACTGCCTCAACTTTTATCAAGGAGATTGTAAGGTTGCATGGCATCCCTGACAGCATAGTTTCTGATCGAGGGGTGCAGTTCACTTCTAGATTTTGGAGGGCCTTATGTGAAACTTTGAACATTGAACTCCGCCTCTCCACAGCTTATCACCCACAAACTAATGGACAGACTGAAAGGGTCAATCAAACCCTTGAACAGTACCTACGATGCTTTTCTTCTTTTGCACAGGATGACTGGCTATCACTTCTCCCACTCGCGGAATTTTCATACAATAATTCCACCCATTCGGCAACCAAACAGTCACCTTTTTTCGCCAATTATGGATACCATCCTTCTTTCTTGCCTGAGCTGCCTATTGATTCTTCTGTACCTGCCGTACAAGACAGGTTGAACTTCCTTAACTCCAACTAACAATTACTGCAGGATACAATCTCCAAGACCCAGGCAGATAATAAAAAGTTCTTCGACAAGAAGAGAAGAGGCAATTTGAATCTTGAACCTGGAGATAAGGTCTGGCTTTCCACAGCGAACTTGAAACTAAGTTGCCCCTCGAGGAAGCTTGGCCCAAGATTTTTGGGGCCTTTTCCAGTACCTCGCTGCCCGTCTGCTACCGAACCCGGCCACCCTTGTGATCCTGCACCAGCCTCCTGCTTGGCTTAACGCTGTCTCCAGTGCCTGTGCTAGCTGTCCATCCTACCAGCTTTTCTGAGTCCAGTTCCTTACCAGATGCTCTGCCTGCATCTCCACGTCTGCAACTCAGCTGACAAGTTCTGCACGCAACTACAGGCTCTCGTGTAACTCCTCACCCTAGGTCTGTCCCATCCTCAGTGGGCTTGGGTTTGAGATACAAGGGAGGCCGACCTCGTCATTCCAAACTCCTACCAGGTACGTGACAGTACCAGTCAGCCAGAGATGGAGTCTGGAAGGGAGGCCTCTCCACCGAAGGACATTTACCAAACTATTTCTGCGCTCTCAAATATTGTGCAGAAGTTACAAGAGCGGGTCACTTTGGGATTCACAAGACGGCTAATTTGATCTCCCGTACATTCTAGTGGCCAAACTTGATGAACGACTGCAAGAAATATGTAAGATCTTGTATTTCATGCCTTCGGAATAAGACAGACAGAGCCAGAACTTGGGGTCTACTTGAGCCCCTTCCTGTACCTGAGAAAACATGGAGCATGATCTCCATGGATTTTATAGTAGAACTTCCCCCATCTGAAGACTTTACTACCATTTTCGTTGTGGTTGATCGTTTGACCAAAATGGCCCACTTTGTACCTCTGCAAGGAACTCCTTCTGCCCCGGAGACTGCCTCAACTTTTATCAAGGAGATTGTAAGGTTGCATGGCATCCCTGACAGCATAGTTTCTGATCGAGGGGTGCAGTTCACTTCTAGATTTTGGAGGGCCTTATGTGAAACTTTGAACATTGAACTCCGCCTCTCCACAGCTTATCACCCACAAACTAATGGACAGACTGAAAGGGTCAATCAAACCCTTGAACAGTACCTACGATGCTTTTCTTCTTTTGCGCAGGATGACTGGCTATCACTTCTCCCACTCGCGGAATTTTCATACAATAATTCCACCCATTCGGCAACCAAACAGTCACCTTTTTTCGCCAATTATGGATACCATCCTTCTTTCTTGCCTGAGCTGCCTATTGATTCTTCTGTACCTGCCGTACAAGACAGGTTGAACTTCCTTAACTCAAACTACCAATTACTGCAGGATACAATCTCCAAGACCCAGGCAGATAATACAAATTTCTTCGACAAGAAGAGAAGAGGCAATTTGAATCTTGAACCTTTTCCAGTACCTCGCTGCCCGTCTGCTACCGAACCCGGCCACCCTTGTGATCCTGCACCAGCCTCCTGCTTGGCTTAACGCTGTCTCCAGTGCCTGTGCTAGCTGTCCATCCTACCAGCTTTCCTGAGTCCAGTTCCTTACCAGATGCTCTGCCTGCATCTCCACGTCTGCAACTCAGCTGACAAGTTCTGCACGCAACTACAGGCACTCGTGTAACTCCTCACCCTAGGTCTGTCCCATCCTCAGTGGGGCTTGGGTTGGAGATACAAGGGAGGCCGACCTCGTCATTCCAGACTCCTACCAGGTACGTGACAGTACCAGTCAGCCAGAGATGGAGTCTGGAAGGGAGGCCTCTCCACCGAAGGACATTTACCAAACTATTTCTGCGCTCTCAAATATTGTGCAGAAGTTACAAGAGCGGGTCACTTTGGGATTCAAAAGACGGCCAATTTGATCTCCCGTACATTCTGGTGGCCAAATTTGATGAACGACTGCAAGAAATATGTAAGATCTTGTATTTCATGCCTTCGGAATAAGACAGACAGAGCCAGAACTTGGGGTCTACTTGAGCCCCTTCCTGTACCTGAGAAACCATGGAGCATGATCTCCATGGATTTTATAGTAGAACTTCCCCCATCTGAAGACTTCACTACCATTTTCGTTGTGGTTGATCGTTTGACCAAAATGGCCCACTTTGTACCTCTGCAAGGAACTCCTTCTGCCCCGGAGACTGCCTCAACTTTTATCAAGGAGATTGTAAGGTTGCATGGCATCCCTGACAGCATAGTTTCTGATCGAGGGGTGCAGTTCACTTCTAGATTTTGGAGGGCCTTATGTGAAACTTTGAACATTGAACTCCGCCTCTCCACAGCTTATCACCCACAAACTAATGGACAGACTGAAAGGGTCAATCAAACCCTTGAACAGTACCTACGATGCTTTTCTTCTTTTGCACAGGATGACTGGCTATCACTTCTCCCACTCGCGGAATTTTCATACAATAATTCCACCCATTCGGCAACCAAACAGTCACCTTTTTTCGCCAATTATGGATACCATCCTTCTTTCTTGCCTGAGCTGCCTATTGATTCTTCTGTACCTGCCGTACAAGACAGGTTGAACTTCCTTAACTCCAACTAACAATTACTGCAGGATACAATCTCCAAGACCCAGGCAGATAATAAAAAGTTCTTCGACAAGAAGAGAAGAGGCAATTTGAATCTTGAACCTGGAGATAAGGTCTGGCTTTCCACAGCGAACTTGAAACTAAGTTGCCCCTCGAGGAAGCTTGGCCCAAGATTTTTGGGGCCTTTTCCAGTACCTCGCTGCCCGTCTGCTACCGAACCCGGCCACCCTTGTGATCCTGCACCAGCCTCCTGCTTGGCTTAACGCTGTCTCCAGTGCCTGTGCTAGCTGTCCATCCTACCAGCTTTCCTGAGTCCAGTTCCTTACCAGATGCTCTGCCTGCATCTCCACGTCTGCAACTCAGCTGACAAGTTCTGCACGCAACTACAGGCTCTCGTGTAACTCCTCACCCTAGGTCTGTCCCATCCTCAGTGGGCTTGGGTTTGAGATACAAGGGAGGCCGACCTCGTCATTCCAAACTCCTACCAGGTACGTGACAGTACCAGTCAGCCAGAGATGGAGTCTGGAAGGGAGGCCTCTCCACCGAAGGACATTTACCAAACTATTTCTGCGCTCTCAAATATTGTGCAGAAGTTACAAGAGCGGGTCACTTTGGGATTCACAAGACGGCTAATTTGATCTCCCGTACATTCTAGTGGCCAAACTTGATGAACGACTGCAAGAAATATGTAAGATCTTGTATTTCATGCCTTCGGAATAAGACAGACAGAGCCAGAACTTGGGGTCTACTTGAGCCCCTTCCTGTACCTGAGAAAACATGGAGCATGATCTCCATGGATTTTATAGTAGAACTTCCCCCATCTGAAGACTTTACTACCATTTTCGTTGTGGTTGATCGTTTGACCAAAATGGCCCACTTTGTACCTCTGCAAGGAACTCCTTCTGCCCCGGAGACTGCCTCAACTTTTATCAAGGAGATTGTAAGGTTGCATGGCATCCCTGACAGCATAGTTTCTGATCGAGGGGTGCAGTTCACTTCTAGATTTTGGAGGGCCTTATGTGAAACTTTGAACATTGAACTCCGCCTCTCCACAGCTTATCACCCACAAACTAATGGACAGACTGAAAGGGTCAATCAAACCCTTGAACAGTACCTACGATGCTTTTCTTCTTTTGCACAGGATGACTGGCTATCACTTCTCCCACTCGCGGAATTTTCATACAATAATTCCACCCATTCGGTAACCAAACAGTCACCTTTTTTCGCCAATTATGGATACCATCCTTCTTTCTTGCCTGAGCTGCCTATTGATTCTTCTGTACCTGCCGTACAAGACAGGTTGAACTTCCTTAACTCCAACTACCAATTACTGCAGGTCCCAGAACAGTTCAGAGTTGCCGTCCTAGGGCGATGTCATGATCATCCCCTAGCGGGTCACTTTGGGATTCACCAGACGGCTAATTTGATCTCCCTTACATTCTGGTGGCCAAACTTGATGAACGACTGCAAGAAATATGTAAGATCTTGTATTTCATGCCTTCGGAATAAGACAGACAGAGCCAGAAGTTGGGGTCTACTTGAACCCCTTCCTGTACCTGAGAAACCATGGAGCATGATCTCCATGGATTTTATAGTAGAACTTCCCCCATCTGAAGACTTCACTACCATTTTCGTTGTGGTTGATCGTTTGACCAAAATGGCCCACTTTGTACCTCTGCAAGGAACTCCTTCTGCCCCGGAGACTGCCTCAACTTTTATCTTGGAGATTGTAAGGTTGCATGGCATCCCTGACAGCATAGTTTCTGATCGAGGGGTGCAGTTCACTTCTAGATGTTGGAGGGCCTTATGTGAAACTTTGAACATTGAACTCCGCCTCTCCACAGCTTATCACCCACAAACTAATGGACAGACTGAAAGGGTCAATCAAACCCTTGAACAGTACCTACGATGCTTTTCTTCTTTTGCGCAGGATGACTGGCTATCACTTCTCCCACTCGCGGAATTTTCATACAATAATTCCACCCATTCGGCAACCAAACAGTCACCTTTTTTCGCCAATTATGGATACCATCCTTCTTTCTTGCCTGAGCTGCCTATTGATTCTTCTGTACCTGCCGTACAAGACAGGTTGAACTTCCTTAACTCAAACTACCAATTACTGCAGGATACAATCTCCAAGACCCAGGCAGATAATAAAAAGTTCTTCGACAAGAAGAGAAGAGGCAATTTGAATCTTGAACCTTTTCCAGTACCTCGCTGCCCGTCTGCTACCGAACCCGGCCACCCTTGTGATCCTGCACCAGCCTCCTGCTTGGCTTAACGCTGTCTCCAGTGCCTGTGCTAGCTGTCCATCCTACCAGCTTTCCTGAGTCCAGTTCCTTACCAGATGCTCTGCCTGCATCTCCACGTCTGCAACTCAGCTGACAAGTTCTGCACGCAACTACAGGCACTCGTGTAACTCCTCACCCTAGGTCTGTCCCATCCTCAGTGGGGCTTGGGTTGGAGATACAAGGGAGGCCGACCTCGTCATTCCAGACTCCTACCAGGTACGTGACAGTACCAGTCAGCCAGAGATGGAGTCTGGAAGGGAGGCCTCTCCACCGAAGGACATTTACCAAACTATTTCTGCGCTCTCAAATATTGTGCAGAAGTTACAAGAGCGGGTCACTTTGGGATTCACAAGACGGCCAATTTGATCTCCCGTACATTCTGGTGGCCAAATTTGATGAACGACTGCAAGAAATATGTAAGATCTTGTATTTCATGCCTTCGGAATAAGACAGACAGAGCCAGAACTTGGGGTCTACTTGAGCCCCTTCCTGTACCTGAGAAACCATGGAGCATGATCTCCATGGATTTTATAGTAGAACTTCCCCCATCTGAAGACTTCACTACCATTTTCTTTGTGGTTGATCGTTTGACCAAAATGGCCCACTTTGTACCTCTGCAAGGAACTCCTTCTGCCCCGGAGACTGCCTCAACTTTTATCAAGGAGATTGTAAGGTTGCATGGCATCCCTGACAGCATAGTTTCTGATCGAGGGGTGCAGTTCACTTCTAGATTTTGGAGGGCCTTATGTGAAACTTTGAACATTGAACTCCGCCTCTCCACAGCTTATCACCCACAAACTAATGGACAGACTGAAAGGGTCAATCAAACCCTTGAACAGTACCTACGATGCTTTTCTTCTTTTGCACAGGATGACTGGCTATCACTTCTCCCACTCGCGGAATTTTCATACAATAATTCCACCCATTCGGCAACCAAACAGTCACCTTTTTTCGCCAATTATGGATACCATCCTTCTTTCTTGCCTGAGCTGCCTATTGATTCTTCTGTACCTGCCGTACAAGACAGGTTGAACTTCCTTAACTCCAACTAACAATTACTGCAGGATACAATCTCCAAGACCCAGGCAGATGATAAAAAGTTCTTCGACAAGAAGAGAAGAGGCAATTTGAATCTTGAACCTGGAGATAAGGTCTGGCTTTCCACAGCGAACTTGAAACTAAGTTGCCCCTCGAGGAAGCTTGGCCCAAGATTTTTGGGGCCTTTTCCAGTACCTCGCTGCCCGTCTGCTACCGAACCCGGCCACCCTTGTGATCCTGCACCAGCCTCCTGCTTGGCTTAACGCTGTCTCCAGTGCCTGTGCTAGCTGTCCATCCTACCAGCTTTCCTGAGTCCAGTTCCTTACCAGATGCTCTGCCTGCATCTCCACGTCTGCAACTCAGCTGACAAGTTCTGCACGCAACTACAGGCTCTCGTGTAACTCCTCACCCTAGGTCTGTCCCATCCTCAGTGGGGCTTGGGTTTGAGATACAAGGGAGGCCGACCTCGTCATTCCAAACTCCTACCAGGTACGTGACAGTACCAGTCAGCCAGAGATGGAGTCTGGAAGGGAGGCCTCTCCACCGAAGGACATTTACCAAACTATTTCTGCGCTCTCAAATATTGTGCAGAAGTTACAAGAGCGGGTCACTTTGGGATTCACAAGACGGCCAATTTGATCTCCCGTACATTCTGGTGGCCAAATTTGATGAACGACTGCAAGAAATATGTAAGATCTTGTATTTCATGCCTTCGGAATAAGACAGACCGAGCCAGAACTTGGGGTCTACTTGAGCCCCTTCCTGTACCTGAGAAACCATGGAGCATGATCTCCATGGATTTTATAGTAGAACTTCCCCCATCTGAAGACTTTACTACCATTTTCGTTGTGGTTGATCGTTTGACCAAAATGGCCCACTTTGTACCTCTGCAAGAAACTCCTTCTGCCCCGGAGACTGCCTCAACTCTTATCAAGGAGATTGTAAGGTTGCATGGCATCCCTGACAGCATAGTTTCTGATCGAGGGGTGCAGTTCACTTCTAGATTTTGGAGGGCCTTATGTGAAACTTTGAACATTGAACTCCGCCTCTCCACAGCTTATCACCCACAAACTAATGGACAGACTGAAAGGGTCAATCAAACCCTTGAACAGTACCTACGATGCTTTTCTTCTTTTGCACAGGATGACTGGCTATCACTTCTCCCACTCGCGGAATTTTCATACAATAATTCCACCCATTCGGTAACCAAACAGTCACCTTTTTTCGCCAATTATGGATACCATCCTTCTTTCTTGCCTGAGCTGCCTATTGATTCTTCTGTACCTGCCGTACAAGACAGGTTGAACTTCCTTAACTCCAACTACCAATTACTGCAGGTCCCAGAACAGTTCAGAGTTGCCGTCCTAGGGCGATGTCATGATCATCCCCTAGCGGGTCACTTTGGGATTCACAAGACGGCTAATTTGATCTCCCGTACATTCTGGTGGCCAAACTTGAACGACTGCAAGAAATATGTAAGATCTTGTATTTCATGCCTTCGGAATAAGACAGACAGAGCCAGAACTTGGGGTCTACTTGAGCCCCTTCCTGTACCTGAGAAACCATGGAGCATGATCTCCATGGATTTTATAGTAGAACTTCCCCCATCTGAAGACTTCACTACCATTTTCGTTGTGGTTGATCGTTTGACCAAAATGGCCCACTTTGTACCTCTGCAAGGAACTCCTTCTGCCCCGGAGACTGCCTCAACTTTTATCAAGGAGATTGTAAGGTTGCATGGCATCCCTGACAGCATAGTTTCTGATCGAGGGGTGCAGTTCACTTCTAGATGTTGGAGGGCCTTATGTGAAACTTTGAACATTGAACTCCGCCTCTCCACAGCTTATCACCCACAAACTAATGGACAGACTGAAAGGGTCAATCAAACCCTTGAACAGTACCTACGATGCTTTTCTTCTTTTGCGCAGGATGACTGGCTATCACTTCTCCCACTCGCGGAATTTTCATACAATAATTCCACCCATTCGGCAACCAAACAGTCACCTTTTTTCGCCAATTATGGATATCATCCTTCTTTCTTGCCTGAGATGCCTATTGATTCTTCTGTACCTGCCGTACAAGACAGGTTGAACTTCCTTAACTCAAACTACCAATTACTGCAGGATACAATCTCCAAGACCCAGGCAGATAATAAAAAGTTATTCGACAAGAAGAGAAGAGGCAATTTAAATCTTGAACCTTTTCCAGTACCTCGCTGCCCGTCTGCTACCGAACCCGGCCACCCTTGTGATCCTGCACCAGCCTCCTGCTTGGCTTAACGCTGTCTCCAGTGCCTGTGCTAGCTGTCCATCCTACCAGCTTTCCTGAGTCCAGTTCCTTACCAGATGCTCTGCCTGCATCTCCACGTCTGCAACTCAGCTGACAAGTTCTGCACGCAACTACAGGCACTCGTGTAACTCCTCACCCTAGGTCTGTCCCAGCCTCAGTGGGGCTTGGGTTGGAGATACAAGGGAGGCCGACCTCGTCATTCCAGACTCCTACCAGGTACGTGACAGTACCAGTCAGCCAGAGATGGAGTCTGGAAGGGAGGCCTCTCCACCGAAGGACATTTACCAAACTATTTCTGCGCTCTCAAATATTGTGCAGAAGTTACAAGAGCGGGTCACTTTGGAATTCACAAGATGGCCAATTTGATCTCCCGTACATTCTGGTTGCCAAATTTGATGAACGACTGCAAGAAATATGTAAGATCTTGTATTTCATGCCTTCGGAATAAGACAGACAGAGCCAGAACTTGGGGTCTACTTGAGACCTTTCCTGTACCTGAGAAACCATGGAGCATGATCTCCATGGATTTTATAGTAGAACTTCCCCCATCTGAAGTCTTCACTACCATTTTCGTTGTGGTTGATCGTTTGACCAAAATGGCCCACTTTCCTTCTGCCCCGGAGACTGCCTCAACTTTTATCAAGGAGATTGTAAGGTTGCATGGCATCCCTGACAGCATAGTTTCTGATCGAGGGGTGCAGTTCACTTCTAGATTTTGGAGGGCCTTATGTGAAACTTTGAACATTGAACTCCGCCTCTCCACAGCTTATCACCCACAAACTAATGGACAGACTGAAAGGGTCAATCAAACCCTTGAACAGTACCTACGATGCTTTTCTTCTTTTGCACAGGATGACTGGCTATCAATTCTCCCACTCGCGGAATTTTCATACAATAATTCCACCCATTCGGCAACCAAACAGTCACCTTTTTTCGCCAATTATGGATACCATCCTTCTTTCTTGCCTGAGCTGCCTATTGATTCTTCTGTACCTGCCGTACAAGACAGGTTGAACTTCCTTAACTCCAACTACCAATTACTGCAGGATACAATCTCCAAGACCCAGGCAGATAATAAAAAGTTATTCGACAAGAAGAGAAGAGGCAATTTGAATCTTGAACCTGGAGATAAGGTCTGGCTTTCCACAGCGAACTTGAAACTAAGTTGCCCCTCGAGGAAGCTTGGCCCAAGATTTTTGGGGCCTTTTCCAGTACCTCGCTGCCCGTCTGCTACCGAACCCGGCCACCCTTGTGATCCTGCACCAGCCTCCTGCTTGGCTTAACGCTGTCTCCAGTGCCTGTGCTAGCTGTCCATCCTACCAGCTTTCCTGAGGCCAGTTCCTTACCAGATGCTCTGCCTGCATCTCCACGTCTGCAACTCAGCTGACAAGTTCTGCACGCAACTACAGGCACTCGTGTAACTCCTCACCCTAGGTCTGTCCCAGCCTCAGTGGGGCTTGGGTTGGAGATACAAGGGAGGCCCACCTCGTCATTCCAGGCTCCTACCAGGTACGTGACAGTACCAGTCAGCCAGAGATGGAGTCTGGAAGGGAGGCGTCTCTACCGAAGGACATTTACCAAACTATTTCTGCGCTCTCAAATATTGTGCAGAAGTTACAAGAGCGGGTCACTTTGGAATTCACAAGATGGCCAATTTGATCTCCCGTACATTCTGGTTGCCAAATTTGATGAACGACTGCAAGAAATATGTAAGATCTTGTATTTCATGCCTTCGGAATAAGACAGACAGAGCCAGAACTTGGGGTCTACTTGAGCCCCTTCCTGTACCTGAGAAACCATGGAGCATGATCTCCATGGATTTTATAGTAGAACTTCCCCCATCTGAAGACTTCACTACCATTTTCGTTGTGGTTGATCGTTTGACCAAAATGGCCCACTTTGTACCTCTGCAAGGAACTCCTTCTGCCCCGGAGACTGCCTCAACTCTTATCAAGGAGATTGTAAGGTTTAATGGCATCCCTGACAGCATAGTTTCTGATCGAGGGGTGCAGTTCACTTCTAGATTTTGGAGGGCCTTATGTGAAACTTTGAACATTGAACTCCGCCTCTCCACAGCTTATCTCCCACAAACTAATGGACAGACTGAAAGGGTCAATCAAACCCTTGAACAGTACCTACGATGCTTTTCTTCTTTTGCACAGGATGACTGGCTATCACTTCTCCCACTCGCGGAATTTTCATACAATAATTCCACCCATTCGGTAACCAAACAGTCACCTTTTTTCGCCAATTATGGATACCATCCTTCTTTCTTGCCTGAGCTGCCTATTGATTCTTCTGTACCTGCCGTACAAGACAGGTTGAACTTCCTTAACTCCAACTACCAATTACTGCAGGTCCCAGAACAGTTCAGAGTTGCCGTCCTAGGGCGATGTCATGATCATCCCCTAGCGGGTCACTTTGGGATTCACAAGACGGCTAATTTGATCTCCCGTACATTCTGGTGGCCAAACTTGAACGACTGCAAGAAATATGTAAGATCTTGTATTTCATGCCTTCGGAATAAGACAGACAGAGCCAGAACTTGGGGTCTACTTGAGCCCCTTCCTGTACCTGAGAAACCATGGAGCATGATCTCCATGGATTTTATAGTAGAACTTCCCCCATCTGAAGACTTCACTACCATTTTCGTTGTGGTTGATCGTTTGACCAAAATGGCCCACTTTGTACCTCTGCAAGGAACTCCTTCTGCCCCGGAGACTGCCTCAACTTTTATCAAGGAGATTGTAAGGTTGCATGGCATCCCTGACAGCATAGTTTCTGATCGAGGGGTGCAGTTCACTTCTAGATGTTGGAGGGCCTTATGTGAAACTTTGAACATTGAACTCCGCCTCTCCACAGCTTATCACCCACAAACTAATGGACAGACTGAAAGGGTCAATCAAACCCTTGAACAGTACCTACGATGCTTTTCTTCTTTTGCGCAGGATGACTGGCTATCACTTCTCCCACTCGCGGAATTTTCATACAATAATTCCACCCATTCGGCAACCAAACAGTCACCTTTTTTCGCCAATTATGGATACCATCCTTCTTTCTTGCCTGAGATGCCTATTGATTCTTCTGTACCTGCCGTACAAGACAGGTTGAACTTCCTTAACTCAAACTACCAATTACTGCAGGATACAATCTCCAAGACCCAGGCAGATAATAAAAAGTTATTCGACAAGAAGAGAAGAGGCAATTTGAATCTTGAACCTTTTCCAGTACCTCGCTGCCCGTCTGCTACCGAACCCGGCCACCCTTGTGATCCTGCACCAGCCTCCTGCTTGGCTTAACGCTGTCTCCAGTGCCTGTGCTAGCTGTCCATCCTACCAGCTTTCCTGAGTCCAGTTCCTTACCAGATGCTCTGCCTGCATCTCCACGTCTGCAACTCAGCTGACAAGTTCTGCACGCAACTACAGGCACTCGTGTAACTCCTCACCCTAGGTCTGTCCCAGCCTCAATGGGGCTTGGGTTGGAGATACAAGGGAGGCCGACCTCGTCATTCCAGACTCCTACCAGGTACGTGACAGTACCAGTCAGCCAGAGATGGAGTCTGGAAGGGAGGCCTCTCCACCGAAGGACATTTACCAAACTATTTCTGCGCTCTCAAATATTGTGCAGAAGTTACAAGAGCGGGTCACTTTGGAATTCACAAGATGGCCAAATTGATCTCCCGTACATTCTGGTTGCCAAATTTGATGAACGACTGCAAGAAATATGTAAGATCTTGTATTTCATGCCTTCGGAATAAGACAGACAGAGCCAGAACTTGGGGTCTACTTGAGACCCTTCCTGTACCTGAGAAACCATGGAGCATGATCTCCATGGATTTTATAGTAGAACTTCCCCCATCTGAAGTCTTCACTACCATTTTCGTTGTGGTTGATCGTTTGACCAAAATGGCCCACTTTCCTTCTGCCCCGGAGACTGCCTCAACTTTTATCAAGGAGATTGTAAGGTTGCATGGCATCCCTGACAGCATAGTTTCTGATCGAGGGGTGCAGTTCACTTCTAGATTTTGGAGGGCCTTATGTGAAACTTTGAACATTGAACTCCGCCTCTCCACAGCTTATCACCCACAAACTAATGGACAGACTGAAAGGGTCAATCAAACCCTTGAACAGTACCTACGATGCTTTTCTTCTTTTGCACAGGATGACTGGCTATCACTTCTCCCACTCGCGGAATTTTCATACAATAATTCCACCCATTCGGCAACCAAACAGTCACCTTTTTTCGCCAATTATGGATACCATCCTTCTTTCTTGCCTGAGCTGCCTATTGATTCTTCTGTACCTGCCGTACAAGACAGGTTGAACTTCCTTAACTCCAACTACCAATTACTGCAGGATACAATCTCCAAGACCCAGGCAGATAATAAAAAGTTATTCGACAAGAAGAGAAGAGGCAATTTGAATCTTGAACCTGGAGATAAGGTCTGGCTTTCCACAGCGAACTTGAAACTAAGTTGCCCCTCGAGGAAGCTTGGCCCAAGATTTTTGGGGCCTTTTCCAGTACCTCGCTGCCCGTCTGCTACCGAACCCGGCCACCCTTGTGATCCTGCACCAGCCTCCTGCTTGGCTTAACGCTGTCTCCAGTGCCTGTGCTAGCTGTCCATCCTACCAGCTTTCCTGAGTCCAGTTCCTTACCAGATGCTCTGCCTGCATCTCCACGTCTGCAACTCAGCTGACAAGTTCTGCACGCAACTACAGGCTCTCGTGTAACTCCTCACCCTAGGTCTGTCCCATCCTCAGTGGGGCTTGGGTTGGAGATACAAGGGAGGCCGACCTCGTCATTCCAGACTCCTACCAGGTACGTGACAGTACCAGTCAGCCATAGATGGAGTCTGGAAGGGAGGCCTCTCCACCGAAGGACATTTACCAAACTATTTCTGCGCTCTTAAATATTGTGCAGAAGTTACAAGAGCGGGTTACTTTGGGATTCACAAGACGGCTAATTTGATCTCCCGTACATTCTGGTGGCCAAACTTGATGAACGACTGCAAGAAATATGTAAGATCTTGTATTTCATGCCTTCGGAATAAGACAGACAGAGCCAGAACTTGGGGTCTACTTGAGCCCCTTCCTGTACCTGAGAAAACATGGAGCATGATCTCCATGGATTTTATAGTAGAACTTCCCCCATCTGAAGACTTTACTACCATTTTCGTTGTGGTTGATCGTTTGACCAAAATGGCCCACATTGTACCTCTGCAAGGAACTCCTTCTGCCCCGGAGACTGCCTCAACTCTTATCAAGGAGATTGTAAGGTTGCATGGCATCCCTGACAGCATAGTTTCTGATCGAGGGGTGCAGTTCACTTCTAGATTTTGGAGGGCCTTATGTGAAACTTTGAACATTGAACTCCGCCTCTCCACAGCTTATCACCCACAAACTAATGGACAGACTGAAAGGGTCAATCAAACCCTTGAACAGTGCCTACGATGCTTTTCTTCTTTTGCACAGGATGACTGGCTATCACTTCTCCCACTCGCGGAATTTTCATACAATAATTCCACCCATTCGGTAACCAAACAGTCACCTTTTTTCGCCAATTATGGATACCATCCTTCTTTCTTGCCTGAGCTGCCTATTGATTCTTCTGTACCTGCCGTACAAGACAGGTTGAACTTCCTTAACTCCAACTACCAATTACTGCAGGTCCCAGAACAGTTCAGAGTTGCCGTCCTAGGGCGATGTCATGATCATCCCCTAGCGGGTCACTTTGGGATTCACAAGACGGCTAATTTGATCTCCCGTACATTCTGGTGGCCAAACTTGAACGACTGCAAGAAATATGTAAGATCTTGTATTTCATGCCTTCGGAATAAGACAGACAGAGCCAGAACTTGGGGTCTACTTGAGCCCCTTCCTGTACCTGAGAAACCATGGAGCATGATCTCCATGGATTTTATAGTAGAACTTCCCCCATCTGAAGACTTCACTACCATTTTCGTTGTGGTTGATCGTTTGACCAAAATGGCCCACTTTGTACCTCTGCAAGGAACTCCTTCTGCCCCGGAGACTGCCTCAACTTTTATCAAGGAGATTGTAAGGTTGCATGGCATCCCTGACAGCATAGTTTCTGATCGAGGGGTGCAGTTCACTTCTAGATGTTGGAGGGCCTTATGTGAAACTTTGAACATTGAACTCCGCCTCTCCACAGCTTATCACCCACAAACTAATGGACAGACTGAAAGGGTCAATCAAACCCTTGAACAGTACCTACGATGCTTTTCTTCTTTTGCGCAGGATGACTGGCTATCACTTCTCCCACTCGCGGAATTTTCATACAATAATTCCACCCATTCGGCAACCAAACAGTCACCTTTTTTCGCCAATTATGGATACCATCCTTCTTTCTTGCCTGAGATGCGTATTGATTCTTCTGTACCTGCCGTACAAGACAGGTTGAACTTCCTTAACTCAAACTACCAATTACTGCAGGATACAATCTCCAAGACCCAGGCAGATAATAAAAAGTTCTTCGACAAGAAGAGAAGAGGCAATTTGAATCTTGAACCTTTTCCAGTACCTCGCTGCCCGTCTGCTACCGAACCCGGCCACCCTTGTGATCCTGCACCAGCCTCCTGCTTGGCTTAACGCTGTCTCCAGTGCCTGTGCTAGCTGTACATCCTACCAGCTTTCCTGAGTCCAGTTCCTTACCAGATGCTCTGCCTGCATCTCCACGTCTGCAACTCAGCTGACAAGTTCTGCACGCAACTACAGGCACTCGTGTAACTCCTCACCCTAGGTCTGTCCCAGCCTCAGTGGGGCTTGGGTTGGAGATACAAGGGAGGCCCACCTCGTCATTCCAGGCTCCTACCAGGTACGTGACAGTACCAGTCAGCCAGAGATGGAGTCTGGAAGGGAGGCCTCTCTACCGAAGGACATTTACCAAACTATTTCTGCGCTCTCAAATATTGTTCAGAAGTTACAAGAGCGGGTCACTTTGGAATTCACAAGATGGCCAATTTGATCTCCCGTACATTCTGGTTGCCAAATTTGATGAACGACTGCAAGAAATATGTAAGATCTTGTATTTCATGCCTTCGGAATAAGACAGACAGAGCCAGAACTTGGGGTCTACTTGAGCCCCTTCCTGTACCTGAGAAACCATGGAGCATGATCTCCATGGATTTTATAGTAGAACTTCCCCCATCTGAAGACTTCACTACCATTTTCGTTGTGGTTGATCGTTTGACCAAAATGGCCCACTTTGTACCTCTGCAAGGAACTCCTTCTGCCCCGGAGACTGCCTCAACTCTTATCAAGGAGATTGTAAGGTTTAATGGCATCCCTGACAGCATAGTTTCTGATCGAGGGGTGCAGTTCACTTCTAGATTTTGGAGGGCCTTATGTGAAACTTTGAACATTGAACTCCGCCTCTCCACAGCTTATCTCCCACAAACTAATGGACAGACTGAAAGGGTCAATCAAACCCTTGAACAGTACCTACGATGCTTTTCTTCTTTTGCACAGGATGACTGGCTATCACTTCTCCCAATCGCGGAATTTTCATACAATAATTCCACCCATTCGGTAACCAAACAGTCACCTTTTTTCGCCAATTATGGATACCATCCTTCTTTCTTGCCTGAGCTGCCTATTGATTCTTCTGTACCTGCCGTACAAGACAGGTTGAACTTCCTTAACTCCAACTACCAATTACTGCAGGTCCCAGAACAGTTTAGAGTTGCCGTCCTAGGGCGATGTCATGATCATCCCCTAGCGGGTCACTTTGGGATTCACAAGACGGCTAATTTGATCTCCCGTACATTCTGGTGGCCAAACTTGAACGACTGCAAGAAATATGTAAGATCTTGTATTTCATGCCTTCGGAATAAGACAGACAGAGCCAGAACTTGGGGTCTACTTGAGCCCCTTCCTGTACCTGAGAAACCATGGAGCATGATCTCCATGGATTTTATAGTAGAACTTCCCCCATCTGAAGACTTCACTACCATTTTCGTTGTGGTTGATCGTTTGACCAAAATGGCCCACTTTGTACCTCTGCAAGGAACTCCTTCTGCCCCGGAGACTGCCTCAACTTTTATCAAGGAGATTGTAAGGTTGCATGGCATCCCTGACAGCATAGTTTCTGATCGAGGGGTGCAGTTCACTTCTAGATGTTGGAGGGCCTTATGTGAAACTTTGAACATTGAACTCCGCCTCTCCACAGCTTATCACCCACAAACTAATGGACAGACTGAAAGGGTCAATCAAACCCTTGAACAGTACCTACGATGCTTTTCTTCTTTTGCGCAGGATGACTGGCTATCACTTCTCCCACTCGCGGAATTTTCATACAATAATTCCACCCATTCGGCAACCAAACAGTCACCTTTTTTCGCCAATTATGGATACCATCCTTCTTTCTTGCCTGAGATGCGTATTGATTCTTCTGTACCTGCCGTACAAGACAGGTTGAACTTCCTTAACTCAAACTACCAATTACTGCAGGATACAATCTCCAAGACCCAGGCAGATAATAAAAAGTTCTTCGACAAGAAGAGAAGAGGCAATTTGAATCTTGAACCTTTTCCAGTACCTCGCTGCCCGTCTGCTACCGAACCCGGCCACCCTTGTGATCCTGCACCAGCCTCCTGCTTGGCTTAACGCTGTCTCCAGTGCCTGTGCTAGCTGTCCATCCTACCAGCTTTCCTGAGTCCAGTTCCTTACCAGATGCTCTGCCTGCATCTCCACGTCTGCAACTCAGCTGACAAGTTCTGCACGCAACTACAGGCACTCGTGTAACTCCTCACCCTAGGTCTGTCCCATCCTCAGTGGGGCTTGGGTTGGAGATACAAGGGAGGCCGACCTCGTCATTCCAGACTCCTACCAGGTACGTGACAGTACCAGTCAGCCAGAGATGGAGTCTGGAAGGGAGGCCTCTCCACCGAAGGACATTTACCAAACTATTTCTGCGCTCTCAAATATTGTGCAGAAGTTACAAGAGCGGGTCACTTTGGGATTCACAAGACGGCCAATTTGATCTCCCGTACATTCTGGTGGCCAAATTTAATGAACGACTGCAAGAAATATGTAAGATCTTGTATTTCATGCCTTCGGAATAAGACAGACAGAGCCAGAACTTGGGGTCTACTTGAGCCCGTTCCTGTACCTGAGAAACCATGGAGCATGATCTCCATGGATTTTATAGTAGAACTTCCCCCATCTGAAGACTTTACTACCATTTTCGTTGTGGTTGATCGTTTGACCAAAATGGCCCACTTTGTACCTCTGCAAGGAACTCCTTCTGCCCCGGAGACTGCCTCAACTTTTATCAAGGAGATTGTAAGGTTGCATGGCATCCCTGACAGCATAGTTTCTGATCGAGGGGTGCAGTTCACTTCTAGATTTTGGAGGGCCTTATGTGAAACATTGAACATTGAACTCCGCCTCTCCACAGCTTATCACCCACAAACTAATGGACAGACTGAAAGGGTCAATCAAACCCTTGAACAGTACCTACGATGCTTTTCTTCTTTTGCACACGATGACTGGCTATCACTTCTCCCACTCGCGGAATTTTCATACAATAATTCCACCCATTCGGCAACCAGTCACCTTTTTTCGCCAATTATGGATACCATCCTTCTTTCTTGCCTGAGCTGCCTATTGATTCTTCTGTACCTGCCGTACAAGACAGGTTGAACTTCCTTAACTCCAACTAACAATTACTGCAGGATACAATCTCCAAGACCCAGGCAGATAATAAAAAGTTCTTCGACAAGAAGAGAAGAGGCAATTTGAATCTTGAACCTGGAGATAAGGTCTGGCTTTCCACAGCGAACTTGAAACTAAGTTGCCCCTCGAGGAAGCTTGGCCCAAGATTTTTGGGGCCTTTTCCAGTACCTCGCTGCCCGTCTGCTACCGAACCCGGCCACCCTTGTGATCCTGCACCAGCCTCCTGCTTGGCTTAACGCTGTCTCCAGTGCCTGTGCTAGCTGTCCATCCTACCAGCTTTCCTGAGTCCAGTTCCTTACCAGATGCTCTGCCTGCATCTCCACGTCTGCAACTCAGCTGACAAGTTCTGCACGCAACTACAGGCTCTCGTGTAACTCATCACCCTAGGTCTGTCCCATCCTCAGTGGGGCTTGGGTTGGAGATACAAGGGAGGCCGACCTCGTCATTCCAGACTCCTACCAGGTACGTGACATTACCAGTCAGCCAGAGATGGAGTCTGGAAGGGAGGCCTCTCCACCGAAGGACATTTACCAAACTATTTCTGCGCTCTCAAATATTGTGCAGAAGTTACAAGAGCGGGTCACTTTGGGATTCACAAGACGGCTAATTTGATCTCCCGTACATTCTAGTGGCCAAACTTGATGAACGACTGCAAGAAATATGTAAGATCTTGTATTTCATGCCTTCGGAATAAGACAGACAGAGCCAGAACTTGGGGTCTACTTGAGCCCCTTCCTGTACCTGAGAAACCATGGAGCATGATCTCCATGGATTTTATAGTAGAACTTCCCCCATCTGAAGACTTTACTACCATTTTCGTTGTGGTTGATCGTTTGACCAAAATGGCCCACTTTGTACCTCTGCAAGGAACTCCTTCTGCCCCGGAGACTGCCTCAACTTTTATCAAGGAGATTATAAGGTTGCATGGCATCCCTGACAGCATAGTTTCTGATCGAGGGGTGCAGTTCACTTCTAGATTTTGGAGGGCCTTATGTGAAACTTTGAACATTGAACTCCGCCTCTCCACAGCTTATCACCCACAAACTAATGGACAGACTGAAAGGGTCAATCAAACCCTTGAACAGTACCTACGATGCTTTTCTTCTTTTGCACAGGATGACTGGCTATCACTTCTCCCACTCGCGGAATTTTCATACAATAATTCCACCCATTCGGAAACCAAACAGTCACCTTTTTTCGCCAATTATGGATACCAGACTTCTTTCTTGCCTGAGCTGCCTATTGATTCTTCTGTACCTGCCGTACAAGACAGGTTGAACTTCCTTAACTCCAACTACCAATTACTGCAGGTCCCAGAACAGTTCAGAGTTGCCGTCCTATGGCGATGTCATGATCATCCCCTAGCGGGTCACTTTGGGATTCACAAGACGGCCAATTTGATCTCCCGTACATTCCGGTGGCCAAATTTGATGAACGACTGCAAGAAATATGTAAGATCTTGTATTTCATGCCTTCGGAATAAGACAGACAGAGCCAGAACTTGGGGTCTACTTGAGCCCCTTCCTGTACCTGAGAAACCATGGAGCATGATCTCCATGGATTTTATAGTAGAACTTCCCCATCTGAAGACTTCACTACCATTTTCGTTGTGGTTGATCGTTTGACCAAAATGGCCCACTTTGTACCTCTGCAAGGAACTCCTTCTGCCCCGGAGACTGCCTCAACTTTTATCAAGGAGATTGTAAGGTTGCATGGCATCCCTGACAGCATAGTTTCTGATCGAGGGGTGCAGTTCACTTCTAGATGTTGGAGGGCCTTATGTGAAACTTTGAACATTGAACTCCGCCTCTCCACAGCTTATCACCCACAAACTAATGGACAGACTGAAAGGGTCAATCAAACCCTTGAACAGTACCTACGATGCTTTTCTTCTTTTGCACAGGATGACTGGCTATCACTTCTCCCACTCGCGGAATTTTCATACAATAATTCCACCCATTCGGTAACCAAACAGTCACCTTTTTTCGCCAATTATGGATACCATCCTTCTTTCTTGCCTGAGCTGCCTATTGATTCTTCTGTACCTGCCGTACAAGACAGGTTGAACTTCCTTAACTCCAACTACCAATTACTGCAGGTCCCAGAACAGTTCAGAGTTGCCGTCCTAGGGCGATGTCATGATCATCCCCTAGCGGGTCACTTTGGGATTCACAAGACGGCTAATTTGATCTCCCGTACATTCTAGTGGCCAAACTTGATGAACGACTGCAAGAAATATGTAAGATCTTGTATTTCATGCCTTCGGAATAAGACAGACAGAGCCAGAACTTGGGGTCTACTTGAGCCCCTTCCTGTACCTGAGAAACCATGGAGCATGATCTCCATGGATTTTATAGTAGAACTTCCCCCATCTGAAGACTTCACTACCATTTTCGTTGTGTTGATCGTTTGACCAAAATGGCCCACATTGTACCTCTGCAAGGAACTCCTTCTGCCCCGGAGACTGCCTCAACTTTTATCAAGGAGATTGTAAGGTTGCATGGCATCCCTGACAGCATAGTTTCTGATCGAGGGGTGCAGTTCACTTCTAGATGTTGGAGGGCCTTATGTGAAACTTTGAACATTGAACTCCGCCTCTCCACAGCTTATCACCCACAAACTAATGGACAGACTGAAAGGGTCAATCAAACCCTTGAACAGTACCTACGATGCTTTTCTTCTTTTGCGCAGGATGACTGGCTATCACTTCTCCCACTCGCGGAATTTTCATACAATAATTCCACCCATTCGGCAACCAAACAGTCACCTTTTTTCGCCAATTATGGATACCATCCTTCTTTCTTGCCTGAGCTGCCTATTGATTCTTCTGTACCTGCCGTACAAGACAGGTTGAACTTCCTTAACTCAAACTACCAATTACTGCAGGATACAATCTCCAAGACCCAGGCAGATAATAAAAAGTTCTTCGACAAGAAGATAAGAGGCAATTTGAATCTTGAACCTTTTCCAGTACCTCGCTGCCCGTCTGCTACCGAACCCGGCCACCCTTGTGATCCTGCACCAGCCTCCTGCTTGGCTTAACGCTGTCTCCAGTGCCTGTGCTAGCTGTCCATCCTACCAGCTTTCCTGAGTCCAGTTCCTTACCAGATGCTCTGCCTGCATCTCCACGTCTGCAACTCAGCTGACAAGTTCTGCACGCAACTACAGGCACTCGTGTAACTCCTCACCCTAGGTCTGTCCCATTCTCAGTGGGGCTTGGGTTGGAGATACAAGGGAGGCCGACCTCGTCATTCCAGACTCCTACCAGGTACGTGACAGTACCAGTCAGCCAGAGATGGAGTCTGGAAGGGAAGCCTCTCCACCGAAGGATATTTACCAAACTATTTCTGCGCTCTCAAATATTGTGCAGAAGTTACAAGAGCGGGTCACTTTGGGATTCACAAGACGGCCAATTTGATCTCCCGTACATTCTGGTGGCCAAATTTGATGAACGACTGCAAGAAATATGTAAGATCTTGTATTTCATGCCTTCGGAATAAGACAGACAGAGCCAGAACTTGGGGTCTACTTGAGCCCCTTCCTGTACCTGAGAAACCATGGAGCATGATCTCCATGGATTTTATAGTAGAACTTCCCCCATCTGAAGACTTCACTACCATTTTCGTTGTGGTTGATCGTTTGACCAAAATGGCCCACTTTGTACCTCTGCAAGGAACTCCTTCTGCCCCGGAGACTGCCTCAACTTTTATCAAGGAGATTGTAAGGTTGCATGGCATCCCTGACAGCATAGTTTCTGATCGAGGGGTGCAGTTCACTTCTAGATTTTGGAGGGCCTTATGTGAAACTTTGAACATTGAACTCCGCCTCTCCACAGCTTATCACCCACAAACTAATGGACAGACTGAAAGGGTCAATCAAACCCTTGAACAGTACCTACGATGCTTTTCTTCTTTTGCACAGGATGACTGGCTATCACTTCTCCCACTCACGGAATTTCCATACAATAATTCCACCCATTCGGCAACCAAACAGTCACCTTTTTTCGCCAATTATGGATACCATCCTTCTTTCTTGCCTGAGCTGCCTATTGATTCTTCTGTACCTGCCGTACAAGACAGGTTGAACTTCCTTAACTCCAACTAACAATTACTGCAGGATACAATCTCCAAGACCCAGGCAGATAATAAAAAGTTCTTCGACAAGAAGAGAAGAGGCAATTTGAATCTTGAACCTGGAGATAAGGTCTGGCTTTCCACAGCGAACTTGAAACTAAGTTGCCCCTCGAGGAAGCTTGGCCCAAGATTTTTGGGGCCTTTTCCAGTACCTCGCTGCCCGTCTGCTACCGAACCCGGCCACCCTTGTGATCCTGCACCAGCCTCCTGCTTGGCTTAACGCTGTCTCCAGTGCCTGTGCTAGCTGTCCATCCTACCAGCTTTCCTGAGTCCAGTTCCTTACCAGATGCTCTGCCTGCATCTCCACGTCTGCAACTCAGCTGACAAGTTCTGCACGCAACTACAGGCTCTCGTGTAACTCCTCACCCTAGGTCTGTCCCATCCTCAGTGGGGCTTGGGTTGGAGATACAAGGGAGGCCGACCTCGTCATTCCAGACTCCTACCAGGTACGTGACAGTACCAGTCAGCCAGAGATGGAGTCTGGAAGGGAGGCCTCTCCACCGAAGGACATTTACCAAACTATTTCTGCGCTCTCAAATATTGTGCAGAAGTTACAAGAGCGGGTCACTTTGGGATTCACAAGACGGCTAATTTGATCTCCCGTACATTCTAGTGGCCAAACTTGATGAACGACTGCAAGAAATATGTAAGATCTTGTATTTCATGCCGTCGGAATAAGACAGACAGAGCCAGAACTTGGGGTCTACTTGAGCCCCTTCCTGTACCTGAGAAACCATGGAGCATGATCTCCATGGATTTTATAGTAGAACTTCCCCCATCTGAAGACTTTACTACCATTTTCGTTGTGGTTGATCGTTTGACCAAAATGGCCCACTTTGTACCTCTGCAAGGAACTCCTTCTGCCCCGGAGACTGCCTCAACTTTTATCAAGGAGATTGTAAGGTTGCATGGCATCCCTGACAGCATAGTTTCTGATCGAGGGGTGCAGTTCACTTCTAGATTTTGGAGGGCCTTATGTGAAACTTTGAACATTGAACTCCGCCTCTCCACAGCTTATCACCCACAAACTAATGGACAGACTGAAAGGGTCAATCAAACCCTTGAACAGTACCTACGATGCGTTTCTTCTTTTGCACAGGATGACTGGCTATCACTTCTCCCACTCGCGGAATTTTCATACAATAATTCCACCCATTCGGAAACCAAACAGTCACCTTTTTTCGCCAATTATGGATACCATCCTTCTTTCTTGCCTGAGCTGCCTATTGATTCTTCTGTACCTGCCGTACAAGACAGGTTGAACTTCCTTAACTCCAACTACCAATTACTGCAGGTCCCAGAACAGTTCAGAGTTGCCGTCCTATGGCGATGTCATGATCATCCCCTAGCGGGTCACTTTGGGATTCACAAGACGGCTAATTTGATCTCCCGTACATTCTGGCGGCCAAACTTGATGAACGACTTCAAGAAATATGTAAGATCTCGTATTTCATGCCTTCGGAATAAGACAGACAGAGCCAGAACTTGGGGTCTACTTGAGCCCCTTCCTGTACCTGAGAAACCATGGAGCATGATCTCCATGGATTTTATAGTAGAACTTCCCCCATCTGAAGACTTCACTACCATTTTCGTTGTGGTTGATCGTTTGACCAAAATGGCCCACTTTGTACCTCTGCAAGGAACTCCTTCTGCCCCGGAGACTGCCTCAACTTTTATCAAGGAGATTGTAAGGTTGCATGGCATCCCTGACAGCATAGTTTCTGATCGAGGGGTGCAGTTCACTTCTAGATGTTGGAGGGCCTTATGTGAAAATTTGAACATTGAACTCCGCCTCTCCACAGCTTATCACCCACAAACTAATGGACAGACTGAAAGGGTCAATCAAACCCTTGAACAGTACCTACGATGCTTTTCTTCTTTTGCACAGGATGACTGGCTATCACTTCTCCCACTCGCGGAATTTTCATACAATAATTCCACCCATTCGGCAACCAAACAGTCACCTTTTTTCGCCAATTATGGATACCATCCTTCTTTCTTGCCTGAGCTGCCTATTGATTCTTCTGTACCTGCAGTACAAGACAGGTTGAACTTCCTTAACTCAAACTACCAATTACTGCAGGATACAATCTCCAAGACCCAGGCAGATAATAAAAAGTTCTTCGACAAGAAGAGAAGAGGCAATTTGAATCTTGAACCTTTTCCAGTACCTCGCTGCCCGTCTGCTACCGAACCCGGCCACCCTTGTGATCCTGCACCAGCCTCCTGCTTGGCTTAACGCTGTCTCCAGTGCCTGTGCTAGCTGTCCATCCTACCAGCTTTCCTGAGTCCAGTTCCTTACCAGATGCTCTGCCTGCATCTCCACGTCTGCAACTCAGCTGACAAGTTCTGCACGCAACTACAGGCACTCGTGTAACTCCTCACCCTAGGTCTGTCCCATCCTCAGTGGGGCATGGGTTGGAGATACAAGGGAGGCCGACCTAGTCATTCCAGACTCCTACCAGGTACGTGACAGTACCAGTCAGCCAGAGATGGAGTCTGGAAGGGAGGCCTCTCCACCGAAGGACATTTACCAAACTATTTCTGCGCTCTCAAATATTGTGCAGAAGTTACAAGAGCGGGTCACTTTGGGATTCACAAGACGGCCAATTTGATCTCCCGTACATTCTGGTGGCCAAATTTAATGAACGACTGCAAGAAATATGTAAGATCTTGTATTTCATGCCTTCGGAATAAGACAGACAGAGGCAGAACTTGGGGTCTACTTGAGCCCCTTCCTGTACCTGAGAAACCATGGAGCATGATCTCCATGGATTTTATAGTAGAACTTCCCCATCTGAAGACTTCACTACCATTTTCGTTGTGGTTGATCGTTTGACCAAAATGGCCCACTTTGTACCTCTGCAAGGAACTCCTTCTGCCCCGGAGACTGCCTCAACTTTTATCAAGGAGATTGTAAGGTTGCATGGCATCCCTGACAGCATAGTTTCTGATCGAGGGGTGCAGTTCACTTCTAGATGTTGGAGGGCCTTATGTGAAACTTTGAACATTGAACTCCGCCTCTCCACAGCTTATCACCCACAAACTAATGGACAGACTGAAAGGGTCAATCAAACCCTTGAACAGTACCTACGATGCTTTTCTTCTTTTGCACAGGATGACTGGCTATCACTTCTCCCACTCGCGGAATTTTCATACAATAATTCCACCCATTCGGAAACCAAACAGTCACCTTTTTTCGCCAATTATGGATACCATCCTTCTTTCTTGCCTGAGCTGCCTATTGATTCTTCTGTACCTGCCGTACAAGACAGGTTGAACTTCCTTAACTCCAACTACCAATTACTGCAGGTCCCAGAACAGTTCAGAGTTGCCGTCCTAGGGCGATGTCATGATCATCCCCTAGCGGGTCACTTTGGGATTCACAAGACGGCTAATTTGATCTCCCGTACATTCTAGTGGCCAAACTTGATGAACGACTGCAAGAAATATGTAAGATCTTGTATTTCATGCCTTCGGAATAAGACAGACAGAGCCAGAACTTGGGGTCTACTTGAGCCCCTTCCTTTACCTGAGAAACCATGGAGCATGATCTCAATGGATTTTGTAGTAGAACTTCCCCCATCTGAAGACTTCACTACCATTTTCGTTGTGGTTGATCGTTTGACCAAAATGGCCCACTTTGTACCTCTGCAAGGAACTCCTTCTGCCCCAGTCTCATGACATCGCCCTAGGACGGCAACTCTGAACTGTTCTGGGACCTGCAGTAATTGGTAGTTGGAGTTAAGGAAGTTCAACCTGTCTTGTACGGCAGGTACAGAAGAATCAATAGGCAGCTCAGGCAAGAAAGAAGGATGGTATCCATAATTGGCGAAAAAAGGTGACTGTTTGGTTACCGAATGGGTGGAAATATTGTATGAAAATTCCGCGAGTGGGAGAAGTGATAGCCAGTCATCCTGTGCAAAAGAAGAAAAGCATCGTAGGTACTGTTCAAGGGTTTGATTGACCCTTTCAGTCTGTCCATTAGTTTGTGGGTGATAAGCTGTGGAGAGGCGGAGTTCAATGTTCAATGTTTCACATAAGGCCCTCCAAAATCTAGAAGTGAACTGCACCCCTCGATCAGAAACTATGCTGTCAGGGATGCCATGCAACCTTACAATCTCCTTGATAAAAGTTGAGGCAGTCTCCGGCGCAGGAGTTCCTTGCAGAGGTACAAAGTGGGCCATTTTGGTCAAACGATCAACCACAACGAAAATGGTAGTAAAGTCTTCAGATGGGGGAAGTTCTACTATACAATCCATGGAGATCATGCTCCATGGTTTCTCAGGTACAGGAAGGGGCTCAAGTAGACCCCAAGTTCTGGCTCTGTCTGTCTTATTCCGAAGGCATGAAATACAAGATCTTACATATTTCTTGCAGTCGTTCATCAAATTTGGCCACCAGAATGTACGGAAGATCAAATTAGCCGTCTTGTGAATCCCAAAGTGACCCGCTCTTGTAACTTCTGCACAATATTTGAGAGCGCAGAAATAGTTTGGTAAATGTCCTTCGGTGGAGAGGCCTCCCTTCCAGACTCCATCTCTGGCTGACTGGTACTGTCACGTACCTGGTAGGAGTCTGGAATGACGAGGTCGGCCTCCCTTGTATCTCCAACCCAAGCCCCACTGAGGATGGGACAGACCTAGGGTGAGGAGTTACACGAGTGCCTGTAGTTGCGTGCAGAACTTGTCAGCTGAGTTGCAGACGTGGAGATGCAGGCAGAGCATCTGGTAAGGAACTGGACTCAGGAAAGCTGGTAGGATGGACAGCTAGCACAGGCACTGGAGACAGCGTTAAGCCAAGCAGGAGGCTGGTGCAGGATCACAAGGGTGGCCGGGTTCGGTAGCAGACGGGCAGCGAGGTACTGGAAAAGGTTCAAGATTCAAATTGCCTCTTCTCTTCTTGTCGAAGAACTTTTTATTATCTGCCTGGGTCTTGGAGATTGTATCCTGCAGTAATTGGTAGTTGGAGTTAAGGAAGTTCAACCTGTCTTGTACGGCAGGTACAGAAGAATCAATAGGCAGCTCAGGCAAGAAAGAAGGATGGTATCCATAATTGGCGAAAAAAGGTGACTGGTTGCCGAATGGGTGGAATTATTGTATGAAAATTCCGCGAGTGGGAGAAGTGATAGCCAGTCATCCTGTGCAAAAGAAGAAAAGCATCGTAGGTACTGTTCAAGGGTTTGATTGACCCTTTCAGTCTGTCCATTAGTTTGTGGGTGATAAGCTGTGGAGAGGCGGAGTTCAATGTTCAAAGTTTCACATAAGGCCCTCCAAAATCTAGAAGTGAACTGCACCCCTCGATCAGAAACTATGCTGTCAGGTGTAACGGATCTCCGATACCCCAGATGGGCACATCCGCCAGACTTGTGTCTCCTGTCCTCCAAACGCACCCGCAGCCTGCAGATTCGCCATAACCAGCCCTTAACCCCTCAATCACGAGACAATCCACACAGGTGTTGAGGGTTAAACATGCAGAGCATCAACTGTTTATTAAATCCAAAACATACACTTTTACACACAGTTAGGGACACTCCCCTTAGCCTTGTCATAGAGGGGGGGTAGGGGACAAGGAAGAATCAATGGGAACTGAACACTTGTACATTGAAACAGAGACTACAGATAAACATAAAGGGATTATGGTAAGCAGGCAACCCCTCAATACACATCCCCTGCGGAGAGATGTCTGCAGTCCAGACCATTGTCTGTGTGCCATGAACCAACACAGCTAAACACAGCAACAAGAGAGGGGGGATGGGGGAGAAGGGATGTAGCATTACATTATCTCAATGCCAGCTTCTCCCCGAGTCTCCAGTCTCCTCTGGGCCATAATCTGTGGGTAGGAGGCCCGCCCTCAGTCCCTTCCAAAGCACACAGTGACAGTGGGTTCTGTCACATTTCTCCCCTTTTAAAAACAGACTAACCAGGTTCCTGACCCCGAACTGGTCTGGACCTGCGTTAGTCGCAAACTTCCACCCCAGGCAACCAGGAAAAGGAAAAGTACGTCTCTGGGGCTGGGGAGCAAAATCGCACATACGGTCTCCCGTGAATAAAAACAGCCGCTGCAGAGTGGGAACAGCTGTCCGCACTCCCGTGATCCGGGGCTGGGTTGCAGATATTGAGGGGAGCTGAATAATCCTCTGCCCCGATGCCAGCGCTTCAGCTTGTAGGGAACATAGGCTGGCAGTGCTATGCAGTTGGGGAGGAAAAGGTTCTTGCTTTTCTCCTGGAGTAGCTAACAGCCGCTGAGGAGGTATCTTGCAGGGACTGTCTCCCGGACTCTCCGTCTCTTTTTCTGATGCTGGGCAGAGGCCAACATCGCTCTGCCCCATAGCCAGTGCTTCTGCTAGGGGGACATATACAATGGTAGAGTTCAGCAGCTGAAGAGGGGGAAGGATTTTCTCCCTTCCTGGTTCTGTGACCAGCTTCTGAGGCGACTTCTGACAGGGGCTGTCTCCCAAACCCTCCAAAAATCTACTGAGGGCTGGGTCGGGGCCGGTAACACTCTGCCATGCAGCCAGTGCTTCTGCTGGGGGGATATACACTGGGGTAGTGTCCAAGTGCTGGGCAACCAGCTCACTGAGGTCATCCCTCGGACTCCCTGGATCTAAGTCTGAGGGTGGGCAGAGGCCCGCGGCACTCTGCCCCGTAGCCAGCGCTTCTGCTGGGGGGATGAACACTGGGGTAGTGTCCAAGTGCTGGGGAAACAGCTCACTGAGGTCATCCCTCGGACTCCCTGGATCCAACTCTGAGGGTGGGCAGAGGCCAGCGGCACTCTGCCCTGCCGTCAGCGCTTCTGCTGGGGGGATGAACATTGGGGTAATGTCCAATTGCTGGGGAGGGAGAATTGCTTCCTCCACTCCCGTTGGGGATATCTGCTGTTGGGGAAACGGCTCACGAAAATCATCTCTCAGACTCTCCGGATCCAACTCTTTTTCTGATGCTGGGCAGAGGCTAGTGGCACTCTGCCCTGTAGCCAGCGCTTCTGCTGGGGCACCGGATGCGATACTCTCGACTTGCTGCTGATCACCATTTACCAGCCTTCCAGCGCCAGTCTCAACTTCCCCTTCTGAGACCTTTATGCTATTATCTTGTCTCTCTGCTTGGGGAACCTCTGGTGCGTTCCGGCATTCTAGCACTCGCAGTGCCCTCTGTATCATCGCCGCTTCTTCCATTGCGGTTAGGACGGGAAAACGTAGGGGCACTCCTGGCCCCATTTGCTCCGCATCTTCGTGACTGTCCGCTATTTCTCCAGGACAGTCCCAGGCAACGGGAGCCATGCCAGGCTGCTGATCACCGTCAAACAGCCGCTTGTAGGCAATCTCGAGCTCCCATTCCTGCTCAACCAGGAACTCCAATTCCTCCAGGTCACACGCCTCTTCAGGGAGGTCCAGCACCTCATCTCGGAAGTCCAGGATGTTTTCCAGCCGCCACTCCTCATCGCTCCCAAAGTCTGGGTCTCCGTACATTTTTTGATGGAGCAGCCCCACGCCGCCGTAGCCAACGCCTTCTGTCGGGCTGCCGTCTGCTGTACTTGGCCACAGTTGAGCCGCGAACCACCGGAGGGCTCTGTAGCTGGCGTCCAGCCTCATCTCCTCCTGGACCAATCTTCCGAGCTCCGTCTTCCACTCATCTCGCGGTCGTTCCCTCAGGAACACCTCTCGCGCATGGTACTGCGTCCAGTACATCTCTGTGGAGGAGGGAAGGATCTTCCCCTGATGGCGCCGCTCGTGGCTTAGCGTTTCATGCCAGAGTTGCCAGCGGATCACATCCTCCCAGCCGAGCATGGTGCGCTCTGTCGCTGGTCCCCGATGTTGCTTCCGCATGCCTTGCAGCCTCCTCTCAAACTCCGCTCTCATGCTGGCTGGTCCCCGTATTGCTCCTCGACGGCTGCCCAGATCTTGAATCCTGGTGGTGGTTTGGATGGCCCGGACTGCAGGAGACATCCCACTGCTGCCACCACTGTAACGGATCTCCGATACCCCAGATGGGCACATCCGCCAGACTTGTGTCTCCTGTCCTCCAAACGCACCCGCAGCCTGCAGATTCGCCATAACCAGCCCTTAACCCCTCAATCACGAGACAATCCACACAGGTGTTGAGGGTTAAACATGCAGAGCATCAACTGTTTATTAAATCCAAAACATACACTTTTACACACAGTTAGGGACACTCCCCTTAGCCTTGTCATAGAGGGGGGGTAGGGGACAAGGAAGAATCAATGGGAACTGAACACTTGTACATTGAAACAGAGACTACAGATAAACATAAAGGGATTATGGTAAGCAGGCAACCCCTCAATACACATCCCCTGCGGAGAGATGTCTGCAGTCCAGACCATTGTCTGTGTGCCATGAACCAACACAGCTAAACACAGCAACAAGAGGGGGGGATGGGGGAGAAGGGATGTAGCATTACATTATCTCAATGCCAGCTTCTCCCCGAGTCTCCAGTCTCCTCTGGGCCATAATCTGTGGGTAGGAGGCCCGCCCTCAGTCCCTTCCAAAGCACACAGTGACAGTGGGTTCTGTCACATCAGGGATGCCATGCAACCTTACAATCTCCTTGATAAAAGTTGAGGCAGTCTCCGGGGCAGAAGGAGTTCCTTGCAGAGGTACAAAGTGGGCCATTTTGGTCAAACGATCAACCACAACGAAAATGGTAGTGAAGTCTTCAGATGGGGGAAGTTCGACTATAAAATCCATGGAGATCATGCTCCATGGTTTCTCAGGTACAGGAAGGGTCTCAAGTAGACCCCAAGTTCTGGCTCTGTCTGTCTTATTCCGAAGGCATGAAATACAAGATCTTACATATTTCTTGCAGTCGTTCATCAAGTTTGGCCACTAGAATGTACGGGAGATCAAATTAGCCGTCTTGTGAATCCCAAAGTGACCCGCTCTTGTAACTTCTGCACAATATTTGAGAGCGCAGAAATAGTTTGGTAAATGTCCTTCGGTGGAGAGGCCTCCCTTCCAGACTACATCTCTGGCTGACTGGTACTGTCACGTACCTGGTAGGAGTCTGGAATGACGAGGTCGGCCTCCCTTGTATCTCCAACCCAAGCCCCACTGAGGATGGGACAGACCTAGGGTGAGGAGTTACACGAGTGCCTGTAGTTGCGTGCAGAACTTGTCAGCTGAGTTGCAGACGTGGAGATGCAGGCAGAGCATCTGGTAAGGAACAGGACTCAGGAAAGCTGGTAGGATGGACAGCTAGCACAGGCACTGGAGACAGCGTTAAGCCAATCAGGAGGCTGGTGCAGAATCACAAGGGTGGCCGGGTTCGGTAGCAGACGGGCAGCGAGGTACTGGAAAAGGTTCAAGATTCAAATTGCCTCTTCTCTTCTTGTCGAAGAACTTTTTATTATCTGCCTGGGTCTTGGAGATTGTATCCTGCAGTAATTGGTAGTTTGAGTTAAGGAAGTTCAACCTGTCTTGTACGGCAGGTACAGAAGAATCAATAGGCAGCTCAGGCAAGAAAGAAGGATGGTATCCATAATTGGCGAAAAAAGGTGACTGTTTGGTTGCCGAATGGGTGGAATTATTGTATGAAAATTCCGCGAGTGGGAGAAGTGATAGCCAGTCATCCTGCGCAAAAGAAGAAAAGCATCGTAGGTACTGTTCAAGGGTTTGATTGACCCTTTCAGTCTGTCCATTAGTTTGTGGGTGATAAGCTGTGGAGAGGCGGAGTTCAATGTTCAAAGATTTTTACATAAGGCCCTCCAAAATCTAGAAGTGAACTGCACCCCTCGATCAGAAACTATGCTGTCAGGGATGCCATGCAACCTTACAATCTCCTTGATAAAAGTTGAGGCAGTCTCCGGGGCAGAAGGAGTTCCTTGCAGAGGTACAAAGTGGGCCATTTTGGTCAAACGATCAACCACAACGAAAATGGTAGTGAAGTCTTCAGATGGGGGAAGTTCTACTATAAAATCCATGGAGATCATGCTCCATGGTTTCTCAGGTACAGGAAGGGTCTCAAGTAGACCCCAAGTTCTGGCTCTGTCTGTCTTATTCCGAAGGCATGAAATACAAGATCTTACATATTTCTTGCAGTCGTTCATCAAGTTAGGCCACCAGAATGTACGGGAGATCAAATTAGCCGTCTTGTGAATCCCAAAGTGACCCGCTAGGGGATGATCATGACATCGCCCTAGGACGGCAACTCTGAACTGTTCTGGGACCTGCAGTAATTGGTAGTTGGAGTTAAGGAAGTTCAACCTGTCTTGTACGGCAGGTACAGAAGATTCAATAGGCAGCTCAGGCAAGAAAGAAGGATGGTATCCATAATTGGCGAAAAAAGGTGACTGTTTGGTTGCCGAATGGGTGGAATTATTGTATGAAAATTCCGCGAGTGGGAGAAGTGATAGCCAGTCATCCTGTGCAAAAGAAGAAAAGCATCGTAGGTACTGTTCAAGGGTTTGATTGACCCTTTCAGTCTGTCCATTAGTTTGTGGGTGATAAGCTGTGGAGAGGCGGAGTTCAATGTTCAAAGTTTCACATAAGGCCCTCCAAAATCTAGAAGTGAACTGCACCCCTCGATCAGAAACTATGCTGTCAGGGATGCCATGCAACCTTACAATCTCCTTGATAAAAGTTGAGGCAGTCTCCGGGGCAGAAGGAGTTCCTTGCAGAGGTACAAAGTGGGCCATTTTGGTCAAACGATCAACCACAACGAAAATGGTAGTGAAGTCTTCAGATGGGGGAAGTTCTACTATAAAATCCATGGAGATCATGCTCCATGGTTTCTCAGGTACAGGAAGGGGCTCAAGTAGACCCCAAGTTCTGGCTCTGTCTGTCTTATTCCGAAGGCATGAAATACAAGATCTTACATATTTCTTGCAGTCGTTCATCAAGTTAGGCCACCAGAATGTACGGGAGATCAAATTAGCCGTCTTGTGAATCCCAAAGTGACCCGCTAGGGGATGATCATGACATCGCCCTAGGACGGCAACTCTGAACTGTTCTGGGACCTGCAGTAATTGGTAGTTGGAGTTAAGGAAGTTCAACCTGTCTTGTACGGCAGGTACAGAAGATTCAATAGGCAGCTCAGGCAAGAAAGAAGGATGGTATCCATAATTGGCGAAAAAAGGTGACTGTTTGGTTGCCGAATGGGTGGAATTATTGTATGAAAATTCCGCGAGTGGGAGAAGTGATAGCCAGTCATCCTGTGCAAAAGAAGAAAAGCATCGTAGGTACTGTTCAAGGGTTTGATTGACCCTTTCAGTCTGTCCATTAGTTTGTGGGTGATAAGCTGTGGAGAGGCGGAGTTCAATGTTCAAAGTTTCACATAAGGCCCTCCAAAATCTAGAAGTGAACTGCACCCCTCGATTAGAAACTATGCTGTCAGGGATGCCATGCAACCTTACAATCTCCTTGATAAAAGTTGAGGCAGTCTCCGGGGCAGAAGGAGTTCCTTGCAGAGGTACAAAGTGGGCCATTTTGGTCAAACGATCAACCACAACGAAAATGGTAGTGAAGTCTTCAGATGGGGATGTTCTACTATAAAATCCATGGAGATCATGCTCCATGGTTTCTCAGGTACAGGAAGGGGCTCAAGTAGACCCCAAGTTCTGGCTCTGTCTGTCTTATTCCGAAGGCATGAAATACAAGATCTTACATATTTCTTGCAGTCGTTCATCAAATTTGGCCACCGGAATGTACGGGAGATCAAATTGGCCGTCTTGTGAATCCCAAAGTGACCCGCTCTTGTAACTTCTGCACAATATTTGAGAGCGCAGAAATAGTTTGGTAAATGTCCTTCGGTGGAGAGGCCTCCCTTCCAGACTCCATCTCTGGCTGACTGGTACTGTCACGTACCTGGTAGGAGTCTGGAATGACGAGGTCGGCCTCCCTTGTATCTCCAACCCAAGCCCCACTGAGGATGGGACAGACCTAGGGTGAGGAGTTACACGAGTGCCTGTAGTTGCGTGCAGAACTTGTCAGCTGAGTTGCAGACGTGGAGATGCAGGCAGAGCATCTGGTAAGGAACTGGACTCAGGAAAGCTGGTAGGATGGACAGCTAGCACAGGCACTGGAGACAGCGTTAAGCCAAGCAGGAGGCTGGTGCAGGATCACAAGGGTGGCCGGGTTCGGTAGCAGACGGGCAGCGAGGTACTGGAAAAGGTTCAAGATTCAAATTGCCTCTTCTCTTCTTGTCGAAGAACTTTTAATTATCTGCCTGGGTCTTGGAGATTGTATCCTGCAGTAATTGGTAGTTTGAGCTAAGGAAGTTCAACCTGTCTTGTACGGCAGGTACAGAAGAATCAATAGGCATCTCAGGCAAGAAAGAAGGATGGTATCCATAATTGGCGAAAAAAGGTGACTGTTTGGTTGCCGAATGGGTGGAATTATTGTATGAAAATTCCGCGAGTGGGAGAAGTGATAGCCAGTCATCCTGCGCAAAAGAAGAAAAGCATCGTAGGTACTGTTCAAGGGTTTGATTGACCCTTTCAGTCTGTCCATTAGTTTGTGGGGGATAAGCTGTGGAGAGGCGGAGTTCAATGTTCAAAGTTTCACATAAGGCCCTCCAACATCTAGAAGTGAACTGCACCCCTCGATCAGAAACTATGCTGTCAGGGATGCCATGCAACCTTACAATCTCCTTGATAAAAGTTGAGGCAGTCTCCGGGGCAGAAGGAGTTCCTTGCAGAGGTACAAAGTGGGCCATTTTGGTCAAACGATCAACCACAACGAAAATGGTAGTGAAGTCTTCAGATGGGGGAAGTTCTACTATAAAATCCATGGAGATCATGCTCCATGGTTTCTCAGGTACAGGAAGGGGCTCAAGTAGACCCCAAGTTCTGGCTCTGTCTGTCTTATTCCGAAGGCATGAAATACAAGATCTTACATATTTCTTGCAGTCGTTCATCAAGTTTGGCCACCAAAATGTAAGGGAGATCAAATTAGCCGTCTTGTGAATCCCAAAGTGACCCGCTAGGGGATGATCATGACATCGCCCTAGGACGGCAACTCTGAACTGTTCTGGGACCTGCAGTAATTGGTAGTTGGAGTTAAGGAAGTTCAACCTGTCTTGTACGGCAGGTACAGAAGAATCAATAGGCAGCTCAGGCAAGAAAGAAGGATGGTATCCATAATTGGCGAAAAAAGGTGACTGGTTGCCGAATGGGTGGAATTATTGTATGAAAATTCCGCGAGTGGGAGAAGTGATAGCCAGTCATCCTGTGCAAAAGAAGAAAAGCATCGTAGGTACTGTTCAAGGGTTTGATTGACCCTTTCAGTCTGTCCATTAGTTTGTGGGTGATAAGCTGTGGAGAGGCGGAGTTCAATGTTCAATGTTTCACATAAGGCCCTCCAAAATCTAGAAGTGAACTGCACCCCTCGATCAGAAACTATGCTGTCAGGGATGCCATGCAACCTTACAATCTCCTTGGTAAAAGTTGAGGCAGTCTCCGGGGCAGAAGGAGTTCCTTGCAGAGGTACAAAGTGGGCCATTTTGGTCAAACGATCAACCACAACGAAAATGGTAGTAAAGTCTTCAGATGGGGGAAGTTCTACTATAAAATCCATGGAGATCATGCTCCATGGTTTCTCAGGTACAGGAAGGGGCTCAAGTAGACCCCAAGTTCTGGCTCTGTCTGTCTTATTCCGAAGGCATGAAATACAAGATCTTACATATTTCTTGCAGTCATTCATTAAATTTGGCCACCAGAATGTACGGGAGATCAAATTGGCCGTCTTGTGAATCCCAAAGTGACCCGCACTTGTAACTTCTGCACAATATTTGAGAGCGCAGAAATAGTTTGGTAAATGTCCTTCGGTGGAGAGGCCTCCCTTCCAGACTCCATCTCTGGCTGACTGGTACTGTCACGTACCTGGTAGGAGTCTGGAATGACGAGGTCGGCCTCCCTTGTATCTCCAACCCAAGCCCCACTGAGGATGGGACAGACCTAGGGTGAGGAGTTACACGAGTGCCTGTAGTTGCGTGCAGAACTTGTCAGCTGAGTTGCAGACGTGGAGATGCAGGCAGAGCATCTGGTAAGGAACTGGACTCAGGAAAGCTGGTAGGATGGACAGCTAGCACAGGCACTGGAGACAGCGTTAAGCCAAGCAGGAGGCTGGTGCAGGATCACAAGGGTGGCCGGGTTCGGTAGCAGACGGGCAGCGAGGTACTGGAAAAGGTTCAAGATTCAAATTGCCTCTTCTCTTCTTGTCGAAGAACTTTTTATTATCTGCCTGGGTCTTGGAGATTGTATCCTGCAGTAATTGGTAGTTTGAGTTAAGGAAGTTCAACCTGTCTTGTATGGCAGGTACAGAAGAATCAATAGGCATCTCAGGCAAGAAAGAAGGATGGTATCCATAATTGGCGAAAAAAGGTGACTGTTTGGTTACCGAATGGGTGGAATTATTGTATGAAAATTCCGCGAGTGGGAGAAGTGATAGCCAGTCATCCTGTGCAAAAGAAGAAAAGCATCGTAGGTACTGTTCAAGGGTTTGATTGACCCTTTCAGTCTGTCCATTAGTTTGTGGGTGATAAGCTGTGGAGAGGCGGAGTTCAATGTTCAAAGTTTCACATAAGGCCCTCCAACATCTAGAAGTGAACTGCACCCCTCGATCAGAAACTATGCTGTCAGGGATGCCATGCAACCTTACAATCTCCTTGATAAAAGTTGAGGCAGTCTCCGGGGCAGAAGGAGTTCCTTGCAGAGGTACAAAGTGGGCCATTTTGGTCAAACGATCAACCACAACGAAAATGGTAGTGAAGTCTTCAGATGGGGATGTTCTACTATAAAATCCATGGAGATCATGCTCCATGGTTTCTCAGGTACAGGAAGGGGCTCAAGTAGACCCCAAGTTCTGGCTCTGTCTGTCTTATTCCGAAGGCATGAAATACAAGATCTTACATATTTCTTGCAGTCGTTCATCAAATTTGGCCACCGGAATGTACGGGAGATCAAATTGGCCGTCTTGTGAATCCCAAAGTGACCCGCTCTTGTAACTTCTGCACAATATTTGAGAGCGCAGAAATAGTTTGGTAAATGTCCTTCGGTGGAGAGGCCTCCCTTCCAGACTCCATCTCTGGCTGACTGGTACTGTCACGTACCTGGTAGGAGTCTGGAATGACGAGGTCGGCCTCCCTTGTATCTCCAACCCAAGCCCCACTGAGGATGGGACAGACCTAGGGTGAGGAGTTACACGAGTGCCTGTAGTTGCGTGCAGAACTTGTCAGCTGAGTTGCAGACGTGGAGATGCAGGCAGAGCATCTGGTAAGGAACTGGACTCAGGAAAGCTGGTAGGATGGACAGCTAGCACAGGCACTGGAGACAGCGTTAAGCCAAGCAGGAGGCTGGTGCAGGATCACAAGGGTGGCCGGGTTCGGTAGCAGACGGGCAGCGAGGTACTGGAAAAGGTTCAAGATTCAAATTGCCTCTTCTCTTCTTGTCGAAGAACTTTTAATTATCTGCCTGGGTCTTGGAGATTGTATCCTGCAGTAATTGGTAGTTTGAGCTAAGGAAGTTCAACCTGTCTTGTACGGCAGGTACAGAAGAATCAATAGGCATCTCAGGCAAGAAAGAAGGATGGTATCCATAATTGGCGAAAAAAGGTGACTGTTTGGTTGCCGAATGGGTGGAATTATTGTATGAAAATTCCGCGAGTGGGAGAAGTGATAGCCAGTCATCCTGCGCAAAAGAAGAAAAGCATCGTAGGTACTGTTCAAGGGTTTGATTGACCCTTTCAGTCTGTCCATTAGTTTGTGGGGGATAAGCTGTGGAGAGGCGGAGTTCAATGTTCAAAGTTTCACATAAGGCCCTCCAACATCTAGAAGTGAACTGCACCCCTCGATCAGAAACTATGCTGTCAGGGATGCCATGCAACCTTACAATCTCCTTGATAAAAGTTGAGGCAGTCTCCGGGGCAGAAGGAGTTCCTTGCAGAGGTACAAAGTGGGCCATTTTGGTCAAACGATCAACCACAACGAAAATGGTAGTGAAGTCTTCAGATGGGGGAAGTTCTACTATAAAATCCATGGAGATCATGCTCCATGGTTTCTCAGGTACAGGAAGGGGCTCAAGTAGACCCCAAGTTCTGGCTCTGTCTGTCTTATTCCGAAGGCATGAAATACAAGATCTTACATATTTCTTGCAGTCGTTCATCAAGTTTGGCCACCAAAATGTAAGGGAGATCAAATTAGCCGTCTTGTGAATCCCAAAGTGACCCGCTAGGGGATGATCATGACATCGCCCTAGGACGGCAACTCTGAACTGTTCTGGGACCTGCAGTAATTGGTAGTTGGAGTTAAGGAAGTTCAACCTGTCTTGTACGGCAGGTACAGAAGAATCAATAGGCAGCTCAGGCAAGAAAGAAGGATGGTATCCATAATTGGCGAAAAAAGGTGACTGGTTGCCGAATGGGTGGAATTATTGTATGAAAATTCCGCGAGTGGGAGAAGTGATAGCCAGTCATCCTGTGCAAAAGAAGAAAAGCATCGTAGGTACTGTTCAAGGGTTTGATTGACCCTTTCAGTCTGTCCATTAGTTTGTGGGTGATAAGCTGTGGAGAGGCGGAGTTCAATGTTCAATGTTTCACATAAGGCCCTCCAAAATCTAGAAGTGAACTGCACCCCTCGATCAGAAACTATGCTGTCAGGGATGCCATGCAACCTTACAATCTCCTTGATAAAAGTTGAGGCAGTCTCCGGGGCAGAAGGAGTTCCTTGCAGAGGTACAAAGTGGGCCATTTTGGTCAAACGATCAACCACAACGAAAATGGTAGTAAAGTCTTCAGATGGGGGAAGTTCTACTATAAAATCCATGGAGATCATGCTCCATGGTTTCTCAGGTACAGGAAGGGGCTCAAGTAGACCCCAAGTTCTGGCTCTGTCTGTCTTATTCCGAAGGCATGAAATACAAGATCTTACATATTTCTTGCAGTCGTTCATTAAATTTGGCCACCAGAATGTACGGGAGATCAAATTGGCCGTCTTGTGAATCCCAAAGTGACCCGCTCTTGTAACTTCTGCACAATATTTGAGAGCGCAGAAATAGTTTGGTAAATGTCCTTCGGTGGAGAGGCCTCCCTTCCAGACTCCATCTCTGGCTGACTGGTACTGTCACGTACCTGGTAGGAGTCTGGAATGACGAGGTCGGCCTCCCTTGTATCTCCAACCCAAGCCCCACTGAGGATGGGACAGACCTAGGGTGAGGAGTTACACGAGTGCCTGTAGTTGCGTGCAGAACTTGTCAGCTGAGTTGCAGACGTGGAGATGCAGGCAGAGCATCTGGTAAGGAACTGGACTCAGGAAAGCTGGTAGGATGGACAGCTAGCACAGGCACTGGAGACAGCGTTAAGCCAAGCAGGAGGCTGGTGCAGGATCACAAGGGTGGCCGGGTTCGGTAGCAGACGGGCAGCGAGGTACTGGAAAAGGTTCAAGATTCAAATTGCCTCTTCTCTTCTTGTCGAAGAACTTTTTATTATCTGCCTGGGTCTTGGAGATTGTATCCTGCAGTAATTGGTAGTTTGAGTTAAGGAAGTTCAACCTGTCTTGTACGGCAGGTACAGAAGAATCAATAGGCATCTCAGGCAAGAAAGAAGGATGGTATCCATAATTGGCGAAAAAAGGTGACTGTTTGGTTGCCGAATGGGTGGAATTATTGTATGAAAATTCCGCGAGTGGGAGAAGTGATAGCCAGTCATCCTGCGCAAAAGAAGAAAAGCATCGTAGGTACTGTTCAAGGGTTTGATTGACCCTTTCAGTCTGTCCATTAGTTTGTGGGTGATAAGCTGTGGAGAGGCGGAGTTCAATGTTCAAAGTTTCACATAAGGCCCTCCAACATCTAGAAGTGAACTGCACCCCTCGATCAGAAACTATGCTGTCAGGGATGCCATGCAACCTTACAATCTCCTTGATAAAAGTTGAGGCAGTCTCCGGGGCAGAAGGAGTTCCTTGCAGAGGTACAAAGTGGGCCATTTTGGTCAAACGATCAACCACAACGAAAATGGTAGTGAAGTCTTCAGATGGGGGAAGTTCTACTATAAAATCCATGGAGATCATGCTCCATTGTTTCTCAGGTACAGGAAGGGGCTCAAGTAGACCCCAAGTTCTGGCTCTGTCTGTCTTATTCCGAAGGCATGAAATACAAGATCTTACATATTTCTTGCAGTCGTTCAAGTTAGGCCACCAGAATGTACGGGAGATCAAATTAGCCGTCTTGTGAATCCCAAAGTGACCCGCTAGGGGATGATCATGACATCGCCCTAGGACGGCAACTCTGAACTGTTCTGGGACCTGCAGTAATTGGTAGTTGGAGTTAAGGAAGTTCAACCTGTCTTGTACGGCAGGTACAGAAGAATCAATAGGCAGCTCAGGCAAGAAAGAAGGATGGTATCCATAATTGGCGAAGAAAGGTGACTGGTTGCCGAATGGGTGAAATTATTGTATGAAAATTCCGCGAGTGGGAGAAGTGATAGCCAGTCATCCTGTGCAAAAGAAGAAAAGCATCGTAGGTACTGTTCAAGGGTTTGATTGACCCTTTCAGTCTGTCCATTAGTTTGTGGGTGATAAGCTGTGGAGAGGCGGAGTTCAATGTTCAATGTTTCACATAAGGCCCTCCAACATCTAGAAGTGAACTGCACCCCTCGATCAGAAACTATGCTGTCAGGGATGCCATGCAACCTTACAATCTCCTTGATAAAAGTTGAGGCAGTCTCCGGGGCAGAAGGAGTTCCTTGCAGAGGTACAAAGTGGGCCATTTTGGTCAAACGATCAACCACAACGAAAATGGTAGTGAAGTCTTCAGATGGGGGAAGTTCTACTATAAAATCCATTGAGATCATGCTCCATGGTTTCTCAGGTACAGGAAGGGGCTCAAGTAGACCCCAAGTTCTGGCTCTGTCTGTCTTATTCCGAAGGCATGAAATACGAGATCTTACATATTTCTTGCAGTCGTTCATCAAGTTTGGCCGCCAGAATGTACGGGAGATCAAATTAGCCGTCTTGTGAATCCCAAAGTGACCCGCTAGGGGATGATCATGACATCGCCATAGGACGGCAACTCTGAACTGTTCTGGGACCTGCAGTAATTGGTAGTTGGAGTTAAGGAAGTTCAACCTGTCTTGTACGGCAGGTACAGAAGAATCAATAGGCAGCTCAGGCAAGAAAGAAGGATGGTATCCATAATTGGCGAAAAAAGGTGACTGTTTGGTTGCCGAATGGGTGGAATTATTGTATGAAAATTCCGCGAGTGGGAGAAGTGATAGCCAGTCATCCTGTGCAAAAGAAGAAAAGCATCGTAGGTACTGTTCAAGGGTTTGATTGACCATTTCAGTCTGTCCATTAGTTTGTGGGTGATAAGCTGTGGAGAGGCGGAGTTCAATGTTCAAAGTTTCACATAAGGCCCTCCAAAATCTAGAAGTGAACTGCACCCCTCAATCAGAAACTATGCTGTCAGGGATGCCATGCAACCTTACAATCTCCTTGATAAAAGTTGAGGCAGTCTCCGGGGCAGAAGGAGTTCCTTGCAGAGGTACAAAGTGGGCCATTTTGGTCAAACGATCAACCACAACGAAAATGGTAGTAAAGTCTTCAGATGGGGGAAGTTCTACTATAAAATCCATGGAGATCATGCTCCATGGTTTCTCAGGTACAGGAAGGGGCTCAAGTAGACCCCAAGTTCTGGCTCTGTCTGTCTTATTCCGAAGGCATGAAATACAAGATCTTACATATTTCTTGCAGTCGTTCATTAAATTTGGCCACCAGAATGTACGGGAGATCAAATTGGCCGTCTTGTGAATCCCAAAGTGACCCGCTCTTGTAACTTCTGCACAATATTTGAGAGCGCAGAAATAGTTTGGTAAATGTCCTTCGGTGGAGAGGCCTCCCTTCCAGACTCCATCTCTGGCTGACTGGTACTGTCACGTACCTGGTAGGAGTCTGGAATGACGAGGTCGGCCTCCCTTGTATCTCCAACCCAAGCCCCACTGAGGATGGGACAGACCTAGGGTGAGGAGTTACACGAGTGCCTGTAGTTGCGTGCAGAACTTGTCAGCTGAGTTGCAGACGTGGAGATGCAGGCAGAGCATCTGGTAAGGAACTGGACTCAGGAAAGCTGGTAGGATGGACAGCTAGCACAGGCACTGGAGACAGCGTTAAGCCAAGCAGGAGGCTGGTGCAGGATCACAAGGGTGGCCGGGTTCGGTAGCAGACGGGCAGCGAGGTACTGGAAAAGGTTCAAGATTCAAATTGCCTCTTCTCTTCTTGTCGAAGAACTTTTTATTATCTGCCTGGGTCTTGGAGATTGTATCCTGCAGTAATTGGTAGTTTGAGTTAAGGAAGTTCAACCTGTCTTGTACGGCAGGTACAGAAGAATCAATAGGCATCTCAGGCAAGAAAGAAGGATGGTATCCATAATTGGCGAAACAAGGTGACTGTTTGGTTGCCGAATGGGTGGAATTATTGTATGAAAATTCCGCGAGTGGGAGAAGTGATAGCCAGTCATCCTGCGCAAAAGAAGAAAAGCATCGTAGGTACTGTTCAAGGGTTTGATTGACCCTTTCAGTCTGTCCATTAGTTTGTGGGTGATAAGCTGTGGAGAGGCGGAGTTCAATGTTCAAAGTTTCACATAAGGCCCTCCAACATCTAGAAGTGAACTGCACCCCTCGATCAGAAACTATGCTGTCAGGGATGCCATGCAACCTTACAATCTCCTTGATAAAAGTTGAGGCAGTCTCCGGGGCAGAAGGAGTTCCTTGCAGAGGTACAAAGTGGGCCATTTTGGTCAAACGATCAACCACAACGAAAATGGTAGTGAAGTCTTCAGATGGGGGAAGTTCTACTATAAAATCCATGGAGATCATGCTCCATTGTTTCTCAGGTACAGGAAGGGGCTCAAGTAGACCCCAAGTTCTGGCTCTGTCTGTCTTATTCCGAAGGCATGAAATACAAGATCTTACATATTTCTTGCAGTCGTTCAAGTTAGGCCACCAGAATGTACGGGAGATCAAATTAGCCGTCTTGTGAATCCCAAAGTGACCCGCTAGGGGATGATCATGACATCGCCCTAGGACGGCAACTCTGAACTGTTCTGGGACCTGCAGTAATTGGTAGTTGGAGTTAAGGAAGTTCAACCTGTCTTGTACGGCAGGTACAGAAGAATCAATAGGCAGCTCAGGCAAGAAAGAAGGATGGTATCCATAATTGGCGAAGAAAGGTGACTGGTTGCCGAATGGGTGAAATTATTGTATGAAAATTCCGCGAGTGGGAGAAGTGATAGCCAGTCATCCTGTGCAAAAGAAGAAAAGCATCGTAGGTACTGTTCAAGGGTTTGATTGACCCTTTCAGTCTGTCCATTAGTTTGTGGGTGATAAGCTGTGGAGAGGCGGAGTTCAATGTTCAATGTTTCACATAAGGCCCTCCAACATCTAGAAGTGAACTGCACCCCTCGATCAGAAACTATGCTGTCAGGGATGCCATGCAACCTTACAATCTCCTTGATAAAAGTTGAGGCAGTCTCCGGGGCAGAAGGAGTTCCTTGCAGAGGTACAAAGTGGGCCATTTTGGTCAAACGATCAACCACAACGAAAATGGTAGTGAAGTCTTCAGATGGGGGAAGTTCTACTATAAAATCCATTGAGATCATGCTCCATGGTTTCTCAGGTACAGGAAGGGGCTCAAGTAGACCCCAAGTTCTGGCTCTGTCTGTCTTATTCCGAAGGCATGAAATACGAGATCTTACATATTTCTTGCAGTCGTTCATCAAGTTTGGCCGCCAGAATGTACGGGAGATCAAATTAGCCGTCTTGTGAATCCCAAAGTGACCCGCTAGGGGATGATCATGACATCGCCATAGGACGGCAACTCTGAACTGTTCTGGGACCTGCAGTAATTGGTAGTTGGAGTTAAGGAAGTTCAACCTGTCTTGTACGGCAGGTACAGAAGAATCAATAGGCAGCTCAGGCAAGAAAGAAGGATGGTATCCATAATTGGCGAAAAAAGGTGACTGTTTGGTTGCCGAATGGGTGGAATTATTGTATGAAAATTCCGCGAGTGGGAGAAGTGATAGCCAGTCATCCTGTGCAAAAGAAGAAAAGCATCGTAGGTACTGTTCAAGGGTTTGATTGACCATTTCAGTCTGTCCATTAGTTTGTGGGTGATAAGCTGTGGAGAGGCGGAGTTCAATGTTCAAAGTTTCACATAAGGCCCTCCAAAATCTAGAAGTGAACTGCACCCCTCAATCAGAAACTATGCTGTCAGGGATGCCATGCAACCTTACAATCTCCTTGATAAAAGTTGAGGCAGTCTCCGGGGCAGAAGGAGTTCCTTGCAGAGGTACAAAGTGGGCCATTTTGGTCAAACGATCAACCACAACGAAAATGGTAGTAAAGTCTTCAGATGGGGGAAGTTCTACTATAAAATCCATGGAGATCATGCTCCATGGTTTCTCAGGTACAGGAAGGGGCTCAAGTAGACCCCAAGTTCTGGCTCTGTCTGTCTTATTCCGAAGGCATGAAATACAAGATCTTACATATTTCTTGCAGTCGTTCATCAAGTTTGGCCACTAGAATGTACGGGAGATCAAATTAGCCGTCTTGTGAATCCCAAAGTGACCCGCTCTTGTAACTTCTGCACAATATTTGAGAGCGCAGAAATAGTTTGGTAAATGTCCTTCGGTGGAGAGGCCTCCCTTCCAGACTCCATCTCTGGCTGACTGGTACTGTCACGTACCTGGTAGGAGTCTGGAATGACGAGGTCGGCCTCCCTTGTATCTCCAACCCAAGCCCCACTGAGGATGGGACAGACCTAGGGTGAGGAGTTACACGAGAGCCTGTAGTTGCGTGCAGAACTTGTCAGATGAGTTGCAGACGTGGAGATGCAGGCAGAGCATCTGGTAAGGAACTGGACTCAGGAAAGCTGGTAGGATGGACAGCTAGCACAGGCACTGGAGACAGCGTTAAGCCAAGCAGGAGGCTGGTGCAGGATCACAAGGGTGGCCGGGTTCGGTAGCAGACGGGCAGCGATGTACTGGAAAAGATTCAAGATTCAAATTGCCTCTTCTCTTCTTGTCGAAGAACTTTTTATTATCTGCCTGGGTCTTGGAGATTGTATCCTGCAGTAATTGGTAGTTTGAGTTAAGGAAGTTCAACCTGTCTTGTACGGCAGGTACAGAAGAATCAATAGGCATCTCAGGCAAGAAAGAAGGATGGTATCCATAATTGGCGAAAAAAGGTGACTGTTTGGTTGCCGAATGGGTGAAATTATTGTATGAAAATTCCGCGAGTGGGAGAAGTGATAGCCAGTCATCCTGCGCAAAAGAAGAAAAGCATCGTAGGTACTGTTCAAGGGTTTGATTGACCCTTTCAGTCTGTCCATTAGTTTGTGGGTGATAAGCTGTGGAGAGGCGGAGTTCAATGTTCAAAGTTTCACATAAGGCCCTCCAACATCTAGAAGTGAACTGCACCCCTCGATCAGAAACTATGCTGTCAGCGATGCCATGCAACCTTACAATCTCCTTGATAAAAGTTGAGGCAGTCTCCGGGGCAGAAGGAGTTCCTTGCAGAGGTACAAAGTGGGCCATTTTGTTCAAACGATCAACCACAACGAAAATGGTAGTGAAGTCTTCAGATGGGGGAAGTTCTACTATAAAATCCATGGAGATCATGCTCCATGGTTTCTCAGGTACAGGAAGGGGCTCAAGTAGACCCCAAGTTCTGGCTCTGTCTGTCTTATTCCGAAGGCATGAAATACAAGATCTTACATATTTCTTGCAGTCGTTCAAGTTTGGCCACCAGAATGTACGGGAGATCAAATTAGCCGTCTTGTGAATCCTAAAGTGACCCGCTAGGGGATGATCATGACATCGCCCTAGGACGGCAACACTGAACTGTTCTGGGACCTGCAGTAATTGTTAGTTGGAGTTAAGGAAGTTCAACCTGTCTTGTACGGCAGGTACAGAAGAATCAATAGGCAGCTCAGGCAAGAAAGAAGGATGGTATCCATAATTGGCGAAAAAGGTGACTGTTTGGTTGCCGAATGGGTGGAATTATTGTATGAAAATTCCGCGAGTGGGAGAAGTGATAGCCAGTCATCCTGTGCAAAAGAAGAAAAGCATCGTAGGTACTGTTCAAGGGTTTGATTGACCCTTTCAGTCTGTCCATTAGTTTGTGGGTGATAAGCTGTGGAGAGGCGGAGTTCAATGTTCAAAGTTTCACAAAAGGCCCTCCAAAATCTAGAAGTGAACTGCACCCCTCGATCAGAAACTATGCTGTCAGGGATGCCATGCAACCTTACAATCTCCTTGATAAAAGTTGAGGCAGTCTCCGGGGCAGAAGGAGTTCCTTGCAGAGGTACAAAGTGGGCCATTTTGGTCAAACGATCAACCACAACGAAAATGGTAGTGAAGTCTTCAGATGGGGGAAGTTCTACTATAAAATCCATGGAGATCATGCTCCATGGTTTCTCAGGTACAGGAAGGGGCTCAAGTAGACCCCAAGTTCTGGCTCTGTCTGTCTTATTCCGAAGGCATGAAATACAAGATCTTACATATTTCTTGCAGTCGTTCATCAAATTTGGCCACCAGAATGTACGGGAGATCAAATTGGCCGTCTTGTGAATCCCAAAGTGACCCGCTCTTGTAACTTCTGCACAATATTTGAGAGCGCAGAAATAGTTTGGTAAATGTCCTTCGGTGGAGAGGCCTCCCTTCCAGACTACATCTCTGGCTGACTGGTACTGTCACGTACCTGGTAGGAGTCTGGAATGACGAGGTCGGCCTCCCTTGTATCTCCTACCCAAGCCCCACTGAGGATGGGACAGACCTAGGGTGAGGAGTTACACGAGTGCCTGTAGTTGCGTGCAGAACTTGTCAGCTGAGTTGCAGACGTGGAGATGCAGGCAGAGCATCTGGTAAGGAACTGGACTCAGGAAAGCTGGTAGGATGGACAGCAAGCACAGGCACTGGAGACAGCGTTAAGCCAAGCAGGAGGCTGGTGCAGGATCACAAGGGTGGCCGGGTTTGGTAGCAGACGGGCAGCGAGGTACTGGAAAAGGTTCAAGATTCAAATTGCCTCTTCTCTTCTTGTCGAAGAACTTTTTATTATCTGCCTGGGTCTTGGAGATTGTATCCTGCAGTAAATGGTAGTTTGAGTTAAGGAAGTTCAACCTGTCTTGTACGGCAGGTACAGAAGAATCAATAGGCAGCTCAGGCAAGAAAGAAGGATGGTATCCATAATTGGCGAAAAAAGGTGACTGTTTGGTTGCCGAATGGGTGGAATTATTGTATGAAAATTCCGCGAGTGGGAGAAGTGATAGCCAGTCATCCTGCGCAAAAGAAGAAAAGCATCGTAGGTACTGTTCAAGGGTTTGATTGACCCTTTCAGTCTGTCCATTAGTTTGTGGGTGATAAGCTGTGGAGAGGCGGAGTTCAATGTTCAAAGTTTCACATAAGGCCCTCCAACATCTAGAAGTGAACTGCACCCCTCGATCAGAAACTATGCTGTCAGGGATGCCATGCAACCTTACAATCTCCTTGATAAAAGTTGAGGCAGTCTCCGGGGCAGAAGGAGTTCCTTGCAGAGGTACAAAGTGGGCCATTTTGGTCAAACGATCAACCACAACGAAAATGGTAGTGAAGTCTTCAGATGGGGGAAGTTCTACTATAAAATCCATGGAGATCATGCTCCATGGTTTCTCAGGTACAGGAAGGGGCTCAAGTAGACCCCAAGTTCTGGCTCTGTCTGTCTTATTCCGAAGGCATGAAATACAAGATCTTACATATTTCTTGCAGTCGTTCATCAAGTTTGGCCACCAAAATGTAAGGGAGATCAAATTAGCCGTCTTGTGAATCCCAAAGTGACCCGCTAGGGGATGATCATGACATCGCCCTAGGACGGCAACTCTGAACTGTTCTGGGACCTGCAGTAATTGGTAGTTGGAGTTAAGGAAGTTCAACCTGTCTTGTACGGCAGGTACAGAAGAATCAATAGGCAGCTCAGGCAAGAAAGAAGGATGGTATCCATAATTGGCGAAAAAAGGTGACTGGTTGCCGAATGGGTGGAATTATTGTATGAAAATTCCACGAGTGGGAGAAGTGATAGCCAGTCATCCTGTGCAAAAGAAGAAAAGCATCGTAGGTACTGTTCAAGGGTTTGATTGACCCTTTCAGTCTGTCCATTAGTTTGTGGGTGATAAGCTGTGGAGAGGCGGAGTTCAATGTTCAATGTTTCACATAAGGCCCTCCAAAATCTAGAAGTGAACTGCACCCCTCGATCAGAAACTATGCTGTCAGGGATGCCATGCAACCTTACAATCTCCTTGATAAAAGTTGAGGCAGTCTCCGGGGCAGAAGGAGTTCCTTGCAGAGGTACAAAGTGGGCCATTTTGGTCAAACGATCAACCACAACGAAAATGGTAGTAAAGTCTTCAGATGGGGGAAGTTCTACTATAAAATCCATGGAGATCATGCTCCATGGTTTCTCAGGTACAGGAAGGGGCTCAAGTAGACCCCAAGTTCTGGCTCTGTCTGTCTTATTCCGAAGGCATGAAATACAAGATCTTACATATTTCTTGCAGTCGTTCATTAAATTTGGCCACCAGAATGTACGGGAGATCAAATTGGCCGTCTTGTGAATCCCAAAGTGACCCGCTCTTGTAACTTCTGCACAATATTTGAGAGCGCAGAAATAGTTTGGTAAATGTCCTTCGGTGGAGAGGCCTCCCTTCCAGACTCCATCTCTGGCTGACTGGTACTGTCACGTACCTGGTAGGAGTCTGGAATGACGAGGTCGGCCTCCCTTGTATCTCCAACCCAAGCCCCACTGAGGATGGGACACACCTAGGGTGAGGAGTTACACGAGTGCCTGTAGTTGCGTGCAGAACTTGTCAGCTGAGTTGCAGACGTGGAGATGCAGGCAGAGCATCTGGTAAGGAACTGGACTCAGGAAAGCTGGTAGGATGGACAGCTAGCACAGGCACTGGAGACAGCGTTAAGCCAAGCAGGAGGCTGGTGCAGGATCACAAGGGTGGCCGGGTTCGGTAGCAGACGGGCAGCGAGGTACTGGAAAAGGTTCAAGATTCAAATTGCCTCTTCTCTTCTTGTCGAAGAACTTTTTATTATCTGCCTGGGTCTTGGAGATTGTATCCTGCAGTAATTGGTAGTTGGAGTTAAGGAAGTTCAACCTGTCTTGTACGGCAGGTACAGAAGAATCAATAGGCATCTCAGGCAAGAAAGAAGGATGGTATCCATAATTGGCGAAAAAAGGTGACTGTTTGGTTGCCGAATGGGTGGAATTATTGTATGAAAATTCCGCGAGTGGGAGAAGTGATAGCCAGTCATCCTGCGCAAAAGAAGAAAAGCATCGTAGGTACTGTTCAAGGGTTTGATTGACCCTTTCAGTCTGTCCATTAGTTTGTGGGTGATAAGCTGTGGAGAGGCGGAGTTCAATGTTCAAAGTTTCACATAAGGCCCTCCAACATCTAGAAGTGAACTGCACCCCTCGATCAGAAACTATGCTGTCAGGGATGCCATGCAACCTTACAATCTCCTTGATAAAAGTTGAGGCAGTCTCCGGGGCAGAAGGAGTTCCTTGCAGAGGTACAAAGTGGGCCATTTTGGTCAAACGATCAACCACAACGAAAATGGTAGTGAAGTCTTCAGATGGGGGAAGTTCTACTATAAAATCCATGGAGATCATGCTCCATTGTTTCTCAGGTACAGGAAGGGGCTCAAGTAGACCCCAAGTTCTGGCTCTGTCTGTCTTATTCCGAAGGCATGAAATACAAGATCTTACATATTTCTTGCAGTCGTTCAAGTTTGGCCACCAGAATGTACGGGAGATCAAATTAGCCGTCTTGTGAATCCCAAAGTGACCCGCTATGGGATGATCATGACATCGCCCTAGGACGGCAACTCTGAACTGTTCTGGGACCTGCAGTAATTGGTAGTTGGAGTTAAGGAAGTTCAACCTGTCTTGTACGGCAGGTACAGAAGAATCAATAGGCAGCTCAGGCAAGAAAGAAGGATGGTATCCATAATTGGCGAAAAAAGGTGACTGTTTGGTTGCCGAATGGGTGGAATTATTGTATGAAAATTCCGCGAGTGGGAGAAGTGATAGCCAGTCATCCTGTGCAAAAGAAGAAAAGCATCGTAGGTACTGTTCAAGGGTTTGATTGACCCTTTCAGTCTGTCCATTAGTTTGTGGGTGATAAGCTGTGGAGAGGCGGAGTTCAATGTTTAAAGTTTCACATAAGGCCCTCCAACATCTAGAAGTGAACTGCACCCCTCGATCAGAAACTATGCTGTCAGGGATGCCATGCAACCTTACAATCTCCTTGATAAAAGTTGAGGCAGTCTCCGGGGCAGAAGGAGTTCCTTGCAGAGGTACAAAGTGGGCCATTTTGGTCAAACGATCAACCACAACGAAAATGGTAGTGAAGTCTTCAGATGGGGAAGTTCTACTATAAAATCCATGGAGATCATGCTCCATGGTTTCTCAGGTACAGGAAGGGGCTCAAGTAGACCCCAAGTTCTGGCTCTGTCTGTCTTATTCCGAAGGCATGAAATACAAGATCTTACATATTTCTTGCAGTCGTTCATCAAATTTGGCCACCAGAATGTACGGGAGATCAAATTGGCCGTCTTGTGAATCCCAAAGTGACCCGCTCTTGTAACTTCTGCACAATATTTGAGAGCGCAGAAATAGTTTGGTAAATGTCCTTCGCTGGAGAGGCCTCCCTTCCAGACTCCATCTCTGGCTGACTGGTACTGTCACGTACCTGGTAGGAGTCTGGAATGACGAGGTCGGCCTCCCTTGTATCTCCAACCCAAGCCCCACTGAGGATGGGACAGACCTAGGGTGAGGAGTTACACGAGTGCCTGTAGTTGCGTGCAGAACTTGTCAGCTGAGTTGCAGACGTGGAGATGCAGGCAGAGCATCTGGTAAGGAACTGGACTCAGGAAAGCTGGTAGGATGGACAGCTAGCACAGGCACTGGAGACAGCGTTAAGCCAAGCAGGAGGCTGGTGCAGGATCACAAGGGTGGCCGGGTTCGGTAGCAGACGGGCAGCGAGGTACTGGAAAAGGTTCAAGATTCAAATTGCCTCTTCTCTTCTTGTCGAAGAACTTTTTATTATCTGCCTGGGTCTTGGAGATTGTATCCTGCAGTAATTGGTAGTTTGAGTTAAGGAAGTTCAACCTGTCTTGTACAAGAGGTACAGAAGAATCAATAGGCAGCTCAGGCAAGAAAGAAGGATGGTATCCATAATTGGCGAAAAAAGGTGACTGGTTGCCGAATGGGTGGAATTATTGTATGAAAATTCCGCGAGTGGGAGAAGTGATAGCCAGTCATCCTGCGCAAAAGAAGAAAAGCATCGTAGGTACTGTTCAAGGGTTTGATTGACCCTTTCAGTCTGTCCATTAGTTTGTGGGTGATAAGCTGTGGAGAGGCGGAGTTCAATGTTCAAAGTTTCACATAAGGCCCTCCAACATCTAGAAGTGAACTGCACCCCTCGATCAGAAACTATGCTGTCAGGGATGCCATGCAACCTTACAATCTCCTTGATAAAAGTTGAGGCAGTCTCCAGGGCAGAAGGAGTTCCTTGCAGAGGTACAAAGTGGGCCATTTTGGTCAAACGATCAACCACAACGAAAATGGTAGTGAAGTCTTCAGATGGGGGAAGTTCTACTATAAAATCCATGGAGATCATGCTCCATGGTTTCTCAGGTACAGGAAGGGGCTCAAGTAGACCCCAAGTTCTGGCTCTGTCTGTCTTATTCCGAAGGCATGAAATACAAGATCTTACATATTTCTTGCAGTCGTTCATTAAATTTGGCCACCAGAATGTACGGGAGATCAAATTGGCCGTCTTGTGAATCCCAAAGTGACCCGCTCTTGTAACTTCTGCACAATATTTGAGAGCGCAGAAATAGTTTGGTAAATGTCCTTCGGTGGAGAGGCCTCCCTTCCAGACTCCATCTCTGGCTGACTGTTTTTTTTTTCTTTTTTCTTTCCTTCAGATTCCAGCGTACAATACCATCTCATCAAGAACCAGCCATCGATTCCTTCCAGTACTACGCTTCGATCATCATACAGGTAAGACTCTTACTTATTTTCACATTTTCATATCATATTAAAAGACACATAAAATATATACAAGATAAATACAATACAATCCTCATATCCCCCCACCCCCACCCTTCCATCTTCCCCACTTCCAAAACTCATCCGCCTCTTCCACTCCCATTCCCCTCCTATCCACCAGCAGCACAACATACAACTTGGCCAAGCACAAATTGACACAATCTTCTTCAGATGCAGCTCTCCTTCCTCTCACCTCCCAACACCTCACATCCCATAACACCTCTCTCAGAACAGCCATAAAAATCCACACCTTCCTCTGCCTAGCCACACTTCCCTCCACCAACCCAAAAAACCAACATACAAAGTCCATATCCTGGATATCAAGAACAACATCCACTATCGGAGCCAGCTTCCTCCTAACCCTGCGGACAAAGAAGCAATCAAAAAGGGCGTGCTCCACCGACTCCAAGCCACCGCATCCCGCTCTTGGGCAAACTTCAGTCCTGGACAGATCTCTGGCTCTAAGGAAGGTCCTGGTCAGTAGGCACCTCTGGAAAGCCATCCAAGCGATTTCTTTCTGCTTATTGGTAACTCCACCGATAGAAAACATCTTCCAGCATAGCTCCATCAGTCTAGACCCGAGCCCTCTGATATTGGTCACCAAACTATCCTTATTCAGCCACTTCTTTAGGCCAACTTTATCAAAAGCCCCAACCCCCAACACCCCCAACCCACACCCCTTATGGAACTGTTCCAACCGGGAATAGAAGGACGGAGAAACCAAGGCTACCGGCCTCGACAAATCCCTTCCACACCAACCCCATCTTTCCAAAGACCAGCCAGCCAAGTACTGCATCAAACATGCTACTTTCCCACCACTCACAAAGGTTTTATAATGACTTATCCAATAATGCATACCTAGAAAGGTAGGGACATCCGGGAACCCATACCCCCCCAACTCCGGTTTCTTGATAACCACGGTTCGTGCAACTCTCTCCATCCTTGCGCCCCAAAAAAAGACAAAGAGGCTGCGTGTCACTTTCTGGACCCACCTGACACCAGGTGGAAAAATCAGACTGAAATATAGAAGCAATGGTAGCACTACTGCCTTGATAATTAAAGTCTTGCCAGTCAACGTCAGACGCCAGTCAACGTCTCCAAAAATCCAGTTTCTTTGTGATTTTCGCCATCACCTTCTCGGCATTAACTTCATTTAGTAGATCTCTCTCAAAATGCGTTCCCAAAATAACGATATCCTCCGTCACTTTAACTTTGACATTCTCTAAATTACATGTACCACTCATGACGCAGACCTGACTTTTATGCCAGTTGACACTCAAGCCAGAAACGCTACTAAGGAGGCTCAGCTGCAATTCCGCTCTCCTCACATCCGCCCCTGATGAGCAGGTAAACGTAACGTCATCCATGTAACATACAGACTTAACGCATTCCCCATTGCTACCGGGGATAAACATCCCTTTCAGCCCCTTGTCCCTCTGCACGTGCTTCAGCATTGGTTCTATGGCACATATAAATAAAATAGGAGAGAGAGGGCACCCCTGCCTAACCCCCGAGAGAACTGGGAAAAAATCAGACTGGTTCCCATTAATTAAGACCTGGCTCACCACACCAGAATACAGACCCCTCAAAACCTTCAAAAGCGGCTTAGGCAAGCCCATTCTCTCCAAGACTTGAAACAAAAAGGCATGTGATACCTTATCATAGGCCTTTTCTGGGTCAATCCCCAAAAGGGCCAAAGGAACGTTATTAATCTGGGCATAATAAGACAAGTCCCGCAGCAAGACCAGGTTGTCCATGATCCTGCGCCCCGGGACCGCACAGGCCTGCCATTCACCTACCAGCCTCCCCACCACCATACTCAACCTACTTGCCAGTAATTTAGCCAACAATTTATAATCTGTATTAAGCAGCGTAATGGGGCGCCAGTTCTTAACATCTCTTTTTTCTCCTTTTTTGAAAATTAACGTAATTGCCCCCTCCTTCATGGAGCGGGACACAGTTCTTGACTCAATACAGAACCTCATCAGATCTACTAAATGATCTTTAAAAACCGCCCAAAATCTCACATACAACTCTGCAGGAAGGCCGTCACGTCCAGGAGTCTTATTCTTAGGCATTTTCTTCAGAACACATTCCACCTCCTTCTCTGCCACTAGATCAATCAAGCCTGCCGCCTCCTCCTCACCCAAACACCCTTCCACCACCTTACAATACTCCGCCACCTCCTCCTCCCGAACCACAGTCTTCCCACTATAGAGTTCTTTATAAAAGCCCACCACCTCCTCCATCATTCTTTCTCCCTCCACCTCCACCTCTCCAGCAAAAACAGATCTCATCACTTTCCTAGCATCAAATACTTTTTTAAAGAAAAAACGGGAGCACCGTTCTCCTTCCTCCATGTCTTGAATTTTTGCTTTGAAAATGATTTTCTTCCCCTTCTCCTTCAACATGGCAGTTCTTTCAGCCCTAACCTCTTCAAGTTCTTCATCCACCACCACTCCCATCCTCCTACACTGGTGCAGAAAGTGAAACCTCTGCATCAGCCGCTCCTCCACTTCCCTCCTCTCCTTAGCCTTCTGCACACATATCCGTTTGAAAAAGGCCGCCACTCTCCCCTTCATCCAATCCCACCACTGTAAAATATTCTCATACTCATTTTTCACCTGTACCAACTCCTCAAAATAAGATTCAAACTTGCTACATACATCTTCATCTTCTAAAATAGAACAGTTTAGCTTCCATAACCCACCACCAAATTTCACTCCAGCACCCACCTCCACCTTACATGACATCAGCACATGATCAGAAAACAACACAGCAGTCGTGGTAAAATCAGTCAGCCCCAAAAACTCAGACAGAAAGAAAAAATCAATGCGGGATGAAACTGCCCCGCTATCAGAAAAATAGGTATGTAAGGGTGTGTTCCCCTGCATCAAAATCGCAGCATCCTTCAACCTAGCATCCGTGATAATATCATTCAGAAGCTTTGAGGTGGAATCCACACCCCCAACCCCCGCCCCTCTCCGATCTTCACTTTTCCTCACACAATTGAAGTCACCAGTCATAATCGTGGCCATTCTACCGGGCAACAGCAGCCTAAGAATCTCAAGAAAATCTTTCCGCTCACTCTTGACTGCAGGAGCATAGCAATTAAGCAAGCGCAGCCTTTCACCAGCGTACTCTAGCGTCACAGACAAACATCTCCCAGGGACTAGAATTTCTTGGGACACAACCTGGACATTATCATTTTTGATTAAAATACCCACCCCCTCCGCTCTTGTACGGCAACAAGGTGCCCATATGGCCACACCCCCTCTCCACTCTGAAATGCCAGTCGGTCCATCCAACCCACACTCTTGCAGACATATAACATCTGCACTGACAGTACTCAGATAATCCAACACCACGGCATTCTTCCATCCTGATCGCATCCCTCTCACGTTCAAAGAACAGATGGTTAAGGCCATCACCAAAAAATAAATTAGACAAACCATCATGACATTTAACAATCAGCTTCCATATCCGCTCTATCATCCGCTCTCATCTGTCTCCTTCTCGGGCCTGGGGAACTGGCGGCCTCATCACCTGAGGCCCCAGAAAAGCAGATAGCAAGGGGGGGAGTCTCCGCATCACTCCCCGAAACCCCCCTTCTTCCCGTGCCCGCTTCACATTGGGCTGCACATCAATCTCTACTGGGAATATCTCCTGTTGAGCACACTCAATACTCCCCTCACTCCCCTCCTCCACCTCCAACATCCCAGAATCATCGTCACTAGAGGACAAGTCCCCAAACGGGCCTATGGGGGAAGGCAGGTCCTGGTTGGCCAAAAGATCAACAGCCAACTCTTCCTCCCTACTAAATGCCTCTGCCTCCCCAGAGGAACCTTGGCAAAGTTCATCAGGAACACCGGTCTCCATCTCATCTTCTTCACGGGAGGGTCCAGGAACCGCATCAGGATATTCAATCTGCCCTGTCTTCATGCCCTCAACAGCGTCGATCACGGAGTCAGCGGGGGTCACACCAGCCGCATCAGTCGTAGCCACAGCCAATGCTTCGGTAGCTCCTACCACGCCAGAACTCCCAGCTGTTTCATTGGGCACAGCATCATTGGCCCGGTCATAGGGGAGCTTGCCTGCTAGACTCCAAACCTTAGGAGTCCCACCAGCCTTCCCCCCGACCCACTAGTGGACCTCTGCTCTTCCTCCCGACTCTTCCCACCACTAGCAGCCCAGGCGAAGGTCTTCTTCCACTTCTGGTATTCGCTGCACTGCCTAGCAAAGTGTCCCAATTTATGGCATATATCACATGTTCGGCTAGCCCCACAATCACTAGCTTTATGACCTGCTTGCTTACAAAAACGACACTTCTGCATGAACTCACATTCTGCGCTAACATGTCCGTAGGAAAAGCACTTCCGGCAATATTTCGGTTGCCCCTGATAATAAAGAAACCCTCTTTCTCCTCCAATGGTAAATGCAGATGGAGGATGCCTTACCCCCCCCCCAATACAAGTCTTGTCCAACTTAAATCTGGCAAAGAATCGATACTTCCCTGTCCAAATCTTAAAGCGGTTCAGAACTTTCTCTCCTCCTTTCAAAACCTCACAATACTCCGCCAGGAAGGCCCTTACCATAGCTTGATCCGCGAAGGGATTGTACATATGGACGATCACCATCTTCTCATCCTGCATAAACAGTGGGATCACCTCTAAGCATTTCATTACCTCATTCTCTTTCTTCTCTTTTGCCCTCTCGAAGGCGTTCCAGCATACCTCGGCAGAGGAAAATGTAACATCATAAATACCCTGCATCGGAAAATCCTGAAGACATAATATCTCCCTTACCCCGACATTGCAGGCATCCAACAGCACATCGACCACCACCGTCTTCAAAGAGATCCTGTCCTTGGACTCTGGCTTGACCAGGAACCGCAGCGAGTCCCGAAGGCCCCGAGTGGCCATTATGATGGGCACCAAAGCACCAGTCGCCTCCAAAATCCGAGGGTACCCCCCCGAGGGGGGGGTTCCTGGGAAAAAGCCTCACCGCCGACTAGCCGCGCCCTGTGGGGTTACGACCCACAATCGCCCTCTCGTAACCTCTGGCAATGTCCTGCCCAATAGCAGCAGGGGGTGTACCAGTCAAGGAAACACCCCCAGGCCGAGCAGAACGCGTGCCGTCAGTCTGACCCTTCAACCACGATACCTGGTAGGAGTCTGGAATGACGAGGTCGGCCTCCCTTGTATCTCCAACCCAAGCCCCACTGAGGATGGGACAGACCTAGGGTGAGGAGTTACACGAGTGCCTGTAGTTGCGTGCAGAACTTGTCAGCTGAGTTGCAGACGTGGAGATGCAGGCAGAGCATCTGGTAAGGAACTGGACTCAGGAAAGCTGGTAGGATGGACAGCTAGCACAGGCACTGGAGACAGCGTTAAGCCAAGCAGGAGGCTGGTGCAGGATCACAAGGGTGGCCGGGTTCGGTAGCAGACGGGCAGCGAGGTACTGGAAAAGGTTCAAGATTCAAATTGCCTCTTCTCTTCTTGTCGAAGAACTTTTTATTATCTGCCTGGGTCTTGGAGATTGTATCCTGCAGTAATTGGTAGTTTGAGTTAAGGAAGTTCAACCTGTCTTGTACGGCAGGTACAGAAGAATCAATAGGCAGCTCAGGCAAGAAAGAAGGATGGTATCCATAATTGGCGAAAAAAGGTGACTGTTTGGTTGCCGAATGGGTGGAATTATTGTATGAAAATTCCGCGAGTGGGAGAAGTGATAGCCAGTCATCCTGCGCAAAAGAAGAAAAGCATCGTAGGTACTGTTCAAGGGTTTGATTGACCCTTTCAGTCTGTCCATTAGTTTGTGGGTGATAAGCTGTGGAGAGGCGGAGTTCAATGTTCAAAGTTTCACATAAGGCCCTCCAACATCTAGAAGTGAACTGCACCCCTCGATCAGAAACTATGCTGTCAGGGATGCCATGCAACCTTACAATCTCCTTGATAAAAGTTGAGGCAGTCTCCGGGGCAGAAGGAGTTCCTTGCAGAGGTACAAAGTGGGCCATTTTGGTCAAACGATCAACCACAACGAAAATGGTAGTGAAGTCTTCAGATGGGGGAAGTTCTACTATAAAATCCATGGAGATCATGCTCCATGGTTTCTCAGGTACAGGAAGGGGCTCAAGTAGACCCCAAGTTCTGGCTCTGTCTGTCTTATTCCGAAGGCATGAAATACAAGATCTTACATATTTCTTGCAGTCGTTCATCAAGTTTGGCCACCAGAATGTAAGGGAGATCAAATTAGCCGTCTTGTGAATCCCAAAGTGACCCGCTAGGGGATGATCATGACATCGCCCTAGGACGGCAACTCTGAACTGTTCTGGGACCTGCAGTAATTGGTAGTTGGAGTTAAGGAAGTTCAACCTGTCTTGTACGGCAGGTACAGAAGAATCAATAGGCAGCTCAGGCAAGAAAGAAGGATGGTATCCATAATTGGCGAAAAAAGGTGACTGGTTGCCGAATGGGTGGAATTATTGTATGAAAATTCCGCGAGTGGGAGAAGTGATAGCCAGTCATCCTGTGCAAAAGAAGAAAAGCATCGTAGGTACTGTTCAAGGGTTTGATTGACCCTTTCAGTCTGTCCATTAGTTTGTGGGTGATAAGCTGTGGAGAGGCGGAGTTCAATGTTCAATGTTTCACATAAGGCCCTCCAAAATCTAGAAGTGAACTGCACCCCTCGATCAGAAACTATGCTGTCAGGGATGCCATGCAACCTTACAATCTCCTTGATAAAAGTTGAGGCAGTCTCCGGGGCAGAAGGAGTTCCTTGCAGAGGTACAAAGTGGGCCATTTTGGTCAAACGATCAACCACAACGAAAATGGTAGTAAAGTCTTCAGATGGGGGAAGTTCTACTATAAAATCCATGGAGATCATGCTCCATGGTTTCTCAGGTACAGGAAGGGGCTCAAGTAGACCCCAAGTTCTGGCTCTGTCTGTCTTATTCCGAAGGCATGAAATACAAGATCTTACATATTTCTTGCAGTCGTTCATTAAATTTGGCCACCAGAATGTACGGGAGATCAAATTGGCCGTCTTGTGAATCCCAAAGTGACCCGCTCTTGTAACTTCTGCACAATATTTGAGAGCGCAGAAATAGTTTGGTAAATGTCCTTCGGTGGAGAGGCCTCCCTTCCAGACTCCATCTCTGGCTGACTGTTTTTTTTTCTTTTTTTTTTCCTTCAGATTCCAGCGTACAATACCATCTCATCAAGAACCAGCCATTGATTCCTTCCAGTACTACGCTTCGATCATCATACAGGTAAGACTCTTACTTATTTTCACATTTTCATATCATATTAAAAGACACATAAAATATATACAAGATAAATACAATACAATCCTCATATCCCCCCACCCCCACCCTTCCATCTTCCCCACTTCCAAAACTCATCCGCCTCTTCCACTCCCATTCCCCTCCTATCCACCAGCAGCACAACATACAACTTGGCCAAGCACAAATTGACACAATCTTCTTCAGATGCAGCTCTCCTTCCTCTCACCTCCCAACACCTCACATCCCATAACACCTCTCTCAGAACAGCCATAAAAATCCACACCTTCCTCTGCCTAGCCACACTTCCCTCCACCAACCCAAAAAACCAACATACAAAGTCCATATCCTGGATATCAAGAACAACATCCACTATCGGAGCCAGCTTCCTCCTAACCCTGCGGACAAAGAAGCAATCAAAAAGGGCGTGCTCCACCGACTCCAAGCCACCGCATCCCGCTCTTGGGCAAACTTCAGGCCTGGACAGATCTCTGGCTCTAAGGAAGGTCCTGGTCAGTAGGCACCTCTGGAAAGCCATCCAAGCGATTTCTTTCTGCTTATTGGTAACTCCACCGATAGAAAACATCTTCCAGCATAGCTCCGTCAGTCTAGACCCGAGCCCTCTGATATTGGTCACCAAACTATCCTTATTCAGCCACTTCTTTAGGCCAACTTTATCAAAAGCCCCAACCCCCAACACCCCCAACCCACACCCCTTATGGAACTGTTCCAACCGGGAATAGAAGGACGGAGGAACCAAGGCTACCGGCCTCGACAAATCCCTTCCACACCAACCCCATCTTTCCAAAGACCAGCCAGCCAAGTACCGCATCAAACATGCTACTTTCCCACCACTCACAAAGGTTTTATAATGACTTATCCAATAATGCATACCTAGAAAGGTAGGGACATCCGGGAACCCATACCCCCCCAACTCCGGTTTCTTGATAACCACGGTTCGTGCAACTCTCTCCATCCTTGCGCCCCAAAAAAAGACAAAGAGGCTGCGTGTCACTTTCTGGACCCACCTGACACCAGGTGGAAAAATCAGACTGAAATATAGAAGCAATGGTAGCACTACTGCCTTGATAATTAAAGTCTTGCCAGTCAACGTCAGACGCCAGTCAACGTCTCCAAAAATCCAGTTTCTTTGTGATTTTCGCCATCACCTTCTCGGCATTAACTTCATTTAGTAGATCTCTCTCAAAATGCGTTCCCAAAATAACGATATCCTCCGTCACTTTAACTTTGACATTCTCTAAATTACATGTACCACTCATGACGCAGACCTGACTTTTATGCCAGTTGACACTCAAGCCAGAAACGCTACTAAGGAGGCTCAGCTGCAATTCCGCTCTCCTCACATCCGCCCCTGATGAGCAGGTAAACGTAACGCCATCCATGTAACATACAGACTTAACGCATTCCCCATTGCTACCGGGGATAAACATCCCTTTCAGCCCCTTGTCCCTCTGCACGTGCTTCAGCATTGGTTCTATGGCACATATAAATAAAATAGGAGAGAGAGGGCACCCCTGCCTAACCCCCGAGAGAACTGGGAAAAAATCAGACAGGTTCCCATTAATTAAGACCTGGCTCACCACACCAGAATACAGACCCCTCAAAACCTTCAAAAGCGGCTTAGGCAAGCCCATTCTCTCCAAGACTTGAAACAAAAAGGCATGTGATACCTTATCATAGGCCTTTTCTAGGTCAATCCCCAAAAGGGCCAAAGGAACGTTATTAATCTGGGCATAATAAGACAAGTCCCGCAGCAAGACTAGGTTGTCCATGATCCTGCGCCCCGGGACCGCACAGGCCTGCCATTCACCTACCAGCCTCCCCACCACCATACTCAACCTACTTGCCAGTAATTTAGCCAACAATTTATAATCTGTATTAAGCAGCGTAATGGGGCGCCAGTTCTTAACATCTCTTTTTTCTCCTTTTTTGAAAATTAACGTAATTGCCCCCTCCTTCATGGAGCGGGACACAGTTCTTGACTCAATACAGAACCTCATCAGATCTACTAAATGATCTTTAAAAACCGCCCAAAATCTCACATACAACTCTGCAGGAAGGCCGTCACGTCCAGGAGTCTTATTCTTAGGCATTTTCTTCAGAACACATTCCACCTCCTTCTCTGCCACTAGATCAATCAAGCCTGCCGCCTCCTCCTCACCCAAACACCCTTCCACCACCTTACAATACTCCGCCACCTCCTCCTCCCGAACCACAGTCTTCCCACTATAGAGTTCTTTATAAAAGCCCACCACCTCCTCCATCATTCTTTCTCCCTCCACCTCCACCTCTCCAGCAAAAACAGATCTCATCACTTTCCTAGCATCAAATACTTTTTTAAAGAAAAAACGGGAGCACCGTTCTCCTTCCTCCATGTCTTGAATTTTTGCTTTGAAAATGATTTTCTTCCCCTTCTCCTTCAACATGGCAGTTCTTTCAGCCCTAACCTCTTCAAGTTCTTCATCCACCACCACTCCCATCCTCCTACACTGGTGCAGAAAGTGAAACCTCTGCATCAGCCGCTCCTCCACTTCCCTCCTCTCCTTAGCCTTCTGCACACATATCCGTTTGAAAAAGGCCGCCACCCCCCCCCCCCGTAGGGGGATGTCGGATAACGGATCATATATGAACACCTATGGCAGGCATTGTCTGTAATATATGTGTATGTATGGGTATGTGTATGTGTATATGTATATATATATATATATGTAGCAATAATTGAATAGAATATACCCACCTGTACCAAAGATTGCCGTGTGCGCTATGTATTATACTGTATGTGCTGTACTGGTCCGTGCAGAGCGGTCTCTCTGTTACAAATAAACAAATTTAAAAAAAAAAAAGAAAAAGGCCGCCACTCTCCCCTTCATCCAATCCCACCACTGTAAAATATTCTCATACTCATTTTTCACCTGTACCAACTCCTCAAAATAAGATTCAAACTTGCTACATACATCTTCATCTTCTAAAATAGAACAGTTTAGCTTCCATAACCCACCACCAAATTTCACTCCAGCACCCACCTCCACCTTACATGACATCAGCACATGATCAGAAAACAACACAGCAGTCGTGGTAAAATCAGTCAGCCCCAAAAACTCAGACAGAAAGAAAAAATCAATGCGGGATGAAACTGCCCCGCTATCAGAAAAATAGGTATGTAAGGGTGTGTTCCCCTGCATCAAAATCGCAGCATCCTTCAACCTAGCATCCGTGATAATATCATTCAGAAGCTTTGAGGTGGAATCCACACCCCCAACCCCCGCCCCTCTCCGATCTTCACTTTTCCTCACACAATTGAAGTCACCAGTCATAATCGTGGCCATTCTACCGGGCAACAGCAGCCTAAGAATCTCAAGAAAATCTTTCCGCTCACTCTTGACTGCAGGAGCATAGCAATTAAGCAAGCGCAGCCTTTCACCAGCGTACTCTAGCGTCACAGACAAACATCTCCCAGGGACTAGAATTTCTTGGGACACAACCTGGACATTATCATTTTTGATTAAAATACCCACCCCCTCCGCTCTTGTACGGCAACAAGGTGCCCATATGGCCACACCCCCTCTCCACTCTGAAATGCCAGTCGGTCCATCCAACCCACACTCTTGCAGACATATAACATCTGCACTGACAGTACTCAGATAATCCAACACCACGGCATTCTTCCATCCTGATCGCATCCCTCTCACGTTCAAAGAACAGATGGTTAAGGCCATCACCAAAAAATAAATTAGACAAACCATCATGACATTTAACAATCAGCTTCCATATCCGCTCTATCATCCGCTCTCATCTGTCTCCTTCTCGGGCCTGAGGAACTGGCGGCCTCATCACCTGAGGCCCCAGAAAAGCAGATAGCAAGGGGGGGAGTCTCCGCATCACTCCCCGAAACCCCCCCTTCTTCCCGTGCCCGCTTCACATTGTGCTGCACATCAATCTCTACTGGGAATATCTCCTGTTGAGCACACTCAATACTCCCCTCACTCCCCTCCTCCACCTCCAACATCCCAGAATCATCGTCACTAGAGGACAAGTCCCCAAACGGGCCTATGGGGGAAGGCAGGTCCTGGTTGGCCAAAAGATCAACAGCCAACTCTTCCTCCCTACTAAATGCCTCTGCCTCCCCAGAGGAACCTTGGCAAAGTTCATCAGGAACACCGGTCTCCATCTCATCTTCTTCACGGGAGGGTCCAGGAACCGCATCAGGATATTCAATCTGCCCTGTCTTCATGCCCTCAACAGCGTCGATCACGGAGTCAGCGGGGGTCACACCAGCCGCATCAGTCGTAGCCACAGCCAATGCTTCGGTAGCTCCTACCACGCCAGAACTCCCAGCTGTTTCATTGGGCACAGCATCATTGGCCCGGTCATAGGGGAGCTTGCCTGCTAGACTCCAAACCTTAGGAGTCCCACCAGCCTTCCCCCCGACCCACTAGTGGACCTCTGCTCTTCCTCCCGACTCTTCCCACCACTAGCAGCCCAGGCGAAGGTCTTCTTCCACTTCTGGTATTCGCTGCACTGCCTAGCAAAGTGTCCCAATTTATGGCATATATCACATGTTCGGCTAGCCCCACAATCACTAGCTTTATGACCTGCTTGCTTACAAAAACGACACTTCTGCATGAACTCACATTCTGCGCTAACATGTCCGTAGGAAAAGCACTTCCGGCAATATTTCGGTTGCCCCTGATAATAAAGAAACCCTCTTTCTCCTCCAATGGTAAATGCAGATGGAGGATGCCTTACCCCCCCCCCCAATACAAGTCTTGTCCAACTTAAATCTGGCAAAGAATGGATACTTCCCTGTCCAAATCTTAAAGCGGTTCAGAACTTTCTCTCCTCCTTTCAAAACCTCACAATACTCCGCCAGGAAGGCCCTTACCATAGCTTGATCCGCGAAGGGATTGTACATATGGACGATCACCATCTTCTCATCCTGCATAAACAGTGGGATCACCTCTAAGCATTTCATTACCTCATTCTCTTTCTTCTCTTTTGCCCTCTCGAAGGCGTTCCAGCATACCTCGGCAGAGGAAAATGTAACATCATAAATACCCTGCATCGGAAAATCCTGAAGACATAATATCTCCCTTACCCCGACATTGCAGGCATCCAACAGCACATCGACCACCACCGTCTTCAAAGAGATCCTGTCCTTGGACTCTGGCTTGACCAGGAACCGCAGCGAGTCCCGAAGGCCCCGAGTGGCCATTATGATGGGCACCAAAGCACCAGTCGCCTCCAAAATCCGAGGGTACCCCCCCGAGGGGGGGTTCCTGGGAAAAAGCCTCACCGCCGACTAGCCGCGCCCTGTGGGGTTACGACCCACAATCGCCCTCTCGTAACCTCTGGCAATGTCCTGCCCAATAGCAGCAGGGGGTGTACCAGTCAAGGAAACACCCCCAGGCCGAGCAGAACGCGTGCCGTCAGTCTGACCCTTCAACCACGATACCTGGTAGGAGTCTGGAATGACGAGGTCGGCCTCCCTTGTATCTCCAACCCAAGCCCCACTGAGGATGGGACAGACCTAGGGTGAGGAGTTACACGAGTGCCTGTAGTTGCGTGCAGAACTTGTCAGCTGAGTTGCAGACGTGGAGATGCAGGCAGAGCATCTGGTAAGGAACTGGACTCAGGAAAGCTGGTAGGATGGACAGCTAGCACAGGCACTGGAGACAGCGTTAAGCCAAGCAGGAGGCTGGTGCAGGATCACAAGGGTGGCCGGGTTCTGTAGCAGACGGGCAGCGAGGTACTGGAAAAGGTTCAAGATTCAAATTGCCTCTTCTCTTCTTGTCGAAGAACTTTTTATTATCTGCCTGGGTCTTGGAGATTGTATCCTGCAGTAATTGGTAGTTGGAGTTAAGGAAGTTCAACCTGTCTTGTACGGCAGGTACAGAAGAATCAATAGGCATCTCAGGCAAGAAAGAAGGATGGTATCCATAATTGGCGAAAAAAGGTGACTGTTTGGTTGCCGAATGGGTGGAATTATTGTATGAAAATTCCGCGAGTGGGAGAAGTGATAGCCAGTCATCCTGCGCAAAAGAAGAAAAGCATCGTAGGTACTGTTCAAGGGTTTGATTGACCCTTTCAGTCTGTCCATTAGTTTGTGGGTGATAAGCTGTGGAGAGGCGGAGTTCAATGTTCAAAGTTTCACATAAGGCCCTCCAACATCTAGAAGTGAACTGCACCCCTCGATCAGAAACTATGCTGTCAGGGATGCCATGCTACCTTACAATCTCCTTGATAAAAGTTGAGGCAGTCTCCGGGGCAGAAGGAGTTCCTTGCAGAGGTACAAAGTGGGCCATTTTGGTCAAACGATCAACCACAACGAAAATGGTAGTGAAGTCTTCAGATGGGGGAAGTTCTACTATAAAATCCATGGAGATCATGCTCCATGGTTTCTCAGGTACAGGAAGGGGCTCAAGTAGACCCTAAGTTCTGGCTCTGTCTGTCTTATTCCGAAGGCATGAAATACAAGATCTTACATATTTCTTGCAGTCGTTCATCAAATTTGGCCACCAGAATGTACGGGAAATCAAATTGGCCGTCTTGTGAATCCCAAAGTGACCCGCTCTTGTAACTTCTGCACAATATTTGAGAGCGCATAAATAGTTTGGTAAATGTCCTTCGGTGGAGAGGCCTCCCTTCCAGACTCCATCTCTGGCTGACTGGTACTGTCACGTACCTGGTAGGAGTCTGGAATGACGAGGTCGGCCTCCCTTGTATCTCCAACCCAAGCCCCACTGAGGATGGGACAGACCTAGGGTGAGGAGTTACACGAGTGCCTGTAGTTGCGTGCAGAACTTGTCAGCTGAGTTGCAGACGTGGAGATGCAGGCAGAGCATCTGGTAAGGAACTGGACTCAGGAAAGCTGGTAGGATGGACAGCTAGCACAGGCACTGGAGACAGCGTTAAGCCAAGCAGGAGGCTGGTGCAGGATCACAAGGGTGGCCGGGTTCGGTAGCAGACGGGCAGCGAGGTACTGGAAAAGGCCCCAAAAATCTTGGGCCAAGCTTCCTCGAGGGGCAACTTAGTTTCAAGTTCGCTGTGGAAAGCCAGACCTTATCTCCAAGTTCAAGATTCAAATTGCCTCTTCTCTTCTTGTCGAAGAACTTTTTATTATCTGCCTGGGTCTTGGAGATTGTATCCTGCAGTAATTGTTAGTTGGAGTTAAGGAAGTTCAACCTGTCTTGTACGGCAGGTACAGAAGAATCAATAGGCAGCTCAGGCAAGAAAGAAGGATGGTATCCATAATTGGCGAAAAAAGGTGACTGTTTGGTTGCCGAATGGGTGGAATTATTGTATGAAAATTCCGCGAGTGGGAGAAGTGATAGCCAGTCATTCTGTGCAAAAGAAGAAAAGCATCGTAGGTACTGTTCAAGGGTTTGATTGACCCTTTCAGTCTGTCCATTAGTTTGTGGGTGATAAGCTGTGGAGAGGCGGAGTTCAATGTTCAAAGTTTCACATAAGGCCCTCCAAAATCTAGAAGTGAACTGCACCCCTCGATCAGAAACTATGCTGTCAGGGATGCCATGCAACCTTACAATCTCCTTGATAAAAGTTGAGGCAGTCTCCGGGGCAGAAGGAGTTCCTTGCAGAGGTACAAAGTGGGCCATTTTGGTCAAACGATCAACCACAACGAAAATGGTAGTGAAGTCTTCAGATGGGGGAAGTTCTACTATAAAATCCATGGAGATCATGCTCCATGGTTTCTCAGGTACAGGAAGGGGCTCAAGTAGACCCCAAGTTCTGGCTCTGTCTGTCTTATTCCGAAGGCATGAAATACAAGATCTTACATATTTCTTGCAGTCGTTCATCAAATTTGGCCACCAGAATGTACGGGAGATCAAATTGGCCGTCTTGTGAATCCCAAAGTGACCCGCTCTTATAACTTCTGCACAATATTTGAGAGCGCATAAATAGTTTGGTAAATGTCCTTCGGTGGAGAGGCCTCCCTTCCAGACTCCATCTCTGGCTGAATGGTACTGTCACGTACCTGGTAGGAGTCTGGAATGACGAGGTCGGCCTCCCTTGTATCTCCAACCCAAGCCCCACTGAGGATGGGACAGACCTAGGGTGAGGAGTTACACGAGTGCCTGTAGTTGCGTGCAGAACTTGTCAGCTGAGTTGCAGACGTGGAGATGCAGGCAGAGCATCTGGTAAGGAACTGGACTCAGGAAAGCTGGTAGGATGGACAGCTAGCACAGGCACTGGAGACAGCGTTAAGCCAAGCAGGAGGCTGGTGCAGGATCACAAGGGTGGCCGGGTTCGGTAGCAGACGGGCAGCGAGGTACTGGAAAAGGTTCAAGATTCAAATTGCCTCTTCTCTTCTTGTCGAAGAACTTTTTATTATCTGCCTGGGTCTTGGAGATTGTATCCTGCAGTAATTGGTAGTTTGAGTTAAGGAAGTTCAACCTGTCTTGTACGGCAGGTACAGAAGAATCAATAGGCAGCTCAGGCAAGAAAGAAGGATGGTATCCATAATTGGCGAAAAAAGGTGACTGTTTGGTTGCCGAATGGGTGGAATTATTGTATGAAAATTCCGCGAGTGGGAGAAGTGATAGCCAGTCATCCTGCGCAAAAGAAGAAAAGCATCGTAGGTACTGTTCAAGGGTTTGATTGACCCTTTCAGTCTGTCCATTAGTTTGTGGGTGATAAGCTGTGGAGAGGCGGAGTTCAATGTTCAAAGTTTCACATAAGGCCCTCCAACATCTAGAAGTGAACTGCACCCCTCGATCAGAAACTATGCTGTCAGGGATGCCATGCAACCTTACAATCTCCTTGATAAAAGTTGAGGCAGTCTCCGGGGCAGAAGGAGTTCCTTGCAGAGGTACAAAGTGGGCCATTTTGGTCAAACGATCAACCACAACGAAAATGGTAGTGAAGTCTTCAGATGGGGGAAGTTCTACTATAAAATCCATGGAGATCATGCTCCATGGTTTCTCAGGTACAGGAAGGGGCTCAAGTAGACCCCAAGTTCTGGCTCTGTCTGTCTTATTCCGAAGGCATGAAATACAAGATCTTACATATTTCTTGCAGTCGTTCATCAAGTTTAGCCACCAGAATGTAAGGGAGATCAAATTAGCCGTCTTGTGAATCCCAAAGTGACCCGCTAGGGGATGATCATGACATCGCCCTAGGACGGCAACTCTGAACTGTTCTGGGACCTGCAGTAATTGGTAGTTGGAGTTAAGGAAGTTCAACCTGTCTTGTACGGCAGGTACAGAAGAATCAATAGGCAGCTCAGGCAAGAAAGAAGGATGGTATCCATAATTGGCGAAAAAAGGTGACTGGTTGCCGAATGGGTGGAATTATTGTATGAAAATTCCGCGAGTGGGAGAAGTGATAGCCAGTCATCCTGTGCAAAAGAAGAAAAGCATCGTAGGTACTGTTCAAGGGTTTGATTGACCCTTTAAGTCTGTCCATTAGTTTGTGGGTGATAAGCTGTGGAGAGGCGGAGTTCAATGTTCAATGTTTCACATAAGGCCCTCCAAAATCTAGAAGTGAACTGCACCCCTCGATCAGAAACTATGCTGTCAGGGATGCCATGCAACCTTACAATCTCCTTGATAAAAGTTGAGGCAGTCTCCGGGGCAGAAGGAGTTCCTTGCAGAGGTACAAAGTGGGCCATTTTGGTCAAACGATCAACCACAACGAAAATGGTAGTAAAGTCTTCAGATGGGGGAAGTTCTACTATAAAATCCATGGAGATCATGCTCCATGGTTTCTCAGGTACAGGAAGGGGCTCAAGTAGACCCCAAGTTCTGGCTCTGTCTGTCTTATTCCGAAGGCATGAAATACAAGATCTTACATATTTCTTGCAGTCGTTCATTAAATTTGGCCGCCAGAATGTACGGGAGATCAAATTGGCCGTCTTGTGAATCCCAAAGTGACCCGCTCTTGTAACTTCTGCACAATATTTGAGAGCGCAGAAATAGTTTGGTAAATGTCCTTCGGTGGAGAGGCCTCCCTTCCAGACTCCATCTCTGGCTGACTGGTACTGTCACGTACCTGGTAGGAGTCTGGAATGACGAGGTCGGCCTCCCTTGTATCTCCAACCCAAGCCCCACTGAGGATGGGACAGACCTAGGGTGAGGAGTTACACGAGTGCCTGTAGTTGCGTGCAGAACTTGTCAGCTGAGTTGCAGACGTGGAGATGCAGGCAGAGCATCTGGTAAGGAACTGGACTCAGGAAAGCTGGTAGGATGGACAGCTAGCACAGGCACTGGAGACAGCGTTAAGCCAAGCAGGAGGCTGGTGCAGGATCACAAGGGTGGCCGGGTTCGGTAGCAGACGGGCAGCGAGGTACTGGAAAAGGTTCAAGATTCAAATTGCCTCTTCTCTTCTTGTCGAAGAACTTTTTATTATCTGCCTGGGTCTTGGAGATTGTATCCTGCAGTAATTGGTAGTTTGAGTTAAGGAAGTTCAACCTGTCTTGTACGGCAGGTACAGAAGAATCAATAGGCAGCTCAGGCAAGAAAGAAGGATGGTATCCATAATTGGCGAAAAAAGGTGACTGTTTGGTTGCCGAATGGGTGGAATTATTGTATGAAAATTCCGCGAGTGGGAGAAGTGATAGCCAGTCATCCTGCGCAAAAGAAGAAAAGCATCGTAGGTACTGTTCAAGGGTTTGATTGACCCTTTCAGTCTGTCCATTAGTTTGTGGGTGATAAGCTGTGGAGAGGCGGAGTTCAATGTTCAAAGTTTCACATAAGGCCCTCCAACATCTAGAAGTGAACTGCACCCCTCGATCAGAAACTATGCTGTCAGGGATGCCATGCAACCTTACAATCTCCTTGATAAAAGTTGAGGCAGTCTCCGGGGCAGAAGGAGTTCCTTGCAGAGGTACAAAGTGGGCCATTTTGGTCAAACGATCAACCACAACGAAAATGGTAGTGAAGTCTTCAGATGGGGGAAGTTCTACTATAAAATCCATGGAGATCATCCTCCATGGTTTCTCAGGTACAGGAAGGGGCTCAAGTAGACCCCAAGTTCTGGCTCTGTCTGTCTTATTCCGAAGGCATGAAATACGAGATCTTACATATTTCTTGCAGTCGTTCATCAAGTTTGGCCGCCAGAATGTACGGGAGATCAAATTAGCCGTCTTGTGAATCCCAAAGTGACCCGCTAGGGGATGATCATGACATCGCCATAGGACGGCAACTCTGAACTGTTCTGGGACCTGCAGTAATTGGTAGTTGGAGTTAAGGAAGTTCAACCTGTCTTGTACGGCAGGTACAGAAGAATCAATAGGCAGCTCAGGCAAGAAAGAAGGATGGTATCCATAATTGGCGAAAAAAGGTGACTGTTTGGTTACCGAATGGGTGGAATTATTGTATGAAAATTCCGCGAGTGGGAGAAGTGATAGCCAGTCATCCTGTGCAAAAGAAGAAAAGCATCGTAGGTACTGTTCAAGGGTTTGATTGACCCTTTCAGTCTGTCCATTAGTTTGTGGGTGATAAGCTGTGGAGAGGCGGAGTTCAATGTTCAAAGTTTCACATAAGGCCCTCCAAAATCTAGAAGTGAACTGCACCCCTCGATCAGAAACTATGCTGTCAGGGATGCCATGCAACCTTACAATCTCCTTGATAAAAGTTGAGGCAGTCTCCGGGGCAGAAGGAGTTCCTTGCAGAGGTACAAAGTGGGCCATTTTGGTCAAACGATCAACCACAACGAAAATGGTAGTAAAGTCTTCAGATGGGGGAAGTTCTACTATAAAATCCATGGAGATCATGCTCCATGGTTTCTCAGGTACAGGAAGGGGCTCAAGTAGACCCCAAGTTCTGGCTCTGTCTGTCTTATTCCGAAGGCATGAAATACAAGATCTTACATATTTCTTGCAGTCCTTCATCAAGTTTGGCCACTAGAATGTACGGGAGATCAAATTAGCCGTCTTGTGAATCCCAAAGTGACCCGCTCTTGTAACTTCTGCACAATATTTGAGAGCGCAGAAATAGTTTGGTAAATGTCCTTCGGTGGAGAGGCCTCCCTTCCAGACTCCATCTCTGGCTGACTGGTACTGTCACGTACCTGGTAGGAGTCTGGAATGACGAGGTCGGCCTCCCTTGTATCTCCAACCCAAGCCCCACTGAGGATGGGACAGACCTAGGGTGAGGAGTTACACGAGAGCCTGTAGTTGCGTGCAGAACTTGTCAGCTGAGTTGCAGACGTGGAGATGCAGGCAGAGCATCTGGTAAGGAACTGGACTCAGGAAAGCTGGTAGGATGGACAGCTAGCACAGGCACTGGAGACAGCGTTAAGCCAAGCAGGAGGCTGGTGCAGGATCACAAGTGTGGCCGGGTTCGGTAGCAGACGGGCAGCGAGGTACTGGAAAAGGCCCCAAAAATCTTGGGCCAAGCTTCCTCGAGGGGCAACTTAGTTTCAAGTTCGCTGTGGAAAGCCAGACCTTATCTCCAGGTTCAAGATTCAAATTGCCTCTTCTCTTCTTGTCGAAGAACTTTTTATTATCTGCCTGGGTCTTGGAGATTGTATCCTGCAGTAATTGGTAGTTTGAGTTAAGGAAGTTCAACCTGTCTTGTACGGCAGGTACAGAAGAATCAATAGGCAGCTCAGGCAAGAAAGAAGGATGGTATCCATAATTGGCGAAAAAAGGTGACTGTTTGGTTGCCGAATGGGTGGAATTATTGTATGAAAATTCCGCGAGTGGGAGAAGTGATAGCCAGTCATCCTGCGCAAAAGAAGAAAAGCATCGTAGGTACTGTTCAAGGGTTTGATTGACCCTTTCAGTCTGTCCATTAGTTTGTGGGTGATAAGCTGTGGAGAGGCGGAGTTCAATGTTCAAAGTTTCACATAAGGCCCTCCAACATCTAGAAGTGAACTGCACCCCTCGATCAGAAACTATGCTGTCAGGGATGCCATGCAACCTTACAATCTCCTTGATAAAAGTTGAGGCAGTCTCCGGGGCAGAAGGAGTTCCTTGCAGAGGTACAAAGTGGGCCATTTTGGTCAAACGATCAACCACAACGAAAATGGTAGTGAAGTCTTCAGATGGGGGAAGTTCTACTATAAAATCCATGGAGATCATCCTCCATGGTTTCTCAGGTACAGGAAGGGGCTCAAGTAGACCCCAAGTTCTGGCTCTGTCTGTCTTATTCCGAAGGCATGAAATACGAGATCTTACATATTTCTTGCAGTCGTTCATCAAGTTTGGCCGCCAGAATGTACGGGAGATCAAATTAGCCGTCTTGTGAATCCCAAAGTGACCCGCTAGGGGATGATCATGACATCGCCATAGGACGGCAACTCTGAACTGTTCTGGGACCTGCAGTAATTGGTAGTTGGAGTTAAGGAAGTTCAACCTGTCTTGTACGGCAGGTACAGAAGAATCAATAGGCAGCTCAGGCAAGAAAGAAGGATGGTATCCATAATTGGCGAAAAAAGGTGACTGTTTGGTTACCGAATGGGTGGAATTATTGTATGAAAATTCCGCGAGTGGGAGAAGTGATAGCCAGTCATCCTGTGCAAAAGAAGAAAAGCATCGTAGGTACTGTTCAAGGGTTTGATTGACCCTTTCAGTCTGTCCATTAGTTTGTGGGTGATAAGCTGTGGAGAGGCGGAGTTCAATGTTCAAAGTTTCACATAAGGCCCTCCAAAATCTAGAAGTGAACTGCACCCCTCGATCAGAAACTATGCTGTCAGGGATGCCATGCAACCTTACAATCTCCTTGATAAAAGTTGAGGCAGTCTCCGGGGCAGAAGGAGTTCCTTGCAGAGGTACAAAGTGGGCCATTTTGGTCAAACGATCAACCACAACGAAAATGGTAGTAAAGTCTTCAGATGGGGGAAGTTCTACTATAAAATCCATGGAGATCATGCTCCATGGTTTCTCAGGTACAGGAAGGGGCTCAAGTAGACCCCAAGTTCTGGCTCTGTCTGTCTTATTCCGAAGGCATGAAATACAAGATCTTACATATTTCTTGCAGTCCTTCATCAAGTTTGGCCACTAGAATGTACGGGAGATCAAATTAGCCGTCTTGTGAATCCCAAAGTGACCCGCTCTTGTAACTTCTGCACAATATTTGAGAGCGCAGAAATAGTTTGGTAAATGTCCTTCGGTGGAGAGGCCTCCCTTCCAGACTCCATCTCTGGCTGACTGGTACTGTCACGTACGTGGTAGGAGTCTGGAATGACGAGGTCGGCCTCCCTTGTATCTCCAACCCAAGCCCCACTGAGGATGGGACAGACCTAGGGTGAGGAGTTACACGAGAGCCTGTAGTTGCGTGCAGAACTTGTCAGCTGAGTTGCAGACGTGGAGATGCAGGCAGAGCATCTGGTAAGGAACTGGACTCAGGAAAGCTGGTAGGATGGACAGCTAGCACAGGCACTGGAGACAGCGTTAAGCCAAGCAGGAGGCTGGTGCAGGATCACAAGTGTGGCCGGGTTCGGTAGCAGACGGGCAGCGAGGTACTGGAAAAGGCCCCAAAAATCTTGGGCCAAGCTTCCTCGAGGGGCAACTTAGTTTCAAGTTCGCTGTGGAAAGCCAGACCTTATCTCCAGGTTCAAGATTCAAATTGCCTCTTCTCTTCTTGTCGAAGAACTTTTTATTATCTGCCTGGGTCTTGGAGATTGTATCCTGCAGTAATTGTTAGTTGGAGTTAAGGAAGTTCAACCTGTCTTGTACGGCAGGTACAGAAGAATCAATAGGCATCTCAGGCAAGAAAGAAGGATGGTATCCATAATTGGCGAAAAAAGGTGACTGTTTGGTTACCGAATGGGTGGAATTATTGTATGAAAATTCCGCGAGTGGGAGAAGTGATAGCCAGTCATCCTGCGCAAAACAAGAAAAGCATCGTAGGTACTGTTCAAGGGTTTGATTGACCCTTTCAGTCTGTCCATTAGTTTGTGGGTGATAAGCTGTGGAGAGGCGGAGTTCAATGTTCAAAGTTTCACATAAGGCCCTCCAACATCTAGAAGTGAACTGCGCCCCTCGATCAGAAACTATGCTGTCAGGGATGCCATGCAACCTTACAATCTCCTTGATAAAAGTTGAGGCAGTCTCCGGGGCAGAAGGAGTTCCTTGCAGAGGTACAAAGTGGGCCATTTTGGTCAAACGATCAACCACAACGAAAATGGTAGTGAAGTCTTCAGATGGGGAAGTTCTACTATAAAATCCATGGAGATCATGCTCCATGGTTTCTCAGGTACAGGAAGGGGCTCAAGTAGACCCCAAGTTCTGGCTCTGTCTGTCTTATTCCGAAGGCATGAAATACAAGATCTTACATATTTCTTGCAGTCGTTCATCAAATTTGGCCACCAGAATGTACGGGAGATCAAATTGGCCGTCTTGTGAATCCCAAAGTGACCCGCTCTTGTAACTTCTGCACAATATTTGAGAGCGCAGAAATAGTTTGGTAAATGTCCTTCGGTGGAGAGGCCTCCCTTCCAGACTCCATCTCTGGCTGACTGGTACTGTCACGTACCTGGTAGGAGTCTGGAATGACGAGGTCGGCCTCCCTTGTATCTCCAACCCAAGCCCCACTGAGGATGGGACAGACCTAGGGTGAGGAGTTACACGAGTGCCTGTAGTTGCGTGCAGAACTTGTCAGCTGAGTTGCAGACGTGGAGATGCAGGCAGAGCATCTGGTAAGGAACTGGACTCAGGAAAGCTGGTAGGATGGACAGCTAGCACAGGCACTGGAGACAGCGTTAAGCCAAGCAGGAGGCTGGTGCAGGATCACAAGGGTGGCCGGGTTCGGTAGCAGACGGGCAGCGAGGTACTGGAAAAGGTTCAAGATTCAAATTGCCTCTTCTCTTCTTGTCGAAGAACTTTTTATTATCTGCCTGGGTCTTGGAGATTGTATCCTGCAGTAATTGGTAGTTTGAGTTAAGGAAGTTCAACCTGTCTTGTACGGCAGGTAAAGAAGAATCAATAGGCAGCTCAGGCAAGAAAGAAGGATGGTATCCATAATTGGCGAAAAAAGGTGACTGGTTGCCGAATGGGTGGAATTATTGTATGAAAATTCCGCGAGTGGGAGAAGTGATAGCCAGTCATCCTGCGCAAAAGAAGAAAAGCATCGTAGGTACTGTTCAAGGGTTTGATTGACCCTTTCAGTCTGTCCATTAGTTTGTGGGTGATAAGCTGTGGAGAGGCGGAGTTCAATGTTCAAAGTTTCACATAAGGCCCTCCAACATCTAGAAGTGAACTGCACCCCTCGATCAGAAACTATGCTGTCAGGGATGCCATGCAACCTTACAATCTCCTTGATAAAAGTTGAGGCAGTCTCCGGGGCAGAAGGAGTTCCTTGCAGAGGTACAAAGTGGGCCATTTTGGTCAAACGATCAACCACAACGAAAATGGTAGTGAAGTCTTCAGATGGGGGAAGTTCTACTATAAAATCCATGGAGATCATGCTCCATGGTTTCTCAGGTACAGGAAGGGGCTCAAGTAGACCCCAAGTTCTGGCTCTGTCTGTCTTATTCCGAAGGCATGAAATACGAGATCTTACATATTTCTTGCAGTCGTTCATCAAGTTTGGCCGCCAGAATGTACGGGAGATCAAATTAGCCGTCTTGTGAATCCCAAAGTGACCCGCTAGGGGATGATCATGACATCGCCATAGGACGGCAACTCTGAACTGTTCTGGGACCTGCAGTAATTGGTAGTTGGAGTTAAGGAAGTTCAACCTGTCTTGTACGGCAGGTACAGAAGAATCAATAGGCAGCTCAGGCAAGAAAGAAGGATGGTATCCATAATTGGCGAAAAAAGGTGACTGTTTGGTTACCGAATGGGTGGAATTATTGTATGAAAATTCCGCGAGTGGGAGAAGTGATAGCCAGTCATCATGTGCAAAAGAAGAAAAGCATCGTAGGTACTGTTCAAGGGTTTGATTGACCCTTTCAGTCTGTCCATTAGTTTGTGGGTGATAAGCTGTGGAGAGGCGGAGTTCAATGTTCAAAGTTTCACATAAGGCCCTCCAAAATCTAGAAGTGAACTGCACCCCTCGATCAGAAACTATGCTGTCAGGGATGCCATGCAACCTTACAATCTCCTTGATAAGAGTTGAGGCAGTCTCCGGGGCAGAAGGAGTTCCTTGCAGAGGTACAAAGTGGGCAATTTTGGTCAAACGATCAACCACAACGAAAATGGTAGTAAAGTCTTCAGATGGGGGAAGTTCTACTATAAAATCCATGGAGATCATGCTCCATGGTTTCTCAGGTACAGGAAGGGGCTCAAGTAGACCCCAAGTTCTGGCTCTGTCTGTCTTATTCCGAAGGCATGAAATACAAGATCTTACATCTTTCTTGCAGTCGTTCATCAAGTTTGGCCACCAGAATGTACGGGAGATCAAATTAGCCGTCTTGTGAATCCCAAAGTGACCCGCTCTTGTAACTTCTGCACAATATTTGAGAGCGCAGAAATAGTTTGGTAAATGTCCTTCGGTGGAGAGGCCTCCCTTCCAGACTCCATCTCTGGCTGACTGGTACTGTCACGTACCTGGTAGGAGTCTGGAATGACGAGGTCGGCCTCCCTTGTATCTCCAACCCAAGCCCCACTGAGGATGGGACAGACCTAGGGTGAGGAGTTACACGAGTGCCTGTAGTTGCGTGCAGAACTTGTCAGCTGAGTTGCAGACGTGGAGATGCAGGCAGAGCATCTGGTAAGGAACTGGACTCAGGAAAGCTGGTAGGATGGACAGCTAGCACAGGCACTGGAGACAGCGTTAAGCCAAGCAGGAGGCTGGTGCAGGATCACAAGGGTGGCCGGGTTCGGTAGCAGACGGGCAGCGAGGTACTGGAAAAGGTTCAAGATTCAAATTGCCTCTTCTCTTCTTGTCGAAGAACTTTTTATTATCTGCCTGGGTCTTGGAGATTGTATCCTGCAGTAATTGGTAGTTTGAGTTAAGGAAGTTCAACCTGTCTTGTACGGCAGGTACAGAAGAATCAATAGGCAGCTCAGGCAAGAAAGAAGGATGGTATCCATAATTGGCGAAAAAAGGTGACTGTTTGGTTGCCGAATGGGTGGAATTATTGTATGAAAATTTCGCGAGTGGGAGAAGTGATAGCCAGTCATCCTGCGCAAAAGAAGAAAAGCATCGTAGGTACTGTTCAAGGGTTTGATTGACCCTTTCAGTCTGTCCATTAGTTTGTGGGTGATAAGCTGTGGGAGAGGCGGAGTTCAATGTTCAAAGTTTCACATAAGGCCCTCCAACATCTAGAAGTGAACTGCACCCCTCGATCAGAAACTATGCTGTCAGGGATGCCATGCAACCTTACAATCTCCTTGATAAAAGTTGAGGCAGTCTCCGGGGCAGAAGGAGTTCCTTGCAGAGGTACAAAGTGGGCCATTTTGGTCAAACGATCAACCACAACGAAAATGGTAGTGAAGTCTTCAGATGGGGGAAGTTCTACTATAAAATCCATGGAGATCATGCTCCATGGTTTCTCAGGTACAGGAAGGGGCTCAAGTAGACCCCAAGTTCTGGCTCTGTCTGTCTTATTCCGAAGGCATGAAATACGAGATCTTACATATTTCTTGCAGTCGTTCATCAAGTTTGGCCGCCAGAATGTACGGGAGATCAAATTAGCCGTCTTGTGAATCCCAAAGTGACCCGCTAGGGGATGATCATGACATCGCCATAGGACGGCAACTCTGAACTGTTCTGGGACCTGCAGTAATTGGTAGTTGGAGTTAAGGAAGTTCAACCTGTCTTGTACGGCAGGTACAGAAGAATCAATAGGCAGCTCAGGCAAGAAAGAAGGATGGTATCCATAATTGGCGAAAAAAGGTGACTGTTTGGTTACCGAATGGGTGGAATTATTGTATGAAAATTCCGCGAGTGGGAGAAGTGATAGCCAGTCATCCTGTGCAAAAGAAGAAAAGCATCGTAGGTACTGTTCAAGGGTTTGATTGACCCTTTCAGTCTGTCCATTAGTTTGTGGGTGATAAGCTGTGGAGAGGCGGAGTTCAATGTTCAAAGTTTCACATAAGGCCCTCCAAAATCTAGAAGTGAACTGCACCCCTCGATCAGAAACTATGCTGTCAGGGATGCCATGCAACCTTACAATCTCCTTGATAAGAGTTGAGGCAGTCTCCGGGGCAGAAGGAGTTCCTTGCAGAGGTACAAAGTGGGCCATTTTGGTCAAACGATCAACCACAACGAAAATGGTAGTAAAGTCTTCAGATGGGGGAAGTTCTACTATAAAATCCATGGAGATCATGCTCCATGGTTTCTCAGGTACAGGAAGGGGCTCAAGTAGACCCCAAGTTCTGGCTCTGTCTGTCTTATTCCGAAGGCATGAGATACAAGATCTTACATATTTCTTGCAGTCGTTCATCAAGTTTGGCCACCAGAATGTACGGGAGATCAAATTAGCCGTCTTGTGAATCCCAAAGTGACCCGCTCTTGTAACTTCTGCACAATATTTGAGAGCGCAGAAATAGTTTGGTAAATGTCCTTCGGTGGAGAGGCCTCCCTTCCAGACTCCATCTCTGGCTGACTGGTACTGTCACGTACCTGGTAGGAGTCTGGAATGACGAGGTCGGCCTCCCTTGTATCTCCAACCCAAGCCCCACTGAGGATGGGACAGACCTAGGGTGAGGAGTTACACGAGAGCCTGTAGTTGCGTGCAGAACTTGTCAGCTGAGTTGCAGACGTGGAGATGCAGGCAGAGCATCTGGTAAGGAACTGGACTCAGGAAAGCTGGTAGGATGGACAGCTAGCACAGGCACTGGAGACAGCGTTAAGCCAAGCAGGAGGCTGGTGCAGGATCACAAGGGTGGCCGGGTTCGGTAGCAGACGGGCAGCGAGGTACTGGAAAAGGCCCCAAAAATCTTGGGCCAAGCTTCCTCGAGGGGCAACTTAGTTTCAAGTTCGCTGTGGAAAGCCAGACCTTATCTCCAGGTTCAAGATTCAAATTGCCTCTTCTCTTCTTGTCGAAGAACTTTTTATTATCTGCCTGGGTCTTGGAGATTGTATCCTGCAGTAATTGGTAGTTGGAGTTAAGGAAGTTCAACCTGTCTTGTACGGCAGGTACAGAAGAATCAATAGGCAGCTCAGGCAAGAAAGAAGGATGGTATCCATAATTGGCGAAAAAAGGTGACTGTTTGGTTGCCGAATGGGTGGAATTATTGTATGAAAATTCCGCGAGTGGGAGAAGTGATAGCCAGTCATCCTGCGCAAAAGAAGAAAAGCATCGTAGGTACTGTTCAAGGGTTTGATTGACCCTTTCAGTCTGTCCATTAGTTTGTGGGTGATAAGCTGTGGAGAGGCGGAGTTCAATGTTCAAAGTTTCACATAAGGCCCTCCAACATCTAGAAGTGAACTGCACCCCTCGATCAGAAACTATGCTGTCAGGGATGCCATGCAACCTTACAATCTCCTTGATAAAAGTTGAGGCAGTCTCCGGGGCAGAAGGAGTTCCTTGCAGAGGTACAAAGTGGGCCATTTTGGTCAAACGATCAACCACAACGAAAATGGTAGTGAAGTCTTCAGATGTGGAAGTTCTACTATAAAATCCATGGAGATCATGCTCCATGGTTTCTCAGGTACAGGAAGGGGCTCAAGTAGACCCCAAGTTCTGGCTCTGTCTGTCTTATTCCGAAGGCATGAAATACAAGATCTTACATATTTCTTGCAGTCGTTCATCAAGTTTGGCCGCCAGAATGTACGGGAGATCAAATTAGCCGTCTTGTGAATCCCAAAGTGACCCGCTAGGGGATGATCATGACATCGCCATAGGACGGCAGCTCTGAACTGTTCTGGGACCTGCAGTAATTGGTAGTTGGAGTTAAGGAAGTTCAACCTGTCTTGTACGGCAGGTACAGAAGAATCAATAGGCAGCTCAGGCAAGAAAGAAGGATGGTATCCATAATTGGCGAAAAAAGGTGACTGTTTGGTTACCGAATGGGTGGAATTATTGTATGAAAATTCCGCGAGTGGGAGAAGTGATAGCCAGTCATCCTGTGCAAAAGAAGAAAAGCATCGTAGGTACTGTTCAAGGGTTTGATTGACCCTTTCAGTCTGTCCATTAGTTTGTGGGTGATAAGCTGTGGAGAGGCGGAGTTCAATGTTCAAAGTTTCACATAAGGCCCTCCAAAATCTAGAAGTGAAGTGCACCCCTCGATCAGAAACTATGCTGTCAGGGATGCCATGCAACCTTACAATCTCCTTGATAAAAGTTGAGGCAGTCTCCGGGGCAGAAGGAGTTCCTTGCAGAGGTACAACGTGGGCCATTTTGGTCAAACGATCAACCACAACGAAAATGGTAGTAAAGTCTTCAGATGGGGGAAGTTCTACTATAAAATCCATGGAGATCATGCTCCATGGTTTCTCAGGTACAGGAAGGGGCTCAAGTAGACCCCAAGTTCTGGCTCTGTCTGTCTTATTCCGAAGGCATGAAATACAAGATCTTACATATTTCTTGCAGTCGTTCATCAAGTTTGGCCACTAGAATGTACGGGAGATCAAATTAGCCGTCTTGTGAATCCCAAAGTGACCCGCTCTTGTAACTTCTGCACAATATTTGAGAGCGCAGAAATAGTTTGGTAAATGTCCTTCGGTGGAGAGGCCTCCCTTCCAGACTCCATCTCTGGCTGACTGGTACTGTCACGTACCTGGTAGGAGTCTGGAATGACGAGGTCGGCCTCCCTTGTATCTCCAACCCAAGCCCCACTGAGGATGGGACAGACCTAGGGTGAGGAGTTACACGAGAGCCTGTAGTTGCGTGCAGAACTTATCAGCTGAGTTGCAGACGTGGAGATGCAGGCAGAGCATCTGGTAAGGAACTGGACTCAGGAAAGCTGGTAGGATGGACAGCTAGCACAGGCACTGGAGACAGCGTTAAGCCAAGCAGGAGGCTGGTGCAGGATCACAAGGGTGGCCGGGTTCGGTAGCAGACGGGCAGCGAGGTACTGGAAAAGGCCCCAAAAATCTTGGGCCAAGCTTCCTCGAGGGGCAATTTAGTTTCAAGTTCGCTGTGGAAAGCCAGACCTTATCTCCAGGTTCAAGATTCATATTGCCTCTTCTCTTCTTGTCGAAGAACTTTTTATTATCTGCCTGGGTCTTGGAGATTGTATCCTGCAGTAATTGTTAGTTGGAGTTAAGGAAGTTCAACCTGTCTTGTACGGCAGGTACAGAAGAATCAATAGGCAGCTCAGGCAAGAAAGAAGGATGGTATCCATAATTGGCGAAAAAAGGTGACTGTTTGGTTGCCGAATGGGTGGAATTATTGTATGAAAATTCCGCGAGTGGGAGAAGTGATAGCCAGTCATCCTGTGCAAAAGAAGAAAAGCATCGTAGGTACTGTTCAAGGGTTTGATTGACCCTTTCAGTCTGTCCATTAGTTTGTGGGTGATAAGCTGTGGAGAGGCGGAGTTCAATGTTCAAAGTTTCACATAAGGCCCTCCAAAATCTAGAAGTGAACTGCACCCCTCGATCAGAAACTATGCTGTCAGGGATGCCATGCAACCTTACAATCTCCTTGATAAAAGTTGAGGAAGTCTCCGGGGCAGAAGGAGTTCCTTGTAGAGGTACAAAGTGGGCCATTTTGGTCAAACGATCAACCACAACGAAAATGGTAGTGAAGTCTTCAGATGGGGGAAGTTCTACTATAAAATCCATGGAGATCATGCTCCATGGTTTCTCAGGTACAGGAAGGGGCTCAAGTAGACCCCAAGTTCTGGCTCTGTCTGTCTTATTCCGAAGGCATGAAATACAAGATCTTACATATTTCTTACAGTCGTTCATCAAATTTGGCCACCAGAATGTACGGGAGATCAAATTGGCCGTCTTGTGAATCCCAAAGTGACCCGCTCTTGTAACTTCTGCACAATATTTGAGAGCGCAGAAATAGTTTGGTAAATGTCCTTCGGTGGAGAGGCCTCCCTTCCAGACTCCATCTCTGGATGACTGGTACTGTCACGTACCTGGTAGGAGTCTGGAATGACGAGGTCGGCCTCCCTTGTATCTCCAACCCAAGCCCCACTGAGGATGGGACAGACCTAGGGTGAGGAGTTACACGAGTGCCTGTAGTTGCGTGCAGAACTTGTCAGCTGAGTTGCAGACGTGGAGATGCAGGCAGAGCATCTGGTAAGGAACTGGACTCAGGAAAGCTGGTAGGATGGACAGCTAGCACAGGCACTGGAGACAGCGTTAAGCCAAGCAGGAGGCTGGTGCAGGATCACAAGGGTGGCCGGGTTCGGTAGCAGACGGGCAGCGAGGTACTGGAAAAGGTTCAAGATTCAAATTGCCTCTTCTTTTCTTGTCGAAGAACTTTTTATTATCTGCCTGGGTCTTGGAGATTGTATCCTGCAGTAATTGGTAGTTGGAGTTAAGGACGTTCAACCTGTCTTGTACGGCAGGTACAGAAGAATCAATAGGCAGCTCAGGCAAGAAAGAAGGATGGTATCCATAATTGGCGAAAAAAGGTGACTGGTTGCCGAATGGGTGGAATTATTGTATGAAAATTCCGCGAGTGGGAGAAGTGATAGCCAGTCATCCTGTGCAAAAGAAGAAAAGCATCGTAGGTACTGTTCAAGGGTTTGATTGACCCTTTCAGTCTGTCCATTAGTTTGTGGGTGATAAGCTGTGGAGAGGCGGAGTTCAATGTTCAAAGTTTCACATAAGGCCCTCCAAAATCTAGAAGTGAACTGCACCCCTCGATCAGAAACTATGCTGTCAGGGATGCCATGCAACCTTACAATCTCCTTGATAAAAGTTGAGGCAGTCTCCGGGGCAGAAGGAGTTCCTTGCAGAGGTACAAAGTGGGCCATTTTGGTCAAACGATCAACCACAACGAAAATGGTAGTGAAGTCTTCAGATGGGGGAAGTTCGACTATAAAATCCATGGAGATCATGCTCCATGGTTTCTCAGGTACAGGAAGGGGCTCAAGTAGACCCCAAGTTCTGGCTCTGTCTGTCTTATTCCGAAGGCATGAAATACAAGATCTTACATATTTCTTGCAGTCGTTCATCAAGTTTGGCCACCAGAATGTACGGGAGATCAAATTAGCCGTCTTGTGAATCCCAAAGTGACCCGCTCTTGTAACTTCTGCACAATATTTGAGAGCGCAGAAATAGTTTGGTAAATGTCCTTCGGTGGAGAGGCCTCCCTTCCAGACTCCATCTCTGGCTGACTGGTACTGTCACGTACCTGGTAGGAGTCTGGAATGACGAGGTCGGCCTCCCTTGTATCTCCAACCCAAGCCCCACTGAGAATGGGACAGACCTAGGGTGAGGAGTTACACGAGAGCCTGTAGTTGCGTGCAGAACTTGTCAGCTGAGTTGCAGACGTGGAGATGCAGGCAGAGCATCTGGTAAGGAACTGGACTCAGGAAAGCTGGTAGGATGGACAGCTAGCACAGGCACTGGAGACAGCGTTAAGCCAAGCAGGAGGCTGGTGCAGGATCACAAGGGTGGCCGGGTTCGGTAGCAGACGGGCAGCGAGGTACTGGAAAAGGCCCCAAAAATCTTGGGCCAAGCTTCCTCGAGGGGCAACTTAGTTTCAAGTTCGCTGTGGAAAGCCAGACCTTATCTCCAGGTTCAAGATTCAAATTGCCTCTTCTCTTCTTGTCGAAGAACTTTTTATTATCTGCCTGGGTCTTGGAGATTGTATCCTGCAGTAATTGGTAGTTGGAGTTAAGGAAGTTCAACCTGTCTTGTACGGCAGGTACAGAAGAATCAATAGGCAGCTCAGGCAAGAAAGAAGGATGGTATCCATAATTGGCGAAAAAAGGTGACTGTTTGGTTACCGAATGGGTGGAATTATTGTATGAAAATTCCGCGAGTGGGAGAAGTGATAGCCAGTCATCCTGTGCAAAAGAAGAAAAGCATCGTAGGTACTGTTCAAGGGTTTGATTGACCCTTTCAGTCTGTCCATTAGTTTGTGGGTGATAAGCTGTGGAGAGGCGGAGTTCAATGTTCAAAGTTTCACATAAGGCCCTCCAAAATCTAGAAGTGAACTGCACCCCTCGATCAGAATCTATGCTGTCAGGGATGCCATGCAACCTTACAATCTCCTTGATAAAAGTTGAGGCAGTCTCCGGGGCAGAAGGAGTTCCTTGCAGAGGTACAAAGTGGGCCATTTTGGTCAAACGATCAACCACAACGAAAATGGTAGTAAAGTCTTCAGATGGGGGAAGTTCTACTATAAAATCCATGGAGATCATGCTCCATGGTTTCTCAGGTACAGTAAGGGGCTCAAGTAGACCCCAAGTTCTGGCTTTGTCTGTCTTATTCCGAAGGCATGAAATACAAGATCTTACATATTTCTTGCAGTCGTTCATCAAGTTTGGCCACCAGAATGTACGGGAGATCAAATTAGCCGTCTTGTGAATCCCAAAGTGACCCGCTAGGGGATGATCATGACATCGCCCTAGGACGGCAACTCTGAACTGTTCTGGGACCTGCAGTAATTGGTAGTTGGAGTTAAGGAAGTTCAACCTGTTTTGTACGGCAGGTACAGAAGAATCAATAGGCAGCTCAGGCAAGAAAGAAGGATGGTATCCATAATTGGCAAAAAAAGGTGACTGTTTGGTTGCCGAATGGGTGGAATTATTGTATGAAAATTCCGCGAGTGGGAGAAGTGATAGCCAGTCATCCTGTGCAAAAGAAGAAATGCATCGTAGGTACTGTTCAAGGGTTTGATTGACCCTTTCAGTCTGTCCATTAGTTTGTGGGTGATAAGCTGTGGAGAGGCGGAGTTCAATGTTCAAAGTTTCACATAAGGCCCTCCAACATCTAGAAGTGAACTGCACCCCTCGATCAGAAACTATGCTGTCAGGGATGCCATGCAACCTTACAATCTCCTTGATAAAAGTTGAGGCAGTCTCCGGGGCAGAAGGAGTTCCTTGCAGAGGTACAAAGTGGGCCATTTTGGTCAAACGATCAACCACAACGAAAATGGTAGTGAAGTCTTCAGATGGGGGAAGTTCTACTATAAAATCCATGGAGATCATGCTCCATGGTTTCTCAGGTACAGGAAGGGGCTCAAGTAGACCCCAAGTTCTGGCTCTGTCTGTCTTATTCCGAAGGCATGAAATACGAGATCTTACATATTTCTTGCAGTCGTTCATCAAGTTTGGCCGCCAGAATGTACGGGAGATCAAATTAGCCGTCTTGTGAATCCCAAAGTGACCCGCTAGGGGATGATCATGACATCGCCATAGGACGGCAACTCTGAACTGTTCTGGGACCTGCAGTAATTGGTAGTTGGAGTTAAGGAAGTTCAACCTGTCTTGTACGGCAGGTACAGAAGAATCAATAGGCAGCTCAGGCAAGAAAGAAGGATGGTATCCATAATTGGCGAAAAAAGGTGACTGTTTGGTTACCGAATGGGTGGAATTATTGTATGAAAATTCCGCGAGTGGGAGAAGTGATAGCCAGTCATCCTGTGCAAAAGAAGAAAAGCATCGTAGGTACTGTTCAAGGGTTTGATTGACCCTTTCAGTCTGTCCATTAGTTTGTGGGTGATAAGCTGTGGAGAGGCGGAGTTCAATGTTCAAAGTTTCACATAAGGCCCTCCAAAATCTAGAAGTGAACTGCACCCCTCGATCAGAAACTATGCTGTCAGGGATGCCATGCAACCTTACAATCTCCTTGATAAGAGTTGAGGCAGTCTCCGGGGCAGAAGGAGTTCCTTGCAGAGGTACAAAGTGGGCTATTTTGGTCAAACGATCAACCACAACGAAAATGGTAGTAAAGTCTTCAGATGGGGGAAGTTCTACTATAAAATCCATGGAGATCATGCTCCATGGTTTCTCAGGTACAGGAAGGGGCTCAAGTAGACCCCAAGTTCTGGCTCTGTCTGTCTTATTCCGAAGGCATGAAATACAAGATCTTACATATTTCTTGCAGTCGTTCATCAAGTTTGGCCACCAGAATGTACGGGAGATCAAATTAGCCGTCTTGTGAATCCCAAAGTGACCCGCTCTTGTAACTTCTGCACAATATTTGAGAGCGCAGAAATAGTTTGGTAAATGTCCTTCGGTGGAGAGGACTCCCTTGCAGACTCCATCTCTGGCTGACTGGTACTGTCACGTACCTGGTAGGAGTCTGGAATGACGAGGTCGGCCTCCCTTGTATCTCCAACCCAAGCCCCACTGAGGATGGGACAGACCTAGGGTGAGGAGTTACAGGAGTGCCTGTAGTTGCGTGCAGAACTTGTCAGCTGAGTTGCAGACGTGGAGATGCAGGCAGAGCATCTGGTAAGGAACTGGACTCAGGAAAGCTGGTAGGATGGACAGCTAGCACAGGCACTGGAGACAGCGTTAAGCCAAGCAGGAGGCTGGTGCAGGATCACAAGGGTGGCCGGGTTCGGTAGCAGACGGGCAGCGAGGTACTGGAAAAGGTTCAAGATTCAAATTGCCTCTTCTCTTCTTGTCGAAGAACTTTTTATTATCTGCCTGGGTCTTGGAGATTGTATCCTGCAGTAATTGGTAGTTTGAGTTAAGGAAGTTCAACCTGTCTTGTACGGCAGGTACAGAAGAATCAATAGGCAGCTCAGGCAAGAAAGAAGGATGGTATCCATAATTGGCGAAAAAAGGTGACTGTTTGGTTGCCGAATGGGTGGAATTATTGTATGAAAATTCCGCGAGTGGGAGAAGTGATAGCCAGTCATCCTGCGCAAAAGAAGAAAAGCATCGTAGGTACTGTTCAAGGGTTTGATTGACCCTTTCAGTCTGTCCATTAGTTTGTGGGTGATAAGCTGTGGAGAGGCGGAGTTCAATGTTCAAAGTTTCACATAAGGCCCTCCAACATCTAGAAGTGAACTGCACCCCTCGATCAGAAACTATGCTGTCAGGGATGCCATGCAACCTTACAATCTCCTTGATAAGAGTTGAGGCAGTCTCCGGGGCAGAAGGAGTTCCTTGCAGAGGTACAAAGTGGGCCATTTTGGTCAAACGATCAACCACAACGAAAATGGTAGTGAAGTCTTCAGATGGGGGAAGTTCTACTATAAAATCCATGGAGATCATGCTCCATGGTTTCTCAGGTACAGGAAGGGGCTCAAGTAGACCCCAAGTTCTGGCTCTGTCTGTCTTATTCCGAAGGCATGAAATACGAGATCTTACATATTTCTTGCAGTCGTTCATCAAGTTTGGCCGCCAGAATGTACGGGAGATCAAATTAGCCGTCTTGTGAATCCCAAAGTGACCCGCTAGGGGATGATCATGACATCGCCATAGGACGGCAACTCTGAACTGTTCTGGGACCTGCAGTAATTGGTAGTTGGAGTTAAGGAAGTTCAACCTGTCTTGTACGGCAGGTACAGAAGAATCAATAGGCAGCTCAGGCAAGAAAGAAGGATGGTATCCATAATTGGCGAAAAAAGGTGACTGTTTGGTTACCGAATGGGTGGAATTATTGTATGAAAATTCCGCGAGTGGGAGAAGTGATAGCCAGTCATCATGTGCAAAAGAAGAAAAGCATCGTAGGTACTGTTCAAGGGTTTGATTGACCCTTTCAGTCTGTCCATTAGTTTGTGGGTGATAAGCTGTGGAGAGGCGGAGTTCAATGTTCAAAGTTTCACATAAGGCCCTCCAAAATCTAGAAGTGAACTGCACCCCTCGATCAGAAACTATGCTGTCAGGGATGCCATGCAACCTTACAATCTCCTTGATAAGAGTTGAGGCAGTCTCCGGGGCAGAAGGAGTTCCTTGCAGAGGTACAAAGTGGGCAATTTTGGTCAAACGATCAACCACAACGAAAATGGTAGTAAAGTCTTCAGATGGGGGAAGTTCTACTATAAAATCCATGGAGATCATGCTCCATGGTTTCTCAGGTACAGGAAGGGGCTCAAGTAGACCCCAAGTTCTGGCTCTGTCTGTCTTATTCCGAAGGCATGAAATACAAGATCTTACATATTTCTTGCAGTCGTTCATCAAGTTTGGCCACCAGAATGTACGGGAGATCAAATTAGCCGTCTTGTGAATCCCAAAGTGACCCGCTCTTGTAACTTCTGCACAATATTTGAGAGCGCAGAAATAGTTTGGTAAATGTCCTTCGGTGGAGAGGCCTCCCTTCCAGACTCCATCTCTGGCTGACTGGTACTGTCACGTACCTGGTAGGAGTCTGGAATGACGAGGTCGGCCTCCCTTGTATCTCCAACCCAAGCCCCACTGAGGATGGGACAGACCTAGGGTGAGGAGTTACACGAGTGCCTGTAGTTGCGTGCAGAACTTGTCAGCTGAGTTGCAGACGTGGAGATGCAGGCAGAGCATCTGGTAAGGAACTGGACTCAGGAAAGCTGGTAGGATGGACAGCTAGCACAGGCACTGGAGACAGCGTTAAGCCAAGCAGGAGGCTGGTGCAGGATCACAAGGGTGGCCGGGTTCGGTAGCAGACGGGCAGCGAGGTACTGGAAAAGGTTCAAGATTCAAATTGCCTCTTCTCTTCTTGTCGAAGAACTTTTTATTATCTGCCTGGGTCTTGGAGATTGTATCCTGCAGTAATTGGTAGTTTGAGTTAAGGAAGTTCAACCTGTCTTGTACGGCAGGTACAGAAGAATCAATAGGCAGCTCAGGCAAGAAAGAAGGATGGTATCCATAATTGGCGAAAAAAGGTGACTGTTTGGTTGCCGAATGGGTGGAATTATTGTATGAAAATTTCGCAAGTGGGAGAAGTGATAGCCAGTCATCCTGCGCAAAAGAAGAAAAGCATCGTAGGTACTGTTCAAGGGTTTGATTGACCCTTTCAGTCTGTCCATTAGTTTGTGGGTGATAAGCTGTGGGAGAGGCGGAGTTCAATGTTCAAAGTTTCACATAAGGCCCTCCAACATCTAGAAGTGAACTGCACCCCTCGATCAGAAACTATGCTGTCAGGGATGCCATGCAACCTTACAATCTCCTTGATAAAAGTTGAGGCAGTCTCCGGGGCAGAAGGAGTTCCTTGCAGAGGTACAAAGTGGGCCATTTTGGTCAAACGATCAACCACAACGAAAATGGTAGTGAAGTCTTCAGATGGGGGAAGTTCTACTATAAAATCCATGGAGATCATGCTCCATGGTTTCTCAGGTACAGGAAGGGGCTCAAGTAGACCCCAAGTTCTGGCTCTGTCTGTCTTATTCCGAAGGCATGAAATACGAGATCTTACATATTTCTTGCAGTCGTTCATCAAGTTTGGCCGCCAGAATGTACGGGAGATCAAATTAGCCGTCTTGTGAATCCCAAAGTGACCCGCTAGGGGATGATCATGACATCGCCATAGGACGGCAACTCTGAACTGTTCTGGGACCTGCAGTAATTGGTAGTTGGAGTTAAGGAAGTTCAACCTGTCTTGTACGGCAGGTACAGAAGAATCAATAGGCAGCTCAGGCAAGAAAGAAGGATGGTATCCATAATTGGCGAAAAAAGGTGACTGTTTGGTTACCGAATGGGTGGAATTATTGTATGAAAATTCCGCGAGTGGGAGAAGTGATAGCCAGTCATCCTGTGCAAAAGAAGAAAAGCATCGTAGGTACTGTTCAAGGGTTTGATTGACCCTTTCAGTCTGTCCATTAGTTTGTGGGTGATAAGCTGTGGAGAGGCGGAGTTCAATGTTCAAAGTTTCACATAAGGCCCTCCAAAATCTAGAAGTGAACTGCACCCCTCGATCAGAAACTATGCTGTCAGGGATGCCATGCAACCTTACAATCTCCTTGATAAGAGTTGAGGCAGTCTCCGGGGCAGAAGGAGTTCCTTGCAGAGGTACAAAGTGGGCCATTTTGGTCAAACGATCAACCACAACGAAAATGGTAGTAAAGTCTTCAGATGGGGGAAGTTCTACTATAAAATCCATGGAGATCATGCTCCATGGTTTCTCAGGTACAGGAAGGGGCTCAAGTAGACCCCAAGTTCTGGCTCTGTCTGTCTTATTCCGAAGGCATGAGATACAAGATCTTACATATTTCTTGCAGTCGTTCATCAAGTTTGGCCACCAGAATGTACGGGAGATCAAATTAGCCGTCTTGTGAATCCCAAAGTGACCCGCTCTTGTAACTTCTGCACAATATTTGAGAGCGCAGAAATAGTTTGGTAAATGTCCTTCGGTGGAGAGGCCTCCCTTCCAGACTCCATCTCTGGCTGACTGGTACTGTCACGTACCTGGTAGGAGTCTGGAATGACGAGGTCGGCCTCCCTTGTATCTCCAACCCAAGCCCCACTGAGGATGGGACAGACCTAGGGTGAGGAGTTACACGAGAGCCTGTAGTTGCGTGCAGAACTTGTCAGCTGAGTTGCAGACGTGGAGATGCAGGCAGAGCATCTGGTAAGGAACTGGACTCAGGAAAGCTGGTAGGATGGACAGCTAGCACAGGCACTGGAGACAGCGTTAAGCCAAGCAGGAGGCTGGTGCAGGATCACAAGGGTGGCCGGGTTCGGTAGCAGACGGGCAGCGAGGTACTGGAAAAGGCCCCAAAAATCTTGGGCCAAGCTTCCTCGAGGGGCAACTTAGTTTCAAGTTCGCTGTGGAAAGCCAGACCTTATCTCCAGGTTCAAGATTCAAATTGCCTCTTCTCTTCTTGTCGAAGAACTTTTTATTATCTGCCTGGGTCTTGGAGATTGTATCCTGCAGTAATTGGTAGTTGGAGTTAAGGAAGTTCAACCTGTCTTGTACGGCAGGTACAGAAGAATCAATAGGCAGCTCAGGCAAGAAAGAAGGATGGTATCCATAATTGGCGAAAAAAGGTGACTGTTTGGTTGCCGAATGGGTGGAATTATTGTATGAAAATTCCGCGAGTGGGAGAAGTGATAGCCAGTCATCCTGCGCAAAAGAAGAAAAGCATCGTAGGTACTGTTCAAGGGTTTGATTGACCCTTTCAGTCTGTCCATTAGTTTGTGGGTGATAAGCTGTGGAGAGGCGGAGTTCAATGTTCAAAGTTTCACATAAGGCCCTCCAACATCTAGAAGTGAACTGCACCCCTCGATCAGAAACTATGCTGTCAGGGATGCCATGCAACCTTACAATCTCCTTGATAAAAGTTGAGGCAGTCTCCGGGGCAGAAGGAGTTCCTTGCAGAGGTACAAAGTGGGCCATTTTGGTCAAACGATCAACCACAACGAAAATGGTAGTGAAGTCTTCAGATGTGGAAGTTCTACTATAAAATCCATGGAGATCATGCTCCATGGTTTCTCAGGTACAGGAAGGGGCTCAAGTAGACCCCAAGTTCTGGCTCTGTCTGTCTTATTCCGAAGGCATGAAATACAAGATCTTACATATTTCTTGCAGTCGTTCATCAAGTTTGGCCGCCAGAATGTACGGGAGATCAAATTAGCCGTCTTGTGAATCCCAAAGTGACCCGCTAGGGGATGATCATGACATCGCCATAGGACGGCAGCTCTGAACTGTTCTGGGACCTGCAGTAATTGGTAGTTGGAGTTAAGGAAGTTCAACCTGTCTTGTACGGCAGGTACAGAAGAATCAATAGGCAGCTCAGGCAAGAAAGAAGGATGGTATCCATAATTGGCGAAAAAAGGTGACTGTTTGGTTACCGAATGGGTGGAATTATTGTATGAAAATTCCGCGAGTGGGAGAAGTGATAGCCAGTCATCCTGTGCAAAAGAAGAAAAGCATCGTAGGTACTGTTCAAGGGTTTGATTGACCCTTTCAGTCTGTCCATTAGTTTGTGGGTGATAAGCTGTGGAGAGGCGGAGTTCAATGTTCAAAGTTTCACATAAGGCCCTCCAAAATCTAGAAGTGAAGTGCACCCCTCGATCAGAAACTATGCTGTCAGGGATGCCATGCAACCTTACAATCTCCTTGATAAAAGTTGAGGCAGTCTCCGGGGCAGAAGGAGTTCCTTGCAGAGGTACAACGTGGGCCATTTTGGTCAAACGATCAACCACAACGAAAATGGTAGTAAAGTCTTCAGATGGGGGAAGTTCTACTATAAAATCCATGGAGATCATGCTCCATGGTTTCTCAGGTACAGGAAGGGGCTCAAGTAGACCCCAAGTTCTGGCTCTGTCTGTCTTATTCCGAAGGCATGAAATACAAGATCTTACATATTTCTTGCAGTCGTTCATCAAGTTTGGCCACTAGAATGTACGGGAGATCAAATTAGCCGTCTTGTGAATCCCAAAGTGACCCGCTCTTGTAACTTCTGCACAATATTTGAGAGCGCAGAAATAGTTTGGTAAATGTCCTTCGGTGGAGAGGCCTCCCTTCCAGACTCCATCTCTGGCTGACTGGTACTGTCACGTACCTGGTAGGAGTCTGGAATGACGAGGTCGGCCTCCCTTGTATCTCCAACCCAAGCCCCACTGAGGATGGGACAGACCTAGGGTGAGGAGTTACACGAGAGCCTGTAGTTGCGTGCAGAACTTATCAGCTGAGTTGCAGACGTGGAGATGCAGGCAGAGCATCTGGTAAGGAACTGGACTCAGGAAAGCTGGTAGGATGGACAGCTAGCACAGGCACTGGAGACAGCGTTAAGCCAAGCAGGAGGCTGGTGCAGGATCACAAGGGTGGCCGGGTTCGGTAGCAGACGGGCAGCGAGGTACTGGAAAAGGCCCCAAAAATCTTGGGCCAAGCTTCCTCGAGGGGCAACTTAGTTTCAAGTTCGCTGTGGAAAGCCAGACCTTATCTCCAGGTTCAAGATTCATATTGCCTCTTCTCTTCTTGTCGAAGAACTTTTTATTATCTGCCTGGGTCTTGGAGATTGTATCCTGCAGTAATTGTTAGTTGGAGTTAAGGAAGTTCAACCTGTCTTGTACGGCAGGTACAGAAGAATCAATAGGCAGCTCAGGCAAGAAAGAAGGATGGTATCCATAATTGGCGAAAAAAGGTGACTGTTTGGTTGCCGAATGGGTGGAATTATTGTATGAAAATTCCGCGAGTGGGAGAAGTGATAGCCAGTCATCCTGTGCAAAAGAAGAAAAGCATCGTAGGTACTGTTCAAGGGTTTGATTGACCCTTTCAGTCTGTCCATTAGTTTGTGGGTGATAAGCTGTGGAGAGGCGGAGTTCAATGTTCAAAGTTTCACATAAGGCCCTCCAAAATCTAGAAGTGAACTGCACCCCTCGATCAGAAACTATGCTGTCAGGGATGCCATGCAACCTTACAATCTCCTTGATAAAAGTTGAGGAAGTCTCCGGGGCAGAAGGAGTTCCTTGTAGAGGTACAAAGTGGGCCATTTTGGTCAAACGATCAACCACAACGAAAATGGTAGTGAAGTCTTCAGATGGGGGAAGTTCTACTATAAAATCCATGGAGATCATGCTCCATGGTTTCTCAGGTACAGGAAGGGGCTCAAGTAGACCCCAAGTTCTGGCTCTGTCTGTCTTATTCCGAAGGCATGAAATACAAGATCTTACATATTTCTTACAGTCGTTCATCAAATTTGGCCACCAGAATGTACGGGAGATCAAATTGGCCGTCTTGTGAATCCCAAAGTGACCCGCTCTTGTAACTTCTGCACAATATTTGAGAGCGCAGAAATAGTTTGGTAAATGTCCTTCGGTGGAGAGGCCTCCCTTCCAGACTCCATCTCTGGATGACTGGTACTGTCACGTACCTGGTAGGAGTCTGGAATGACGAGGTCGGCCTCCCTTGTATCTCCAACCCAAGCCCCACTGAGGATGGGACAGACCTAGGGTGAGGAGTTACACGAGTGCCTGTAGTTGCGTGCAGAACTTGTCAGCTGAGTTGCAGACGTGGAGATGCAGGCAGAGCATCTGGTAAGGAACTGGACTCAGGAAAGCTGGTAGGATGGACAGCTAGCACAGGCACTGGAGACAGCGTTAAGCCAAGCAGGAGGCTGGTGCAGGATCACAAGGGTGGCCGGGTTCGGTAGCAGACGGGCAGCGAGGTACTGGAAAAGGTTCAAGATTCAAATTGCCTCTTCTTTTCTTGTCGAAGAACTTTTTATTATCTGCCTGGGTCTTGGAGATTGTATCCTGCAGTAATTGGTAGTTGGAGTTAAGGACGTTCAACCTGTCTTGTACGGCAGGTACAGAAGAATCAATAGGCAGCTCAGGCAAGAAAGAAGGATGGTATCCATAATTGGCGAAAAAAGGTGACTGGTTGCCGAATGGGTGGAATTATTGTATGAAAATTCCGCGAGTGGGAGAAGTGATAGCCAGTCATCCTGTGCAAAAGAAGAAAAGCATCGTAGGTACTGTTCAAGGGTTTGATTGACCCTTTCAGTCTGTCCATTAGTTTGTGGGTGATAAGCTGTGGAGAGGCGGAGTTCAATGTTCAAAGTTTCACATAAGGCCCTCCAAAATCTAGAAGTGAACTGCACCCCTCGATCAGAAACTATGCTGTCAGGGATGCCATGCAACCTTACAATCTCCTTGATAAAAGTTGAGGCAGTCTCCGGGGCAGAAGGAGTTCCTTGCAGAGGTACAAAGTGGGCCATTTTGGTCAAACGATCAACCACAACGAAAATGGTAGTGAAGTCTTCAGATGGGGGAAGTTCGACTATAAAATCCATGGAGATCATGCTCCATGGTTTCTCAGGTACAGGAAGGGGCTCAAGTAGACCCCAAGTTCTGGCTCTGTCTGTCTTATTCCGAAGGCATGAAATACAAGATCTTACATATTTCTTGCAGTCGTTCATCAAGTTTGGCCACCAGAATGTACGGGAGATCAAATTAGCCGTCTTGTGAATCCCAAAGTGACCCGCTCTTGTAACTTCTGCACAATATTTGAGAGCGCAGAAATAGTTTGGTAAATGTCCTTCGGTGGAGAGGCCTCCCTTCCAGACTCCATCTCTGGCTGACTGGTACTGTCACGTACCTGGTAGGAGTCTGGAATGACGAGGTCGGCCTCCCTTGTATCTCCAACCCAAGCCCCACTGAGAATGGGACAGACCTAGGGTGAGGAGTTACACGAGAGCCTGTAGTTGCGTGCAGAACTTGTCAGCTGAGTTGCAGACGTGGAGATGCAGGCAGAGCATCTGGTAAGGAACTGGACTCAGGAAAGCTGGTAGGATGGACAGCTAGCACAGGCACTGGAGACAGCGTTAAGCCAAGCAGGAGGCTGGTGCAGGATCACAAGGGTGGCCGGGTTCGGTAGCAGACGGGCAGCGAGGTACTGGAAAAGGCCCCAAAAATCTTGGGCCAAGCTTCCTCGAGGGGCAACTTAGTTTCAAGTTCGCTGTGGAAAGCCAGACCTTATCTCCAGGTTCAAGATTCAAATTGCCTCTTCTCTTCTTGTCGAAGAACTTTTTATTATCTGCCTGGGTCTTGGAGATTGTATCCTGCAGTAATTGGTAGTTGGAGTTAAGGAAGTTCAACCTGTCTTGTACGGCAGGTACAGAAGAATCAATAGGCAGCTCAGGCAAGAAAGAAGGATGGTATCCATAATTGGCGAAAAAAGGTGACTGTTTGGTTACCGAATGGGTGGAATTATTGTATGAAAATTCCGCGAGTGGGAGAAGTGATAGCCAGTCATCCTGTGCAAAAGAAGAAAAGCATCGTAGGTACTGTTCAAGGGTTTGATTGACCCTTTCAGTCTGTCCATTAGTTTGTGGGTGATAAGCTGTGGAGAGGCGGAGTTCAATGTTCAAAGTTTCACATAAGGCCCTCCAAAATCTAGAAGTGAACTGCACCCCTCGATCAGAATCTATGCTGTCAGGGATGCCATGCAACCTTACAATCTCCTTGATAAAAGTTGAGGCAGTCTCCGGGGCAGAAGGAGTTCCTTGCAGAGGTACAAAGTGGGCCATTTTGGTCAAACGATCAACCACAACGAAAATGGTAGTAAAGTCTTCAGATGGGGGAAGTTCTACTATAAAATCCATGGAGATCATGCTCCATGGTTTCTCAGGTACAGTAAGGGGCTCAAGTAGACCCCAAGTTCTGGCTTTGTCTGTCTTATTCCGAAGGCATGAAATACAAGATCTTACATATTTCTTGCAGTCGTTCATCAAGTTTGGCCACCAGAATGTACGGGAGATCAAATTAGCCGTCTTGTGAATCCCAAAGTGACCCGCTAGGGGATGATCATGACATCGCCCTAGGACGGCAACTCTGAACTGTTCTGGGACCTGCAGTAATTGGTAGTTGGAGTTAAGGAAGTTCAACCTGTTTTGTACGGCAGGTACAGAAGAATCAATAGGCAGCTCAGGCAAGAAAGAAGGATGGTATCCATAATTGGCGAAAAAAGGTGACTGTTTGGTTGCCGAATGGGTGGAATTATTGTATGAAAATTCCGCGAGTGGGAGAAGTGATAGCCAGTCATCCTGTGCAAAAGAAGAAATGCATCGTAGGTACTGTTCAAGGGTTTGATTGACCCTTTCAGTCTGTCCATTAGTTTGTGGGTGATAAGCTGTGGAGAGGCAGAGTTCAATGTTTAAAGTTTCACATAAGGCCCTCCAAAATCAAGAAGTGAACTGCACCCCTCGATTAGAAACTATGCTGTCAGGGATGCCATGCAACCTTACAATCTCCTTGATAAAAGTTGAGGCAGTCTCCGGGGCAGAAGGAGTTCCTTGCAGAGGTACAAAGTGGGCCCTTTTGGTCAAACGATCAACCACAACGAAAATGGTAGTGAAGTCTTCAGATGGGGGAAGTTCTACTATAAAATCCATGGAGATCATGCTCCATGGTTTCTCAGGTACAGGAAGGGGCTCAAGTAGACCCCAAGTTCTGGCTCTGTCTGTCTTATTCCGAAGGCATGAAATACAAGATCTTACATATTTCTTGCAGTCGTTCATCAAATTTGGCCACCAGAATGTACGGAAGATCAAATTAGCCGTCTTGTGAATCCCAAAGTGACCCGCTCTTGTAACTTCTGCACAATATTTGAGAGCGCAGAAATAGTTTGGTAAATGTCCTTCGGTGGAGAGGCCTCCCTTCCAGACTCCATCTCTGGCTGACTGGTACTGTCACGTACCTGGTAGGAGTCTGGAATGACGAGGTCGGCCTCCCTTGTATCTCCAACCCAAGCCCCACTGAGGATGGGACAGACCTAGGGTTAGGAGTTACACGAGAGCCTGTAGTTGCGTGCAGAACTTGTCAGCTGAGTTGCAGACGTGGAGATGCAGGCAGAGCATCTGGTAAGGAACTGGACTCAGGAAAGCTGGTAGGATGGACAGCTAGCACAGGCACTGGAGACAGCGTTAAGCCAAGCAGGAGGCTGGTGCATGATCACAAGGGTGGCCGGGTTCGGTAGCAGACAGGCAGCGAGGTACTGGAAAAAGTTCAAGATTCAAATTGCCTCTTCTCTTCTTGTCGAATAACTTTTTATTATCTGCCTGGGTCTTGGAGATTGTATCCTGCAGTAATTGGTATTTTGAGTTAAGGAAGTTCAACCTGTCTTGTACGGCAGGTACAGAAGAATCAATAGGCAGCTCAGGCAAGAAAGAAGGATGGTATCCATAATTGGCGAAAAAAGGTGACTGTTTGGTTGCCGAATGGGTGGAATTATTGTATGAAAATTCCGCGAGTGGGAGAAGTGATAGCCAGTCATCCTGCGCAAAAGAAGAAAAGCATCGTAGGTACTGTTCAAGGGTTTGATTGACCCTTTCAGTCTGTCCATTAGTTTGTGGGTGATAAGCTGTGGAGAGGCGGAGTTCAATGTTCAAAGTTTCACATAAGGCCCTCCAACATCTAGAAGTGAACTGCACCCCTCGATCAGAAACTATGCTGTCAGGGATGCCATGCAACCTTACAATCTCCTTGATAAAAGTTGAGGCAGTCTCCGGGGCAGAAGGAGTTCCTTGCAGAGGTACAAAGTGGGCCATTTTGGTCAAACGATCAACCACAACGAAAATGGTAGTGAAGTCTTCAGATGGGGGAAGTTCTACTATAAAATCCATGGAGATCATGCTCCATGGTTTCTCAGGTACAGGAAGGGGCTCAAGTAGACCCCAAGTTCTGGCTCTGTCTGTCTTATTCCGAAGGCATGAAATACAAGATCTTACATATTTCTTGCAGTCGTTCATCAAGTTTGGCCACCAGAATGTATGGGAGATCAAATTAGCCGTCTTGTGAAACCCAAAGTGACCCGCTAGGGGATGATCATGACATCGCCCTAGGACGGCAATTCTGAACTGTTCTGGGATAAAGATTTGCCTCTTATGGAAGTACAGGCCATCCCTTAGTTGAAGAGCCAGGTCCTTGGAAGGCGGTTGGTCTTCCACATATTTTCTTATTTGTGACATCAGATCCGCCTGAAGAAGTAAAAAATTATTGGCTGGTAGAATAGTATCAGGTTCCGAGGATACAACTGGATCACTGAACATGCGGGACAAGGCATCTGGTTTCCCGTTCTTTGAGCCAGGACGGTAGGTTATATGAAACATGAAACGAGAGGAAAAAAGTGCCCATCTTGCCTGCCGAGGTCTTAGGCGTTTAGTTGTCTTCAAATACTCAAGATTCTTGTGATCTGTGAAGATAAGAATTGGGTGAGAAGCTCCCTCCAAAAGGTAACGCCATTCTTCAAGAGCGGCCTTGATAGCCAGTAGCTCTCGGTCACCAACATCATAATTCCTTTCGGAAGGATTTAATTTTTTAGAGAAGAAGGCCACAGGGTGGAGCAATGATTTGGGACCTTGGCGTTGGGAAATAATAGCCCCAACTGCATTTTCCGAGGCGTCTACCTCCAAAACATAAGCTAAGGAGGGATCGGGATGTTTCAAGATGGGAGCTGAGGTGAATAAGGCTTTCAACTGTTCAAACGCTGTCTGAGCCTCTGGGGTCCATCGAAAGGGAACATGCTGTTTCGTTAGCTGAGTAATGGGAGTGATGATGCCAGAAAAGTCCTTAATAAATTTTCTATAAAAGTTAGCAAACCCCACGAACCTCTGTACAGCTTTTCTGTCAGTAGGAGCAGGCCATTCCAAGACAGAAGCTACTTTCTGAGGGTCCATGGAGATTCCCTCGGCGGAGATGACAAGCCCTAGGAAATGCACAACTTGCTTTTCAAAGTCGCATTTTTCAGCCTTTGCGTAAAGTCGGTGTTCCCGCAATCGAGCTAATACCTTTTTTACATGAGTCCGATGGGATTCTAAAGTTTCAGAGAATACAAGGATGTCATCCAGATACACGATGACGAATAAATCAAGAAAGTCCCGAAAAACATCGTTTACCAGATGCTGGAATGTGGCTGGAGCATTGCAGAGCCCGAATGGCATGACTAAATACTCAAAGTGGCCAAAGCGTGTCCGGAAGGCCGTCTTCCATTCGTCTCCCTCCCTTATTCTGACAAGATTATAGGCACCCCTCAAGTCCAGTTTGGAGAACACTCGTGCCCCTCGCAGCCTCTGGAATAGTTCGGGAATCAGAGGAAGAGGGTACCGATTCTTGACAGTGACCCTGTTAAGGTCACGATAGTCCACACAGGTCCTCAAGGTGTGGTCTTTTTTCTCAACGAAGAAAATACCGGCTCCTGCTGGTGAAGTGGAAGGCCGAATGAACTGCTTTTCAAGGCTCTCGTCGATATAGGTACGCAGGGCTTCCAATTCAGGCTCAGAGAGAGGGTAAATCCGACTAAACGGGATCTCGGCTCCCGGTAGAAGTTTAATGGGGCAATCGTAAGTTCTATGACGTGGAAGAGTGTCTGCACCCTTTTTATTAAAGACGTCCAGAAATTAGTGATAAGCAACCGGGATCAGTTTAGAGGCTTCATGGTCAGGGTGGATACCCAGGAGGGGCGTGGAGTTGACAGTTCCTCCCAAGAGGCAGTGCATCTGGCAGTAGTTGGACGAAAAAAATATATATCTCCGGTAAGCCAGTCAACGTGAGGGTTGTGTGCCTTCAACCATGGAATGCCGAGGATAACGGGAAACATGGGAGAAGCTATGACATCCAAACGGAGGAGTTCGCTATGGCCTGAAGAAGTCTGGCAGAGAATAGGCAGGTCTCTTGAGTAACCGGGCCTGATTTAATACCGGAGCCATCAGCCAGATGGACATGGAACCCTTGCCTCTTGGTACCCAAGGGTAGCTGCTGAAGAGAAGCAAATGCAGAGTCCACAAAACAGCTGCAGGCCCCAGAGTCTATGATTGCAAGTACTGAAACCGTCTTTTCGGGGAGCTGAAGCTTGATAGGAAGAGAGACATGTGACTGATCCTTCCCAGGGAGATGCATCACAAGAGGCTGACGGGAAGAGACCCTGCAGGTCTCTGCCGGACAAGTTCGCATGAAGTGGCCAACCTCCCCGCAGTAGAGACACAGACTGCCTTGGACTCGACGTAGACGTTCAGCAGGAGAAAGAGGTAACCTACGAAAACTGCTGTGGGGTGCCTTATGCTGTTCCCTCCTTCTGGGGGAAGGAACAGGTAGAGGAGCAGGGGCGGCTGGCCTTGAAACCACAGAAAGAGTCCCTTTAGATTTTTCCGATTGCCTTTCTCGAAACCGCCGATCGATCTGAATAGTTAAATTTATCAGATCTTCCAGGGACGCGGGTATTCCCACTCTGGCAAGATCATCTTTTACGGTGTCAGAAAGTCCTAGACGGAACTGGTGACGAAGTGCAGAGTGATTCCATTGGGTATCTGCGCTCCAAACACGAAAGTCAGTTACGTAATCTTCAACAGGCCTTGGCCCTTGCTGTAATTTGTCAAGCATGGATTCGGCAGTTTGCTGGGAAAAGGGGTCAGTGGTCAGGGGTCAGGAGGCTGGTGCAGGATCACAAGGGTGGCCGGGTTCGGTAGCAGACGGGCAGCGAGGTACTGGAAAAGGTTCAAGATTCAAATTGCCTCTTCTCTTCTTGTCGAAGAACTTTTTATTATCTGCCTGGGTCTTGGAGATTGTATCCTGCAGTAATTGGTAGTTGGAGTTAAGGAAGTTCAACCTGTCTTGTACGGCAGGTACAGAAGAATCAATAGGCAGCTCAGGCAAGAAAGAAGGATGGTATCCATAATTTGCGAAAAAAGGTGACTGTTTGGTTGCCGAATGGGTGGAATTATTGTATGAAAATTCCGCGAGTGGGAGAAGTGATAGCCAGTCATCCTGTGCAAAAGAAGAAAAGCATCGTAGGTACTGTTCAAGGGTTTGATTGACCCTTTCAGTCTGTCCATTAGTTTGTGGGTGATAAGCTGTGGAGAGGCGGAGTTCAATGTTCAAAGTTTCACATAAGGCCCTCCAAAATCTAGAAGTGAACTGCACCCCTCGATCAGAAACTATGCTGTCAGGGATGCCATGCAACCTTACAATCTCCTTGATAAAAGTTGAGGCAGTCTCCGGGGCAGAAGGAGTTCCTTGCAGAGGTACAAAGTGGGCCATTTTGGTCAAACGATCAACCACAACGAAAATGGTAGTGAAGTCTTCAGATGGGGGAAGTTCTACTATAAAATCCATGGAGATCATGCTCCATGGTTTCTCAGGTACAGGAAGGGGCTCAAGTAGACCCCAAGTTCTGGCTCTGTCTGTCTTATTCCGAAGGCATGAAATACAAGATCTTACATATTTCTTGCAGTCGTTCATCAAATTTGGCCACCAGAATGTACGGGACATCAAATTAGCCGTCTTGTGAATCCCAAAGTGACCCGCTCTTGTAACTTCTGCACAATATTTGAGAGCGCAGAAATAGTTTGGTAAATGTCCTTCGGTGGAGACGCCTCCCTTCCAGACTCCATCTCTGGCTGACTGGTACTGTCACGTACCTGGTAGGAGTCTGGAATGACGATGATCCATAGTACACCAGTGATGTTCCATAGTACACCAGGGATGATCCACAGTACATCAGTGATGATCCACAGTACATCAGTGGTGGTCCACAGTACATCAGTGATGGTCCATAGTACACCAGTGATGATCCATAGTACACCAGTGATGATCCATAGTACACCAGTGATGGCCCATAGTACATCAGTGATGATCCATAGTACATCAGTGATGATCCACAGTACATCAGTGATGATCCACAGTACATCAGGGATGGTCCATAGTACATCAGTGATGATCCATAGTACACCAGTGATGATCCATAGTACACCAGTGATGGCCCACAGTATATCAGTGATGAACTATAGTACATCAGTGATGATCCACAGTACATCAGTGATGATCCACAGTACATCAGGGATGGTCCATAGTACACCAGTGATGATCCACAGTACACCAGTGATGATCCATAGTACACCAGTGATGGTCCATAGTACATCAGTGATGATCTATAGTACATCAGTGATGGTCCATAGTACATCAGTGATGATCTATAGTACATCAGTGATGATCTATAGTACATCAGTGATGATCCATAGTACATCAGTGATGATCCACAGTACATCAGTGATGGTCCACAGTACATCAGGGATGGTCCACAGTACATCGGTGATGATCCATAGTACACCAGTGATGGCCCATAGTACATCAGTGATGGTCCATAGTACATCAGTGATGATCCATAGTACATCAGTGATGATCCATAGTACACCAGTGATGGCCCATAGTACATCAGTGATGATCCATAGTACATCAGTGATGATCCACAGTACATCAGTGATGATCCACAGTACATCAGGGATGGTCCATAGTACATCAGTGATGATCCATAGTACACCAGTGATGATCCATAGTACACCAGTGATGGCCCATAGTACATCAGTGATGATCCACATTACATCAGTGATGATCCACAGTACATCAGGGATGGTCCACAGTACATCAGTTATGATCCACAGTACATTAGTGATGATCCACAGTACATCAGTGATGATCCACAGTGCATCAGTGATGATCCACAATACTTCAGTGATGATCCACAGTACATCAGGGATGGTCCACAGTACATCAGTGATGGTCCACAGTATATCAGTGATGATCCATAGTACATCAGTGATGGTCCATAGTACATCAGTGATGGTCCATAGTACACCAGTGATGATCCATAGTACACCAGTGATGGCCCATAGTACACCAGTGATGGCCCATAGTACATCAGTGATGATCCATAGTACATCAGTGATGATCCACAGTACATCAGTGATGATCCACAGTACATCAGGGAAGGTCCATAGTACATCAGTGATGATCCATAGTACACCAGTGATGATCCATAGTACACCAGTGATGGCCCATAGTACATCAGTGATGAACTATAGTACATCAGAGATGATCCACAGTACAGCAGGGATGGTCCATAGTACATCAGTCATGATCCATAGTACACCAGTGATGATCCATAGTACACCAGTGATGGCCCATAGTACATCAGTGATGAACTATAGTACATCAGTGATGATCCACAGTACATCAGTGATGATCCATAGTACATCAGTGATGGTCCACAGTACATCAGGGATGGTCCATAGTACATCAGTGATGATCCATAGTACACCAGTGATGATCCATAGTACACCAGTGATGGCCCAAAGTACATCAGTGATGAACTATAGTACATCAGTGATGATCCACAGTACATCAGTGATGATCCACAGTACATCAGGGATGGTCCATAGTACACCAGTGATGATCCTCAGTACACCAGTGATGGTCTATAGTACATCAGTGATGATCTATAGTACAACAGTGATGATCTATAGTACATCAGTGATGATCCACAGTACATCAGTTATGATACACAGTACATCAGTGATGATCCACAGTACATCAGTGATGATCCACAATACTTCAGTGATGATCCACAGTACATCAGTGATGATCCACAGTACATCAGGGATGGTCCACAGTATATCAGTGATGATCCATAGTACATCAGTGATGGTCCATAGTACACCAGTGATGATCCATAGTACACCAGTGATGGCCCATAGTACACCAGTGATGGCCCATAGTACATCAGTGATGGCCCATAGTACATCAGTGATGATCCATAGTACATCAGTGATGATCCACAGTACATCAGTGATGATCCACAGTACATCAGGGATGGTCCATAGTACACCAGTGATGATCCACAGTACACCAGTGATGATCCATAGTACTCCAGTGATGGCCCATAGTACACCAGTGATGATCCATAGTACACCAGAGATGGCCCATAGTATACCAGTGATGAGCTATAGTACATCAGTGATGATCTATAGTACATCAGTGATGATCCATAGTACACCAGTGATGATCCATAGTACATCAGTGATGGCCCATAGTACACCAGTGATGATCCATAGTACACCAGTGATGATCCATAGTACTTCAGTGATGGCCCATAGTACACCAGTGATGATCCATAGTACATCAGTGATGGCTCATAGTACATCAGTGATGATCCATAATACATCAGTGATGATCCATAGTACACCAGTGATGGCCCATAGTACTTCAGTGATGATCTATAGTACATCAGTGATGATCCACAGTACATCAGTGATGATCCACAGTACATCAGTGATGATCCACGGTACATCAGTGATGATCCATAGTACATCAGTGATGATCCTCAGTACATCAGTGATGATCCACAGTACATCAGTGATGATCCACAGTACATCAGTGATGATCCACAGGACATCAGGGATGGTCCACAGTACATCAGTGATGATCCATAGTACATCAGTGATGATCCTCAGTACATCAGTGATGATCCACAGTACATCAGTGATGATCCACAGTACATCAGTGATGATCCACAGGACATCAGGGATGGTCCACAGTACATCAGTGATGATCCATAGTACACCAGTCATGATCCATAGTACATCAGTGATAATCCATAGTACATCAGTGATGATCCATAGTACACCAGTGATGGCCCATAGTACACCAGTGATGATCCATAGTACACCAGTGATGGCCCATAGTACTTCAGGGATGATCTATAGTACATCAGTGATGATCCACAGTACATCAGTGATGATCCACAATACATCAGGGATGGTCCACAGTATATCAGTGATGATCCATAGTACATCAGTGATGGCCCACAGTACATCAGTGATGATCCACAGTATATCAGTGATGATCCATAGTACACCAGTGATGGTCCATAGTACACCAGTGATGGTCCATAGTACATCAGTAATGATCCATAGTACATCAGTGATGATCCACAGTACATCAGGGATGGTCCACAGTACATCAGTGATGATCCATAGTACACCAGTGATGGCCCAAAGCACATCAGTGATGGTCCATAGTACACCAGGGATGATCCATAGTAATCCAGTGATGATCCATAGTACACCAGTGATGGCCCATAGTACACCAGTGATGGCCCATAGTACATCAGTGATGATCCACAGTACATCAGTGATGATCTATAGTACATCAGGGATGGTCCACAGTACATCAGTGATGATCCATAGTACACCAGTGATGATCCATAGTACATCAGTGATGATCCATAGTACACCTGTGATGGCCCACAGTACACCTGTGATGGCCCACAGTACATCAGTGATGATCCACAGTACATCAGGGATGATCCACAGTATATCAGGGATGGTCCACAGTATATCAGTGATGATCCATAGTACACCAGTGATGATCCATAGTACACCAGGGATGATCCATAGTACACCAGTGATGATCCATAGTACACCAGTGATGATCCATAGTACATCAGTGATGGTCCATAGTACACCAGTGAAGATCCATAGTACACCAGTGATGGCCCATAGTACACCAGTGATGGCCCATAGTACACCAGTGATGATCCATAGTACACCAGTGATGGCCCATAGTACACCAGTGATGTCCCATAGTACATCAGTGATGATCCACAGTACATCAGTGATGATCCATAGTACACCAGGGATGGCCCATAGTACATCAGTGATGGCTCATAGTACATCAGTGATGATCCATAGTACATCAGTGGTGATCCATAGTACACCAGTGATGATCCATAGTACATCAGTGATGGCTCATAGTACATCAGTGATGATCCATAGTACACCAGTGATGATCCATAGTACATCAGTGATGGCTCATAGTACATCAGTGATGATCCATAATACATCAGTGATGATCCATAGTACATCAGTGATGATCCATAGTACATCAGTGATGATCCATAGTACATCAGTGATGATCCATAGTACACCAGTCATGGGCTATAGTACTACAGTGATGATCTATAGTACATCAGTGATGATCCACAGTACATCAGTGATGATCCAAGCTACATCAGTGATGATCCATAGTACATCAGTGATGATCCTCAGTACATCAGTGATGATCCACAGTACATCAGTGATGATCCACAGTACATCAGTGATGATCCACAGTACATCAGGGATGGTCCACAGTACATCAGTGATGATCCATAGTACACCAGTCATGATCCATAGTACATCAGTGATGATCCATAGTACATCAGTGATGATCCATAGTACACCAGTGATGATCCATAGTACACCATTGATGGCCCATAGTACTTCAGTGATGATTTATAGTACATCAGTGATGATCCACAGTACATCAGTGATGATCCACAATACATCAGGGATGGTCCACAGTATATCAGTGATGATCCATAGTACATCAGTGATGGCCCACAGTACATCAGTGATGATCCACAGTACATCAGTGATGATCCATAGTACACCAGTGATGGCCCATAGTACATCAGTGATGGTCCATAGTACATCAGTGATGATCCATAGTACATCAGTGATGATCCATAGTACATCAGTGATGATCCATAGTACACCAGTGATGGCCCATAGTACATCAGTAATGATCTATAGTACATCAGTGATGATCCACAGTACATCAGTGATGATCCACAGTACATCAGTTATGATCCACAGTACATCAGTGATGATCCACAGTACATCAGTGATGATCCACAATACTTCAGTGATGATCCACAGTACATCAGTGATGATCCACAGTACACCAGTGATGGCCCATAGTACATCAGTGATGAACTATAGTACATCAGTGATGATCCACAGTACATCAGTGATGATCCACAGTACATCAGGGATGGTCCATAGTACACCAGTGATGATCCACAGTACACCAGTGATGATCCATAGTACACCACTGATGGTCCATAGTACATCAGTGATGATCTATAGTACATCAGTGATGGTCCATAGTACATCAGTGATGATCTATATACATAGTACACCAGTGATGATCTATAGTACATCAGTGATGATCTACAGTACATCAGTTATGATCCACAGTACATTAGTGATGATCCACAGTACATCAATGATGATCCACAGTACATCAGTGATGATCCACAATACTTCAGTGATGATCCACAGTACATCAGTGATGGCCCACAGTACATCAGTGATGATCCACAGTATATCAGTGATGATCCATAGTACACCAGTGATGGTCCATAGTACACCAGTGATGGTCCATAGTACATCAGTGATGATCCATAGTACATCAGTGATGATCCACAGTACATCAGGGATGGTCCACAGTACATCAGTGATGATCCATAGTACACCAGTGATGGCCCAAAGCACATCAGTGATGGTCCATAGTACACCAGGGATGATCCATAGTAATCCAGTGATGATCCATAGTACACCAGTGATGGCCCATAGTACACCAGTGATGGCCCATAGTACATCAGTGATGATCCACAGTACATCAGTGATGATCTATAGTACATCAGGGATGGTCCACAGTACATCAGTGATGATCCATAGTACACCAGTGATGATCCATAGTACATCAGTGATGATCCATAGTACACCTGTGATGGCCCACAGTACACCTGTGATGGCCCACAGTACATCAGTGATGATCCACAGTACATCAGGGATGATCCACAGTATATCAGGGATGGTCCACAGTATATCAGTGATGATCCATAGTACACCAGTGATGATCCATAGTACACCAGGGATGATCCATAGTACACCAGTGATGATCCATAGTACACCAGTGATGATCCATAGTACATCAGTGATGGTCCATAGTACACCAGTGAAGATCCATAGTACACCAGTGATGGCCCATAGTACACCAGTGATGGCCCATAGTACACCAGTGATGATCCATAGTACACCAGTGATGGCCCATAGTACACCAGTGATGTCCCATAGTACATCAGTGATGATCCACAGTACATCAGTGATGATCCATAGTACACCAGGGATGGCCCATAGTACATCAGTGATGGCTCATAGTACATCAGTGATGATCCATAGTACATCAGTGGTGATCCATAGTACACCAGTGATGATCCATAGTACATCAGTGATGGCTCATAGTACATCAGTGATGATCCATAGTACACCAGTGATGATCCATAGTACATCAGTGATGGCTCATAGTACATCAGTGATGATCCATAATACATCAGTGATGATCCATAGTACATCAGTGATGATCCATAGTACATCAGTGATGATCCATAGTACATCAGTGATGATCCATAGTACACCAGTCATGGCCCATAGTACTACAGTGATGATCTATAGTACATCAGTGATGATCCACAGTACATCAGTGATGATCCAAGCTACATCAGTGATAATCCATAGTACATCAGTGATGATCCTCAGTACATCAGTGATGATCCACAGTACATCAGTGATGATCCACAGTACATCAGGGATGGTCCACAGTACATCAGTGATGATCCATAGTACACCAGTCATGATCCATAGTACATCAGTGATGATCCATAGTACATCAGTGATGATCCATAGTACACCAGTGATGATCCATAGTACACCATTGATGGCCCATAGTACTTCAGTGATGATTTATAGTACATCAGTGATGATCCACAGTACATCAGTGATGATCCACAATACATCAGGGATGGTCCACAGTATATCAGTGATGATCCATAGTACATCAGTGATGGCCCACAGTACATCAGTGATGATCCACAGTACATCAGTGATGATCCATAGTACACCAGTGATGGCCCATAGTACATCAGTGATGGTCCATAGTACATCAGTGATGATCCATAGTACATCAGTGATGATCCATAGTACATCAGTGATGATCCATAGTACACCAGTGATGGCCCATAGTACATCAGTAATGATCTATAGTACATCAGTGATGATCCACAGTACATCAGTGATGATCCACAGTACATCAGTTATGATCCACAGTACATCAGTGATGATCCACAGTACATCAGTGATGATCCACAATACTTCAGTGATGATCCACAGTACATCAGTGATGATCCACAGTACACCAGTGATGGCCCATAGTACATCAGTGATGAACTATAGTACATCAGTGATGATCCACAGTACATCAGTGATGATCCACAGTACATCAGGGATGGTCCATAGTACACCAGTGATGATCCACAGTACACCAGTGATGATCCATAGTACACCACTGATGGTCCATAGTACATCAGTGATGATCTATAGTACATCAGTGATGGTCCATAGTACATCAGTGATGATCTATATACATAGTACACCAGTGATGATCTATAGTACATCAGTGATGATCTACAGTACATCAGTTATGATCCACAGTACATTAGTGATGATCCACAGTACATCAATGATGATCCACAGTACATCAGTGATGATCCACAATACTTCAGTGATGATCCACAGTACATCAGGGATGGTCCACAGTACATCAGTGATGGTCCACAGTATATCAGTGATGATCCATAGTACATCAGTGATGGTCCATAGTACATCAGTGATGGTCCATAGTACACCAGTGATGATCCATAGTACACCAGTGATGGCCCATAGTACACCAGTGATGGCCCATAGTACATCAGTGATGATCCATAGTACACCAGTGATGATCCACAGTACATCAGTGATGATCCACAGTACATCAGGGATGGTCCATAGTACATCAGTGATGATCCATAGTACACCAGTGATGATCCATAGTACACCAGTGATGGCCCATAGTACATCAGTGATGAACTATAGTACATCAGAGATGATCCACAGTACATCAGGGATGGTCCATAGTACATCAGTGATGATCCATAGTACACCAGTGATGATCCATAGTACACCAGTGATGGCCCATAGTACATCAGTGATGATCCACAGTACATCAGTGATGATCCACAGTACATCAGGGATGGTCCATAGTACATCAGTGATGATCCATAATACATCAGTGATGATCCATAGTACATCAGTGATGATCCATAGTACATCAGTGATGATCCATAGTACACCAGTCATGGCCCATAGTACTACAGTGATGATCTATAGTACATCAGTGATGATCCACAGTACATCAGTGATGATCCACAGTACATCAGTGATGATCCAAGCTACATCAGTGATGATCCATAGTATATCAGTGATGATCCTCATTACATCAGTGATGATCCACAGTACATCAGTGATGATCCACAGTACATCAGTGATGATCCACAGTACATCAGGGATGGTCCACAGTACATCAGTGATGATCCATAGTACACCAGTCATGATCCATAGTACATCAGTGATGATCCATAGTACATCAGTGATGATCCATAGTACACCAGTGATGATCCATAGTACACCAGTGATGGCCCATAGTACTTCAGTGATGATTTATAGTACATCAGTGATGATCCACAGTACATCAGTGATGATCCACAATACATCAGGGATGGTCCACAGTATATCAGTGATGATCCATAGTACATCAGTGATGGCCCACAGTACATCAGTGATGATCCACAGTACATCAGTGATGATCCATAGTACACCAGTGATGGCCCATAGTACATCAGTGATGGTCCATAGTACATCAGTGATGATCCAGAGTGCATCAGTGATGATCCATAGTACATCAGTGATGATCCATAGTACACCAGTGATGGCCCATAGTACATCAGTAATGATCTATAGTACATCAGTGATGATCCACAGTACATCAGTGATGATCCACAGTACATCAGTTATGATCCACAGTACATCAGTGATGATCCACAGTACATCAGTGATGATCCACAATACTTCAGTGATGATCCACAGTACATCAGTGATGATCCACAGTACATCAGGGATGGTCCACAGTATATCAGTGATGATCCATAGTACATCAGTGATGGCCCATAGTACATCAGTGATGATCCATAGTACACCAGTGATGATCCATAGTACACCAGTGATGTTCCATAGTACACCAGGGATGATCCACAGTACATCAGTGATGATCCACAGTACATCAGTGGTGGTCCACAGTACATCAGTGATGGTCCATAGTACACCAGTGATGATCCATAGTACACCAGTGATGATCTATAGTACACCAGTGATGGCCCATAGTACATCAGTGATGATCCATAGTACATCAGTGATGATCCACAGTACATCAGTGATGATCCACAGTACATCAGGGATGGTCCATAGTACATCAGTGATGATCCATAGTACACCAGTGATGATCCATAGTACACCAGTGATGGCCCATAGTACATCAGTGATGAACTATAGTACATCAGTGATGATCCATAGTACACCAGTGATGGCCCATAGTACATCAGTGATGAACTATAGTACATCAGTGATGATCCACAGTACATCAGTGATGATCCACAGTACATCAGGGATGGTCCATAGTACACCAGTGATGATCCACAGTACACCAGTGATGATCCATAGTACACCACTGATGGTCCATAGTACATCAGTGATGATCTATAGTACATCAGTGATGGTCCATAGTACATCAGTGATGATCTATATACATAGTACACCAGTGATGATCTATAGTACATCAGTGATGATCTACAGTACATCAGTTATGATCCACAGTACATTAGTGATGATCCACAGTACATCAGTGATGATCCACAGTACATCAGTGATGATCCACAATACTTCAGTGATGATCCACAGTACATCAGGGATGGTCCACAGTACATCAGTGATGGTCCACAGTATATCAGTGATGATCCATAGTACATCAGTGATGGTCCATAGTACATCAGTGATGGTCCATAGTACACCAGTGATGATCCATAGTACACCAGTGATGGCCCATAGTACACCAGTGATGGCCCATTGTACATCAGCGATGATCCATAGTACACCAGTGATGATCCACAGTACATCAGTGATGATCCACAGTACATCAGGGATGGTCCATAGTACATCAGTGATGATCCATAGTACACCAGTGATGATCCATAGTACACCAGTGATGGCCCAGAGTACATCAGTGATGAACTATAGTACATCAGAGATGATCCACAGTACATCAGGGATGGTCCATAGTACATCAGTGATGATCCATAGTACACCAGTGATGATCCATAGTACACCAGTGATGGCCCATAGTACATCAGTGATGAACTATAGTACATCAGTGATGATCCACAGTACATCAGTGATGATCCATAGTACATCAGTGATGATCCACAGTACATCAGTGATGATCCACAGTACATCAGGGATGGTCCATAGTACATCAGTGATGATCCATAGTACACCAGTGATGATCCATAGTACACCAGTGATGGCCCATAGTACATCAGTGATGAACTATAGTACATCAGTGATGATCCACAGTACATCAGTGATGATCCACAGTACATCAGGGATGGTCCATAGTACACCAGTGATAATCCACAGTACACCAGTGATGATCCATAGTACACCAGTGATGGTCCATAGTACATCAGTGATGATCTATAGTACATCAGTGATGGTCCATAGTACATCAGTGATGATCTATAGTACATCAGTGATGATCTATAGTACATCAGTGATGATCCACAGTACATCAGTTATGATACACAGTACATCAGTGATGATCCACAGTACATCAGTGATGATCCACAGTACATCAGTGATGATCCACAATACTTCAGTGATGATCCACAGTACATCAGTGATGATCCACAGTACATCAGGGATGGTCCACAGTATATCAGTGATGATCCATAGTACATCAGTGATGATCCATAGTACACCAGTGATGGCCCATAGTACACCAGTGATGGCCCATAGTACATCAGTGATGATCCATAGTACATTAGTGATGATCCACAGTACATCAGTGATGATCCACAGTACATCAGGGATGGTCCACAGTACATCAGTGATGATCCATAGTACACCAGTGATGATCCATAGTACACCAGTGATGGCCCATAGTACACCAGTGATGATCCATAGTACACCAGTGATGGCCCATAGTACATCAGTGATGAACTATAGTACATCAGTGATGATCCACAGTACATCAGTGATGATCCATAGTACACCAGTGATGGCCCATAGTACACCAGTGATGATCCATAGTACACCAGTGATGGCCCATAGTACATCAGTGATGAACTATAGTACATCAGTGATGATCCACAGTACATCAGTGATGATCCACAGTACATCAGGGATGGTCCATAGTACATCAGTGATGATCCATGGTACACCAGTGATGATCCATAGTACACCAGTGATGGCCCATAGTACATCAGTGATGAACTATAGTACATCAGTGATGATCCACAGTACATCAGTGATGATCCACAGTACATCAGGGATGGTCCATAGTACACCAGTGATGATCCACAGTACACCAGTGATGATCCATAGTACACCAGTGATGGTCCATAGTACATCAGTGATGATCTATAGTACACCAGTGATGGTCCATAGTACATCAGTGATGATCTATAGTACATCAGTGATAAACTATAGTACATCAGTGATGATCTATAGTACATCAGTGATGATCCATAGTACACCAGTGATGATCGATAGTACACCAGTGATGGCCCATAGTACATCAGTGATGAACTATAGTACATCAGTGATGATCCACAGTACATCAGTGATGATCCATAGTACACCAGTGATGATCCATAGTACACCAGTGATGGCCCATAGTACATCAGTGATGAACTATAGTACATCAGTGATGATCCACAGTACATCAGTGATGATCCACAGTACATCAGTGATGATCCACAGTACATCAGGGATGGTCCATAGTACATCAGTGATGATCCATAGTACACCAGTGATGATCCATAGTACACCGGTGATGGCCCATAATACATCAGTGATGAACTATAGTACATCAGTGATGATCCATAGTACATCAGTGATGATCCATAGTACATCAGTGATGATCCACAGTACATCAGGGATGGTCCATAGTACACCAGTGATGATCCACAGTACACCAGTGATGATCCATAGTACACCAGTGATGGTCCATAGTACATCAGTGATGATCTATAGTACATCAGTGATGGTCCATAGTACATCAGTGATGATCTATAGTACATCAGTGATGATCTATAGTACATCAGTGATGATCCATAGTACATCAGTGATGATCCACAGTACATCAGTGATGGTCCACAGTACATCAGGGATGGTCCATAGTACATCAGTGATGATCCATAGTACACCAGTGATGGCCCATAGTACACCAGTGATGGCCCATAGTACATCAGTGATGATCCACAGTACATAAGTGATGATCCATAGTACATCAGTGATGATCCACAGTACATCAGTGATGATCCACAGTACATCAGGGATGGTCCATAGTACATCAGTGATGATCCATAGTACACCAGTGATGATCCATAGTACACCAGTGATGGCCCATAGTACATCAGTGATGAACTATAGTACATCAGTGATGAACTATAGTACATCAGTGATGATCCACAGTACATCAGTGATGATCCACAGTACATCAGGGATGGTCCATAGTACACCAGTGATGATCCACAGTACACCAGTGATGATCCATAGTACACCAGTGATGGTCCATAGTACACCAGTGATGATCCATAGTACACCAGTGATGGCCCATAGTACATCAGTGATGAACTATAGTACATCAGTGATGATCCACAGTACATCAGTGATGATCCACAGTACATCAGGGATGGTCCATAGTACACCAGTGATGATCCACAGTACACCAGTGATGATCCATAGTACACCAGTGATGGTCCATAGTACATCAGTGATGATCTATAGTACATCAGTGATGATCTATAGTACATCAGTGATGATCCACAATACATCAGTTATGATACACAGTACATCAGTGATGATCCACAATACTTCAGTGATGATCCACAGTACATCAGTGATGATCCACAGTACATCAGGGATGGTCCACAGTATATCAGTGATGATCCATAGTACATCAGTGATGATCCACAATACATCAGTTATGATACACAGTACATCAGTGATGATCCACAATACTTCAGTGATGATCCACAGTACATCAGTGATGATCCACAGTACATCAGGGATGGTCCACAGTATATCAGTGATGATCCATAGTACATCAGTGATGGTCCATAGTACATCAGTGATGGTCCATAGTACACCAGTGATGATCCATAGTACACCAGTGATGGCCCATAGTACACCAGTGATGGCCCATAGTACATCAGTGATGATCCATAGTACATCAGTGATGATCCACAGTACATCAGTGATGATCCACAGTACATCAGGGATGGTCCACAGTACATCAGTTATGATCCACAGTACATTAGTGATGATCCACAGTACATCAGTGAAGATCCACAGTACATCAGTGATGATCCACAATACTTCAGTGATGATCCACAGTACATCAGGGATGGTCCACAGTACATCAGTGATGGTCCACAGTATATCAGTGATGATCCATAGTACATCAGTGATGGTCCATAGTACATCAGTGATGGTCCATAGTACACCAGTGATGATCCATAGTACACCAGTGATGGCCCATAGTACACCAGTGATGGCCCATAGTACATCAGTGATGATCCATAGTACATCAGTGATGATCCACAGTACATCAGTAATGATCCACAGTACATCAGGGAAGGTCCATAGTACACCAGTGATGATCCATAGTACACCAGTGATGGCCCAAAGTACATCAGTGATGAACTATAGTACATCAGTGATGATCCACAGTACATCAGTGATGATCCACAGTACATCAGGGATGGTCCATAGTACACCAGTGATGATCCACAGTACACCAGTGATGGTCTATAGTACATCAGTGATGATCTATAGTACAACAGTGATGATCTATAGTACATCAGTGATGATCCACAGTACATCAGTTATGATACACAGTACATCAGTGATGATCCACAGTACATCAGTGATGATCCACAATACTTCAGTGATGATCCACAGTACATCAGTGATGATCCACAGTACATCAGGGATGGTCCACAGTATATCAGTGATGATCCATAGTACATCAGTGATGGTCCATAGTACATCAGTGATGGTCCATAGTACACCAGTGATGATCCATAGTACACCAGTGATGGCCCATAGTACACCAGTGATGGCCCATAGTACATCAGTGATGGCCCATAGTACATCAGTGATGATCCATAGTACATCAGTGATGATCCACAGTACATCAGTGATGATCCACAGTACATCAGGGATGGTCCATAGTACACCAGTGATGATCCACAGTACACCAGTGATGATCCATAGTACTCCAGTGATGGCCCATAGTACACCAGTGATGATCCATAGTACACCAGAGATGGCCCATAGTATACCAGTGATGAGCTATAGTACATCAGTGATGATCTATAGTACATCAGTGATGATCCATAGTACACCAGTGATGATCCATAGTACATCAGTGATGGCCCATAGTACACCAGTGATGATCCATAGTACACCAGTGATGATCCATAGTACTTCAGTGATGGCCCATAGTACACCAGTGATGATCCATAGTACATCAGTGATGGCTCATAGTACATCAGTGATGATCCATAATACATCAGTGATGATCCATAGTACACCAGTGATGGCCCATAGTACTTCAGTGATGATCTATAGTACATCAGTGATGATCCACAGTACATCAGTGATGATCCACAGTACATCAGTGATGATCCACGGTACATCAGTGATGATCCATAGTACATCAGTGATGATCCTCAGTACATCAGTGATGATCCACAGTACATCAGTGATGATCCACAGTACATCAGTGATGATCCACAGGACATCAGGGATGGTCCACAGTACATCAGTGATGATCCATAGTACACCAGTCATGATCCATAGTACATCAGTGATGATCCATAGTACATCAGTGATGATCCATAGTACACCAGTGATGGCCCATAGTACACCAGTGATGATCCATAGTACACCAGTGATGGCCCATAGTACTTCAGTGATGATCTATAGTACATCAGTGATGATCCACAGTACATCAGTGATGATCCACAATACATCAAGGATGATCCACAGTACATCAGTGATGATCTATAGTACATCAGGGATGGTCCACAGTACATCAGTGATGATCCATAGTACACCAGTGATGATCCATAGTACATCAGTGATGATCCATAGTACACCTGTGATGGCCCACAGTACACCTGTGATGGCCCACAGTACATCAGTGATGATCCACAGTACATCAGGGATGATCCACAGTATATCAGGGATGGTCCACAGTATATCAGTGATGATCCATAGTACACCAGTGATGATCCATAGTACACCAGGGATGATCCATAGTACACCAGTGATGATCCATAGTACACCAGTGATGATCCATAGTATATCAGTGATGGTCCATAGTACACCAGTGAAGATCCATAGTACACCAGTGATGGCCCATAGTACACCAGTGATGGCCCATAGTACACCAGTGATGATCCATAGTACACCAGTGATGGCCCATAGTACACCAGTGATGTCCCATAGTACATCAGTGATGATCCACAGTACATCAGTGATGATCCATAGTACACCAGGGATGGCCCATAGTACATCAGTGATGGCTCATAGTACATCAGTGATGATCCATAGTACATCAGTGGTGATCCATAGTACACCAGTGATGATCCATAGTACATCAGTGATGGCTCATAGTACATCAGTGATGATCTATAGTACACCAGTGATGATCCATAGTACATCAGTGATGGCTCATAGTACATCAGTGATGATCCATAATACATCAGTGATGATCCATAGTACATCAGTGATGATCCATAGTACATCAGTGATGATCCATAGTACACCAGTCATGGCCCATAGTACTACAGTGATGATCTATAGTACATCAGTGATGATCCACAGTACATCAGTGATGATCCACAGTACATCAGTGATGATCCAAGCTACATCAGTGATGATCCATAGTACATCAGTGATGATCCTCAGTACATCAGTGATGATCCACAGTACATCAGTGATGATCCACAGTACATCAGTGATGATCCACAGTACATCAGGGATGGTCCACAGTACATCAGTGATGATCCATAGTACACCAGTCATGATCCATAGTACATCAGTGATGATCCATAGTACATCAGTGATGATCCATAGTACACCAGTGATGATCCATAGTACACCAGTGATGGCCCATAGTACTTCAGTGATGATTTATAGTACATCAGTGATGATCCACAGTACATCAGTGATGATCCACAATACATCAGGGATGGTCCACAGTATATCAGTGATGATCCATAGTACATCAGTGATGGCCCACAGTACATCAGTGATGATCCACAGTACATCAGTGATGATCCATAGTACACCAGTGATGGCCCATAGTACATCAGTGATGGTCCATAGTACATCAGTGATGATCCATAGTACATCAGTGATGATCCATAGTACATGAGTGATGATCCATAGTACACCAGTGATGGCCCATAGTACATCAGTAATGATCTATAGTACATCAGTGATGATCCACAGTACATCAGTGATGATCCACAGTACATCAGTTATGATCCACAGTACATCAGTGATGATCCACAGTACATCAGTGATGATCCACAATACTTCAGTGATGATCCACAGTACATCAGTGATGATCCACAGTACATCAGGGATGGTCCACAGTATATCAGTGATGATCCATAGTACATCAGTGATGGCCCATAGTACATCAGTGATGATCCATAGTACACCAGTGATGATCCATAGTACACCAGTGATGTTCCATAGTACACCAGGGATGATCCACAGTACATCAGTGATGATCCACAGTACATCAGTGGTGGTCCACAGTACATCAGTGATGGTCCATAGTACACCAGTGATGATCCATAGTACACCAGTGATGATCCATAGTACACCAGTGATGGCCCATAGTACATCAGTGATGATCCATAGTACATCAGTGATGATCCACAGTACATCAGTGATGATCCACAGTACATCAGGGATGGTCCATAGTACATCAGTGATGATCCATAGTACACCAGTGATGATCCATAGTACACCAGTGATGGCCCATAGTACATCAGTGATGAACTATAGTACATCAGTGATGATCCATAGTACACCAGTGATGGCCCATAGTACATCAGTGATGAACTATAGTACATCAGTGATGATCCACAGTACATCAGTGATGATCCACAGTACATCAGGGATGGTCCATAGTACACCAGTGATGATCCACAGTACACCAGTGATGATCCATAGTACACCACTGATGGTCCATAGTACATCAGTGATGATCTATAGTACATCAGTGATGGTCCATAGTACATCAGTGATGATCTATATACATAGTACACCAGTGATGATCTATAGTACATCAGTGATGATCTACAGTACATCAGTTATGATCCACAGTACATTAGTGATGATCCACAGTACATCAGTGATGATCCACAGTACATCAGTGATGATCCACAATACTTCAGTGATGATCCACAGTACATCAGGGATGGTCCACAGTACATCAGTGATGGTCCACAGTATATCAGTGATGATCCATAGTACATCAGTGATGGTCCATAGTACATCAGTGATGGTCCATAGTACACCAGTGATGATCCATAGTACACCAGTGATGGCCCATAGTACACCAGTGATGGCCCATAGTACATCAGTGATGATCCATAGTACACCAGTGATGATCCACAGTACATCAGTGATGATCCACAGTACATCAGGGATGGTCCATAGTACATCAGTGATGATCCATAGTACACCAGTCATGATCCATAGTACACCAGTGATGGCCCATAGTACATCAGTGATGAACTATAGTACATCAGAGATGATCCACAGTACATCAGGGATGGTCCATAGTACATCAGTGATGATCCATAGTACACCAGTGATGATCCATAGTACACCAGTGATGGCCCATAGTACATCAGTGATGAACTATAGTGCATCAGTGATGATCCACAGTACATCAGTGATGATCCATAGTACATCAGTGATGATCCACAGTACATCAGTGATGATCCACAGTACATCAGGGATGGTCCATAGTACATCAGTGATGATCCATAGTACACCAGTGATGATCCATAGTACACCAGTGATGGCCCATAGTACATCAGTGATGAACTATAGTACATCAGTGATGATCCACAGTACATCAGTGATGATCCACAGTACATCAGGGATGGTCCATAGTACACCAGTGATGATCCACAGTACACCAGTGATGATCCATAGTACACCAGTGATGGTCCATAGTACATCAGTGATGATCTATAGTACATCAGTGATGGTCCATAGTACATCAGTGATGATCTATAGTACATCAGTGATGATCTATAGTACATCAGTGATGATCCACAGTACATCAGTTATGATACACAGTACATCAGTGATGATCCACAGTACATCAGTGATGATCCACAGTACATCAGTGATGATCCACAATACTTCAGTGATTATCCACAGTACATCAGTGATGATCCACAGTACATCAGGGATGGTCCACAGTATATCAGTGATGATCCATAGTACATCAGTGATGATCCATAGTACACCAGTGATGGCCCATAGTACACCAGTGATGGCCCATAGTACATCAGTGATGATCCATAGTACATTAGTGATGATCCACAGTACATCAGTGATGATCCACAGTACATCAGGGATGGTCCACAGTACATCAGTGATGATCCATAGTACACCAGTGATGATCCATAGTACACCAGTGATGGCCCATAGTACACCAGTGATGATCCATAGTACACCAGTGATGGCCCATAGTACATCAGTGATGAACTATAGTACATCAGTGATGATCCACAGTACATCAGTGATGATCCATTGTACACCAGTGATGGCCCATAGTACACCAGTGATGATCCATAGTACACCAGTGATGGCCCATAGTACATCAGTGATGAACTATAGTACATCAGTGATGATCCACAGTACATCAGTGATGATCCACAGTACATCAGGGATGGTCCATAGTACATCAGTGATGATCCATAGTACACCAGTGATGATCCATAGTACACCAGTGATGGCCCATAGTACATCAGTGATGAACTATAGTACATCAGTGATGATCCACAGTACATCAGTGATGATCCACAGTACATCAGGGATGGTCCATAGTACACCAGTGATGATCCACAGTACACCAGTGATGATCCATAGTACACCAGTGATGGTCCATAGTACATCAGTGATGATCTATAGTACACCAGTGATGGTCCATAGTACATCAGTGATGATCTATAGTACATCAGTGATAAACTATAGTACATCAGTGATGATCTATAGTACATCAGTGATGATCCATAGTACACCAGTGATGATCCATAGTGCACCAGTGATGGCCCATAGTACATCAGTGATGAACTATAGTACATCAGTGATGATCCACAGTACATCAGTGATGATCCACAGTACATCAGTGATGATCCATAGTACACCAGTGATGATCCATAGTACACCAGTGATGGCCCATAGTACATCAGTGATGAACTATAGTACATCAGTGATGATCCACAGTACATCAGTGATGATCCACAGTACATCAGTGATGATCCACAGTACATCAGGGATGGTCCATAGTACATCAGTGATGATCCATAGTACACCAGTGATGATCCATAGTACACCAGTGATGGCCCATAGTACATCAGTGATGAACTATAGTACATCAGTGATGATCCATAGTACATCAGTGATGATCCATAGTACATCAGTGATGATCCACAGTACATCAGGGATGGTCCATAGTACACCAGTGATGATCCACAGTACACCAGTGATGATCCATAGTACACCAGTGATGGTCCATAGTACATCAGTGATGATCTATAGTACATCAGTGATGGTCCATAGTACATCAGTGATGATCTATAGTACATCAGTGATGATCTATAGTACATCAGTGATGATCCATAGTACATCAGTGATGATCCACAGTACATCAGTGATGGTCCACAGTACATCAGGGATGGTCCACAGTACATCGGTGATGATCCATAGTACACCAGTGATGGCCCATAGTACATCAGTGATGGTCCATAGTACATCAGTGATGATCCATAGTACATCAGTGATGATCCATAGTACACCAGTGATGGCCCATAGTACACCAGTGATGGCCCATAGTACATCAGTGATGATCCACAGTACATCAGTGATGATCCATAGTACATCAGTGATGATCCACAGTACATCAGTGATGATTCACAGTACATCAGGGATGGTCCATAGTACACCAGTGATGATCCACAGTACACCAGTGATGATCCATAGTACACCAGTGATGGTCCATAGTACATCAGTGATGATATATAGTACATCAGTGATGATCTATAGTACATCAGTGATGATCCACAATACATCAGTTATGATACACAGTACATCAGTGATGATCCACAATACTTCAGTGATGATCCACAGTACATCAGTGATGATCCACAGTACATCAGGGATGGTCCACAGTATATCAGTGATGATCCATAGTACATCAGTGATGATCCACAATACATCAGTTATGATACACAGTACATCAGTGATGATCCACAATACTTCAGTGATGATCCACAGTGCATCAGTGATGATCCACAGTACATCAGGGATGGTCCACAGTATATCAGTGATGATCCATAGTACATCAGTGATGGTCCATAGTACATCAGTGATGGTCCATAGTACACCAGTGATGATCCATAGTACACCAGTGATGGCCCATAGTACACCAGTGATGGCCCATAGTACATCAGTGATGATCCATAGTACATCAGTGATGATCCACAGTACATCAGTGATGATCCACAGTACATCAGGGATGGTCCATAGTACATCAGTGATGATCCATAGTACACCAGTGATGATCCATAGTACACCAGTGATGGCCCATAGCACATCAGTGATGAACTATAGTACATCAGTGATGATCCACAGTACATCAGGGATGGTCCATAGTACATCAGTGATGATCCATAGTACACCAGTAATGATCCATAGTACACCAGTGATGGCCCATAGTACATCAGTGATGATCCACAGTACATCAGTGATGATCCATAGTACATCAGTGATGATCCACAGTACATCAGTGATGATCCACAGTACATCAGGGATGGTCCATAGTACATCAGTGATGATCCATAGTACACCAGTGATGATCCATAGTACACCAGTGATGGCCCATAGTACATCAGTGATGAACTATAGTACATCAGTGATGATCCACAGTACATCAGTGATGATCCACAGTACATCAGGGATGGTCCATAGTACACCAGTGATGATCCACAGTACACCAGTGATGATCCATAGTACACCAGTGATGGTCCATAGTACATCAGTGATGATCTATAGTACATCAGTGATGGTCCATAGTACATCAGTGATGAGCTATAGTACATCAGTGATGATCTATAGTACATCAGTGATGATCCATAGTACACCAGTGATGATCCATAGTACACCAGTGATGGCCCATAGTACATCAGTGATGATCCATAGTACACCAGTGATGATCCATAGTACACCAGTGATGATCCATAGTACACCAGTGATGATCCATAGTACACCAGTGATGGCCCATAGTACATCAGTGATGAACTATAGTACATCAGTGATGATCCACAGTACATCAGTGATGATCCACAGTACATCAGGGATGGTCCATAGTACACCAGTGATGATCCACAGTACATCAGTTATGATCCACAGTACATTAGTGATGATCCACAGTACATCAGTGATGATCCACAGTACATCAGTGATGATCCACAATACTTCAGTGATGATCCACAGTACATCAGGGATGGTCCACAGTACATCAGTGATGGTCCACAGTATATCAGTGATGATCCATAGTACATCAGTGATGGTCCATAGTACATCAGTGATGGTCCATAGTACACCAGTGATGATCCATAGTACACCAGTGATGGCCCATAGTACACCAGTGATGGCCCATAGTACATCAGTGATGATCCATAGTACATCAGTGATGATCCACAGTACATCAGTGATGATCCACAGTACATCAGGGAAGGTCCATAGTACATCAGTGATGATCCATAGTACATCAGTGATGGTCCATAGTACATCAGTGATGGTCCATAGTACACCAGTGATGGCCCATAGTACACCAGTGATGGCCCATAGTACATCAGTGATGAACTATAGTACATCAGTGATGATCCACAGTACATCAGTGATGATCCACAGTACATCAGTGATGATCCACAGTACATCAGGGATGGTCCATAGTACATCAGTGATGATCCATAGTACACCAGTGATGATCCATAGTACACCAGTGATGGCCCATAGTACATCAGTGATGAACTATAGTACATCAGTGATGATCCACAGTACATCAGTGATGGTCCACAGTATATCAGTGATGATCCATAGTACATCAGTGATGGTCCATAGTACATCAGTGATGGTCCATAGTACACCAGTGATGATCCATAGTACACCAGTGATGGCCCATAGTACACCAGTGATGGCCCATAGTACATCAGTGATGAACTATAGTACATCAGTGATGATCCACAGTACATCAGTGATGATCCACAGTACATCAGTGATGATCCACAGTACATCAGGGATGGTCCATAGTACATCAGTGATGATCCATAGTACACCAGTGATGATCCATAGTACACCAGTGATGGCCCATAGTACATCAGTGATGAACTATAGTACATCAGTGATGATCCATTGTACATCAGTGATGATCCACAGTACATCAGGGATGGTCCATAGTACACCAGTGATGATCCACAGTACACCAGTGATGATCCATAGTACACCAGTGATGGTCCATAGTACATCAGTGATGATCTATAGTACATCAGTGATGGTCCATAGTACATCAGTGATGATCTATAGTACATCAGTGATGATCTATAGTACATCAGTGATGATCCATAGTACATCAGTGATGATCCACAGTACATCAGTGATGGTCCACAGTACATCAGGGATGGTCCACAGTACATCGGTGATGATCCATAGTACACCAGTGATGGCCCATAGTACATCAGTGATGGTCCATAGCACATCAGTGATGATCCATAGTACATCAGTGATGATCCATAGTACACCAGTGATGGCCCATAGTACACCAGTGATGGCCCATAGTACATCAGTGATGATCCACAGTACATCAGTGATGATCCATAGTACATCAGTGATGATCCACAGTACATCAGTGATGATCCACAGTACATCAGGGATGGTCCATAGTACATCAGTGATGATCCATAGTACACCAGTGATGGCCCATAGTACATCAGTGATGAACTATAGTACATCAGTGATGAACTATAGTACATCAGTGATGATCCACAGTACATCAGTGATGATCCACAGTACATCAGGGATGGTCCATAGTACACCAGTGATGATCCACAGTACACCAGTGATGATCCATAGTACACCAGTGATGGTCCATAGTACACCAGTGATGATCCATAGTACACCAGTGATGGCCCATAGTACATCAGTGATGAACTATAGTACATCAGTGATGATCCACAGTACATCAGTGATGATCCACAGTACATCAGGGATGGCCCATAGTACACCAGTGATGATCCACAGTACACCAGTGATGATCCATAGTACACCAGTGATGGTCCATAGTACATCAGTGATGATATATAGTACATCAGTGATGATCTATAGTACATCAGTGATGATCCACAGTACATCAGTGATGATCCACAATACTTCAGTGATGATCCACAGTACATCAGTGATGATCCACAGTACATCAGGGATGGTCCACAGTATATCAGTGATGATCCATAGTACATCAGTGATGATCCACAATACATCAGTTATGATACACAGTACATCAGTGATGATCCACAATACTTCAGTGATGATCCACAGTACATCAGTGATGATCCACAGTACATCAGGGATGGTCCACAGTATATCAGTGATGATCCATAGTACATCAGTGATGGTCCATAGTACATCAGTGATGGTCCATAGTACACCAGTGATGATCCATAGTACACCAGTGATGGCCCATAGTACACCAGTGATGGCCCATAGTACATCAGTGATGATCCATAGTACATCAGTGATGATCCACAGTACATCAGTGATGATCCACAGTACATCAGGGATGGTCCATAGTACATCAGTGATGATCCATAGTACACCAGTGATGATCCATAGTACATCAGTGATGATCCACAGTACATCAGGGATGGTCCATAGTACATCAGTGATGATCCATAGTACACCAGTGATGATCCATAGTACACCAGTGATGGCCCATAGTACATCAGTGATGAACTATAGTACATCAGTGATGATCCACAGTACATCAGTGATGATCCACAGTACATCAGGGATGGTCCATAGTACACCAGTGATGATCCACAGTACACCAGTGATGATCCATAGTACACCAGTGATGGTCCATAGTACATCAGTGATGATCTATAGTACATCAGTGATGGTCCATAGTACATCAGTGATGAGCTATAGTACATCAGTGATGATCTATAGTACATCAGTGATGATCCATAGTACACCAGTGATGATCCATAGTACACCAGTGATGGCCCATAGTACATCAGTGATGATCCATAGTACACCAGTGATGATCCATAGTACACCAGTGATGGCCCATAGTACATCAGTGATGAACTATAGTACATCAGTGATGATCCACGGTACATCAGTGATGATCCATAGTACATCAGTGATGATCCACAGTACATCAGTGATGATCCACAGTACATCAGGGATGGTCCATAGTACATCAGTGATGATCCATAGTACACCAGTGATGATCCATAGTACACCAGTGATGGCCCACAGTATATCAGTGATGAACTATAGTACATCAGTGATGATCCACAGTACATCAGTGATGATCCACAGTACATCAGGGATGGTCCATAGTACACCAGTGATGATCCACAGTACACCAGTGATGATCCATAGTACACCAGTGATGGTCCATAGTACATCAGTGATGATCCTTAGTACACCAGTGATGATCCATAGTACACCAGTGATGATCCATAGTACACCAGTGATGGCCCATAGTACATCAGTGATGAACTATAGTACATCAGTGATGATCCACAGTACATCAGTGATGATCCATAGTACATCAGTGATGATCCACAGTACATCAGTGATGATCCACAGTACATCAGGGATGGTCCATAGTACATCAGTGATGATCCATAGTACACCAGTGATGGCCCACAGTATATCAGTGATGAACTATAGTACATCAGTGATGATCCACAGTACATCAGTGATGATCCACAGTACATCAGGGATGGTCCATAGTACATCAGTGATGATCCACAGTACACCAGTGATGATCCATAGTACACCAGTGATGGTCCATAGTACATCAGTGATGATCTATAGTACATCAGTGATGGTCCATAGTACATCAGTGATGATCTATAGTACATCAGTGATGATCTATAGTACATCAGTGATGATCCATAGTACATCAGTGATGATCCACAGTACATCAGTGATGGTCCACAGTACATCAGGGATGGTCCACAGTACATCGGTGATGATCCATAGTACACCAGTGATGGCCCATAGTACATCAGTGATGGTCCATAGTACATCAGTGATGATCCATAGTACATCAGTGATGATCCATAGTACACCAGTGATGGCCCATAGTACATCAGTGATGATCCATAGTACATCAGTGATGATCCACAGTACATCAGTGATGATCCACAGTACATCAGGGATGGTCCATAGTACATCAGTGATGATCCATAGTACACCAGTGATGATCCATAGTACACCAGTGATGGCCCATAGTACATCAGTGATGAACTATAGTACATCAGTGATGATCCACAGTACATCAGTGATGATCCACAGTACATCAGGGATGGTCCATAGTACACCAGTGATGATCCACAGTACATCAGTTATGATCCACAGTACATTAGTGATGATCCACAGTACATCAGTGATGATCCACAGTACATCAGTGATGATCCACAATACTTCAGTGATGATCCACAGTACATCAGGGATGGTCCACAGTACATCAGTGATGGTCCACAGTATATCAGTGATGATCCATAGTACATCAGTGATGGTCCATAGTACATCAGTGATGGTCCATAGTACACCAGTGATGATCCATAGTACACCAGTGATGGCCCATAGTACACCAGTGATGGCCCATAGTACATCAGTGATGATCCATAGTACATCAGTGATGATCCACAGTACATCAGTGATGATCCACAGTACATCAGGGAAGGTCCATAGTACATCAGTGATGATCCATAGTACATCAGTGATGGTCCATAGTACATCAGTGATGGTCCATAGTACACCAGTGATGGCCCATAGTACACCAGTGATGGCCCATAGTACATCAGTGATGAACTATAGTACATCAGTGATGATCCACAGTACATCAGTGATGATCCACAGTACATCAGTGATGATCCACAGTACATCAGGGATGGTCCATAGTACATCAGTGATGATCCATAGTACACCAGTGATGATCCATAGTACACCAGTCATGGCCCATAGTACATCAGTGATGAACTATAGTACATCAGTGATGATCCCCAGTACATCATTGATGGTCCACAGTATATCAGTGATGATCCATAGTACATCAGTGATGGTCCATAGTACATCAGTGATGGTCCATAGTACACCAGTGATGATCCATAGTACACCAGTGATGGCCCATAGTACACCAGTGATGGCCCATAGTACATCAGTGATGAACTATAGTACATCAGTGATGATCCACAGTACATCAGTGATGATCCACAGTACATCAGTGATGATCCACAGTACATCAGGGATGGTCCATAGTACATCAGTGATGATCCATAGTACACCAGTGATGATCCATAGTACACCAGTGATGGCCCATAGTACATCAGTGATGAACTATAGTACATCAGTGATGATCCATTGTACATCAGTGATGATCCACAGTACATCAGGGATGGTCCATAGTACACCAGTGATGATCCACAGTACACCAGTGATGATCCATAGTACACCAGTGATGGTCCATAGTACATCAGTGATGATCTATAGTACATCAGTGATGGTCCATAGTACATCAGTGATGATCTATAGTACATCAGTGATGATCTATAGTACATCAGTGATGATCCATAGTACATCAGTGATGATCCACAGTACATCAGTGATGGTCCACAGTACATCAGGGATGGTCCACAGTACATCGGTGATGATCCATAGTACACCAGTGATGGCCCATAGTACATCAGTGATGGTCCATAGTACATCAGTGATGATCCATAGTACATCAGTGATGATCCATAGTACACCAGTGATGGCCCATAGTACACCAGTGATGGCCCATAGTACATCAGTGATGATCCACAGTACATCAGTGATGATCCATAGTACATCAGTGATGATCCACAGTACATCAGTGATGATCCACAGTACATCAGGGATGGTCCATAGTACATCAGTGATGATCCATAGTACACCAGTGATGGCCCATAGTACATCAGTGATGAACTATAGTACATCAGTGATGAACTATAGTACATCAGTGATGATCCACAGTACATCAGTGATGATCCACAGTACATCAGGGATGGTCCATAGTACACCAGTGATGATCCACAGTACACCAGTGATGATCCATAGTACACCAGTGATGGTCCATAGTACACCAGTGATGATCCATAGTACACCAGTGATGGCCCATAGTACATCAGTGATGAACTATAGTACATCAGTGATGATCCACAGTACATCAGTGATGATCCACAGTACATCAGGGATGGCCCATAGTACACCAGTGATGATCCACAGTACACCAGTGATGATCCATAGTACACCAGTGATGGTCCATAGTACATCAGTGATGATATATAGTACATCAGTGATGATCTATAGTACATCAGTGATGATCCACAGTACATCAGTGATGATCCACAATACTTCAGTGATGATCCACAGTACATCAGTGATGATCCACAGTACATCAGGGATGGTCCACAGTATATCAGTGATGATCCATAGTACATCAGTGATGATCCACAATACATCAGTTATGATACACAGTACATCAGTGATGATCCACAATACTTCAGTGATGATCCACAGTACATCAGTGATGATCCACAGTACATCAGGGATGGTCCACAGTATATCAGTGATGATCCATAGTACATCAGTGATGGTCCATAGTACATCAGTGATGGTCCATAGTACACCAGTGATGATCCATAGTACACCAGTGATGGCCCATAGTACACCAGTGATGGCCCATAGTACATCAGTGATGATCCATAGTACATCAGTGATGATCCACAGTACATCAGTGATGATCCACAGTACATCAGGGATGGTCCATAGTACATCAGTGATGATCCATAGTACACCAGTGATGATCCATAGTACACCAGTGATGGCCCATAGTACATCAGTGATGAACTATAGTACATCAGTGATGATCCACAGTACATCAGGGATGGTCCATAGTACATCAGTGATGATCCATAGTACACCAGTAATGATCCATAGTACACCAGTGATGGCCCATAGTACATCAGTGATGATCCACAGTACATCAGTGATGATCCATAGTACATCAGTGATGATCCACAGTACATCAGTGATGATCCACAGTACATCAGGGATGGTCCATAGTACATCAGTGATGATCCATAGTACACCAGTGATGATCCATAGTACACCAGTGATGGCCCATAGTACATCAGTGATGAACTATAGTACATCAGTGATGATCCACAGTACATCAGTGATGATCCACAGTACATCAGGGATGGTCCACAGTACACCAGTGATGATCCACAGTACACCAGTGATGATCCATAGTACACCAGTGATGGTCCATAGTACATCAGTGATGATCTATAGTACATCAGTGATGGTCCATAGTACATCAGTGATGAGCTATAGTACATCAGTGATGATCTATAGTACATCAGTGATGATCCATAGTACACCAGTGATGATCCATAGTACACCAGTGATGGCCCATAGTACATCAGTGATGATCCATAGTACACCAGTGATGATCCATAGTACACCAGTGATGGCCCATAGTACATCAGTGATGAACTATAGTACATCAGTGATGATCCACAGTACATCAGTGATGATCCATAGTACATCAGTGATGATCCACAGTACATCAGTGATGATCCACAGTACATCAGGGATGGTCCATAGTACATCAGTGATGATCCATAGTACACCAGTGATGATCCATAGTACACCAGTGATGGCCCACAGTATATCAGTGATGAACTATAGTACATCAGTGATGATCCACAGTACATCAGTGATGATCCACAGTACATCAGGGATGGTCCATAGTACACCAGTGATGATCCACAGTACACCAGTGATGATCCATAGTACACCAGTGATGGCCCATAGTACATCAGTGATGAACTATAGTACATCAGTGATGATCCACAGTACATCAGTGATGATCCACAGTACATCAGGGATGGCCCATAGTACACCAGTGATGATCCACAGTACACCAGTGATGATCCATAGTACACCAGTGATGGTCCATAGTACATCAGTGATGATATATAGTACATCAGTGATGATCTATAGTACATCAGTGATGATCCACAGTACATCAGTGATGATCCACAATACTTCAGTGATGATCCACAGTACATCAGTGATGATCCACAGTACATCAGGGATGGTCCACAGTATATCAGTGATGATCCATAGTACATCAGTGATGATCCACAATACATCAGTTATGATACACAGTACATCAGTGATGATCCACAATACTTCAGTGATGATCCACAGTACATCAGTGATGATCCACAGTACATCAGGGATGGTCCACAGTATATCAGTGATGATCCATAGTACATCAGTGATGGTCCATAGTACATCAGTGATGGTCCATAGTACACCAGTGATGATCCATAGTACACCAGTGATGGCCCATAGTACACCAGTGATGGCCCATAGTACATCAGTGATGATCCATAGTACATCAGTGATGATCCACAGTACATCAGTGATGATCCACAGTACATCAGGGATGGTCCATAGTACATCAGTGATGATCCATAGTACACCAGTGATGATCCATAGTACACCAGTGATGGCCCATAGTACATCAGTGATGAACTATAGTACATCAGTGATGATCCACAGTACATCAGGGATGGTCCATAGTACATCAGTGATGATCCATAGTACACCAGTAATGATCCATAGTACACCAGTGATGGCCCATAGTACATCAGTGATGATCCACAGTACATCAGTGATGATCCATAGTACATCAGTGATGATCCACAGTACATCAGGGATGGTCCATAGTACATCAGTGATGATCCATAGTACACCAGTGATGATCCATAGTACACCAGTGATGGCCCATAGTACATCAGTGATGAACTATAGTACATCAGTGATGATCCACAGTACATCAGTGATGATCCACAGTACATCAGGGATGGTCCACAGTACACCAGTGATGATCCACAGTACACCAGTGATGATCCATAGTACACCAGTGATGGTCCATAGTACATCAGTGATGATCTATAGTACATCAGTGATGGTCCATAGTACATCAGTGATGAGCTATAGTACATCAGTGATGATCTATAGTACATCAGTGATGATCCATAGTACACCAGTGATGATCCATAGTACACCAGTGATGGCCCATAGTACATCAGTGATGATCCATAGTACACCAGTGATGATCCATAGTACACCAGTGATGGCCCATAGTACATCAGTGATGAACTATAGTACATCAGTGATGATCCACAGTACATCAGTGATGATCCATAGTACATCAGTGATGATCCACAGTACATCAGTGATGATCCACAGTACATCAGGGATGGTCCATAGTACATCAGTGATGATCCATAGTACACCAGTGATGATCCATAGTACACCAGTGATGGCCCACAGTATATCAGTGATGAACTATAGTACATCAGTGATGATCCACAGTACATCAGTGATGATCCACAGTACATCAGGGATGGTCCATAGTACACCAGTGATGATCCACAGTACACCAGTGATGATCCATAGTACACCAGTGATGGTCCATAGTACATCAGTGATGATCCATAGTACACCAGTGATGATCCATAGTACACCAGTGATGATCCATAGTACACCAGTGATGGCCCATAGTACATCAGTGATGAACTATAGTACACCAGTGATGGCCCACAGTATATCAGTGATGAACTATAGTACATCAGTGATGATCCACAGTACATCAGTGATGATCCACAGTACATCAGGGATGGTCCATAGTACATCAGTGATGATCCACAGTACACCAGTGATGATCCATAGTACACCAGTGATGGTCCATAGTACATCAGTGATGATCTATAGTACATCAGTGATGGTCCATAGTACATCAGTGATGATCTATAGTACATCAGTGATGATCTATAGTACATCAGTGATGATCCATAGTACATCAGTGATGATCCACAGTACATCAGTGATGGTCCACAGTACATCAGGGATGGTCCACAGTACATTGGTGATGATCCATAGTACACCAGTGATGGCCCATAGTACATCAGTGATGGTCCATAGTACATCAGTGATGATCCATAGTACATCAGTGATGATCCATAGTACACCAGTGATGGCCCATAGTACATCAGTGATGATCCATAGTACATCAGTGATGATCCACAGTACATCAGTGATGATCCACAGTACATCAGGGATGGTCCATAGTACATCAGTGATGATCCATAGTACACCAGTGATGATCCATAGTACACCAGTGATGGCCCATAGTACATCAGTGATGAACTATAGTACATCAGTGATGATCCACAGTACATCAGTGATGATCCACAGTACATCAGGGATGGTCCATAGTACACCAGTGATGATCCACAGTACATCAGTTATGATCCACAGTACATTAGTGATGATCCACAGTACATCAGTGATGATCCACAGTACATCAGTGATGATCCACAATACTTCAGTGATGATCCACAGTACATCAGGGATGGTCCACAGTACATCAGTGATGGTCCACAGTATATCAGTGATGATCCATAGTACATCAGTGATGGTCCATAGTACATCAGTGATGGTCCATAGTACACCAGTGATGATCCATAGTACACCAGTGATGGCCCATAGTACACCAGTGATGGCCCATAGTACATCAGTGATGATCCATAGTACATCAGTGATGATCCACAGTACATCAGTGATGATCCACAGTACATCAGGGAAGGTCCATAGTACATCAGTGATGATCCATAGTACACAAGTGATGATCCATAGTACACCAGTGATGGCCCATAGTACATCAGTGATGAACTATAGTACATCAGAGATGATCCACAGTACATCAGGGATGGTCCATAGTACATCAGTCATGATCCATAGTACACCAGTGATGATCCATAGTACACCAGTGATGGCCCATAGTACATCAGTGATGAACTATAGTACATCAGTGATGATCCACAGTACATCAGTGATGATCCATAGTACATCAGTGATGATCCACAGTACATCAGGGATGGTCCATAGTACATCAGTGATGATCCATAGTACACCAGTGATGATCCATAGTACACTAGTGATGGCCCATAGTACATCAGTGATGAACTATAGTACATCAGTGATGATCCACAGTACATCAGTGATGATCCACAGTACATCAGGGATGGTCCATAGTACACCAGTGATGATCCACAGTACACCAGTGATGGTCCATAGTACATCAGTGATGATCTATAGAACAACAGTGATGATCTATAGTACATCAGTGATGATCCACAGTACATCAGTTATGATACACAGTACATCAGTGATGATCCACAGTACATCAGTGATGATCCACAATACTTCAGTGATGATCCACAGTACATCAGTGATGATCCACAGTACATCAGGGATGGTCCACAGTATATCAGTGATGATCCATAGTACATCAGTGATGGTCCATAGTACATCAGTGATGGTCCATAGTACACCAGTGATGATCCATAGTACACCAGTGATGGCCCATAGTACACCAGTGATGGCCCATAGTACATCAGTGATGGCCCATAGTACATCAGTGATGATCCACAGTATATCAGTGATGATCCACAGTACATCAGGGATGGTCCATAGTACACCAGTGATGATCCACAGTACACCAGTGATGATCCATAGTACACCAGTGATGGCCCATAGTACACCAGTGATGATCCATAGTACACCAGAGATGGCCCATAGTATACCAGTGATGAGCTATAGTACATCAGTGATGATCTATAGTACATCAGTGATGATCCATAGTACACCAGTGATGATCCATAGTACATCAGTGATGGCCCATAGTACACCAGTGATGATCCATAGTACACCAGTGATGATCCATAGTACTTCAGTGATGGCCCATAGTACACCAGTGATGATCCATAGTACATCGGTGATGGCTCATAGTACATCAGTGATGATCCATAATACATCAGTGATGATCCATAGTACACCAGTGATGGCCCATAGTACTTCAGTGATGATCTATAGTACATCAGTGATGATCCACAGTACATCAGTGATGATCCACAGTACATCAGTGATGATCCACGGTACATCAGTGATGATTCATAGTACATCAGTGATGATCCTCAGTACATCAGTGATGATCCACAGTACATCAGTGATGATCCACAGTACATCAGTGATGATCCACAGTACATCAGTGATGATCCACAGGACATCAGGGATGGTCCACAGTACATCAGTGATGATCCATAGTACACCAGTCATGATCCATAGTACATCAGTGATGATCCATAGTACATCAGTGATGATCCATAGTACACCAGTGATGGCCCATAGTACACCAGTGATGATCCATAGTACACCAGTGATGGCCCATAGTACTTCAGTGATGATCTATAGTACATCAGTGATGATCCACAGTACATCAGTGATGATCCACAATACATCAGGGATGGTCCACAGTATATCAGTGATGATCCATAGTACATCAGTGATGGCCCACAGTACATCAGTGATGATCCACAGTATATCAGTGATGATCCATAGTACACCAGTGATGGTCCATAGTACACCAGTGATGGTCCATAGTACATCAGTGATGATCCATAGTACATCAGTGATGATCCACAGTACATCAGGGATGGTCCACAGTACAACAGTTATGATCCATAGTACACCAGTGATGGCCCAAAGCACATCAGTGATGGTCCATAGTACACCAGGGATGATCCATAGTAATCCAGTGATGATCCATAGTACACCAGTGATGGCCCATAGTACACCAGTGATGGCCCATAGTACATCAGTGATTATCCAAAGTACATCAGTGATGATCTATAGTACATCAGGGATGGTCCACAGTACATCAGTGATGATCCATAGTACACCAGTGATGATCCATAGTACATCAGTGATGATCCATAGTACACCTGTGATGGCCCACAGTACACCTGTGATGGCCCACAGTACATCAGTGATGATCCACAGTACATCAGGGATGATCCACAGTATATCAGGGATGGTCCACAGTATATCAGTGATGATCCATAGCACACCAGTGATGATCCATAGTACACCAGGGATGATCCATAGTACACCAGTGATGATCCATAGTACACCAGTGATGATCCATAGTACATCAGTGATGGTCCATAGAACACCAGTGAAGATCCATAGTACACCAGTGATGGCCCATAGTACACCAGTGATGGCCCATAGTAGACCAGTGATGATCCATAGTACACCAGTGATGGCCCATAGTACACCAGTGATGTCCCATAGTACATCAGTGATGATCCACAGTACATCAGTGATGATCCATAGTACACCAGGGATGGCCCATAGTACATCAGTGATGGCTCATAGTACATCAGTGATGATCCATAGTACATCAGTGGTGATCCATAGTACACCAGTGATGATCCATAGTACATCAGTGATGGCTCATAGTACATCAGTGATGATCCATAGTACACCAGTGATGATCCATAGTACATCAGTGATGGCTCATAGTACATCAGTGATGATCCATAATACATCAGTGATGATCCATAGTACACCAGGGATGATCCATAGTACACCAGTGATGATCCATAGTACACCAGTGATGATCCATAGTACATCAGTGATGGTCTATAGTACATCAGTGAAGATCCACAGTACATCAGTGATGATCCACAGTACATCAGTGATGATCCAAGCTACATCAGTGATGATCCACAGTACATCAGTGATGATCCACAGTACATCAGTGATGATGCACAGTACATCAGGGATGGTCCACAGTACATCAGTGATGATCCATAATACATCAGTGATGATCCATAGTACATCAGTGATGATCCATAGTACACCAGTCATGGCCCATAGTACTACAGTGATGATCTATAGTACATCAGTGATGATCCACAGTACATCAGTGATGATCCACAGTACATCAGTGATGATTCAAGCTACATCAGTAATGATCCATAGTACATCAGTGATGATCCTCAGTACATCAGTGATGATCCATAGTACACCAGTCATGATCCATAGTACATCAGTGATGATCCATAGTACAACAGTGATGATCCATAGTACACTAGTGATGATCCATAGTACACCAGTGATGGCCTATAGTACTTCAGTGATGATTTATAGTACATCAGTGATGATCCACAGTACATCCATGATGATCCACAATACATCAGGGATGGTCCACAGTATATCAGTGATGATCCATAGTACATCAGTGATGGCCCACAGTACATCAGTGATGATCCACAGTACATCAGTGATGATCCATAGTACACCAGTGATGGCCCATAGTACATCAGTGATGGTCCATAGTACATCAGTGATGATCCATAGTACATCAGTGATGATCCATAGTACATCAGTGATGATCCATAGTACACCAGTGATGGCCCATAGTACATCAGTAATGATCTATAGTACATCAGTGATGATCCACAGTACATCAGTGATGATCCACAGTACATCAGTTATGATCCACAGTACATCAGTGATGATCCACAGTACATCAGTGATGATCCACAATACTTCAGTGATGATCCACAGTACATCAGTGATGATCCACAGTACATCAGGGATGGTCCACAGTATATCAGTGATGATCCATAGTACACCAGTGATGTTCCATAGTACACCAGGGATGATCCACAGTACATCAGTGATGATCCACAGTACATCAGTGGTGGTCCACGGTACATCAGTGATGGTCCATAGTACACCAGTGATGATCCATAGTACACCAGTGATGATCCATAGTACACCAGTGATGGCCCATAGTACATCAGTGATGATCCATAGTACATCAGTGATGATCCACAGTACATCAGTGATGATCCACAGTACATCAGGGATGGTCCATAGTACATCAGTGATGATCCATAGTACACCAGTGATGGCCCATAGTACATCAGTGATGAACTATAGTACATCAGTAATGATCCATAGTACACCAGTGATGGCCCATAGTACATCAGTGATGAACTATAGTACATCAGTGATGATCCACAGTACATCAGTGATGATCCACAGTACATCAGGGATGGTCCATAGTACACCAGTGATGATCCACAGTACACCAGTGATGATCCATAGTACACCAGTGATGGTCCATAGTACATCAGTGATGATCTATAGTACATCAGTGATGGTCCATAGTACATCAGTGATGATCTATATACATAGTACACCAGTGATGATCTATAGTACATCAGTGATGATCTACAGTACATCAGTTATGATCCACAGTACATTAGTGATGATCCACAGTACATCAGTGATGATCAACAGTACATCAGTGATGATCCACAATACTTCAGTGATGATCCACAGTACATCAGGGATGGTCCACAGTACATCAGTGATGGTCCACAGTATATCAGTGATGATCCATAGTACATCAGTGATGGTCCATAGTACATCAGTGATGGTCCATAGTACACCAGTGATGATCCATAGTACACCAGTGATGGCCCATAGTACACCAGTGATGGCCCATAGTACATCAGTGATGATCCATAGTACACCAGTGATGATCCACAGTACATCAGTGATGATCCACAGTACATCAGGGATGGTCCATAGTACATCAGTGATGATCCATAGTACACCAGTGAATATCCATAGTACACCAGTGATGGCCCATAGTACATCAGTGATGAACTATAGTACATCAGAGATGATCCACAGTACATCAGGGATGGTCCATAGTACATCAGTGATGATCCATAGTACACCAGTGATGATCCATAGTACACCAGTGATGGCCCATAGTACATCAGTGATGAACTATAGTACATCAGCGATGATCCACAGTACATCAGTGATGATCCATAGTACATCAGTGATGATCCACAGTACATCAGTGATGATCCACAGTACATCAGGGATGGTCCATAGTACATCAGTGATGATCCATAGTACACCAGTGAGGATCCATAGTACACCAGTGATGGCCCATAGTACGTTAGTGATGAACTATAGTACATCAGTGATGATCCACAGTACATCAGTGATGATCCACAGTACATCAGGGATGGTCCATAGTACACCAGTGATGATCCACAGTACACCAGTGATGATCCATAGTACACCAGTGATGGTCCATAGTACATCAGTGATGATCTATAGTACATCAGTGATGGTCCATAGTACATCAGTGATGATCTATAGTACATCAGTGATGATCTATAGTACATCAGTGATGATCCACAGTACATCAGTTATGATACACAGTACATCAGTGATGATCCACAGTACATCAGTGATGATCCACAGTACATCAGTGATGATCCACAATACTTCAGTGATGATCCACAGTACATCAGTCATGATCCACAGTACATCAGGGATGGTCCACAGTATATCAGTGATGATCCATAGTACATCAGTGATGATCCATAGTACACCAGTGATGGCCCATAGTACACCAGTGATGGCCCATAGTACATCAGTGATGATCCATAGTACATTAGTGATGATCCACAGTACATCAGTGATGATCCACAGTACATCAGGGATGGTCAACAGTACATCAGTGATGATCCATAGTACACCAGTGATGATCCATAGTACACCAGTGATGGCCCATAGTACACCAGTGATGATCCATAGTACACCAGTGATGGCCCATAGTACATCAGTGATGAACTATAGTACATCAGTGATGATCCACAGTACATCAGTGATGATCCATAGTACACCAGTGATGGCCCATAGTACACCAGTGATGATCCATAGTACACCAGTGATGGCCCATAGTACATCAGTGATGAACTATAGTACATCAGTGATGATCCACAGTACATCAGTGATGATCCACAGTACATCAGGGATGGTCCATAGTACATCAGTGATGATCCATAGTACACCAGTGATGGCCCATAGTACATCAGTGATGAACTATAGTACATCAGTGATGATCCACAGTACATCAGTGATGATCCACAGTACATCAGGGATGGTCCATAGTACACCAGTGATGATCCACAGTACACCAGTGATGATCCATAGTACACCAGTGATGGTCCATAGTACATAAGTGATGATCTATAGTACACCAGTGATGGTCCATAGTACATCAGTGATGATCTATAGTACATCAGTGATGATCTATAGTACATCAGTGATGATCTATAGTACATCAGTGATGATCCATAGTACACCAGTGATGATCCATAGTACACCAGTGATGACCCATAGTACATCAGTGATGAACTATAGTACATCAGTGATGATCCACAGTACATCAGTGATGATCCACAGTACATCAGGGATGGTCCATAGTACATCAGTGATGATCCATAGTACACCAGTGATGATCCATAGTACACCAGTGATGGCCCATAGTACATCAGTGATGAACTATAGTACATCTGTGATGATCCATAGTACATCAGTGATGATCCATAGTACATCAGTGATGATCCACAGTACATCAGGGATGGTCCATAGTACACCAGTGATGATCCACAGTACACCAGTGATGATCCATAGTACACCAGTGATGGTCCATAGTACATCAGTGATGATCTATAGTACATCAGTGATGGTCCATAGTACATCAGTGATGATCTATAGCACATCAGTGATGATCTATAGTACATCAGTGATTATCCATAGTACATCAGTGATGATCCACAGTACATCAGTGATGGTCCACAGTACATCAGGGATGGTCCACAGTACATCAGTGATGATCCATAGTACACCAGTCATGATCCATAGTACATCAGTGATGATCCATAGTACATCAGTGATGATCCATAGTACACCAGTGATGGCCCATAGTACACCAGTGATGATCCATAGAACACCAGTGATGGCCCATAGTACTTCAGTGATGATCTATAGTACATCAGTGATGATCCACAGTACATCAGTGATGATCCACAGTACATCAGTGATGATCCACAATACATCAGGGATGGTCCACAGTATATCAGTGATGATCCATAGTACATCAGTGATGGCCCACAGTACATCAGTGATGATCCACAGTATATCAGTGATGATCCATAGTACACCAGTGATGGTCCATAGTACACCAGTGATGGTCCATAGTACATCAGTGATGATCCATAGTACATCAGTGATGATCCACAGTACATCAGGGATGGTCCACAGTACATCAGTGATGATCCATAGTACACCAGTGATGGCCCAAAGCACATCAGTGATGGTCCATAGAACACCAGGGATGATCCATAGTAATCCAGTGATGATCCATAGTACACCAGTGATGGCCCATAGTACACCAGTGATGGCCCATAGTACATCAGTGATGATCCACAGTACATCAGTGATGATCTATAGTACATCAGGGATGGTCCACAGTACATCAGTGATGATCCATAGTACACCAGTGATGATCCATAGTACATCAGTGATGATCCATAGTACACCTGTGATGGCCCACAGTACACCTGTGATGGCCCACAGTACATCAGTGATGATCCACAGTACATCAGGGATGATCCACAGTATATCAGGGATGGTCCACAGTATATCAGTGATGATCCATAGTACACCAGTGATGATCCATAGTACACCAGGGATGATCCATAGTACACCAGTGATGATCCATAGTACATCAGTGATGGTCCATAGTACACCAGTGAAGATCCATAGTACACCAGTGATGGCCCATAGTACACCAGTGATGGCCCATAGTACACCAGTGATGATCCATAGTACACCAGTGATGATCCATAGTACACCAGTGATGGCCCATAGTACACCAGTGATGTCCCATAGTACAACAGTGATGATCCACAGTACATCAGTGATGATCCATAGTACACCAGGGATGGCCCATAGTACATCAGTGATGGCTCATAGTACATCAGTGATGATCCATAGTACATCAGTGGTGATCCATAGTAAACCAGTGATGATCCATAGTACATCAGTGATGGCTCATAGTACATCAGTGATGATCCATAGTACACCAGTGATGATCCATAGTACATCAGTGATGGCTCATAGTACATCAGTGATGATCCATAATACATCAGTGATGATCCATAGTACATCAGTGATGATCCATAGTACACCAGTCATGGCCCATAGTACTACAGTGATGATCTATAGTACATCAGTGATGATCCACAGTACATCAGTGATGATCCACAGTACATCAGTGATGATCCAAGCTACATCAGTGATGATCCATAGTACATCAGTGATGATCCTCAGTACATCAGTGATGATCCACAGTACATCAGTGATGATCCACAGTACATCAGTGATGATCCACAGTACATCAGGGATGGTCCACAGTACATCAGTGATGATCCATAGTACACCAGTCATGATCCATAGTACACCAGTCATGATCCATAGTACATCAGTGATGATCCATAGTACATCAGTGATGATCCATAGTACACCAGTGATGATCCATAGTACACCAGTGATGGCCCATAGTACTTCAGTGATGATTTATAGTACATCAGTGATGATCCACAGTACATCAGTGATGATCCACAATACATCAGGGATGGTCCACAGTATATCAGTGATGATCCATAGTACATCAGTGATGGCCCACAGTACATCAGTGATGATCCACAGTACATCAGTGATGATCCATAGTACACCAGTGATGGCCCATAGTACATCAGTGATGGTCCATAGTACATCAGTGATGATCCATAGTACATCAGTGATGATCCATAGTACATCAGTGATGGCCCATAGTACATCAGTAATGATCTATAGTACATCAGTGATGATCCACAGTACATCAGTGATGATCCATAGTACATCAGTGATGGCCCATAGTACATCAGTAATGATCTATAGTACATCAGGGATGGTCCACAGTATATCAGTGATGATCCATAGTACATCAGTGATGGCCCATAGTACATCAGTGATGATCCATAGTACACCAGTGATGATCCATAGTATACCAATGATGTTCCATAGTACACCAGGGATGATCCACAGTACATCAGTGATGATCCACAGTACATCAGTGGTGGTCCACAGTACATCAGTGATGGTCAATAGTACACCAGTGATGATCCACAGTACATCAGTGATGATCCACAGTACATCAGAGATGGTCCATAGTACACCAGTGATGATCCACAGTACACCAGTGATGATCCATAGTACACCAGTGATGGTCCATAGTACATCAGTGATGATCTATAGTACACCAGTGATGGTCCATAGTACATCAGTGATGATCTATAGTACATCAGTGATAAACTATAGTACATCAGTGATGATCTATAGTACATCAGTGATGATCCATAGTACACCAGTGATGATCCATAGTACACCAGTGATGGCCCATAGTACATCAGTGATGAACTATAGTACATCAGTGATGATCCACAGTACATCAGTGATGATCCATAGTACACCAGTGATGATCCATAGTACACCAGTGATGGCCCATAGTACATCAGTGATGAACTATAGTACATCAGTGATGATCCACAGTACATCAGTGATGATCCACAGTACATCAGGGATGGTCCATAGTACATCAGTGATGATCCATAGTACACCAGTGATGATCCATAGTACACCAGTGATGGCCCATAGTACATCAGTGATGAACTATAGTACATCAGTGATGATCCATAGTACATCAGTGATGATCCATAGTACATCAGTGATGATCCACAGTACATCAGGGATGGTCCATAGTACACCAGTGATGATCCACAGTACACCAGTGATGATCCATAGTACACCAGTGATGGTCCATAGTACATCAGTGATGATCTATAGTACATCAGTGATGGTCCATAGTACATCAGTGATGATCTATAGTACATCAGTGATGATCTATAGTACATCAGTGATGATCCATAGTACATCAGTGATGATCCACAGTACATCAGTGATGGTCCACAGTACATCAGGGATGGTCCACAGTACATCAGTGGTGATCCATAGTACACCAGTCATGATCCATAGTACATCAGTGATGATCCATAGTACATCAGTGATGATCCATAGTACACCAGTGATGGCCCATAGTACACCAGTGATGATCCATAGTACACCAGTGATGGCCCATAGTACTTCAGTGATGATCTATAGTACATCAGTGATGATCCACAGTACATCAGTGATGATCCACAGTACATCAGTGATGATCCACAATACATCAGGGATGGTCCACAGTATATCAGTGATGATCCATAGTACATCAGTGATGGCCCACAGTACATCAGTGATGATCCACAGTATATCAGTGATGATCCATAGTACACCAGTGATGGTCCATAGTACACCAGTGATGGTCCATAGTACATCAGTGATGATCCATAGTACATCAGTGATGATCCACAGTACATCAGGGATGGTCCACAGTACATCAGTGAAGATCCATAGTACACCAGTGATGGCCCAAAGCACATCAGTGATGGTCCATAGAACACCAGGGATGATCCATAGTAATCCAGTGATGATCCATAGTACACCAGTGATGGCCCATAGTACACCAGTGATGGCCCATAGTACATCAGTGATGATCCACAGTACATCAGTGATGATCTATAGTACATCAGGGATGGTCCACAGTACATCAGTGATTATCCATAGTACACCAGTGATGATCCATAGTACATCAGTGATGATCCATAGTACACCTGTGATGGCCCACCGTACACCTGTGATGGCCCACAGTACATCAGTGATGATCCACAGTACATCAGGGATGATCCACAGTATATCAGGGATGGTCCACAGTATATCAGTGATGATCCATAGTACACCAGTGATGATCCATAGTACACCAGGGATGATCCACAATACACCAGTGATGATCCATAGTACATCAGTGATGGTCCATAGTACACCAGTGAAGATCCATAGTACACCAGTGATGGCCCATAGTACACCAGTGATGGCCCATAGTACACCAGTGATGATCCATAGTACACCAGTGATGATCCATAGTACACCAGTGATGGCCCATAGTACACCAGTGATGTCCCATAGTACATCAGTGATGATCCACAGTACATCAGTGATGATCCATAGTACACCAGGGATGGCCCATAGTACATCAGTGATGGCTCATAGTACATCAGTGATGATCCATAGTACATCAGTGGTGATCCATAGTACACCAGTGATGATCCATAGTACATCAGTGATGGATCATAGTACATCAGTGATGATCCATAGTACACCAGTGATGATCCATAGTACATCAGTGATGGCTCATAGTACATCAGTGATGATCCATAATACATCAGTGATGATCCATAGTACATCAGTGATGATCCATAGTACATCAGTGATGATCCATAGTACACCAGTCATGGCCCATAGTACTACAGTGATGATCTATAGTACATCAGTGATGATCCACAGTACATCAGTGATGATCCACAGTACATCAGTGATGATCCAAGCTACATCAGTGATGATCCATAGTACATCAGTGATGATCCTCAGTACATCAGTGATGATCCACAGTACATCAGTGATGATCCACAGTACATCAGTGATGATCCACAGTACATCAGGGATGGTCCACAGTACATCAGTGATGATCCATAGTACACCAGTCATGATCCATAGTACACCAGTCAAGATCCATAGTACATCAGTGATGATCCATAGTACATCAGTGATGATCCATAGTACACCAGTGATGATCCATAGTACACCAGTGATGGCCCATAGTACTTCAGTGATGATTTATAGTACATCAGTGATGATCCACAGTACATCAGTGATGATCCACAATACATCAGGGATGGTCCACAGTATATCAGTGATGATCCATAGTACATCAGTGATGGCCCACAGTACATCAGTGATGATCCACAGTACATCAGTGATGATCCATAGTACACCAGTGATGGCCCATAGTACATCAGTGATGGTCCATAGTAGATCAGTGATGATCCATAGTACATCAGTGATGATCCATAGTACATCAGTGATGGCCCATAGTACATCAGTAATGATCTATAGTACATCAGTGATGATCCACAGTACATCAGTGATGATCCATAGTACATCAGTGATGGCCCATAGTACATCAGTAATGATCTATAGTACATCAGGGATGGTCCACAGTATATCAGTGATGATCCATAGTACATCAGTGATGGCCCACAGTACATCAGTGGTGGTCCACAGTACATCAGTGATGGTCCATAGTACACCAGTGATGATCCATAGTACACCAGTGATGGCCCATAGTACATCAGTGATGATCCATAGTACATCAGTGATGATCCACAGTACATCAGTGATGATCCACAGTACATCAGGGATGGTCCATAGTACATCAGTGATGATCCATAGTACACCAGTGATGATCCATAGTACACCAGTGATGGCCCATAGTACATCAGTGATGAACTATAGTACATCAGTGATGATCCATAGTACACCAGTGATGGCCCATAGTACATCAGTGATGAACTATAGTACATCAGTGATGATGCACAGTACATCAGTGATGATCCACAGTACATCAGGGATGGTCCATAGTACACCAGTGATGATCCACAGTACACCAGTGATGATCCATTGTACACCAGTGATGGTCCATAGTACATCAGTGATGATCTATAGTACATCAGTGATGGTCCATAGTACATCAGTGATGATCTATATACATAGTACACCAGTGATGATCTATAGTACATCAGTGATGATCTACAGTACATCAGTTATGATCCACAGAACATTAGTGATGATCCACAGTACATCAGTGATGATCCACAGTACATCAGTGATGATCCACAATACTTCAGTGATGATCCACAGTACATCAGGGATGGTCCACAGTACATCAGTGATGGTCCACAGTATATCAGTGATGATCCATAGTACATCAGTGATGGTCCATAGTACATCAGTGATGGTCCATAGTACACCAGTGATGATCCATAGTACACCAGTGATGGCCCATAGTACACCAGTGATGGCCCATAGTACATCAGTGATGATCCATAGTACACCAGTGATGATCCACAGTACATCAGTGATGATCCACAGTACATCAGGGATGGTCCATAGTACATCAGTGATGATCCATAGTACATCAGTGATGATCCTCAGTACATCAGTGATGATCCACAGTACATCAGTGATGATCCACAGTACATCAGTGATGATCCACAGTACATCAGGGATGGTCCACAGTACATCAGTGATGATCCATAGTACACCAGTCATGATCCATAGTACACCAGTCATGATCCATAGTACATCAGTGATGATCCATAGTACATCAGTGATGATCCATAGTACACCAGTGATGATCCATAGTACACCAGTGATGGCCCATAGTACTTCAGTGATGATTTATAGTACATCAGTGATGATCCACAGTACATCAGTGATGATCCACAATACATCAGGGATGGTCCACAGTATATCAGTGATGATCCATAGTACATCAGTGATGGCCCACAGTACATCAGTGATGATCCACAGTACATCAGTGATGATCCATAGTACACCAGTGATGGCCCATAGTACATCAGTGATGGTCCATAGTACATCAGTGATGATCCATAGTACATCAGTGATGATCCATAGTACATCAGTGATGGCCCATAGTACATCAGTAATGATCTATAGTACATCAGTGATGATCCACAGTACATCAGTGATGATCCATAGTACATCAGTGATGGCCCATAGTACATCAGTAATGATCTATAGTACATCAGGGATGGTCCACAGTATATCAGTGATGATTCATAGTACATCAGTGATGGCCCATAGTACATCAGTGATGATCCATAGTACACCAGTGATGATCCATAGTATACCAGTGATGTTCCATAGTACACCAGGGATGATCCACAGTACATCAGTGATGATCCACAGTACATCAGTGGTGGTCCACAGTACATCAGTGATGGTCAATAGTACACCAGTGATGATCCACAGTACATCAGTGATGATCCACAGTACATCAGAGATGGTCCATAGTACACCAGTGATGATCCACAGTACACCAGTGATGATCCATAGTACACCAGTGATGGTCCATAGTACATCAGTGATGATCTATAGTACACCAGTGATGGTCCATAGTACATCAGTGATGATCTATAGTACATCAGTGATAAACTATAGTACATCAGTGATGATCTATAGTACATCAGTGATGATCCATAGTACACCAGTGATGATCCATAGTACACCAGTGATGACCCATAGTACATCAGTGATGAACTATAGTACATCAGTGATGATCCACAGTACATCAGTGATGATCCATAGTACACCAGTGATGATCCATAGTACACCAGTGATGGCCCATAGTACATCAGTGATGAACTATAGTACATCAGTGATGATCCACAGTACATCAGTGATGATCCACAGTACATCAGGGACGGTCCATAGTACATCAGTGATGATCCATAGTACACCAGTGATGATCCATAGTACACCAGTGATGGCCCATAGTACATCAGTGATGAACTATAGTACATCAGTGATGATCCATAGTACATCAGTGATGATCCATAGTACATCAGTGATGATCCACAGTACATCAGGGATGGTCCATAGTACACCAGTGATGATCCACAGTACACCAGTGATGATCCATAGTACACCAGTGATGGTCCATAGTACATCAGTGATGATCTATAGTACATCAGTGATGGTCCATAGTACATCAGTGATGATCTATAGTACATCAGTGATGATCTATAGTACATCAGTGATGATCCATAGTACATCAGTGATGATCCACAGTACATCAGTGATGGTCCACAGTACATCAGGGATGGTCCACAGTACATCAGTGGTGATCCATAGTACACCAGTCATGATCCATAGTACATCAGTGATGATCCATAGTACATCAGTGATGATCCATAGTACACCAGTGATGGCCCATAGTACACCAGTGATGATCCATAGTACACCAGTGATGGCCCATAGTACTTCAGTGATGATCTATAGTACATCAGTGATGATCCACAGTACATCAGTGATGATCCACAGTACATCAGTGATGATCCACAATACATCAGGGATGGTCCACAGTATATCAGTGATGATCCATAGTACATCAGTGATGGCCCACAGTACATCAGTGATGATCCACAGTATATCAGTGATGATCCATAGTACACCAGTGATGGTCCATAGTACACCAGTGATGGTCCATAGTACATCAGTGATGATCCATAGTACATCAGTGATGATCCACAGTACATCAGGGATGGTCCACAGTACATCAGTGATGATCCATAGTACACCAGTGATGGCCCAAAGCACATCAGTGATGGTCCATAGAACACCAGGGATGATCCATAGTAATCCAGTGATGATCCATAGTACACCAGTGATGGCCCATAGTACATCAGTGATGGCCCATAGTACATCAGTAATGATCTATAGTACATCAGGGATGGTCCACAGTATATCAGTGATGATCCATAGTACATCAGTGATGGCCCACAGTACATCAGTGGTGGTCCACAGTACATCAGTGATGGTCCATAGTACACCAGTGATGATCCATAGTACACCAGTGATGATCCATAGTACACCAGTGATGGCCCATAGTACATCAGTGATGATCCATAGTACATCAGTGATGATCCACAGTACATCAGTGATGATCCACAGTACATCAGGGATGGTCCATAGTACATCAGTGATGATCCATAGTACACCAGTGATGATCCATAGTACACCAGTGATGGCCCATAGTACATCAGTGATGAACTATAGTACATCAGTGATGATCCATAGTACACCAGTGATGGCCCATAGTACATCAGTGATGAACTATAGTACATCAGTGATGATGCACAGTACATCAGTGATGATCCACAGTACATCAGGGATGGTCCATAGTACACCAGTGATGATCCACAGTACACCAGTGATGATCCATTGTACACCAGTGATGGTCCATAGTACATCAGTGATGATCTATAGTACATCAGTGATGGTCCATAGTACATCAGTGATGATCTATATACATAGTACACCAGTGATGATCTATAGTACATCAGTGATGATCTACAGTACATCAGTTATGATCCACAGAACATTAGTGATGATCCACAGTACATCAGTGATGATCCACAGTACATCAGTGATGATCCACAATACTTCAGTGATGATCCACAGTACATCAGGGATGGTCCACAGTACATCAGTGATGGTCCACAGTATATCAGTGATGATCCATAGTACATCAGTGATGGTCCATAGTACATCAGTGATGGTCCATAGTACACCAGTGATGATCCATAGTACACCAGTGATGGCCCATAGTACACCAGTGATGGCCCATAGTACATCAGTGATGATCCATAGTACACCAGTGATGATCCACAGTACATCAGTGATGATCCACAGTACATCAGGGATGGTCCATAGTACATCAGTGATGATCCATAGTACATCAGTGATGATCCTCAGTACATCAGTGATGATCCACAGTACATCAGTGATGATCCACAGTACATCAGTGATGATCCACAGTACATCAGGGATGGTCCACAGTACATCAGTGATGATCCATAGTACACCAGTCATGATCCATAGTACACCAGTCATGATCCATAGTACATCAGTGATGATCCATAGTACATCAGTGATGATCCATAGTACACCAGTGATGATCCATAGTACACCAGTGATGGCCCATAGTACTTCAGTGATGATTTATAGTACATCAGTGATGATCCACAGTACATCAGTGATGATCCACAATACATCAGGGATGGTCCACAGTATATCAGTGATGATCCATAGTACATCAGTGATGGCCCACAGTACATCAGTGATGATCCACAGTACATCAGTGATGATCCATAGTACACCAGTGATGGCCCATAGTACATCAGTGATGGTCCATAGTACATCAGTGATGATCCATAGTACATCAGTGATGATCCATAGTACATCAGTGATGGCCCATAGTACATCAGTAATGATCTATAGTACATCAGTGATGATCCACAGTACATCAGTGATGATCCATAGTACATCAGTGATGGCCCATAGTACATCAGTAATGATCTATAGTACATCAGGGATGGTCCACAGTATATCAGTGATGATTCATAGTACATCAGTGATGGCCCATAGTACATCAGTGATGATCCATAGTACACCAGTGATGATCCATAGTATACCAGTGATGTTCCATAGTACACCAGGGATGATCCACAGTACATCAGTGATGATCCACAGTACATCAGTGGTGGTCCACAGTACATCAGTGATGGTCAATAGTACACCAGTGATGATCCACAGTACATCAGTGATGATCCACAGTACATCAGAGATGGTCCATAGTACACCAGTGATGATCCACAGTACACCAGTGATGATCCATAGTACACCAGTGATGGTCCATAGTACATCAGTGATGATCTATAGTACACCAGTGATGGTCCATAGTACATCAGTGATGATCTATAGTACATCAGTGATAAACTATAGTACATCAGTGATGATCTATAGTACATCAGTGATGATCCATAGTACACCAGTGATGATCCATAGTACACCAGTGATGGCCCATAGTACATCAGTGATGAACTATAGTACATCAGTGATGATCCACAGTACATCAGTGATGATCCATAGTACACCAGTGATGATCCATAGTACACCAGTGATGGCCCATAGTACATCAGTGATGAACTATAGTACATCAGTGATGATCCACAGTACATCAGTGATGATCCACAGTACATCAGGGATGGTCCATAGTACATCAGTGATGATCCATAGTACACCAGTGATGATCCATAGTACACCAGTGATGGCCCATAGTACATCAGTGATGAACTATAGTACATCAGTGATGATCCATAGTACATCAGTGATGATCCATAGTACATCAGTGATGATCCACAGTACATCAGGGATGGTCCATAGTACACCAGTGATGATCCACAGTACACCAGTGATGATCCATAGTACACCAGTGATGGTCCATAGTACATCAGTGATGATCTATAGTACATCAGTGATGGTCCATAGTACATCAGTGATGATCTATAGTACATCAGTGATGATCTATAGTACATCAGTGATGATCCATAGTACATCAGTGATGATCCACAGTACATCAGTGATGGTCCACAGTACATCAGGGATGGTCCACAGTACATCAGTGGTGATCCATAGTACACCAGTCATGATCCATAGTACATCAGTGATGATCCATAGTACATCAGTGATGATCCATAGTACACCAGTGATGGCCCATAGTACACCAGTGATGATCCATAGTACACCAGTGATGGCCCATAGTACTTCAGTGATGATCTATAGTACATCAGTGATGATCCACAGTACATCAGTGATGATCCACAGTACATCAGTGATGATCCACAATACATCAGGGATGGTCCACAGTATATCAGTGATGATCCATAGTACATCAGTGATGGCCCACAGTACATCAGTGATGATCCACAGTATATCAGTGATGATCCATAGTACACCAGTGATGGTCCATAGTACACCAGTGATGGTCCATAGTACATCAGTGATGATCCATAGTACATCAGTGATGATCCACAGTACATCAGGGATGGTCCACAGTACATCAGTGATGATCCATAGTACACCAGTGATGGCCCAAAGCACATCAGTGATGGTCCATAGAACACCAGGGATGATCCATAGTAATCCAGTGATGATCCATAGTACACCAGTGATGGCCCATAGTACACCAGTGATGGCCCATAGTACATCAGTGATGATCCACAGTACATCAGTGATGATCTATAGTACATCAGGGATGGTCCACAGTACATCAGTGATGATCCATAGTACACCAGTGATGATCCATAGTACATCAGTGATGATCCATAGTACACCTGTGATGGCCCACAGTACACCTGTGATGGCCCACAGTACATCAGTGATGATCCACAGTACATCAGGGATGATCCACAGTATATCAGGGATGGTCCACAGTATATCAGTGATGATCCATAGTACACCAGTGATGATCCATAGTACACCAGGGATGATCCACAATACACCAGTGATGATCCATAGTACATCAGTGATGGTCCATAGTACACCAGTGAAGATCCATAGTACACCAGTGATGGCCCATAGTACACCAGTGATGGCCCATAGTACACCAGTGATGATCCATAGTACACCAGTGATGATCCATAGTACACCAGTGATGGCCCATAGTACACCAGTGATGTCCCATAGTACATCAGTGATGATCCACAGTACATCAGTGATGATCCATAGTACACCAGGGATGGCCCATAGTACATCAGTGATGGCTCATAGTACATCAGTGATGATCCATAGTACATCAGTGGTGATCCATAGTACACCAGTGATGATCCATAGTACATCAGTGATGGATCATAGTACATCAGTGATGATCCATAGTACACCAGTGATGATCCATAGTACATCAGTGATGGCTCATAGTACATCAGTGATGATCCATAATACATCAGTGATGATCCATAGTACATCAGTGATGATCCATAGTACATCAGTGATGATCCATAGTACACCAGTCATGGCCCATAGTACTACAGTGATGATCTATAGTACATCAGTGATGATCCACAGTACATCAGTGATGATCCAAGCTACATCAGTGATGATCCATAGTACATCAGTGATGATCCTCAGTACATCAGTGATGATCCACAGTACATCAGTGATGATCCACAGTACATCAGTGATGATCCACAGTACATCAGGGATGGTCCACAGTACATCAGTGATGATCCATAGTACACCAGTCATGATCCATAGTACACCAGTCATGATCCATAGTACATCAGTGATGATCCATAGTACATCAGTGATGATCCATAGTACACCAGTGATGATCCATAGTACACCAGTGATGGCCCATAGTACTTCAGTGATGATTTATAGTACATCAGTGATGATCCACAGTACATCAGTGATGATCCACAATACATCAGGGATGGTCCACAGTATATCAGTGATGATCCATAGTACATCAGTGATGGCCCACAGTACATCAGTGATGATCCACAGTACATCAGTGATGATCCATAGTACACCAGTGATGGCCCATAGTACATCAGTGATGGTCCATAGTAGATCAGTGATGATCCATAGTACATCAGTGATGATCCATAGTACATCAGTGATGGCCCATAGTACATCAGTAATGATCTATAGTACATCAGTGATGATCCACAGTACATCAGTGATGATCCATAGTACATCAGTGATGGCCCATAGTACATCAGTAATGATCTATAGTACATCAGGGATGGTCCACAGTATATCAGTGATGATCCATAGTACATCAGTGATGGCCCACAGTACATCAGTGGTGGTCCACAGTACATCAGTGATGGTCCATAGTACACCAGTGATGATCCATAGTACACCAGTGATGATCCATAGTACACCAGTGATGGCCCATAGTACATCAGTGATGATCCATAGTACATCAGTGATGATCCACAGTACATCAGTGATGATCCACAGTACATCAGGGATGGTCCATAGTACATCAGTGATGAACTATAGTACATCAGTGATGATCCATAGTACACCAGTGATGGCCCATAGTACATCAGTGATGAACTATAGTACATCAGTGATGATCCATAGTACACCAGTGATGGCCCATAGTACATCAGTGATGAACTATAGTACATCAGTGATGATGCACAGTACATCAGTGATGATCCACAGTACATCAGGGATGGTCCATAGTACACCAGTGATGATCCACAGTACACCAGTGATGATCCATTGTACACCAGTGATGGTCCATAGTACATCAGTGATGATCTATAGTACATCAGTGATGGTCCATAGTACATCAGTGATGATCTATATACATAGTACACCAGTGATGATCTATAGTACATCAGTGATGATCTACAGTACATCAGTTATGATCCACAGAACATTAGTGATGATCCACAGTACATCAGTGATGATCCACAGTACATCAGTGATGATCCACAATACTTCAGTGATGATCCACAGTACATCAGGGATGGTCCACAGTACATCAGTGATGGTCCACAGTATATCAGTGATGATCCATAGTACATCAGTGATGGTCCATAGTACATCAGTGATGGTCCATAGTACACCAGTGATGATCCATAGTACACCAGTGATGGCCCATAGTACACCAGTGATGGCCCATAGTACATCAGTGATGATCCATAGTACACCAGTGATGATACACAGTACATCAGTGATGATCCACAGTACATCAGGGATGGTCCATAGTACATCAGTGATGATCCATAGTACACCAGTGATGATCCATAGTACACCAGTGATGGCCCATAGTACATCAGTGATGAACTATAGTACATCAGAGATGATCCACAGTACATCAGGGATGGTCCATAGTACATCAGTGATGATCCATAGTACACCAGTGATGATCCATAGTACACCAGTGATGGCCCATAGTACATCAGTGATGAACTATAGTACATCAGTGATGATCCACAGTACATCAGTGATGATCCATAGTACATCAGTGATGATCCACAGTACATCAGTGATGATCCGCAGTACATCAGGGATGGTCCATAGTACATCAGTGATGATCCATAGTACACCAGTGATGATCCATAGTACACCAGTGATGGCCCATAGTACGTCAGTGATGAACTATAGTACATCAGTGATGATCCACAGTACATCAGTGATGATCCACAGTACATCAGGGATGGTCCATAGTACACCAGTGATGATCCACAGTACACCAGTGATGATCCATAGTACACCAGTGATGGTCCATAGTACATCAGTGATGATCTATAGTACATCAGTAATGGTCCATAGTACATCAGTGATGATCTATAGTACATCAGTGATGATCTATAGTACATCAGTGATGATCCACAGTACATCAGTTATGATACACAGTACATCAGTGATGATCCACAGTACATCAGTGATGATCCACAGTACATCAGTGATGATCCACAATACTTCAGTGATGATCCACAGTACATCAGTGATGATCCACAGTACATCAGGGATGGTCCACAGTATATCAGTGATGATCCATAGTACATCAGTGATGATCCATAGTACACCAGTGATGGCCCATAGTACACCAGTGATGGCCCATAGTACACCAGTGATGGCCCATAGTACATCAGTGATGATCCATAGTACATTAGTGATGATCCACAGTACATCAGGGATGGTTCACAGTACATCAGTGATGATCCATAGTACACCAGTGATGATCCATAGTACACCAGTGATGGCCCATAGTACACCAGTGATGATCCATAGTACACCAGTGATGGCCCATAGTACATCAGTGATGAACTATAGTACATCAGTGATGATCCACAGTACATCAGTGATGATCCATAGTACACCAGTGATGGCCCATAGTTCACCAGTGATGATCCATAGTACACCAGTGATGGCCCATAGTACATCAGTGATGAACTATAGTACATCAGTGATGATCCATAGTACACCAGTGATGGCCCAAAAGCACATCAGTGATGGTCCATAGAACACCAGGGATGATCCATAGTAATCCAGTGATGATCCATAGTACACCAGTGATGGCCCATAGTACACCAGTGATGGCCCATAGTACATCAGTGATGATCCACAGTACATCAGTGATGATCTATAGTACATCAGGGATGGTCCACAGTACATCAGTGATGATCCATAGTACACCAGTGATGATCCATAGTACATCAGTGATGATCCATAGTACACCTGTGATGGCCCACAGTACACCTGTGATGGCCCACAGTACATCAGTGATGATCCACAGTACATCAGGGATGATCCACAGTATATCAGGGATGGTCCACAGTATATCAGTGATGATCCATAGTACACCAGTGATGATCCATAGTACACCAGGGATGATCCACAATACACCAGTGATGATCCATAGTACATCAGTGATGGTCCATAGTACACCAGTGAAGATCCATAGTACACCAGTGATGGCCCATAGTACACCAGTGATGGCCCATAGTACACCAGTGATGATCCATAGTACACCAGTGATGATCCAATGTACACCAGTGATGGCCCATAGTACACCAGTGATGTCCCATAGTACATCAGTGATGATCCACAGTACATCAGTGATGATCCATAGTACACCAGGGATGGCCCATAGTACATCAGTGATGGCTCATAGTACATCAGTGATGATCCATAGTACATCAGTGGTGATCCATAGTACACCAGTGATGATCCATAGTACATCAGTGATGGATCATAGTACATCAGTGAGGATCCATAGTACACCAGTGATGATCCATAGTACATCAGTGATGGCTCATAGTACATCAGTGATGATCCATAATACATCAGTGATGATCCATAGTACATCAGTGATGATCCATAGTACATCAGTGATGATCCATAGTACACCAGTCATGGCCCATAGTACTACAGTGATGATCTATAGTACATCAGTGATGATCCACAGTACATCAGTGATGATCCACAGTACATCAGTGATGATCCAAGCTACATCAGTGATGATCCATAGTACATCAGTGATGATCCTCAGTACATCAGTGATGATCCACAGTACATCAGTGATGATCCACAGTACATCAGTGATGATCCACAGTACATCAGGGATGGTCCACAGTACATCAGTGATGATCCATAGTACACCAGTCATGATCCATAGTACACCAGTCATGATCCATAGTACATCAGTGATGATCCATAGTACATCAGTGATGATCCATAGTACACCAGTGATGATCCATAGTACACCAGTGATGGCCCATAGTACTTCAGTGATGATTTATAGTACATCAGTGATGATCCACAGTACATCAGTGATGATCCACAATACATCAGGGATGGTCCACAGTATATCAGTGATGATCCATAGTACATCAGTGATGGCCCACAGTACATCAGTGATGATCCACAGTACATCAGTGATGATCCATAGTACACCAGTGATGGCCCATAGTACATCAGTGATGGTCCATAGTAGATCAGTGATGATCCATAGTACATCAGTGATGATCCATAGTACATCAGTGATGGCCCATAGTACATCAGTAATGATCTATAGTACATCAGTGATGATCCACAGTACATCAGTGATGATCCATAGTACATCAGTGATGGCCCATAGTACATCAGTAATGATCTATAGTACATCAGGGATGGTCCACAGTATATCAGTGATGATCCATAGTACATCAGTGATGGCCCACAGTACATCAGTGGTGGTCCACAGTACATCAGTGATGGTCCATAGTACACCAGTGATGATCCATAGTACACCAGTGATGATCCATAGTACACCAGTGATGGCCCATAGTACATCAGTGATGATCCATAGTACATCAGTGATGATCCACAGTACATCAGTGATGATCCACAGTACATCAGGGATGGTCCATAGTACATCAGTGATGATCCATAGTACACCAGTGATGATCCATAGTACACCAGTGATGGCCCATAGTACATCAGTGATGAACTATAGTACATCAGTGATGATCCATAGTACACCAGTGATGGCCCATAGTACATCAGTGATGAACTATAGTACATCAGTGATGATCCACAGTACATCAGTGATGATCCACAGTACATCAGGGATGGTCCATAGTACACCAGTGATGATCCACAGTACACCAGTGATGATCCATTGTACACCAGTGATGGTCCATAGTACATCAGTGATGATCTATAGTACATCAGTGATGGTCCATAGTACATCAGTGATGATCTATATACATAGTACACCAGTGATGATCTATAGTACATCAGTGATGATCTACAGTACATCAGTTATGATCCACAGAACATTAGTGATGATCCACAGTACATCAGTGATGATCCACAGTACATCAGTGATGATCCACAATACTTCAGTGATGATCCACAGTACATCAGGGATGGTCCACAGTACATCAGTGATGGTCCACAGTATATCAGTGATGATCCATAGTACATCAGTGATGGTCCATAGTACATCAGTGATGGTCCATAGTACACCAGTGATGATCCATAGTACACCAGTGATGGCCCATAGTACACCAGTGATGGCCCATAGTACATCAGTGATGATCCATAGTACACCAGTGATGATCCACAGTACATCAGTGATGATCCACAGTACATCAGGGATGGTCCATAGTACATCAGTGATGATCCATAGTACACCAGTGATGATCCATAGTACACCAGTGATGGCCCATAGTACATCAGTGATGAACTATAGTACATCAGAGATGATCCACAGTACATCAGGGATGGTCCATAGTACATCAGTGATGATCCATAGTACACCAGTGATGATCCATAGTACACCAGTGATGGCCCATAGTACATCAGTGATGAACTATAGTACATCAGTGATGATCCACAGTACATCAGTGATGATCCATAGTACATCAGTGATGATCCACAGTACATCAGTGATGATCCACAGTACATCAGGGATGGTCCATAGTACATCAGTGGTGATCCATAGTACACCAGTGATGATCCATAGTACACCAGTGATGGCCCATAGTACGTCAGTGATGAACTATAGTACATCAGTGATGATCCACAGTACATCAGTGATGATCCACAGTACATCAGGGATGGTCCATAGTACACCAGTGATGATCCACAGTACACCAGTGATGATCCATAGTACACCAGTGATGGTCCATAGTACATCAGTGATGATCTATAGTACATCAGTGATGATCTATAGTACATCAGTGATGATCTATAGTACATCAGTGATGATCTATAGTACATCAGTGATGATCCACAGTACATCAGTTATGATACACAGTACATCAGTGATGATCCACAGTACATCAGTGATGATCCACAGTACATCAGTGATGATCCACAATACTTCAGTGATGATCCACAGTACATCAGTGATGATCCACAGTACATCAGGGATGGTCCACAGTATATCAGTGATGATCCATAGTACATCAGTGATGATCCATAGTACACCAGTGATGGCCCATAGTACACCAGTGATGGCCCATAGTACACCAGTGATGGCCCATAGTACATCAGTGATGATCCATAGTACATTAGTGATGATCCACAGTACATCAGGGATGGTCCACAGTACATCAGTGATGATCCATAGTACACCAGTGATGATCCATAGTACACCAGTGATGGCCCATAGTACACCAGTGATGATCCATAGTACACCAGTGATGGCCCATAGTACATCAGTGATGAACTATAGTACATCAGTGATGATCCACAGTACATCAGTGATGATCCATAGTACACCAGTGATGGCCCATAGTACACCAGTGATGATCCATAGTACACCAGTGATGGTCCATAGTACATCAGTGATGAACTATAGTACATCAGTGATGATCCACAGTACATCAGTGATGATTCACAGTACATCAGGGATGGTCCATAGTACATCAGTGATGATCCATAGTACACCAGTGATGATCCATAGTACACCAGTGATGGCCCATAGTACATCAGTGATGAACTATAGTACATCAGTGATGATCCACAGTACATCAGTGATGATCCACAGTACATCAGGGATGGTCCATAGTACATCAGTGATGATCCATAGTACACCAGTGATGATCCATAGTACACCAGTGATGGCCCATAGTACATCAGTGATGAACTATAGTACATCAGTGATGATCCACAGTACATCAGTGATGATCCATAGTACACCAGTGATGATCCATAGTACACCAGTGATGGCCCATAGTACATCAGTGATGAACTATAGTACATCAGTGATGATCCATAGTACATCAGTGATGATCCATAGTACACCAGTGATGGCCCATAGTACACCAGTGATGATCCACAGAACATCAGTGATGATCCATAGTACATCAGTGATGATCCACAGTACATCAGGGATGGTCCATAGTACATCAGTGATGATCCATAGTACACCAGTGATGATCCATAGTACACCAGTGATGGCCCATAGTACATCAGTGATGAACTATAGTACATCAGTGATGATCCACAGTACATCAGTGATGATCCACAGTACATCAGGGATGGTCCATAGTACACCAGTGATGATCCACAGTACACCAGTGATGATCCATAGTACACCAGTGATGGTCCATAGTACACCAGTGATGATCCATAGTACACCAGTGATGGCCCATAGTACATCAGTGATGAACTGTAGTACATCAGTGATGATCCACAGTACATCAGTGATGATCCACAGTACATCAGGGATGGTCCATAGTACACCAGTGATGATCCACAGTACACCAGTGATGATCCATAGTACACCAGTGATGGTCCATAGTACATCAGTGATGATCTATAGTACATCAGTGATGGTCCATAGTCCATCAGTGATGATCTATAGTACATCAGCGATGATCTATAGTACATCAGTGATGATCCACAATACATCAGTTATGATACACAGTACATCAGTGATGATCCACAATACTTCAGTGATGATCCACAGTACATCAGTGATGATCCACAGTACATCAGGGATGGTCCACAGTATATCAGTGATGATCCATAGTACATCAGTGATGATCCATAGTACATCAGTGATGGTCCATAGTACACCAGTGATGATCCATAGTACACCAGTGATGGCCCATAGTACACCAGTGATGGCCCATAGTACATCAGTGATGATCCACAGTACATCAGTGATGATCCACAGTACATCAGGGATGGTCCATAGTACATCAGTGATGATCCATAGTACACCAGTGATGATCCATAGTACACCAGTGATGGCCCATAGTACATCAGTGATGAACTATAGTACATCAGTGATGATCCACAGTACATCAGGGATGGTCCATAGTACATCAGTGATGATCCATAGTACACCAGTAATGATCCATAGTACACCAGTGATGGCCCATAGTACATCAGTGATGAACTATAGTACATCAGTGATGATCCACAGTACATCAGTGATGATCCATAGTACATCAGTGATGATCCACAGTACATCAGTGATGATCCACAGTACATCAGGGATGGTCCATAGTACACCAGTGATGGCCCATAGTACACCAGTGATGATCCATAGTACACCAGTGATGGCCCATAGTACATCAGTGATGAACTATAGTACATCAGTGATGATCCACAGTACATCAGTGATGATCCATAGTACACCAGTGATGGCCCATAGTACACCAGTGATGATCCATAGTACACCAGTGATGGCCCATAGTACATCAGTGATGAACTATAGTACATCAGTGATGATCCACAGTACATCAGTGATGATTCACAGTACATCAGGGATGGTCCATAGTACATCAGTGATGATCCATAGTACACCAGTGATGATCCATAGTACACCAGTGATGGCCCATAGTACATCAGTGATGAACTATAGTACATCAGTGATGATCCACAGTACATCAGTGATGATCCACAGTACATCAGGGATGGTCCATAGTACACCAGTGATGATCCACAGTACACCAGTGATGATCCATAGTACACCAGTGATGGTCCATAGTACATCAGTGATGATCTATAGTACACCAGTGATGGTCCATAGTACATCAGTGATGATCTATAGTACATCAGTGATAAACTATAGTACATCAGTGATGATCTATAGTACATCAGTGATGATCCATAGTACACCAGTGATGATCCATAGTACACCAGTGATGGCCCATAGTACATCAGTGATGAACTATAGTACATCAGTGATGATCCACAGTACATCAGTGATGATCCATAGTACACCAGTGATGATCCATAGTACACCAGTGATGGCCCATAGTACATCAGTGATGAACTATAGTACATCAGTGATGATCCATAGTACATCAGTGATGATCCATAGTACACCAGTGATGGCCCATAGTACACCAGTGATGATCCACAGTACATCAGTGATGATCCATAGTACATCAGTGATGATCCACAGTACATCAGTGATGATCCACAGTACATCAGGGATGGTCCATAGTACATCAGTGATGATCCATAGTACACCAGTGATGATCCATAGTACACCAGTGATGGCCCATAGTACATCAGTGATGAACTATAGTACATCAGTGATGATCCACAGTACATCAGTGATGATCCACAGTACATCAGGGATGGTCCATAGTACACCAGTGATGATCCACAGTACACCAGTGATGATCCATAGTACACCAGTGATGGTCCATAGTACACCAGTGATGATCCATAGTACACCAGTGATGGCCCATAGTACATCAGTGATGAACTATAGTACATCAGTGATGATCCACAGTACATCAGTGATGATCCACAGTACATCAGGGATGGTCCATAGTACACCAGTGATGATCCACAGTACACCAGTGATGATCCATAGTACACCAGTGATGGTCCATAGTACATCAGTGATGATCTATAGTACATCAGTGATGGTCCATAGTCCATCAGTGATGATCTATAGTACATCAGCGATGATCTATAGTACATCAGTGATGATCCACAATACATCAGTTATGATACACAGTACATCAGTGATGATCCACAATACTTCAGTGACGATCCACAGTACATCAGTGATGATCCACAGTACATCAGGGATGGTCCACAGTATATCAGTGATGATCCATAGTACATCAGTGATGATCCATAGTACACCAGTGATGATCCATAGTACACCAGTGATGGCCCATAGTACACCAGTGATGGCCCATAGTACATCAGTGATGATCCATAGTACATCAGTGATGATCCACAGTACATCAGTGATGATCCACAGTACATCAGGGATGGTCCACAGTATATCAGTGATGATCCATAGTACATCAGTGATGATCCATAGTACACCAGTGATGATCCATAGTACACCAGTGATGGCCCATAGTACACCAGTGATGGCCCATAGTACATCAGTGATGAACTATAGTACATCAGTGATGATCCACAGTACATCAGTGATGATCCACAGTACATCAGGGATGGTCCATAGTACACCAGTGATGATCCACAGTACACCAGTGATGATCCATAGTACACCAGTGATGGTCCATAGTACATCAGTGATGATCTATAGTACATCAGTGATGGTCCATAGTCCATCAGTGATGATCTATAGTACATCAGCGATGATCTATAGTACATCAGTGATGATCCACAATACATCAGTTATGATACACAGTACATCAGTGATGATCCACAATACTTCAGTGACGATCCACAGTACATCAGTGATGATCCACAGTACATCAGGGATGGTCCACAGTATATCAGTGATGATCCATAGTACATCAGTGATGATCCATAGTACACCAGTGATGATCCACAGTACATCAGGGATGGTCCATAGTACATCAGTGATGATCCATAGTACACCAGTGATGATCCATAGTACACCAGTGATGGCCCATAGTACATCAGTGATGAACTATAGTACATCAGTGATGATCCATAGTACATCAGTGATGATCCATAGTACACCAGTCATGGCCCATAGTACTACAGTGATGATCTATAGTACATCAGTGATGATCCACAGTACATCAGTGATGATCCACAGTACATCAGTGATGATCCAAGCTACATCAGTGATGATCCATAGTACATCAGTGATGATCCTCAGTACATCAGTGATGATCCACAGTACATCAGTGATGATCCACAGTACATCAGTGATGATCCACAGTACATCAGGGATGGTCCACAGTACATCAGTGATGATCCATAGTACACCAGTCATGATCCATAGTACACCAGGCATGATCCATAGTACATCAGTGATGATCCATAGTACATCAGTGATGATCCATAGTACACCAGTGATGATCCATAGTACACCAGTGATGGCCCATAGTACTTCAGTGATGATTTATAGTACATCAGTGATGATCCACAGTACATCAGTGATGATCCACAATACATCAGGGATGGTCCATAGTATATCAGTGATGATCCATAGTACATCAGTGATGGCCCACAGTACATCAGTGATGATCCACAGTACATCAGTGATGATCCATAGTACACCAGTGATGGCCCATAGTACATCAGTGATGGTCCATAGTAGATCAGTGATGATCCATAGTACATCAGTGATGATCCATAGTACATCAGTGATGGCCCATAGTACATCAGTAATGATCTATAGTACATCAGTGATGATCCACAGTACATCAGTGATGATCCATAGTACATCAGTGATGGCCCATAGTACATCAGTAATGATCTATAGTACATCAGGGATGGTCCACAGTATATCAGTGATGATCCATAGTACATCAGTGATGGCCCACAGTACATCAGTGGTGGTCCACAGTACATCAGTGATGGTCCATAGTACACCAGTGATGATCCATAGTACACCAGTGATGATCCATAGTACACCAGTGATGGCCCATAGTACATCAGTGATGATCCATAGTACATCAGTGATGATCCACAGTACATCAGTGATGATCCACAGTACATCAGGGATGGTCCATAGTACATCAGTGATGATCCATAGTACACCAGTGATGATCCATAGTACACCAGTGATGGCCCATAGTACATCAGTGATGAACTATAGTACATCAGTGATGATCCATAGTACACCAGTGATGGCCCATAGTACATCAGTGATGAACTATAGTACATCAGTGATGATCCACAGTACATCAGTGATGATCCACAGTACATCAGGGATGGTCCATAGTACACCAGTGATGATCCACAGTACACCAGTGATGATCCATTGTACACCAGTGATGGTCCATAGTACATCAGTGATGATCTATAGTACATCAGTGATGGTCCATAGTACATCAGTGATGATCTATATACATAGTACACCAGTGATGATCTATAGTACATCAGTGATGATCTACAGTACATCAGTTATGATCCACAGAACATTAGTGATGATCCACAGTACATCAGTGATGATCCACAGTACATCAGTGATGATCCACAATACTTCAGTGATGATCCACAGTACATCAGGGATGGTCCACAGTACATCAGTGATGGTCCACAGTATATCAGTGATGATCCATAGTACATCAGTGATGGTCCATAGTACATCAGTGATGGTCCATAGTACACCAGTGATGATCCATAGTACACCAGTGATGGCCCATAGTACACCAGTGATGGCCCATAGTACATCAGTGATGATCCATAGTACACCAGTGATGATCCACAGTACATCAGTGATGATCCACAGTACATCAGGGATGGTCCATAGTACATCAGTGATGATCCATTGTACACCAGTGATGATCCATAGTACACCAGTGATGGCCCATAGTACATCAGTGATGAACTATAGTACATCAGAGATGATCCACAGTACATCAGGGATGGTCCATAGTACATCAGTGATGATCCATAGTACACCAGTGATGATCCATAGTACACCAGTGATGGCCCATAGTACATCAGTGATGAACTATAGTACATCAGTGATGATCCACAGTACATCAGTGATGATCCATAGTACATCAGTGATGATCCACAGTACATCAGTGATGATCCACAGTACATCAGGGATGGTCCATAGTACATCAGTGATGATCCATAGTACACCAGTGATGATCCATAGTACACCAGTGATGGCCCATAGTACGTCAGTGATGAACTATAGTACATCAGTGATGATCCACAGTACATCAGTGATGATCCACAGTACATCAGGGATGGTCCATAGTACACCAGTGATGATCCACAGTACACCAGTGATGATCCATAGTACACCAGTGATGGTCCATAGTACATCAGTGATGATCTATAGTACATCAGTAATGGTCCATAGTACATCAGTGATGATCTATAGTACATCAGTGATGATCTATAGTACATCAGTGATGATCCACAGTACATCAGTTATGATACACAGTACATCAGTGATGATCCACAGTACATCAGTGATGATCCACAGTACATCAGTGATGATCCACAATACTTCAGTGATGATCCACAGTACATCAGTGATGATCCACAGTACATCAGGGATGGTCCACAGTATATCAGTGATGATCCATAGTACATCAGTGATGATCCATAGTACACCAGTGATGGCCCATAGTACACCAGTGATGGCCCATAGTACACCAGTGATGGCCCATAGTACATCAGTGATGATCCATAGTACATTAGTGATGATCCACAGTACATCAGGGATGGTCCACAGTACATCAGTGATGATCCATAGTACACCAGTGATGATCCATAGTACACCAGTGATGGCCCATAGTACACCAGTGATGATCCATAGTACACCAGTGATGGCCCATAGTACATCAGTGATGAACTATAGTACATCAGTGATGATCCACAGTACATCAGTGATGATCCATAGTACACCAGTGATGGCCCATAGTACACCAGTGATGATCCATAGTACACCAGTGATGGTCCATAGTACATCAGTGATGAACTATAGTACATCAGTGATGATCCACAGTACATCAGTGATGATTCACAGTACATCAGGGATGGTCCATAGTACATCAGTGATGATCCATAGTACACCAGTGATGATCCATAGTACACCAGTGATGGCCCATAGTACATCAGTGATGAACTATAGTACATCAGTGATGATCCACAGTACATCAGTGATGATCCACAGTACATCAGGGATGGTCCATAGTACATCAGTGATGATCCATAGTACACCAGTGATGATCCATAGTACACCAGTGATGGCCCATAGTACATCAGTGATGAACTATGGTACATAAGTGATGATCCACAGTACATCAGTGATGATCCATAGTACACCAGTGATGATCCATAGTACACCAGTGATGGCCCATAGTACATCAGTGATGAACTATAGTACATCAGTGATGATCCATAGTACATCAGTGATGATCCATAGTACACCAGTGATGGCCCATAGTACACCAGTGATGATCCACAGTACATCAGTGATGATCCATAGTACATCAGTGATGATCCACAGTACATCAGTGATGATCCACAGTACATCAGGGATGGTCCATAGTACATCAGTGATGATCCATAGTACACCAGTGATGATCCATAGTACACCAGTGATGGCCCATAGTACATCAGTGATGAACTATAGTACATCAGTGATGATCCACAGTACATCAGTGATGATCCACAGTACATCAGGGATGGTCCATAGTACACCAGTGATGATCCACAGTACACCAGTGATGATCCATAGTACACCAGTGATGGTCCATAGTACACCAGTGATGATCCATAGTACACCAGTGATGGCCCATAGTACATCAGTGATGAACTATAGTACATCAGTGATGATCCACAGTACATCAGTGATGATCCACAGTACATCAGGGATGGTCCATAGTACACCAGTGATGATCCACAGTACACCAGTGATGATCCATAGTACACCAGTGATGGTCCATAGTACATCAGTGATGATCTATAGTACATCAGTGATGGTCCATAGTCCATCAGTGATGATCTATAGTACATCAGCGATGATCTATAGTACATCAGTGATGATCCACAATACATCAGTTATGATACACAGTACATCAGTGATGATCCACAATACTTCAGTGATGATCCACAGTACATCAGTGATGATCCACAGTACATCAGGGATGGTCCACAGTATATCAGTGATGATCCATAGTACATCAGTGATGATCCATAGTACATCAGTGATGGTCCATAGTACACCAGTGATGATCCATAGTACACCAGTGATGGCCCATAGTACACCAGTGATGGCCCATAGTACATCAGTGATGATCCATAGTACATCAGTGATGATCCACAGTACATCAGTGATGATTCACAGTACATCAGGGATGGTCCATAGTACATCAGTGATGATCCATAGTACACCAGTGATGATCCATAGTACACCAGTGATGGCCCATAGTACATCAGTGATGAACTATAGTACATCAGTGATGATCCACAGTACATCAGGGATGGTCCATAGTACATCAGTGATGATCCATAGTACACCAGTAATGATCCATAGTACACCAGTGATGGCCCATGGTACATCAGTGATGAACTATAGTACATCAGTGATGATCCACAGTACATCAGTGATGATCCATAGTACATCAGTGATGATCCACAGTACATCAGTGATGATCCACAGTACATCAGGGATGGTCCATAGTACACCAGTGATGGCCCATTGTACACCAGTGATGATCCATAGTACACCAGTGATGGCCCATAGTACATCAGTGATGAACTATAGTACATCAGTGATGATCCACAGTACATCAGTGATGATCCATAGTACACCAGTGATGGCCCATAGTACACCAGTGATGATCCATAGTACACCAGTGATGGCCCATAGTACATCAGTGATGAACTATAGTACATCAGTGATGATCCACAGTACATCAGTGATGATTCACAGTACATCAGGGATGGTCCATAGTACATCAGTGATGATCCATAGTACACCAGTGATGATCCATAGTACACCAGTGATGGCCCATAGTACATCAGTGATGAACTATAGTACATCAGTGATGATCCACAGTACATCAGTGATGATCCACAGTACATCAGGGATGGTCCATAGTACACCAGTGATGATCCACAGTACACCAGTGATGATCCATAGTACACCAGTGATGGTCCATAGTACATCAGTGATGATCTATAGTACACCAGTGATGGTCCATAGTACATCAGTGATGATCTATAGTACATCAGTGATAAACTATAGTACATCAGTGATGATCTATAGTACATCAGTGATGATCCATAGTACACCAGTGATGATCCATAGTACACCAGTGATGGCCCATAGTACATCAGTGATGAACTATAGTACATCAGTGATGATCCACAGTACATCAGTGATGATCCATAGTACACCAGTGATGATCCATAGTACACCAGTGATGGCCCATAGTACATCAGTGATGAACTATAGTACATCAGTGATGATCCATAGTACATCAGTGATGATCCATAGTACACCAGTGATGGCCCATAGTACACCAGTGATGATCCACAGTACATCAGTGATGATCCATAGTACATCAGTGATGATCCACAGTACATCAGTGATGATCCACAGTACATCAGGGATGGTCCATAGTACATCAGTGATGATCCATAGTACACCAGTGATGATCCATAGTACACCAGTGATGGCCCATAGTACATCAGTGATGAACTATAGTACATCAGTGATGATCCACAGTACATCAGTGATGATCCACAGTACATCAGGGATGGTCCATAGTACACCAGTGATGATCCACAGTACACCAGTGATGATCCATAGTACACCAGTGATGGTCCATAGTACACCAGTGATGATCCATAGTACACCAGTGATGGCCCATAGTACATCAGTGATGAACTATAGTACATCAGTGATGATCCACAGTACATCAGTGATGATCCACAGTACATCAGGGATGGTCCATAGTACACCAGTGATGATCCACAGTACACCAGTGATGATCCATAGTACACCAGTGATGGTCCATAGTACATCAGTGATGATCTATAGTACATCAGTGATGGTCCATAGTCCATCAGTGATGATCTATAGTACATCAGCGATGATCTATAGTACATCAGTGATGATCCACAATACATCAGTTATGATACACAGTACATCAGTGATGATCCACAATACTTCAGTGATGATCCACAGTACATCAGTGATGATCCACAGTACATCAGGGATGGTCCACAGTATATCAGTGATGATCCATAGTACATCAGTGATGATCCATAGTACATCAGTGATGGTCCATAGTACACCAGTGATGATCCATAGTACACCAGTGATGGCCCATAGTACACCAGTGATGGCCCATAGTACATCAGTGATGATCCATAGTACATCAGTGATGATCCACAGTACATCAGTGATGATCCACAGTACATCAGGGATGGTCCATAGTACATCAGTGATGATCCATAGTACACCAGTGATGATCCATAGTACACCAGTGATGGCCCATAGTACATCAGTGATGAACTATAGTACATCAGTGATGATCCACAGTACATCAGGGATGGTCCATAGTACATCAGTGATGATCCATAGTACACCAGTAATGATCCATAGTACACCAGTGATGGCCCATAGTACATCAGTGATGAACTATAGTACATCAGTGATGATCCACAGTACATCAGTGATGATCCATAGTACATCAGTGATGATCCACAGTACATCAGTGATGATCCACAGTACATCAGGGATGGTCCATAGTACATCAGTGATGATCCATAGTACACCAGTGATGATCCATAGTACACCAGTTATGGCCCATAGTACATCAGTGATGAACTATAGTACATCAGTGATGATCCACAGTACATCAGTGATGATCCACAGTACATCAGGGATGGTCCATAGTACACCAGTGATGATCCACAGTACACCAGTGATGATCCATAGTACACCAGTGATGGTCCATAGTACATCAGTGATGATCCACAGTACATCAGTGATGATCCACAGTACATCAGGGATGGTCCATAGTACATCAGTGATGATCCATAGTCCACCAGTGATGATCCATAGTACACCAGTGATGGCCCATAGTACATCAGTGATGAACTATAGTACATCAGTGATGATCCACAGTACACCAGTGATGGCCCATAGTACATCAGTGATGAACTATAGTACATCAGTGATGATCCACAGTACATCAGTGATGATCCATAGTACATCAGTGATGATCCACAGTACATCAGTGATGATCCACAGTACATCAGTGATGATCTATAGTACATCAGTGATGATCCACAGTACATCAGTGATGATCCACAGTACATCAGGGATGGTCCATAGTACACCAGTGATGATCCACAGTACACCAGTGATGATCCATAGTACACCAGTGATGGTCCATAGTACATCAGTGATGATCTATAGTACATCAGTGATGGTCCATAGTACATCAGTGATGAGCTATAGTACATCAGTGATGATCTATAGTACATCAGTGATGATCCATAGTACACCAGTGATGATCCATAGTACACCAGTGATGGCCCATAGTACATCAGTGATGATCCATAGTACACCAGTGATGATCCATAGTACACCAGTGATGGCCCACAGTATATCAGTGATGAACTACAGTACATCAGTGATGATCCACAGTACATCAGTGATGATCCACAGTACATCAGGGATGGTCCATAGTACACCAGTGATGATCCACAGTACACCAGTGATGATCCATAGTACACCAGTGATGGTTCATAGTACATCAGTGATGATCCATAGTACACCAGTGATGATCCATAGTACACCAGTGATGGCCCATAGTACATCAGTGATGAACTATAGTACATCAGTGATGATCCACAGTACATCAGTGATGATCCATAGTACATCAGTGATGATCCACAGTACATCAGTGATGATCCACAGTACATCAGGGATGGTCCATAGTACATCAGTGATGATCCATAGTACACCAGTGATGATCCATAGTACACCAGTGATGGCCCACAGTATATCAGTGATGAACTATAGTACATCAGTGATGATCCACAGTACATCAGTGATGATCCACAGTACATCAGGGATGGTCCATAGTACACCAGTGATGATCCACAGTACACCAGTGATGATCCATAGTACACCAGTGATGGTTCATAGTACATCAGTGATGATCTATAGTACATCAGTGATGGTCCATAGTACATCAGTGATGATCCACAGTACATCAGTGATGGTCCACAGTACATCAGGGATGATCCATAGTACATCAGTGATGATCCACAGTACATCAGTGATGATCCACAGTACATCAGGGATGGTCCATAGTACATCAGTGATGATCCATAGTCCACCAGTGATGATCCATAGTACACCAGTGATGGCCCATAGTACATCAGTGATGAACTATAGTACATCAGTGATGATCCACAGTACACCAGTGATGGCCCATAGTACATCAGTGATGAACTATAGTACATCAGTGATGATCCACAGTACATCAGTGATGATCCATAGTACATCAGTGATGATCCACAGTACATCAGTGATGATCCACAGTACATCAGTGATGATCCACAGTACATCAGTGATGATCTATAGTACATCAGTGATGATCTATAGTACATCAGTGATGATCCATAGTACATCAGTGATGATCCACAGTACATCAGTGATGGTCCACAGTACATCAGGGATGGTCCACAGTACATCGGTGATGATCCATAGTACACCAGTGATGGCCCATAGTACATCAGTGATGGTCCATAGTACATCAGTGATGATCCATAGTACATCAGTGATGATCCATAGTACACCAGTGATGGCCCATAGTACATCAGTGATGATCCATAGTACACCAGTGATGGCCCATAGTACATCAGTGATGATCCATAGTACATCAGTGATGATCCACAGTACATCAGTGATGATCCACAGTACATCAGGGATGGTCCATAGTACATCAGTGATGATCCATAGTACACCAGTGATGATCCATAGTACACCAGTGATGGCCCATAGTACATCAGTGATGAACTATAGTACATCAGTGATGATCCACAGTACATCAGTGATGATCCACAGTACATCAGTGATGATCCATAGTACACCAGTGATGGCCCATAGTACATCAGTGATGATCCATAGTACATCAGTGATGATCCACAGTACATCAGTGATGATCCACAGTACATCAGGGATGGTCCATAGTACATCAGTGATGATCCATAGTACACCAGTGATGATCCATAGTACACCAGTGATGGCCCATAGTACATCAGTGATGAACTATAGTACATCAGTGATGATCCACAGTACATCAGTGATGATCCACAGTACATCAGGGATGGTCCATAGTACACCAGTGATGATCCACAGACCATCAGTTATGATCCACAGTACATTAGTGATGATCCACAGTACATCAGTGATGATCCACAGTACATCAGTGATGATCCACAATACTTCAGTGATGATCCACAGTACATCAGGGATGGTCCACAGTACATCAGTGATGGTCCACAGTATATCAGTGATGATCCATAGTACATCAGTGATGGTCCATAGTACACCAGTGATGGTCCATAGTACACCAGTGATGGCCCATAGAACATCAGTGATGATCCATAGTACATCAGTGATGATCCACAGTACATCAGTGATGATCCACAGTACATCAGGGAAGGTCCATAGTACATCAGTGATGATCCATAGTACACCAGTGATGATCCATAGTACACCAGTGATGGCCCATAGTACATCAGTGATGAACTATAGTACATCAGAGATGATCCACAGTACATCAGGGATGGTCCATAGTACATCAGTCATGATCCATAGTACACCAGTGATGCCCCATAGTACATCAGTGATGAACTATAGTACATCAGTGATGATCCACAGTACATCAGTGATGATCCATAGTACATCAGTGATGATCCACAGGACATCAGGGATGGTCCACAGTACATCAGTGATGATCCATAGTACACCAGTCATGATCCATAGTACATCAGTGATGATCCACAGTACATCAGGGATGGTTCATAGTACATCAGTGATGATCCATAGTACACCAGTGATGATCCATAGTACACCAGTGATGGCCCATAGTACATCAGTGACGAACTATAGTACATCAGTGATGATCCACAGTACATCAGTGATGATCCACAGTACATCAGGGATGGTCCATAGTACACCAGTGATGATCCACAGTACACCAGTGATGGTCCATAGTACATCAGTGATGATCTATAGTACAACAGTGATGATCTATAGTACATCAGTGATGATCCACAGTACATCAGTTATGATACACAGTACATCAGTGATGATCCACAGTACATCAGTGATGATCCACAATACTTCAGTGATGATCCACAGTACATCAGTGATGATCCACAGTACATCAGGGATGGTCCACAGTATATCAGTGATGATCCATAGTACATCAGTGATGGTCCATAGTACATCAGTGATGGTCCATAGTACACCAGTGATGATCCATAGTACACCAGTGATGGCCCATAGTACACCAGTGATGGCCCATAGTACATCAGTGATGGCCCATAGTACATCAGTGATGATCCATAGTACATCAGTAATGATCCACAGTACATCAGTGATGATCCACAGTACATCAGGGATGGTCCATAGTACACCAGTGATGATCCACAGTACACCAGTGATGATGCATAGTACACCAGTGATGGCCCATAGTACACCAGTGATGATCCATAGTACACCAGAGATGGCCCATAGTATACCAGTGATGAGCTATAGTACATCAGTGATGATCTATAGTACATCAGTGATGATCCATAGTACACCAGTGATGATCCATAGTACATCAGTGATGGCCCATAGTACACCAGTGATAATCCATAGTACACCAGTGATGATCCATAGTACTTCAGTGATGGCCCATAGTACACCAGTGATGATCCATAGTACATCAGTGATGGCTCATAGTACATCAGTGATGATCCATAATACATCAGTGATGATCCATAGTACACCAGTGATGGCCCATAGTACTTCAGTGATTATCTATAGTACATCAGTGATGATCCACAGTACATCAGTGATGATCCACAGTACATCAGTGATGATCCACGGTACATCAGTGATGATCCATAGTACATCAGTGATGATCCTCAGTACATCAGTGATGATCCACAGTACATCAGTGATGATCCACAGTACATCAGTGATGATCCACAGTACATCAGTGATGATCCACAGGACATCAGGGATGGTCCACCGTACATCAGTGATGATCCATAGTACACCAGTCATGATCCATAGTACATCAGTGATGATCCATAGTACATCAGAGATGATCCATAGTACACCAGTGATGGCCCATAGTACACCAGTGATGATCAATAGTACACCAGTGATGGCCCATAGTACTTCAGTGATGATCTATAGTACATCAGTGATGATCCACAGTACATCAGTGATTATCCACAATACATCAGGGATGGTCCACAGTATATCAGTGATGATCCATAGTACATCAGTGATGGCCCACAGTACATCAGTGATGATCCACAGTATATCAGTGATGATCCATAGTACACCAGTGATGGTCCATAGTACACCAGTGATGGTCCATAGTACATCAGTGATGATCCATAGTACATCAGTGATGATCCACAGTACATCAGGGATGGTCCACAGTACAACAGTGATGATCCATAGTACACCAGTGATGGCCCAAAGCACATCAGTGATGGTCCATAGTACACCAGGGATGATCCATAGTAATCCAGTGATGATCCATAGTACACCAGTGATGGCCCATAGTACACCAGTGATGGCCCATAGTACATCAGTGATGGTCCACAGTACATCAGTGATGATCTATAGTACATCAGGGATGGTCCACAGTACATCAGTGATGATCCATAGTACACCAGTGATGATCCATAGTACATCAGTGATGATCCATAGTACACCTGTGATGGCCCACAGTACACCTGTGATGGCCCACAGTACATCAGTGATGATCCACAGTACATCAGGGATGATCCACAGTATATCAGGGATGGTCCACAGTATATCAGTGATGATCCATAGTACACCAGTGATGATCCATAGTACACCAGTGATGGCCCATAGTACACCAGTGATGATCCATAGTACACCAGTGATGGCCCATAGTACATCAGTGATGGCTCATAGTACATCAGTGATGATCCATAGTACATCAGTGGTGATCCATAGTACACCAGTGATGATCCATAGTACATCAGTGATGGCTCATAGTACATCAGTGATGATCCATAGTACACCAGTGATGATCCATAGTACATCAGTGATGGCTCATAGTACATCAGTGATGATCCATAATACATCAGTGATGATCCATAGTACACCAGGGATGATCCATAGTACACCAGTGATGATCCATAGTACACCAGTGATGATCCATAGTACATCAGTGATGGTCTATAGTACATCAGTGAAGATCCACAGTACATCAGTGATGATCCACAGTACATCAGTGATGATCCACAGTAAATCAGTGATGATCCACAGTACATCAGTGATGATCCACAGTACATCAGGGATGGTCCACAGTACATCAGTGATGATCCATAATACATCAGTGATGATCCATAGTACATCAGTGATGATCCATAGTACATCAGTGATGATCCATAGTACACCAGTCATGGCCCATAGTACTACAGTGATGATCTATAGTACATCAGTGATGATCCACAGTACATCAGTGATGATCCACAGTACATCAGTGATGATCCAAGCTACATCAGTGATGATCCATAGTACATCAGTGATGGCCCATAGTACATCAGTGATGATCCATAGTACACCAGTGATGATCCACAGTACATCAGTGATGATCCATAGTACATCAGTGATGATCCACAGTACATCAGGGATGGTTCATAGTATATCAGTGATGATCCATAGTACACCAGTGATGGCCCATAGTACATCAGTGATGAACTATAGTACATCAGTGATGATCCACAGTACATCAGTGATGATCCATAGTACATCAGTGATGATCCACAGTACATCAGGGATGGTTCATAGTACATCAGTGATGATCCATAGTACACCAGTGATGATCCATAGTACACCAGTGATGGCCCATAGTACATCAGTGATGAACTATAGTACATCAGTGATGATCCACAGTACATCAGTGATGATCCACAGTACATCAGGGATGGTCCATAGTACACCAGTGATGATCCACAGTACACCAGTGATGGTCCATAGTACATCAGTGATGATCTATAGTACAACAGTGATGATCTATAGTACATCAGTGATGATCCACAGTACATCAGTTATGATACACAGTACATCAGTGATGATCCACAGTACATCAGTGATGATCCACAATACTTCAGTGATGATCCACAGTACATCAGTGATGATCCACAGTACATCAGGGATGGTCCACAGTATATCAGTGATGATCCATAGTACATCAGTGATGGTCCATAGTACATCAGTGATGGTCCATAGTACACCAGTGATGATCCATAGTACACCAGTGATGGCCCATAGTACACCAGTGATGGCCCATAGTACACCAGTGATGGCCCATAGTACATAAGTGATGGCCCATAGTACATCAGTGATGATCCATAGTACATCAGTGATGATCCACAGTACATCAGTGATGATCCACAGTACATCAGGGATGGTCCATAGTACACCAGTGATGATCCACAGTACACCAGTGATGATCCATAGTACACCAGTGATGGCCCATAGTACACCAGTGATGATCCATAGTACACCAGAGATGGCCCATAGTATACCAGTGATGAGCTATAGTACATCAGTGATGATCTATAGTACATCAGTGATGATCCATAGTACACCAGTGATGATCCATAGTACATCAGTGATGGCCCATAGTACACCAGTGATGATCCATAGTACACCAGTGATGATCCATAGTACTTCAGTGATGGCCCATAGTACACCAGTGATGATCCATAGTACATCAGTGATGGCTCATAGTACATCAGTGATGATCCATAATACATCAGTGATGATCCATAGTACACCAGTGATGGCCCATAGTACTTCAGTGATGATCTATAGTACATCAGTGATGATCCACAGTACATCAGTGATGATCCACAGTACATCAGTGATGATCCACGGTACATCAGTGATGATCCACGGTACATCAGTGATGATCCATAGTACATCAGTGATGATCCTCAGTACATCAGTGATGATCCACAGTACATCAGTGATGATCCACAGTACATCAGTGATGATCCACAGTACATCAGTGATGATCCACAGGACATCAGGGATGGTCCACAGTACATCAGTGATGATCCATAGTACACCAGTCATGATCCATAGTACATCAGTGATGATCCATAGTACATCAGTGATGATCCATAGTACACCAGTGATGGCCCATAGTACACCAGTGATGGTCCATAGTACACCAGTGATGGCCCATAGTACTTCAGTGATGATCTATAGTACATCAGTGATGATCCACAGTACATCAGTGATGATCCACAATACATCAGGGATGGTCCACAGTATATCAGTGATGATCCATAGTACATCAGTGATGGCCCACAGTACATCAGTGATGATCGACAGTATATCAGTGATGATCCATAGTAATCCAGTGATGATCCATAGTACACCAGTGATGGCCCATAGTACACCAGTGATGGCCCATAGTACATCAGTGATGATCCACAGTACATCAGTGATGATCTATAGTACATCAGGGATGGTCCACAGTACATCAGTGATGATCCATAGTACACCAGTGATGATCCATAGTACATCAGTGATGATCCATAGTACACCTGTGATGGCCCACAGTACACCTGTGATGGCCCACAGTACATCAGTGATGATCCACAGTACATCAGGGATGATCCACAGTATATCAGGGATGGTCCACAGTATATCAGTGATGATCCATAGTACACCAGTGATGATCCATAGTACACCAGGGATGATCCATAGTACACCAGTGATGATCCATAGTACACCAGTGATGATCCATAGTACATCAGTGATGGTCCATAGTACACCAGTGAAGATCCATAGTACACCAGTGATGGCCCATAGTACACCAGTGATGGCCCATAGTACACCAGTGATGATCCATAGTACACCAGTGATGGCCCATAGTACATCAGTGATGGCTCATAGTACATCAGTGATGATCCATAGTACATCAGTGGTGATCCATAGTACACCAGTGATGATCCATAGTACATCAGTGATGGCTCATAGTACATCAGTGATGATCCATAGTACACCAGTGATGATCCATAGTACATCAGTGATGGCTCATAGTACATCAGTGATGATCCATAATACATCAGTGATGATCCATAGTACACCAGGGATGATCCATAGTACACCAGTGATGATCCATAGTACACCAGTGATGATCCATAGTACATCAGTGATGGTCTATAGTACATCAGTGAAGATCCACAGTACATCAGTGATGATCCACAGTACATCAGTGATGATCCACAGTACATCAGTGATGATCCACAGTACATCAGTGATGATCCACAGTACATCAGGGATGGTCCACAGTACATCAGTGATGATCCATAATACATTAGTGATGATCCATAGTACATCAGTGATGATCCATAGTACATCAGTGATGATCCATAGTACACCAGTCATGGCCCATAGTACTACAGTGATGATCTATAATACATCAGTGATGATCCACAGTACATCAGTGATGATCCACAGTACATCAGTGATGATCCATAGTACATCAGTGATGATCCTCAGTACATCAGTGATGATCCACAGTACATCAGTGATGATCCACAGTACATCAGTGATGATCCACAGTACATCAGGGATGGTCCACAGTACATCAGTGATGATCCATAGTACACCAGTCATGATCCATAGTACATCAGTGATGATCCATAGTACATCAGTGATGATCCATAGTACACCAGTGATGATCCATAGTACACCAGTGATGGCCCATAGTACTTCAGTGATGATTTATAGTACATCAGTGATGATCCACAGTACATCAGTGATGATCCACAATACATCAGGGATGGTCCACAGTATATCAGTGATGATCCATAGTACATCACTGATGGCCCACAGTACATCAGTGATGATCCACAGTACATCAGTGATGATCCATAGTACACCAGTGATGGCCCATAGTACATCAGTGATGGTCCATAGTACATCAGTGATGATCCATAGTACATCAGTGATGATCCATAGTACATCAGTGATGATCCATAGTACACCAGTGATGGCCCATAGTACATCAGTAATGATCTATAGTACATCAGTGATGATCCACAGTACATCAGTGATGATCCACAGTACATCAGTTATGATCCACAGTACATCAGTGATGATCCACAGTACATCAGTGATGATCCACAATACTTCAGTGATGATCCACAGTACATCAGTGATGATCCACAGTACATCAGGGATGGTCCACAGTATATCAGTGATGATCCATAGTACATCAGTGATGGCCCATAGTACATCAGTGATGATCCATAGTACACCAGTGATGATCCATAGTACACCAGTGATGTTCCATAGTACACCAGGGATGATCCACAGTACATCAGTGATGATCCACAGTACATCAGTGGTGGTCCACAGTACATCAGTGATGGTCCATAGTACACCAGTGATGATCCATAGTACACCAGTGATGATCCATAGTACACCAGTGATGGCCCATAGTACATCAGTGATGATCCATAGTACATCAGTGATGATCCACAGTACATCAGTGATGATCCACAGTACATCAGGGATGGTCCATAGTAGATCAGTGATGATTCACAGTACATCAGTGATGATCCACAGTACATCAGGGATGGTCCACAGTATATCAGTGATGATCCATAGTACATCAGTGATGGCCCATAGTACATCAGTGATGATCCATAGAACACCAGTCATGATCCATAGTACATCAGTGATGATCCATAGTACATCTGTGATGATCCATAGTACACCAGTGATGGTCCATAGTACACCAGTGATGATCCATAGTACACCAGTGATGGCCCATAGTACATCAGTGATGATCCATAGTACATCAGTGATGATCCACAGTACATCAGTGATGATCCACAGTACATCAGTGATGATCCACAGTACATCAGGGATGGTCCACAGTACATCAGTGATGATCCATAATACATCAGTGATGATCCATAGTACATCAGTGATGATCCATAGTACATCAGTGATGATCCATAGTACACCAGTCATGGCCCATAGTACTACAGTGATGATCTATAGTACATCAGTGATGATCCACAGTACATCAGTGATGATCCACAGTACATCAGTGATGATCCAAGCTACATCAGTGATGATCCATAGTACATCAGTGATGATCCTCAGTACATCAGTGATGATCCACAGTACATCAGTGATGATCCACAGTACATCAGTGATGATCCACAGTACATCAGGGATGGTCCACAGTACATCAGTGATGATCCATAGTACACCAGTCATGATCCATAGTACATCAGTGATGATCCATAGTACATCAGTGATGATCCATAGTACACCAGTGATGATCCATAGTACACCAGTGATGGCCCATAGTACTTCAGTGATGATTTATAGTACATCAGTGATGATCCACAGTACATCAGTGATGATCCACAATACATCAGGGATGGTCCACAGTATATCAGTGATGATCCATAGTACATCAGTGATGGCCCACAGTACATCCGTGATGATCCACAGTACATCAGTGATGATCCATAGTACACCAGTGATGATCCATAGTACATCAGTGATGATCCTCAGTACATCAGTGATGATCCACAGTACATCAGTGATAATCCACAGTACATCAGTGATGATCCACAGTACATCAGGGATGGTCCACAGTACATCATTGATGATCCATAGTACACCAGTCATGATCCATAGTACATCAGTGATGATCCATAGTACATCAGTGATGATCCATAGTACACCAGTGATGATCCATAGTACACCAGTGATGGCCCATAGTACTTCAGTGATGATTTATAGTACATCAGTGATGATCCACAGTACATCAGTGATGATCCACAATACATCAGGGATGGTCCACAGTATATCAGTGATGATCCATAGTACATCAGTGATGGCCCACAGTACATCAGTGATGATCCACAGTACATCAGTGATGATCCATAGTACACCAGTGATGGCCCATAGTACATCAGTGATGGTCCATAGTACATCAGTGATGATCCATAGTACATCAGTGATGATCCATAGTACATCAGTGATGATCCATAGTACACCAGTGATGGCCCATAGTACATCAGTAATGATCTATAGTACATCAGTGATGATCCACAGTACATCAGTGATGATCCACAGTACATCAGTTATGATCCACAGTATATCAGTGATGATCCACAGTACATCAGTGATGATCCACAATACTTCAGTGATGATCCACAGTACATCAGTGATGATCCACAGTACATCAGGGATGGTCCACAGTATATCAGTGATGATCCATAGTACATCAGTGATGGCCCATAGTACATCAGTGATGGTCCATAGTACACCAGTGATGATCCATAGTACACCAGTGATGTTCCATAGTACACCAGGGATGATCCACAGTACATCAGTGATGATCCACAGTACATCAGTGGTGGTCCACAGTACATCAGTGATGGTCCATAGTACACCAGTGATGATCCATAGTACACCAGTGATGATCCATAGTACACCAGTGATGGCCCATAGTACATCAGTGATGATCCATAGTACATCAGTGATGATCCACAGTACATCAGTGATGATCCACAGTACATCAGGGATGGTCCATAGTACATCAGTGATGATCCATAGTACACCAGTGATGATCCATAGTACACCAGTGATGGCCCATAGTACATCAGTGATGAACTATAGTACATCAGTGATGATCCATAGTACACCAGTGATGGCCCATAGTACATCAGTGATGAACTATAGTACATCAGTGATGATCCACAGTACATCAGTGATGATCCACAGTACATCAGGGATGGTCCATAGTACACCAGTGATGATCCACAGTACACCAGTGATGATCCATAGTACACCAGTGATGGTCCATAGTACATCAGTGATGATCTATAGTACATCAGTGATGGTCCATAGTACATCAGTGATGATCTATATACATAGTACACCAGTGATGATCTATAGTACATCAGTGATGATCTACAGTACATCAGTTATGATCCACAGTACATTAGTGATGATCCACAGTACATCAGTGATGATCCACAGTACATCAGTGATGATCCACAATACTTCCGTGATGATCCACAGTACATCAGGGATGGTCCACAGTACATCAGTGATGGTCCACAGTATATCAGTGATGATCCATAGTACATCAGTGATGGTCCATAGTACATCAGTGATGGTCCATAGTACACCAGTGATGATCCATAGTACACCAGTGATGGCCCATAGTACACCAGTGATGGCTCATAGTACATCAGTGATGATCCATAGTACACCAGTGATGATCCATAGTACATCAGTGATGGCTCATAGTACATCAGTGATGATCCATAATACATCAGTGATGATCCATAGTACACCAGGGATGATCCATAGTACACCAGTGATGATCCATAGTACACCAGTGATGATCCATAGTACATCAGTGATTGTCTATAGTACATCAGTGAAGATCCACAGTACATCAGTGATGATCCACAGTACATCAGTGATGATCCACAGTACATCAGTGATGATCCACAGTACATCAGTGATGATCCACAGTACATCAGGGATGGTCCACAGTACATCAGTGATGATCCATAATACATCAGTGATGATCCATAGTACATCAGTGATGATCCATAGTACATCAGTGATGATCCATAGTACACCAGTCATGGCCCATAGTACTACAGTGATGATCTATAGTACATCAGTGATGATCCACAGTACATCAGTGATGATCCACAGTACATCAGTGATGATCCAAGCTACATCAGTGATGATCCATAGTACATCAGTGATGATCCTCAGTACATCAGTGATGATCCACAGTACATCAGTGATGATCCACAGTACATCAGTGATGATCCACAGTACATCAGGGATGGTCCACAGTACATCAGTGATGATCCATAGTACACCAGTAATGATCCATAGTACATCAGTGATGATCCATAGTACATCAGTGATGATCCATAGTACACCAGTGATGATCCATAGTACACCAGTGATGGCCCATAGTACTTCAGTGATGATTTATAGTACATCAGTGATGATCCACAGTAGATCAGTGATGATCCACAATACATCAGGGATGGTCCACAGTATATCAGTGATGATCCATAGTACATCAGTGATGGCCCACAGTACATCAGTGATGATCCACAGTACATCAGTGATGATCCATGGTACACCAGTGATGGCCCATAGTACATCAGTGATGGTCCATAGTACATCAGTGATGATCCATAGTACATCAGTGATGATCCATAGTACATCAGTGATGATCCATAGTACACCAGTGATGGCCCATAGTACATCAGTAATGATCTATAGTACATCAGTGATGATCCACAGTACATCAGTGATGATCCACAGTACATCAGTTATGATCCACAGTACATCAGTGATGATCCACAGTACATCAGTGATGATCCACAATACTTCAGTGATGATCCACAGTACATCAGTGATGATCCACAGTACATCAGGGATGGTCCACAGTATATCAGTGATGATCCATAGTACATCAGTGATGGCCCATAGTACATCAGTGATGATCCATAGTACACCAGTGATGATCCATAGTACACCAGTGATGTTCCATAGTACACCAGGGATGATCCACAGTACATCAGTGATGATCCACAGTACATCAGTGGTGGTCCACAGTACATCAGTGATGGTCCATAGTACACCAGTGATGATCCATAGTACACCAGTGATGATCCATAGTACACCAGTGATGGCCCATAGTACATCAGTGATGATCCATAGTACATCAGTGATGATCCACAGTACATCAGTGATGATCCACAGTACATCAGGGATGGTCCATAGTACATCAGTGATGATCCATAGTACACCAGTGATGATCCATAGTACACCAGTGAAGGCCCATAGTACATCAGTGATGAACTATAGTACATCAGTGATGATCCATAGTACACCAGTGATGGCCCATAGTACATCAGTGATGAACTATAGTACATCAGTGATGATCCACAGTACATCAGTGATGATCCACAGTACATCAGGGATGGTCCATAGTACACCAGTGATGATCCACAGTACACCAGTGATGATCCATAGTACACCAGTGATGGTCCATAGTACATCAGTGATGATCTATAGTACATCAGTGATGGTCCATAGTACATCAGTGATGATCTATATACATAGTACACCAGTGATGATCTATAGTACATCAGTGATGATCTACAGTACATCAGTTATGATCCACAGTACATTAGTGATGATCCACAGTACATCAGTGATGATCCACAGTACATCAGTGATGATCCACAATACTTCCGTGATGATCCACAGTACATCAGGGATGGTCCACAGTACATCAGTGATGGTCCACAGTATATCAGTGATGATCCATAGTACATCAGTAATGGTCCATAGTACATCAGTGATGGTCCATAGTACACCAGTGATGATCCATAGTACACCAGTGATGGCCCATAGTACACCAGTGATGGCTCATAGTACATCAGTGATGATCCATAGTACACCAGTGATGATCCATAGTACATCAGTGATGGCTCATAGTACATCAGTGATGATCCATAATACATCAGTGATGATCCATAGTACACCAGGGATGATCCATAGTACACCAGTGATGATCCATAGTACACCAGTGATGATCCATAGTACATCAGTGATTGTCTATAGTACATCAGTGAAGATCCACAGTACATCAGTGATGATCCACAGTACATCAGTGATGATCCACAGTACATCAGTGATGATCCACAGTACATCAGTGATGATCCACAGTACATCAGGGATGGTCCACAGTACATCAGTGATGATCCATAATACATCAGTGATGATCCATAGTACATCAGTGATGATCCATAGTACATCAGTGATGATCCATAGTACACCAGTCATGGCCCATAGTACTACAGTGATGATCTATAGTACATCAGTGATGATCCACAGTACATCAGTGATGATCCACAGTACATCAGTGATGATCCAAGCTACATCAGTGATGATCCATAGTACATCAGTGATGATCCTCAGTACATCAGTGATGATCCACAGTACATCAGTGATGATCCACAGTACATCAGTGATGATCCACAGTACATCAGGGATGGTCCACAGTACATCAGTGATGATCCATAGTACACCAGTAATGATCCATAGTACATCAGTGATGATCCATAGTACATCAGTGATGATCCATAGTACACCAGTGATGATCCATAGTACACCAGTGATGGCCCATAGTACTTCAGTGATGATTTATAGTACATCAGTGATGATCCACAGTAGATCAGTGATGATCCACAATACATCAGGGATGGTCCACAGTATATCAGTGATGATCCATAGTACATCAGTGATGGCCCACAGTACATCAGTGATGATCCACAGTACATCAGTGATGATCCATGGTACACCAGTGATGGCCCATAGTACATCAGTGATGGTCCATAGTACATCAGTGATGATCCATAGTACATCAGTGATGATCCATAGTACATCAGTGATGATCCATAGTACACCAGTGATGGCCCATAGTACATCAGTAATGATCTATAGTACATCAGTGATGATCCACAGTACATCAGTGATGATCCACAGTACATCAGTTATGATCCACAGTACATCAGTGATGATCCACAGTACATCAGTGATGATCCACAATACTTCAGTGATGATCCACAGTACATCAGTGATGATCCACAGTACATCAGGGATGGTCCACAGTATATCAGTGATGATCCATAGTACATCAGTGATGGCCCATAGTACATCAGTGATGATCCATAGTACACCAGTGATGATCCATAGTACACCAGTGATGTTCCATAGTACACCAGGGATGATCCACAGTACATCAGTGATGATCCACAGTACATCAGTGGTGGTCCACAGTACATCAGTGATGGTCCATAGTACACCAGTGATGATCCATAGTACACCAGTGATGATCCATAGTACACCAGTGATGGCCCATAGTACATCAGTGATGATCCATAGTACATCAGTGATGATCCACAGTACATCAGTGATGATCCACAGTACATCAGGGATGGTCCATAGTACATCAGTGATGATCCATAGTACACCAGTGATGATCCATAGTACACCAGTGAAGGCCCATAGTACATCAGTGATGAACTATAGTACATCAGTGATGATCCATAGTACACCAGTGATGGCCCATAGTACATCAGTGATGAACTATAGTACATCAGTGATGATCCACAGTACATCAGTGATGATCCACAGTACATCAGGGATGGTCCATAGTACACCAGTGATGATCCACAGTAGACCAGTGATGATCCATAGTACACCAGTGATGGTCCATAGTACATCAGTGATGATCTATAGTACATCAGTGATGGTCCATAGTACATCAGTGATGATCTATATACATAGTACACCAGTGATGATCTATAGTACATCAGTGATGATCTACAGTACATCAGTTATGATCCACAGTACATTAGTGATGATCCACAGTACATCAGTGATGATCCACAGTACATCAGTGATGATCCACAATACTTCAGTGATGATCCACAGTACATCAGGGATGGTCCACAGTACATCAGTGATGGTCCACAGTATATCAGTGATGATCCATAGTACATCAGTGATGGTCCATAGTACATCCGTGATGGTCCATAGTACACCAGTGATGATCCATAGTACACCAGTGATGGCCCATAGTACACCAGTGATGGCCCATAGTACATCAGTGATGATCCATAGTACACCAGTGATGATCCACAGTACATCAGTGATGATCCACAGTACATCATGGATGGTCCATAGTACATCAGTGATGATCCATAGTACACCAGTGATGATCCATAGTACACCAGTGATGGCCCATAGTACATCAGTGATGAACTATAGTACATCAGAGATGATCCACAGTACATCAGTGATGATCCATAGTACATCAGTGATGATCCACAGTACATCAGTGATTATCCACAGTACATCAGGGATGGTCCATAGTACATCAGTGCTGATCCATAGTACACCAGTGATGATCCATAGTACACCAGTGATGGCCCATAGTACGTCAGTGATGAACTATAGTACATCAGTGATGATCCACAGTACATCAGTGATGATCCACAGTACATCAGGGATGGTCCATAGTACACCAGTGATGATCCACAGTACACCAGTGATGATCCATAGTACACCAGTGATGGTCCATAGTACATCAGTGATGATCTATAGTACATCAGTGATGGTCCATAGTACATCAGTGATGATCTATAGTACATCAGTGATGATCTATAGTACATCAGTGATGATCCACAGTACATCAGTTATGATACACAGTACATCAGTGATGATCCACAGTGCATCAGTGATGATCCACAGTACATCAGTGATGATCCACAATACTTCAGTGATGATCCACAGTACATCAGTGATGATCCACAGTACATCAGGGATGGTCCACAGTATATCAGTGATGATCCATAGTACATCAGTGATGATCCATAGTACACCAGTGATGGCCCATAGTACACCAGTGATGGCCCATAGTACATCAGTGATGATCCATAGTACATTAGTGATGATCCACAGTACATCAGTGATGATCCACAGTACATCAGGGATGGTCCACAGTACATCAGTGATGATCCATAGTACACCAGTGATGATCCATAGTACACCAGTGATGGCCCATAGTACACCAGTGATGATCCATAGTACACCAGTGATGGCCAATAGTACATCAGTGATGAACTATTGTACATCAGTGATGATCCACAGTACATCAGTGATGATCCATAGTACACCAGTGATGGCCCATAGTACACCAGTGATGATCCATAGTACACCAGTGATGGCCCATAGTACATCAGTGATGAACTATAGTACATCAGTGATGATCCACAGTACATCAGTGATGATCCACAGTACATCAGGGATGGTCCATAGTACATCAGTGATGATCCATAGTACACCAGTGATGATCCATAGTACACCAGTGATGGCCCATAGTACATCAGTGATGAACTATAGTACATCAGTGATGATCCACAGTACATCAGTGATGATCCACAGTACATCAGGGATGGTCCATAGTACACCAGTGATGATCCACAGTACACCAGTGATGATCCATAGTACACCAGTGATGGTCCATAGTACATCAGTGATGATCTATAGTACACCAGTGATGGTCCATAGTACATCAGTGATGATCTATAGTACATCAGTGATAAACTATAGTACATCAGTGATGATCTATAGTACATCAGTGATGATCCATAGTACACCAGTGATGATCCATAGTACACCAGTGATGGCCCATAGTACATCAGTGATGAACTATAGTACATCAGTGATGATCCACAGTACATCAGTGATGATCCATAGTACACCAGTGATGATCCATAGTACACCAGTGATGGCCCATAGTACATCAGTGATGAACTATAGTACATCAGTGATGATCCACAGTACATCAGTGATGATCCACAGTACATCAGGGATGGTCCATAGTACATCAGTGATGATCCATAGTACACGAGTGATGATCCATAGTACACCAGTGATGGCCCATAGTACATCAGTGATGAACTATAGTACATCAGTGATGATCCATAGTACATCAGTGATGATCCATAGTACATCAGTGATGATCCACAGTACATCAGGGATGGTCCATAGTACACCAGTGATGATCCACAGTACGCCAGTGATGATCCATAGTACACCAGTGATGGTCCATAGTACATCAGTGATGATCTATAGTACATCAGTGATGATCCACAGTACATCAGGGATGGTCCATAGTACACCAGTGATGATCCACAGTACACCAGTGATGATCCATAGTACACCAGTGATGGTCCATAGTACATCAGTGATGATCTATAGTACATCAGTGATGGTCCATAGTACATCAGTGATGATCTATATACATAGTACACCAGTGATGATCTATAGTACATCAGTGATGATCTACAGTGCATCAGTTATGATCCACAGTACATTAGTGATGATCCACAGTACATCAGTGATGATCCACAGTACATCAGTGATGATCCACAATACTTCAGTGATGATCCACAGTACATCAGGGATGGTCCACAGTACATCAGTGATGGTCCACAGTATATCAGTGATGATCCATAGTACATCAGTGATGGTCCATAGTACATCAGTGATGGTCCATAGTACACCAGTGATGATCCATAGTACACCAGTGATGGCCCATAGTACACCAGTGATGGCCCATAGTACATCAGTGATGATCCATAGTACACCAGTGATGATCCACAGTACATCAGTGATGATCCACAGTACATCAGAGATGGTCCATAGTACATCAGTGATGATCCATAGTACACCAGTGATGATCCATAGTACACCAGTGATGGCCCATAGTACATCAGTGATGAACTATAGTACATCAGAGATGATCCACAGTACATCAGTGATGATCCATAGTACATCAGTGATGATCCACAGTACATCAGTGATGATCCACAGTACATCAGGGATGGTCCATAGTACATCAGTGATGATCCATAGTACACCAGTGATGATCCATAGTACACCAGTGATGGCCCATAGTACGTCAGTGATGAACTATAGTACATCAGTGATGATCCACAGTACATCAGTGATGATCCACAGTACATCAGGGATGGTCCATAGTACACCAGTGATGATCCACAGTACACCAGTGATAATCCATAGTACACCAGTGATGGTCCATAGTACATCAGTGATGATCTATAGTACATCAGTGATGGTCCATAGTACATCAGTGATGATCTATAGTACATCAGTGATGATCTATAGTACATCAGTGATGATCCACAGTACATCAGTTATGATACACAGTACATCAGTGATGATCCACAGTACATCAGTGATGATCCACAGTACATCAGTGATGATCCACAGTACATCAGTGATGATCCACAATACTTCAGTGATGATCCACAGTACATCAGGGATGGTCCACAGTACATCAGTGATGGTCCACAGTATATCAGTGATGATCCATAGTACATCAGTGATGGTCCATAGTACATCAGTGATGGTCCATAGTACACCAGTGATGATCCATAGTACACCAGTGATGGCCCATAGTACACCAGTGATGGCCCATAGTACATCAGTGATGATCCATAGTACACCAGTGATGATCCACAGTACATCAGTGATGATCCACAGTACATCAGGGATGGTCCATAGTACATCAGTGATGATCCATAGTACACCAGTGATGATCCATAGTACACCAGTGATGGCCCATAGTACATCAGTGATGAACTATAGTACATCAGAGATGATCCACAGTACATCAGTGATGATCCACAGTACATCAGTGATGATCCACAGTACATCAGGGATGGTCCATAGTACATCAGTGATGATCCATAGTACACCAGTGATGATCCATAGTACACCAGTGATGGCCCATAGTACATCAGTGATGAACTATAGTACATCAGTGATGATCCACAGTACATCAGTGATGATCCACAGTACATCAGGGATGGTCCATAGTACACCAGTGATGATCCACAGTACACCAGTGATGATCCATAGTACACCAGTGATGGTCCATAGTACATCAGTGATGATCTATAGTACATCAGTGATGGTCCATAGTACATCAGTGATGATCTATAGTACATCAGTGATGATCTATAGTACATCAGTGATGATCCACAGTACATCAGTTATGATACACAGTACATCAGTGATGATCCACAGTGCATCAGTGATGATCCACAGTACATCAGTGATGATCCACAATACTTCAGTGATGATCCACAGTACATCAGTGATGATCCACAGTACATCAGGGATGGTCCACAGTATATCAGTGATGATCCATAGTACATCAGTGATGATCCATAGTACACCAGTGATGGCCCATAGTACACCAGTGATGGCCCATAGTACATCAGTGATGATCCATAGTACATTAGTGATGATCCACAGTACATCAGTGATGATCCACAGTACATCAGGGATGGTCCACAGTACATCAGTGATGATCCATAGTACACCAGTGATGATCCATAGTACACCAGTGATGGCCCATAGTACACCAGTGATGATCCATAGTACACCAGTGATGGCCAATAGTACATCAGTGATGAACTATTGTACATCAGTGATGATCCACAGTACATCAGTGATGATCCATAGTACACCAGTGATGGCCCATAGTACACCAGTGATGATCCATAGTACACCAGTGATGGCCCATAGTACATCAGTGATGAACTATAGTACATCAGTGATGATCCACAGTACATCAGTGATGATCCACAGTACATCAGGGATGGTCCATAGTACATCAGTGATGATCCATAGTACACCAGTGATGATCCATAGTACACCAGTGATGGCCCATAGTACATCAGTGATGAACTATAGTACATCAGTGATGATCCACAGTACATCAGTGATGATCCACAGTACATCAGGGATGGTCCATAGTACACCAGTGATGATCCACAGTACACCAGTGATGATCCATAGTACACCAGTGATGGTCCATAGTACATCAGTGATGATCTATAGTACACCAGTGATGGTCCATAGTACATCAGTGATGATCTATAGTACATCAGTGATAAACTATAGTACATCAGTGATGATCTATAGTACATCAGTGATGATCCATAGTACACCAGTGATGATCCATAGTACACCAGTGATGGCCCATAGTACATCAGTGATGAACTATAGTACATCAGTGATGATCCACAGTACATCAGTGATGATCCATAGTACACCAGTGATGATCCATAGTACACCAGTGATGGCCCATAGTACATCAGTGATGAACTATAGTACATCAGTGATGATCCACAGTACATCAGTGATGATCCACAGTACATCAGGGATGGTCCATAGTACATCAGTGATGATCCATAGTACACGAGTGATGATCCATAGTACACCAGTGATGGCCCATAGTACATCAGTGATGAACTATAGTACATCAGTGATGATCCATAGTACATCAGTGATGATCCATAGTACATCAGTGATGATCCACAGTACATCAGGGATGGTCCATAGTACACCAGTGATGATCCACAGTACACCAGTAATGATCCATAGTACACCAGTGATGGTCCATAGTACATCAGTGATGATCTATAGTACATCAGTGATGATCCACAGTACATCAGGGATGGTCCATAGTACACCAGTGATGATCCACAGTACACCAGTGATGATCCATAGTACACCAGTGATGGTCCATAGTACATCAGTGATGATCTATAGTACATCAGTGATGGTCCATAGTACATCAGTGATGATCTATATACATAGTACACCAGTGATGATCTATAGTACATCAGTGATGATCTACAGTGCATCAGTTATGATCCACAGTACATTAGTGATGATCCACAGTACATCAGTGATGATCCACAGTACATCAGTGATGATCCACAATACTTCAGTGATGATCCACAGTACATCAGGGATGGTCCACAGTACATCAGTGATGGTCCACAGTATATCAGTGATGATCCATAGTACATCAGTGATGGTCCATAGTACATCAGTGATGGTCCATAGTACACCAGTGATGATCCATAGTACACCAGTGATGGCCCATAGTACACCAGTGATGGCCCATAGTACATCAGTGATGATCCATAGTACACCAGTGATGATCCACAGTACATCAGTGATGATCCACAGTACATCAGAGATGGTCCATAGTACATCAGTGATGATCCATAGTACACCAGTGATGATCCATAGTACACCAGTGATGGCCCATAGTACATCAGTGATGAACTATAGTACATCAGAGATGATCCACAGTACATCAGTGATGATCCATAGTACATCAGTGATGATCCACAGTACATCAGTGATGATCCACAGTACATCAGGGATGGTCCATAGTACATCAGTGATGATCCATAGTACACCAGTGATGATCCATAGTACACCAGTGATGGCCCATAGTACGTCAGTGATGAACTATAGTACATCAGTGATGATCCACAGTACATCAGTGATGATCCACAGTACATCAGGGATGGTCCATAGTACACCAGTGATGATCCACAGTACACCAGTGATAATCCATAGTACACCAGTGATGGTCCATAGTACATCAGTGATGATCTATAGTACATCAGTGATGGTCCATAGTACATCAGTGATGATCTATAGTACATCAGTGATGATCTATAGTACATCAGTGATGATCCACAGTACATCAGTTATGATACACAGTACATCAGTGATGATCCACAGTACATCAGTGATGATCCACAGTACATCAGTGATGATCCACAGTACATCAGTGATGATCCACAATACTTCAGTGATGATCCACAGTACATCAGGGATGGTCCACAGTACATCAGTGATGGTCCACAGTATATCAGTGATGATCCATAGTACATCAGTGATGGTCCATAGTACATCAGTGATGGTCCATAGTACACCAGTGATGATCCATAGTACACCAGTGATGGCCCATAGTACACCAGTGATGGCCCATAGTACATCAGTGATGATCCATAGTACACCAGTGATGATCCACAGTACATCAGTGATGATCCACAGTACATCAGGGATGGTCCATAGTACATCAGTGATGATCCATAGTACACCAGTGATGATCCATAGTACACCAGTGATGGCCCATAGTACATCAGTGATGAACTATAGTACATCAGAGATGATCCACAGTACATCAGTGATGATCCATAGTACATCAGTGATGATCCACAGTACATCAGTGATGATCCACAGTACATCAGGGATGGTCCATAGTACATCAGTGATGATCCATAGTACACCAGTGATGATCCATAGTACACCAGTGATGGCCCATAGTACATCAGTGATGAACTATAGTACATCAGTGATGATCCACAGTACATCAGTGATGATCCACAGTACATCAGGGATGGTCCATAGTACACCAGTGATGATCCACAGTACACCAGTGATGATCCATAGTACACCAGTGATGGTCCATAGTACATCAGTGATGATCTATAGTACACCAGTGATGGTCCATAGTACATCAGTGATGATCTATAGTACATCAGTGATAAACTATAGTACATCAGTGATGATCTATAGTACATCAGTGATGATCCATAGTACACCAGTGATGATCCATAGTACACCAGTGATGGCCCATAGTACATCAGTGATGAACTATAGTACATCAGTGATGATCCACAGTACATCAGTGATGATCCATAGTACACCAGTGATGATCCATAGTACACCAGTGATGGCCCATAGTACATCAGTGATGAACTATAGTACATCAGTGATGATCCACAGTACATCAGTGATGATCCACAGTACATCAGGGATGGTCCATAGTACATCAGTGATGATCCATAGTACACAAGTGATGATCCATAGTACACCAGTGATGGCCCATAGTACATCAGTGATGAACTATAGTACATCAGTGATGATCCATAGTACATCAGTGATGATCCATAGTACATCAGTGATGATCCACAGTACATCAGGGATGGTCCATAGTACACCAGTGATGATCCACAGTACACCAGTGATGATCCATAGTACACCAGTGATGGTCCATAGTACATCAGTGATGATCTATAGTACATCAGTGATGATCCACAGTACATCAGGGATGGTCCATAGTACACCAGTGATGATCCACAGTACACCAGTGATGATCCATAGTACACCAGTGATGGTCCATAGTACATCAGTGATGATCTATAGTACATCAGTGATGGTCCATAGTACATCAGTGATGATCTATATACATAGTACACCAGTGATGATCTATAGTACATCAGTGATGATCTACAGTGCATCAGTTATGATCCACAGTACATTAGTGATGATCCACAGTACATCAGTGATGATCCACAGTACATCAGTGATGATCCACAATACTTCAGTGATGATCCACAGTACATCAGGGATGGTCCACAGTACATCAGTGATGGTCCACAGTATATCAGTGATGATCCATAGTACATCAGTGATGGTCCATAGTACATCAGTGATGGTCCATAGTACACCAGTGATGATCCATAGTACACCAGTGATGGCCCATAGTACACCAGTGATGGCCCATAGTACATCAGTGATGATCCATAGTACACCAGTGATGATCCACAGTACATCAGTGATGATCCACAGTACATCAGAGATGGTCCATAGTACATCAGTGATGATCCATAGTACACCAGTGATGATCCATAGTACACCAGTGATGGCCCATAGTACATCAGTGATGAACTATAGTACATCAGAGATGATCCACAGTACATCAGTGATGATCCATAGTACATCAGTGATGATCCACAGTACATCAGTGATGATCCACAGTACATCAGGGATGGTCCATAGTACATCAGTGATGATCCATAGTACACCAGTGATGATCCATAGTACACCAGTGATGGCCCATAGTACGTCAGTGATGAACTATAGTACATCAGTGATGATCCACAGTACATCAGTGATGATCCACAGTACATCAGGGATGGTCCATAGTACACCAGTGATGATCCACAGTACACCAGTGATGATCCATAGTACACCAGTGATGGTCCATAGTACATCAGTGATGATCTATAGTACATCAGTGATGGTCCATAGTACATCAGTGATGATCTATAGTACATCAGTGATGATCTATAGTACATCAGTGATGATCCACAGTACATCAGTTATGATACACAGTACATCAGTGATGATCCACAGTACATCAGTGATGATCCACAGTACATCAGTGATGATCCACAGTACATCAGTGATGATCCACAATACTTCAGTGATGATCCACAGTACATCAGGGATGGTCCACAGTACATCAGTGATGGTCCACAGTATATCAGTGATGATCCATAGTACATCAGTGATGGTCCATAGTACATCAGTGATGGTCCATAGTACACCAGTGATGATCCATAGTACACCAGTGATGGCCCATAGTACACCAGTGATGGCCCATAGTACATCAGTGATGATCCATAGTACACCAGTGATGATCCACAGTACATCAGTGATGATCCACAGTACATCAGGGATGGTCCATAGTACATCAGTGATGATCCATAGTACACCAGTGATGATCCATAGTACACCAGTGATGGCCCATAGTACATCAGTGATGAACTATAGTACATCAGAGATGATCCACAGTACATCAGTGATGATCCATAGTACATCAGTGATGATCCACAGTACATCAGGGATGGTCCATAGTACATCAGTGATGATCCATAGTACACCAGTGATGATCCATAGTACACCAGTGATGGCCCATAGTACGTCAGTGATGAACTATAGTACATCAGTGATGATCCACAGTACATCAGTGATGATCCACAGTACATCAGGGATGGTCCATAGTACACCAGTGATGATCCACAGTACACCAGTGATGATCCATAGTACACCAGTGATGGTCCATAGTACATCAGTGATGATCTATAGTACATCAGTGATGATCTATAGTACATCAGTGATGATCCACAGTACATCAGTTATGATACACAGTACATCAGTGATGATCCACAGTACATCAGTGATGATCCACAGTACATCAGTGATGATCCACAATACTTCAGTGATGATCCACAGTACATCAGTGATGATCCACAGTACATCAGGGATGGTCCACAGTATATCAGTGATGATCCATAGTACATCAGTGATGATCCATAGTACACCAGTGATGGCCCATAGTACACCACTGATGGCCCATAGTACATCAGTGATGATCCATAGTACATTAGTGATGATCCACAGTACATCAGTGATGATCCACAGTACATCAGGGATGGTCCACAGTACATCAGTGATGATCCATAGTACACCAGTGATGATCCATAGTACACCAGTGATGGCCCATAGTACACCAGTGATGATCCATAGTACACCAGTGATGGCCAATAGTACATCAGTGATGAACTATAGTACATCAGTGATGATCCACAGTACATCAGTGATGATCCATAGTACACCAGTGATGGCCCATAGTACACCAGTGATGATCCATAGTACACCAGTGATGGCCTATAGTACATCAGTGATGAACTGTAGTACATCAGTGATGATCCACAGTACATCAGTGATGATCCACAGTACATCAGGGATGGTCCACAGTACATCAGTGATGATCCATAGTACACCAGTGATGATCCATAGTACACCAGTGATGGCCCATAGTACACCAGTGATGATCCATAGTACACCAGTGATGGCCAATAGTACATCAGTGATGAACTATAGTACATCAGTGATGATCCATAGTACACCAGTGATGGCCCATAGTACACCAGTGATGATCCATAGTACACCAGTGATGGCCCATAGTACATAAGTGATGAACTATAGTACATCAGTGATGATCCACAATACTTCAGTGATGATCCACAGTACATCAGTGATGATCCACAGTACATCAGGGATGGTCCACAGTATATCAGTGATGATCCATAGTACATCAGTGATGATCCATAGTACACCAGTGATGGCCCATAGTACACCAGTGATGGCCCATAGTACATCAGTGATGATCCATAGTACATTAGTGATGATCCACAGTACATCAGTGATGATCCACAGTACATCAGGGATGGTCCACAGTACATCAGTGATGATCCATAGTACACCAGTGATGATCCATAGTACACCAGTGATGGCCCATAGTACACCAGTGATGATCCATAGTACACCAGTGATGGCCAATAGTACATCAGTGATGAACTATAGTACATCAGTGATGATCCACAGTACATCAGTGATGATCCACAGTACATCAGGGATGGTCCATAGTACATCAGTGATGATCCATAGTACACCAGTGATGATCCATAGTACACCAGTGATGGCCCATAGTACATCAGTGATGAACTATAGTACATCAGTGATGATCCACAGTACATCAGTGATGATCCACAGTACATCAGGGATGGTCCATAGTACACCAGTGATGATCCACAGTACACCAGTGATGATCCATAGTACACCAGTGATGATCCATAGTACACCAGTGATGCTCCATAGTACATCAGTGATGATCTATAGTACACCAGTGATGGTCCATAGTACATCAGTGATGATCTATAGTACATCAGTGATAAACTATAGTACATCAGTGATGATCTATAGTACATCAGTGATGATCCATAGTACACCAGTGATGATCCATAGTACACCAGTGATGGCCCATAGTACATCAGTGATGAACTATAGTACATCAGTGATGATCCACAGTACATCAGTGATGATCCATAGTACACCAGTGATGATTCATAGTACACCAGTGATGGCCCATAGTACATCAGTGATGAACTATAGTACATCAGTGATGATCCACAGTACATCAGTGATGATCCACAGTACATCAGGGATGGTCCATAGTACATCAGTGATGATCCATAGTACACGAGTGATGATCCATAGTACACCAGTGATGGCCCATGGTACATCAGTGATGAACTATAGTACATCAGTGATGATCCATAGTACATCAGTGATGATCCATAGTACATCAGTGATGATCCACAGTACATCAGGGATGGTCCATAGTACACCAGTGATGATCCACAGTACACCAGTGATGATCCATAGTACACCAGTGATGGTCCATAGTACATCAGTGATGATCTATAGTACATCAGTGATGGTCCATAGTACATCAGTGATGATCTATAGTACATCAGTGATGATCTATAGTACATCAGTGATGATCCATTGTACATCAGTGATGATCCACAGTACATCAGTGATGGTCCACAGTACATCAGGGATGGTCCACAGTACATCGGTGATGATCCATAGTACACCAGTGATGGCCCATAGTACATCAGTGATGGTCCATAGTACATCAGTGATGATCCATAGTACATCAGTGATGATCCATAGTACACCAGTGATGGCCCATAGTACACCAGTGATGGCCCATAGTACATCAGTGATGATCCACAGTACATCAGTGATGATCCATAGTACATCAGTGATGATCCACAGTACATCAGTGATGATCCACAGTACATCAGGGATGGTCCATAGTACATCAGTGATGATCCATAGTACACCAGTGATGATCCATAGTACACCAGTGATGGCCCATAGTACATCAGTGATGAACTATAGTACATCAGTGATGATCCACAGTACATCAGTGATGATCCACAGTACATCAGGGATGGTCCATAGTACACCAGTGATGATCCACAGTACACCAGTGATGATCCATAGTACACCAGTGATGGTCCATAGTACACCAGTGATGGTCCATAGTACACCAGTGATGGCCCATAGTACATCAGTGATGAACTATAGTACATCAGTGATGATCCACAGTACATCAGTGATGATCCACAGTACATCAGGGATGGTCCATAGTACACCAGTGATGATCCACAGTACACCAGTGATGATCCATAGTACACCAGTGATGGTCCATAGTACATCAGTGATGATCTATAGTACATCAGTGATGGTCCATAGTCCATCAGTGATGATCTATAGTACATCAGTGATGATCTATAGTACATCAGTGATGATCCACAATACATCAGTTATGATACACAGTACATCAGTGATGATCTATAGTACATCAGTGATGATCCACAATACATCAGTTATGATACACAGTACATCAGTGATGATCCACAATACTTCAGTGATGATTCACAGTACACCAGTGATGATCCACAGTACACCAGTGATGATCCATAGTACACCAGTGATGGTCCATAGTACATCAGTGATGATCTATAGTACATCAGTGATGGTCCATAGTACATCAGTGATGAGCTATAGTACATCAGTGATGATCTATAGTACATCAGTGATGATCCATAGTACACCAGTGATGATCCATAGTACACCAGTGATGGCCCACAGTACATCAGGGATGGTCCATAGTACACCAGTGATGATCCACAGTACACCAGTGATGATCCATAGTACACCAGTGATGGTCCATAGTACATCAGTGATGATCTATAGTACATCAGTGATGGTCCATAGTACATCAGTGATGAGCTATAGTACATCAGTGATGATCTCTAGTACATCAGTGATGATCCATAGTACACCAGTGATGATCCATAGTACACCAGTGATGGCCCATAGTACATCAGTGATGATCCATAGTACACCAGTGATGATCCATAGTACACCAGTGATGGCCCATAGTACATCAGTGATGAACTATAGTACATCAGTGATGATCCACAGTACATCAGTGATGATCCATAGTACATCAATGATGATCCACAGTACATCAGTGATGATCCACAGTACATCAGGGATGGTCCATAGTACATCAGTGATGATCCATAGTACACCAGTGATGATCCATAGTACACCAGTGATGGCCCACAGTATATCAGTGATGAACTATAGTACATCAGTGATGATCCACAGTAAATCAGTGATGATCCACAGTACATCAGGGATGGTCCATAGTACACCAGTGATGATCCACAGTACACCAGTGATGATCCATAGTACACCAGTGATGGTCCATAGTACATCAGTGATGATCCATAGTACACCAGTGATGATCCATAGTACACCAGTGATGGCCCATAGTACATCAGTGATGAACTATAGTACATCAGTGATGATCCACAGTACATCAGTGATGATCCATAGTACATCAGTGATGATCCACAGTACATCAGAGATGATCCACAGTACATCAGGGATGGTCCATAGTACATCAGTGATGATCCATAGTACACCAGTGATGATCCATAGTCCACCAGTGATGGCCCACAGTATATCAGTGATGAACTATAGTACATCAGTGATGATCCACAGTACATCAGTGATGATCCACAGTACATCAGGGATGGTCCATAGTACACCAGTGATGATCCACAGTACACCAGTGATGATCCATAGTACACCAGTGATGGTCCATAGTACATCAGTGATGATCTATAGTACATCAGTGATGATCTATAGTACATCAGTGATGATCCATAGTACATCAGTGATGATCCACAGTACATCAGTGATGGTCCACAGTACATCAGGGATGGTCCACAGTACATCGGTGATGATCCATAGTACACCAGTGATGGCCCATAGTACATCAGTGATGGTCCATAGTACATCAGTGATGATCCATAGTACATCAGTGATGATCCATAGTACACCAGTGATGGCCCATAGTACATCAGTGATGATCCATAGTACATCAGTGATGATCCACAGTACATCAGGGATGGTCCATAGTACATCAGTGATGATCCATAGTACACCAGTGATGATCCATAGTACACCAGTGATGGCCCATAGTACATCAGTGATGAACTATAGTACATCAGTGATGATCCACAGTACATCAGTGATGATCCACAGTACATCAGGGATGGTCCATAGTACACCAGTGATGATCCATAGTACACCAGTGATGGCCCATAGTACATCAGTGATGAACTATAGTACATCAGTGATGATCCACAGTACATCAGTGATGATCCATAGTACATCAGTGATGATCCACAGTACATCAGTGATGATCCATAGTACATCAGTGATGATCCACAGTACATCAGAGATGATCCACAGTACATCAGGGATGGTCCATAGTACATCAGTGATGATCCATAGTACACCAGTGATGATCCATAGTCCACCAGTGATGGCCCACAGTATATCAGTGATGAACTATAGTACATCAGTGATGATCCACAGTACATCAGTTATGATCCACAGTACATTAGTGATGATCCACAGTACATCAGTGATGATCCACAGTACATCAGTGATGATCCACAATACTTCAGTGATGATCCACAGTACATCAGGGATGGTCCACAGTACATCAGTGATGGTCCACAGTATATCAGTGATGATCCATAGTACATCAGTGATGGTCCATAGTACATCAGTGATGGTCCATAGTACACCAGTGATGATCCATAGTACACCAGTGATGGCCCATAGTACACCAGTGATGGCCCATAGTACACCAGTGATGGCCCATAGTACATCAGTGATGAACTATAGTACATCAGTGATGATCCACAGTACATCAGTGATGATCCATAGTACATCAGTGATGATCCACAGTACATCAGGGATGGTCCATAGTACATCAGTGATGATCCATAGTACACCAGTAATGATCCATAGTACACCAGTGATGGCCCATAGTACATCAGTGATGAACTATAGTACATCAGTGATGATCCACAGTACATCAGTGATGATCCACAGTACATCAGGGATGGTCCATAGTACACCAGTGATGATCCACAGTACACCAGTGATGGTCCATAGTACATCAGTGATGATCTATAGTACAACAGTGATGATCTATAGTACATCAGTGATGATCCACAGTACATCAGTTATGATACACAGTACATCAGTGATGATCCACAGTACATCAGTGATGATCCACAATACTTCAGTGATGATCCACAGTACATCAGTGATGATCCACAGTACATCAGGGATGGTCCACAGTATATCAGTGATGGTCCACAGTACATCAGGGATGGTCCACAGTACATCGGTGATGATCCATAGTACACCAGTGATGGCCCATAGTACATGAGTGATGGTCCATAGTACATCAGTGATGATCCATAGTACATCAGTGATGATCCATAGTACACCAGTGATGGCCCATAGTACATCAGTGATGATCCATAGTACATCAGTGATGATCCACAGTACATCAGGGATGGTCCATAGTACATCAGTGATGATCCATAGTACACCAGTGATGATCCATAGTACACCAGTGATGGCCCATAGTACATCAGTGATGAACTATAGTACATCAGTGATGATCCACAGTACATCAGTGATGATCCACAGTACATCAGGGATGGTCCATAGTACACCAGTGATGATCCATAGTACACCAGTGATGGCCCATAGTACATCAGTGATGAACTATAGTACATCAGTGATGATCCACAGTACATCAGTGATGATCCATAGTACATCAGTGATGATCCACAGTACATCAGTGATGATCCATAGTACATCAGTGATGATCCACAGTACATCAGAGATGATCCACAGTACATCAGGGATGGTCCATAGTACATCAGTGATGATCCATAGTACACCAGTGATGATCCATAGTCCACCAGTGATGGCCCACAGTATATCAGTGATGAACTATAGTACATCAGTGATGATCCACAGTACATCAGTTATGATCCACAGTACATTAGTGATGATCCACAGTACATCAGTGATGATCCACAGTACATCAGTGATGATCCACAATACTTCAGTGATGATCCACAGTACATCAGGGATGGTCCACAGTACATCAGTGATGGTCCACAGTATATCAGTGATGATCCATAGTACTTCAGTGATGGCCCATAGTACACCAGTGATGATCCATAGTACATCAGTGATGGCTCATAGTACACCAGTGATGATCCATAGTACACCAGTGATGATCCATAGTACACCAGTGATGGCCCATAGTACATCAGTGATGATCCATAGTACACCAGTGATGATCCATAGTACACCAGTGATGGCCCATAGTACATCAGTGATGAACTATAGTACATCAGTGATGATCCCCAGTACATCAGTGATGATCCATAGTACATCAGTGATGATCCATAGTACACCAGTAATGATCCATAGTACACCAGTGATGGCCCATAGTACATCAGTGATGAACTATAGTACATCAGTGATGATCCACAGTACATCAGTGATGATCCATAGTACATCAGTGATGATCCACAGTACATCAGTGATGATTCACAGTACATCAGGGATGGTCCATAGTACATCAGTGATGATCCATAGTACACCAGTGATGATCCATAGTACACCAGTGATGGCCCATAGTACACCAGTGATGGCCCATAGTACATCAGTGATGATCCATAGTACATCAGTGATGATCCACAGTACATCAGTGATGATCCACAGTACAACAGGGAAGGTCCATAGTACATCAGTGATGATCCATAGTACACCAGTGATGATCCATAGTACACCAGTGATGGCCCATAGTACATCAGTGATGAACTATAGTACATCAGAGATGATCCACAGTACATCAGGGATGGTCCATAGTACATCAGTCAGGATCCATAGTACACCAGTGATGATCTATAGTACACCAGTGATGGCCCATAGTACATCAGTGATGAACTATAGTACATCAGTGATGATCCACAGTACATCAGTGATGATCCATAGTACATCAGTGATGATCCACAGTACATCAGGGATGGTCCATAGTACATCAGTGATGATCCATAGTACACCAGTGATGATCCATAGTACACCAGTGATGGCCCATAGTACATCAGTGATGAACTATAGTACATCAGTGATGATCCACAGTACATCAGTGATGATCCACAGTACATCAGGGATGGTCCATAGTACACCAGTGATGATCCACAGTACACCAGTGATGGTCCATAGTACATCAGTGATGATCTATAGTACAACAGTGATGATCTATAGTACATCAGTGATGATCCACAGTACATCAGTTATGATACACAGTACATCAGTGATGATCCACAGTACATCAGTGATGATCCACAATACTTCAGTGATGATCCACAGTACATCAGTGATGATCCACAGTACATCAGGGATGGTCCACAGTATATCAGTGATGATCCATAGTACATCAGTGATGGTCCATAGTACATCAGTGATGGTCCATAGTACACCAGTGATGATCCATAGTACACCAGTGATGGCCCATAGTACACCAGTGATGGTCCATAGTACATCAGTGATGATCCATAGTACATCAGTGATGATCCACAGTACATCAGTGATGATCCACAGTACATCAGGGATGGTCCATAGTACATCAGTGATGATCCATAGTACACCAGTGATGATCCATAGTACACCAGTGATGGCCCATAGTACATCAGTGATGAACTATAGTACATCAGAGATGATCCACAGTACATCAGGGATGGTTCATAGTACATCAGTGATGATCCATAGTACACCAGTGATGATCCATAGTACACCAGTGATGGCCCATAGTACATCAGTGATGAACTATAGTACATCAGTGATGATCCACAGTACATCAGTGATGATCCATAGTACATCCGTGATGATCCACAGTACATCAGTGATGATCCACAGTACATCAGTGATGATCCACAGTACATCAGGGATGGTACATAGTACATCAGTGATGATCCATAGTACACCAGTGATGGCCCATAGTACACCAGTGATGGCCCATAGTACATCAGTGATGAACTATAGTACATCAGAGATGATCCACAGTACATCAGGGATGGTTCATAGTACATCAGTGATGATCCATAGTACACCAGTGATGATCCATAGTACACCAGTGATGGCCCATAGTACATCAGTGATGAACTATAGTACATCAGTGATGATCCACAGTACATCAGTGATGATCCATAGTACATCCGTGATGATCCACAGTACATCAGTGATGATCCACAGTACATCAGTGATGATCCACAGTACATCAGGGATGGTACATAGTACATCAGTGATGATCCATAGTACACCAGTGATGGCCCATAGTACACCAGTGATGGCCCATAGTACATCAGTGATGAACTATAGTACATCAGTGATGATCCACAGTACATCAGTGATGATCCACAGTACATCAGGGATGGTCCATAGTACACCAGTGATGATCCACAGTACACCAGTGATGATCCATAGTACACCAGTGATGGTCCATAGTACACCAGTGATGATCCATAGTACACCAGTGATGGCCCATAGTACATCAGTGATGAACTATAGTACATCAGTGATGATCCACAGTACATCAGTGATGATCCACAGTACATCAGGGATGGTCCATAGTACACCAGTGATGATCCACAGTACACCAGTGATGATCCATAGTACACCAGTGATGGTCCATAGTACATCAGTGATGATCTATAGTACATCAGTGATGGTCCATAGTCCATCAGTGATGATCTATAGTACATCAGTGATGATCTATAGTACATCAGTGATGATCCACAATACATCAGTTATGATACACAGTACATCAGTGATGATCCACAGTACATCAGTGATGATCCACAATACTTCAGTGATGATCCACAGTACATCAGTGATGGTCCACAGTATATCAGTGATGATCCACAGTACATCAGGGATGGTCCACAGTACATCAGTGATGATCCATAGTACACCAGTCATGATCCATAGTACATCAGTGATGATCCATAGTACATCAGTGATGATCCATAGTACACCAGTGATGATCCATAGTACACCAGTGATGGCCCATAGTACTTCAGTGATGATTTATAGTACATCAGTGATGATCCACAGTACATCAGTGATGATCCACAATACATCAGGGATGGTCCACAGTATATCAGTGATGATCCATAGTACATCAGTGATGGCCCACAGTACATCAGTGATGATCCACAGTACATCAGTGATGATCCATAGTACACCAGTGATGGCCCATAGTACATCAGTGATGGTCCATAGTACATCAGTGATGATCCATAGTACATCAGTGATGATCCATAGTACACCAGTGATGGCCCATAGTACATCAGTAATGATCTATAGTACATCAGTGATGATCCACAGTACATCAGTGATGATCCACAGTACATCAGTTATGATCCACCGTACATCAGTGATGATCCACAGTACATCAGTGATGATCCACAATACTTCAGTGATGATCCATAGTACATCAGTGATGATCCATAGTACACCAGAGATGGCCCATAGTATACCAGTGATGAGCTATAGTACATCAGTGATGATCTATAGTACATCAGTGATGATCCATAGTACACCAGTGATGATCCATAGTACATCAGTGATGGCCCATAGTACACCAGTGATGATCCATAGTACACCAGTGATGATCCATAGTACTTCAGTGATGGCCCATAGTACACCAGTGATGATCCATAGTACATCAGTGATGGCTCATAGTACATCAGTGATGATCCATAATACATCAGTGATGATCCATAGTACACCAGTGATGGCCCATAGTACTTCAGTGATGATCTATAGTACATCAGTGATGATCCACAGTACATCAGTGATGATCCACAGTACATCAGTGATGATCCACGGTACATCAGTGATGATCCATAGTACATCAGTGATGATCCTCAGTACATCAGTGATGATCCACAGTACATCAGTGATGATCCACAGTACATCAGTGATGATCCACAGGACATCAGGGATGGTCCACAGTACATCAGTGATGATCCATAGTACACCAGTCATGATCCATAGTACATCAGTGATGATCCATAGTACATCAGTGATGATCCATAGTACACCAGTGATGGCCCATAGTACACCAGTGATGATCCATAGTACACCAGTGATGGTCCATAGTACATCAGTGATGATCTATAGTACATCAGTGATGGTCCATAGTACATCAGTGATGAGCTATAGTACATCAGTGATGATCTATAGTACATCAGTGATGATCCATAGTACACCAGTGATGATCCATAGTACACCAGTGATGGCCCATAGTACATCAGTGATGATCCATAGTACACCAGTGATGATCCATAGTACACCAGTGATGGCCCATAGTACATCAGTGATGAACTATAGTACATCAGTGATGATCCCCAGTACATCAGTGATGATCCATAGTACATCAGTGATGATCCATAGTACACCAGTAATGATCCATAGTACACCAGTGATGGCCCATAGTACATCAGTGATGAACTATAGTACATCAGTGATGATCCACAGTACATCAGTGATGATCCATAGTACATCAGTGATGATCCACAGTACATCAGTGATGATTCACAGTACATCAGGGATGGTCCATAGTACATCAGTGATGATCCATAGTACACCAGTGATGATCCATAGTACACCAGTGATGGCCCATAGTACACCAGTGATGGCCCATAGTACATCAGTGATGATCCATAGTACATCAGTGATGATCCACAGTACATCAGTGATGATCCACAGTACAACAGGGAAGGTCCATAGTACATCAGTGATGATCCATAGTACACCAGTGATGATCCATAGTACACCAGTGATGGCCCATAGTACATCAGTGATGAACTATAGTACATCAGAGATGATCCACAGTACATCAGGGATGGTCCATAGTACATCAGTCAGGATCCATAGTACACCAGTGATGATCTATAGTACACCAGTGATGGCCCATAGTACATCAGTGATGAACTATAGTACATCAGTGATGATCCACAGTACATCAGTGATGATCCATAGTACATCAGTGATGATCCACAGTACATCAGGGATGGTCCATAGTACATCAGTGATGATCCATAGTACACCAGTGATGATCCATAGTACACCAGTGATGGCCCATAGTACATCAGTGATGAACTATAGTACATCAGTGATGATCCACAGTACATCAGTGATGATCCACAGTACATCAGGGATGGTCCATAGTACACCAGTGATGATCCACAGTACACCAGTGATGGTCCATAGTACATCAGTGATGATCTATAGTACAACAGTGATGATCTATAGTACATCAGTGATGATCCACAGTACATCAGTTATGATACACAGTACATCAGTGATGATCCACAGTACATCAGTGATGATCCACAATACTTCAGTGATGATCCACAGTACATCAGTGATGATCCACAGTACATCAGGGATGGTCCACAGTATATCAGTGATGATCCATAGTACATCAGTGATGGTCCATAGTACATCAGTGATGGTCCATAGTACACCAGTGATGATCCATAGTACACCAGTGATGGCCCATAGTACACCAGTGATGGTCCATAGTACATCAGTGATGATCCATAGTACATCAGTGATGATCCACAGTACATCAGTGATGATCCACAGTACATCAGGGATGGTCCATAGTACATCAGTGATGATCCATAGTACACCAGTGATGATCCATAGTACACCAGTGATGGCCCATAGTACATCAGTGATGAACTATAGTACATCAGAGATGATCCACAGTACATCAGGGATGGTTCATAGTACATCAGTGATGATCCATAGTACACCAGTGATGATCCATAGTACACCAGTGATGGCCCATAGTACATCAGTGATGAACTATAGTACATCAGTGATGATCCACAGTACATCAGTGATGATCCATAGTACATCCGTGATGATCCACAGTACATCAGTGATGATCCACAGTACATCAGTGATGATCCACAGTACATCAGGGATGGTACATAGTACATCAGTGATGATCCATAGTACACCAGTGATGGCCCATAGTACACCAGTGATGGCCCATAGTACATCAGTGATGAACTATAGTACATCAGTGATGATCCACAGTACATCAGTGATGATCCACAGTACATCAGGGATGGTCCATAGTACACCAGTGATGATCCACAGTACACCAGTGATGATCCATAGTACACCAGTGATGGTCCATAGTACACCAGTGATGATCCATAGTACACCAGTGATGGCCCATAGTACATCAGTGATGAACTATAGTACATCAGTGATGATCCACAGTACATCAGTGATGATCCACAGTACATCAGGGATGGTCCATAGTACACCAGTGATGATCCACAGTACACCAGTGATGATCCATAGTACACCAGTGATGGTCCATAGTACATCAGTGATGATCTATAGTACATCAGTGATGGTCCATAGTCCATCAGTGATGATCTATAGTACATCAGTGATGATCTATAGTACATCAGTGATGATCCACAATACATCAGTTATGATACACAGTACATCAGTGATGATCCACAGTACATCAGTGATGATCCACAATACTTCAGTGATGATCCACAGTACATCAGTGATGGTCCACAGTATATCAGTGATGATCCACAGTACATCAGGGATGGTCCACAGTACATCAGTGATGATCCATAGTACACCAGTCATGATCCATAGTACATCAGTGATGATCCATAGTACATCAGTGATGATCCATAGTACACCAGTGATGATCCATAGTACACCAGTGATGGCCCATAGTACTTCAGTGATGATTTATAGTACATCAGTGATGATCCACAGTACATCAGTGATGATCCACAATACATCAGGGATGGTCCACAGTATATCAGTGATGATCCATAGTACATCAGTGATGGCCCACAGTACATCAGTGATGATCCACAGTACATCAGTGATGATCCATAGTACACCAGTGATGGCCCATAGTACATCAGTGATGGTCCATAGTACATCAGTGATGATCCATAGTACATCAGTGATGATCCATAGTACACCAGTGATGGCCCATAGTACATCAGTAATGATCTATAGTACATCAGTGATGATCCACAGTACATCAGTGATGATCCACAGTACATCAGTTATGATCCACCGTACATCAGTGATGATCCACAGTACATCAGTGATGATCCACAATACTTCAGTGATGATCCATAGTACATCAGTGATGATCCATAGTACACCAGAGATGGCCCATAGTATACCAGTGATGAGCTATAGTACATCAGTGATGATCTATAGTACATCAGTGATGATCCATAGTACACCAGTGATGATCCATAGTACATCAGTGATGGCCCATAGTACACCAGTGATGATCCATAGTACACCAGTGATGATCCATAGTACTTCAGTGATGGCCCATAGTACACCAGTGATGATCCATAGTACATCAGTGATGGCTCATAGTACATCAGTGATGATCCATAATACATCAGTGATGATCCATAGTACACCAGTGATGGCCCATAGTACTTCAGTGATGATCTATAGTACATCAGTGATGATCCACAGTACATCAGTGATGATCCACAGTACATCAGTGATGATCCACGGTACATCAGTGATGATCCATAGTACATCAGTGATGATCCTCAGTACATCAGTGATGATCCACAGTACATCAGTGATGATCCACAGTACATCAGTGATGATCCACAGGACATCAGGGATGGTCCACAGTACATCAGTGATGATCCATAGTACACCAGTCATGATCCATAGTACATCAGTGATGATCCATAGTACATCAGTGATGATCCATAGTACACCAGTGATGGCCCATAGTACACCAGTGATGATCCATAGTACACCAGTGATGGCCCATAGTACTTCAGTGATGATCTATAGTACATCAGTGATGATCCACAGTACATCAGTGATGATCCACAATACATCAGGGATGGTCCACAGTATATCAGTGATGATCCATAGTACATCAGTGATGGTCCACAGTACATCAGTGATGATCCACAGTATATCAGTGATGATCCATAGTACACCAGTGATGGTCCATAGTACACCAGTGATGGTCCATAGTACATCAGTGATGATCCATAGTACATCAGTGATGATCCACAGTACATCAGGGATGGTCCACAGTACAACAGTGATGATCCATAGTACACCAGTGATGGCCCAAAGCACATCAGTGATGGTCCATAGTACACCAGGGATGATCCATAGTAATCCAGTGATGATCCATAGTACACCAGTGATGGCCCATAGTACACCAGTGATGGCCCATAGTACATCAGTGATGATCCACAGTACATCAGTGATGATCTATAGTACATCAGGGATGGTCCACAGTACATCAGTGATGATCCATAGTACACCAGTGATGATCCATAGTACATCAGTGATGATCCATAGTACACCTGTGATGGCCCACAGTACACCTGTGATGGCCCACAGTACATCAGTGATGATCCAAAGTACATCAGGGATGATCCACAGTATATCAGGGATGGTCCACAGTATATCAGTGATGATCCATAGTACACCAGTGATGATCCATAGTACACCAGGGATGATTCATAGTACACCAGATATGATCCATAGTGCACCAGTGAAGATCCATAGTACACCAGTGATGGCCCATAGTACACCAGTGATGGCCCATAGTACACCAGTGATGATCCATAGTACACCAGTGATGGCCCATAGTACACCAGTGATGTCCCATAGTACATCAGTGATGATCCACAGTACATCAGTGATGATCCATAGTACACCAGGGATGGCCCATAGTACATCAGTGATGGCTCATAGTACATCAGTGATGATCCATAGTACATCAGTGGTGATCCATAGTACACCAGTGATGATCCATAGTACATCAGTGATGGCTCATAGTACATCAGTGATGATCCATAGTACACCAGTGATGATCCATAGTACATCAGTGATGGCTCATAGTACATCAGTGATGATCCATAATACATCAGTGATGATCCATAGTACACCAGGGATGATCCATAGTACACCAGTGATGATCCATAGTACACCAGTGATGATCCATAGTACATCAGTGATGGTCTATAGTACATCAGTGAAGATCCACAGTACATCAGTGATGATCCACAGTACATCAGTGATGATCCAAGCTACATCAGTGATGATCCATAGTACATCAGTGATGATCCTCAGTACATCAGTGATGATCCACAGTACATCAGTGACGATCCACAGTACATCAGTGATGATCCACAGTACATCAGGGATGGTCCACAGTACATCAGTGATGATCCATAGTACACCAGTCATGATCCATAGTACATCAGTGATGATCCATAGTACATCAGTGATGATCCATAGTACACCAGTGATGATCCATAGTACACCAGTGATGGCCCATAGTACTTCAGTGATGATTTATAGTACATCAGTGATGATCCACAGTACATCAGTGATGATCCACAATACATCAGGGATGGTCCACAGTATATCAGTGATGATCCATAGTACATCAGTGATGGCCCACAGTACATCAGTGATGACCCACAGTACATCAGTGATGATCCATAGTACACCAGTGATGGCCCATAGTACATCAGTGATGGTCCATAGTACATCAGTGATGATCCATAGTACATCAGTGATGATACATAGTACATCAGTGATGATCCATAGTACACCAGTGATGGCCCATAGTACATTAGTAATGATCTATAGTACATCAGTGATGATCCACAGTACATCAGTAATGATCCACAGTACATCAGTTATGATCCACAGTACATCAGTGATGATCCACAGTACATCAGTGATGATCCACAATACTTCAGTGATGATCCATAGTACATCAGTGATGGCCCATAGTACATCAGTGATGATCCATAGTACACCAGTGATGATCCATAGTACACCAGTGATGTTCCATAGTACACCAGGGATGATCCACAGTACATCAGTGATGATCCACAGTACATCAGTGGTGGTCCACAGTACATCAGTGATGGTCCATAGTACACCAGTGATGATCCATAGTACACCAGTGATGATCCATAGTACACCAGTGATGGCCCATAGTACATCAGTGATGATCCATAGTACATCAGTGATGATCCACAGTACATCAGTGATGATCCACAGTACATCAGGGATGGTCCATAGTACATCAGTGATGATCCATAGTACACCAGTGATGATCCATAGTACACCAGTGATGGCCCATAGTACATCAGTGATGAACTATAGTACATCAGTGATGATCCATAGTACACCAGTGATGGCCCATAGTACATCAGTGATGAACTATAGTACATCAGTGATGATCCACAGTACATCAGTGATGATCCACAGTACATCAGGGATGGTCCATAGTACACCAGTGATGATCCACAGTACACCAGTGATGATCCATAGTACACCAGTGATGGTCCATAGTACATCAGTGATGATCTATAGTACATCAGTGATGGTCCATAGTACATCAGTGATGATCTATATACATAGTACACCAGTGATGATCTATAGTACATCAGTGATGATCTACAGTACATCAGTTATGATCCACAGTACATTAGTGATGCTCCACAGTACATTAGTGATGATCCACAGTACATCAGTGATGATCCACAATACTTCAGTGATGATCCACATTACATCAGGGATGGTCCACAGTACATCAGTGATGGTCCACAGTATATCAGTGATGATCCATAGTACATCAGTGATGGTCCATAGTACATCAGTGATGGTCCATAGTACACCAGTGATGATCCATAGTACACCAGTGATGGCCCATAGTACACCAGTGATGGCCCATAGTACATCAGTGATGATCCATAGTACACCAGTGATGATACACAGTACATCAGTGATGATCCACAGTACATCAGTGATGATCCACAGTACATCAGTGATGATCCACAATACTTCAGTGATGATCCACAGTACATCAGTGATGATCCACAGTACATCAGGGATGGTCCACAGTATATCAGTGATGATCCATAGTACATCAGTGATGATCCATAGTACACCAGTGATGGCCCATAGTACACCAGTGATGGCCCATAGTACATCAGTGATGATCCATAGTACATTAGTGATGATCCACAGTACATCAGTGATGATCCACAGTACATCAGGGATGATCCACAGTACATCAGTGATGATCCATAGTACACCAGTGATGGCCCATAGTACACCAGTGATGGCCCATAGTACACCAGTGATGATCCATAGTACACCAGTGATGGCCCATAGTACATCAGTGATGAACTATAGTACATCAGTGATGATCCACAGTACATCAGTGATGATCCATAGTACACCAGTGATGGCCCATAGTACACCAGTGATGATCCATAGTACACCAGTGATGGCCCATAGTACATCAGTGATGAACTATAGTACATCAGTGATGATCCACAGTACATCAGTGATGATCCACAGTACATCAGGGATGGTCCATAGTACATCAGTGATGATCCATAGTACACCAGTGATGATCCATAGTACACCAGTGATGGCCCATAGTACATCAGTGATGGTCCATAGTACATCAGTGATGATCTATAGTACACCAGTGATGATCCACAGTACATCAGGGATGGTCCATAGTACATCAGTGATAAACTATAGTACATCAGTGATGATCCATAGTACACCAGTGATGGTCCATAGTACATCAGTGATGATCTATAGTACACCAGTGATGGTCCATAGTACATCAGTGATGATCTATAGTACATCAGTGATAAACTATAGTACATCAGTGATGATCTATAGTACATCAGTGATGATCCATAGTACACCAGTGATGATCCATAGTACACCAGTGATGGCCCATAGTACATCAGTGATGAACTATAGTACATCAGTGATGATCCACAGTACATCAGTGATGATCCATAGTACACCAGTGATGATCCATAGTACACCAGTGATGGCCCATAGTACATCAGTGATGAACTATAGTACATCAGTGATGATCCACAGTACATCAGTGATGATCCACAGTACATCAGGGATGGTCCATAGTACATCAGTGATGATCCATAGTACACCAGTGATGATCCATAGTACACCAGTGATGGCCCATAGTACATCAGTGATGAACTATAGTACATCAGTGATGATCCATAGTACATCAGTGATGATCCATAGTACATCAGTGATGATCCACAGTACATCAGGGATGGTCCATAGTACACCAGTGATGATCCACAGTACACCAGTGATGATCCATAGTACACCAGTGATGGTCCATAGTACATCAGTGATGATCTATAGTACATCAGTGATGGTCCATAGTACATCAGTGATGATCTATAGTACATCAGTGATGATCTATAGTACATCAGTGATGATCCATAGTACATCAGTGATGATCCACAGTACATCAGTGATGGTCCACAGTACATCAGGGATGGTCCACAGTACATCGGTGATGATCCATAGTACACCAGTGATGGCCCATAGTACATCAGTGATGGTCCATAGTACATCAGTGATGATCCATAGTACATCAGTGATGATCCATAGTACACCAGTGATGGCCCATAGTACACCAGTGATGGCCCATAGTACATCAGTGATGATCCACAGTACATCAGTGATGATCCATAGTACATCAGTGATGATCCACAGTACATCAGTGATGATCCACAGTACATCAGGGATGGTCCATAGTACATCAGTGATGATCCATAGTACACCAGTGATGATCCATAGTACACCAGTGATGGCCCATAGTACATCAGTGATGAACTATAGTACATCAGAGATGATCCACACTACATCAGGGATGGTCCATAGTACATCAGTGATGATCCATAGTACACCAGTGATGATCCATAGTACACCAGTGATGGCCCCTAGTACATCAGTGATGAACTATAGTACATCAGTGATGATCCACAGTACATCAGTGATGATCCATAGTACATCAGTGATGATCCACAGTACATCAGTGATGATCCACAGTACATCAGTGATGATCCACAGTACATCAGGGATGGTCCATAGTACATCAGTGATGATCCATAGTACACCAGTGATGGCCCATAGTACACCAGTGATGGCCCATAGTACATCAGTGATGAAATATAGTACATCAGTGATGATCCACAGTACATCAGTGATGATCCACAGTACATCAGGGATGGTCCATAGTACACCAGTGATGATCCAAAGTACACCAGTGATGATCCATAGTACACCAGTGATGGTCCATAGTACACCAGTGATGATCCATAGTACACCAGTGATGGCCCATAGTACATCAGTGATGAACTATATTACATCAGTGATGATCCACAGTACATCAGTGATGATCCACAGTACATCAGGGATGGTCCATAGTACACCAGTGATGATCCACAGTACACCAGTGATGATCCATAGTACACCAGTGATGGTCCATAGTACATCAGTGATGATCTATAGTACATCAGTGATGGTCCATAGTCCATCAGTGATGATCTATAGTACATCAGTGATGATCTATAGTACATCAGTGATGATCCACAATACATCAGTTATGATACACAGTACATCAGTGATGATCCACAGTACATCAGTGATGATCCACAATACTTCAGTGATGATCCACAGTACATCAGTGATGGTCCACAGTATATCAGTGATGATCCATAGTACATCAGTGATGGTCCATAGTACATCAGTGATGGTCCATAGTACACCAGTGATGATCCATAGTACACCAGTGATGGCCCATAGTACACCAGTGATGGCCCATAGTACATCAGTGATGATCCATAGTACATCAGTGATGATCCACAGTACATCAGTGATGATCCACAGTACATCAGGGATGGTCCATAGTACATCAGTGATGATCCATAGTACACCAGTGATGATCCATAGTACACCAGTGATGGCCCATAGTACATCAGTGATGAACTATAGTACATCAGTGATGATCCACAGTACATCAGGGATGGTCCATAGTACATCAGTGATGATCCATAGTACACCAGTAATGATCCATAGTACACCAGTGATGGCCCATAGTACATCAGTGATGAACTATAGTACATCAGTGATGATCCACAGTACATCAGTGATGATCCATAGTACATCAGTGATGATCCACAGTACATCAGTGATGATCCACAGTACATCAGGGATGGTCCATAGTACATCAGTGATGATCCATAGTACACCAGTGATGATCCATAGTACACCAGTGATGGCCCATAGTACATCAGTGATGAACTATAGTACATCAGTGATGATCCACAGTACATCAGTGATGATCCACAGTACATCAGGGATGGTCCATAGTACACCAGTGATGATCCACAGTACACCAGTGATGATCCATAGTACACCAGTGATGGTCCATAGTACATCAGTGATGATCTATAGTACATCAGTGATGGTCCATAGTACATCAGTGATGAGCTATAGTACATCAGTGATGATCTATAGTACATCAGTGATGATCCATAGTACACCAGTGATGATCCATAGTACACCAGTGATGGCCCATAGTACATCAGTGATGATCCATAGTACACCAGTGATGATCCATAGTACACCAGTGATGGCCCATAGTACATCAGTGATGAACTATAGTACATCAGTGATGATCCCCAGTACATCAGTGATGATCCATAGTACATCAGTGATGATCCATAGTACACCAGTAATGATCCATAGTACACCAGTGATGGCCCATAGTACATCAGTGATGAACTATAGTACATCAGTGATGATCCACAGTACATCAGTGATGATCCATAGTACATCAGTGATGATCCACAGTACATCAGTGATGATTCACAGTACATCAGGGATGGTCCATAGTACATCAGTGATGATCCATAGTACACCAGTGATGATCCATAGTACACCAGTGATGGCCCATAGTACACCAGTGATGGCCCATAGTACATCAGTGATGATCCATAGTACATCAGTGATGATCCACAGTACATCAGTGATGATCCACAGTACAACAGGGAAGGTCCATAGTACATCAGTGATGATCCATAGTACACCAGTGATGATCCATAGTACACCAGTGATGGCCCATAGTACATCAGTGATGAACTATAGTACATCAGAGATGATCCACAGTACATCAGGGATGGTCCATAGTACATCAGTCATGATCCATAGTACACCAGTGATGATCTATAGTACACCAGTGATGGCCCATAGTACATCAGTGATGAACTATAGTACATCAGTGATGATCCACAGTACATCAGTGATGATCCATAGTACATCAGTGATGATCCACAGTACATCAGGGATGGTCCATAGTACATCAGTGATGATCCATAGTACACCAGTGATGATCCATAGTACACCAGTGATGGCCCATAGTACATCAGTGATGAACTATAGTACATCAGTGATGATCCACAGTACATCAGTGATGATCCACAGTACATCAGGGATGGTCCATAGTACACCAGTGATGATCCACAGTACACCAGTGATGGTCCATAGTACATCAGTGATGATCTATAGTACAACAGTGATGATCTATAGTACATCAGTGATGATCCACAGTACATCAGTTATGATGCACAGTACATCAGTGATGATCCACAGTACATCAGTGATGATCCACAATACTTCAGTGATGATCCACAGTACATCAGTGATGATCCACAGTACATCAGGGATGGTCCACAGTATATCAGTGATGATCCATAGTACATCAGTGATGGTCCATAGTACATCAGTGATGGTCCATAGTACACCAGTGATGATCCATAGTACACCAGTGATGGCCCATAGTACACCAGTGATGGCCCATAGTACATCAGTGATGATCCATAGTACATCAGTGATGATCCACAGTACATCAGTGATGATCCACAGTACATCAGGGATGGTCCATAGTACATCAGTGATGATCCATAGTACACCAGTGATGATCCATAGTACACCAGTGATGGCCCATAGTACATCAGTGATGAACTATAGTACATCAGAGATGATCCACAGTACATCAGGGATGGTTCATAGTACATCAGTGATGATCCATAGTACACCAGTGATGATCCATAGTACACCAGTGATGGCCCATAGTACATCAGTGATGAACTATAGTACATCAGAGATGATCCACAGTACATCAGGGATGGTTCATAGTACATCAGTGATGATCCACAGTACATCAGTGATGATCCACAGTACATCAGGGATGGTCCATGGTACATCAGTGATGATCCATAGTACACCAGTGATGATCCATAGTACACCAGTGATGGCCCATAGTACATCAGTGATGAACTATAGTACATCAGTGATGATCCACAGTACATCAGTGATGATCCACAGTACATCAGGGATGGTCCATAGTACACCAGTGATGATCCACAGTACACCAGTGATGATCCATAGTACACCAGTGATGGTCCATAGTACATCAGTGATGATCTATAGTACATCAGTGATGGTCCATAGTACATCAGTGATGAGCTATAGTACATCAGTGATGATCTATAGTACATCAGTGATGATCCATAGTACACCAGTGATGATCCATAGTACACCAGTGATGGCCCATAGTACATCAGTGATGATCCATAGTACACCAGTGATGATACATAGTACACCAGTGATGGCCCATAGTACATCAGTGATGAACTATAGTACATCAGTGATGATCCCCAGTACATCAGTGATGATCCATAGTACATCAGTGATGATCCATAGTACACCAGTAATGATCCATAGTACACCAGTGATGGCCCATAGTACATCAGTGATGAACTATAGTACATCAGTGATGATCCACAGTACATCAGTGATGATCCATAGTACATCAGTGATGATCCACAGTACATCAGTGATGATTCACAGTACATCAGGGATGGTCCATAGTACATCAGTGATGATCCATAGTACACCAGTGATGATCCATAGTACACCAGTGATGGCCCATAGTACACCAGTGATGGCCCATAGTACATCAGTGATGATCCATAGTACATCAGTGATGATCCACAGTACATCAGTGATGATCCACAGTACATCAGGGATGGTCCATAGTACATCAGTGATGATCCATAGTACACCAGTGATGATCCATAGTACACCAGTGATGGCCCATAGTACATCAGTGATGAACTATAGTACATCAGTGATGATCCACAGTACATCAGTGATGATCCACAGTACATCAGGGATGGTCCATAGTACACCAGTGATGATCCACAGTACACCAGTGATGATCCATAGTACACCAGTGATGGTCCATAGTACATCAGTGATGATCTATAGTACATCAGTGATGGTCCATAGTACATCAGTGATGAGCTATAGTACATCAGTGATGATCTATAGTACATCAGTGATGATCCATAGTACACCAGTGATGATCCATAGTACACCAGTGATGGCCCATAGTACATCAGTGATGATCCATAGTACACCAGTGATGATCCATAGTACACCAGTGATGGCCCATAGTACATCAGTGATGAACTATAGTACATCAGTGATGATCCCCAGTACATCAGTGATGATCCATAGTACATCAGTGATGATCCATAGTACACCAGTAATGATCCATAGTACACCAGTGATGGCCCATAGTACATCAGTGATGAACTATAGTACATCAGTGATGATCCACAGTACATCAGTGATGATCCATAGTACATCAGTGATGATCCACAGTACATCAGTGATGATTCACAGTACATCAGGGATGGTCCATAGTACATCAGTGATGATCCATAGTACACCAGTGATGATCCATAGTACACCAGTGATGGCCCATAGTACACCAGTGATGGCCCATAGTACATCAGTGATGATCCATAGTACATCAGTGATGATCCACAGTACATCAGTGATGATCCACAGTACAACAGGGAAGGTCCATAGTACATCAGTGATGATCCATAGTACACCAGTGATGATCCATAGTACACCAGTGATGGCCCATAGTACATCAGTGATGAACTATAGTACATCAGAGATGATCCACAGTACATCAGGGATGGTCCATAGTACATCAGTCAGGATCCATAGTACACCAGTGATGATCTATAGTACACCAGTGATGGCCCATAGTACATCAGTGATGAACTATAGTACATCAGTGATGATCCACAGTACATCAGTGATGATCCATAGTACATCAGTGATGATCCACAGTACATCAGGGATGGTCCATAGTACATCAGTGATGATCCATAGTACACCAGTGATGATCCATAGTACACCAGTGATGGCCCATAGTACATCAGTGATGAACTATAGTACATCAGTGATGATCCACAGTACATCAGTGATGATCCACAGTACATCAGGGATGGTCCATAGTACACCAGTGATGATCCACAGTACACCAGTGATGGTCCATAGTACATCAGTGATGATCTATAGTACAACAGTGATGATCTATAGTACATCAGTGATGATCCACAGTACATCAGTTATGATACACAGTACATCAGTGATGATCCACAGTACATCAGTGATGATCCACAATACTTCAGTGATGATCCACAGTACATCAGTGATGATCCACAGTACATCAGGGATGGTCCACAGTATATCAGTGATGATCCATAGTACATCAGTGATGGTCCATAGTACATCAGTGATGGTCCATAGTACACCAGTGATGATCCATAGTACACCAGTGATGGCCCATAGTACACCAGTGATGGTCCATAGTACATCAGTGATGATCCATAGTACATCAGTGATGATCCACAGTACATCAGTGATGATCCACAGTACATCAGGGATGGTCCATAGTACATCAGTGATGATCCATAGTACACCAGTGATGATCCATAGTACACCAGTGATGGCCCATAGTACATCAGTGATGAACTATAGTACATCAGAGATGATCCACAGTACATCAGGGATGGTTCATAGTACATCAGTGATGATCCATAGTACACCAGTGATGATCCATAGTACACCAGTGATGGCCCATAGTACATCAGTGATGAACTATAGTACATCAGTGATGATCCACAGTACATCAGTGATGATCCATAGTACATCCGTGATGATCCACAGTACATCAGTGATGATCCACAGTACATCAGTGATGATCCACAGTACATCAGGGATGGTACATAGTACATCAGTGATGATCCATAGTACACCAGTGATGGCCCATAGTACACCAGTGATGGCCCATAGTACATCAGTGATGAACTATAGTACATCAGTGATGATCCACAGTACATCAGTGATGATCCACAGTACATCAGGGATGGTCCATAGTACACCAGTGATGATCCACAGTACACCAGTGATGATCCATAGTACACAAGTGATGGTCCATAGTACACCAGTGATGATCCATAGTACACCAGTGATGGCCCATAGTACATCAGTGATGAACTATAGTACATCAGTGATGATCCACAGTACATCAGTGATGATCCACAGTACATCAGGGATGGTCCATAGTACACCAGTGATGATCCACAGTACACCAGTGATGATCCATAGTACACCAGTGATGGTCCATAGTACATCAGTGATGATCTATAGTACATCAGTGATGGTCCATAGTCCATCAGTGATGATCTATAGTACATCAGTGATGATCTATAGTACATCAGTGATGATCCACAATACATCAGTTATGATACACAGTACATCAGTGATGATCCACAGTACATCAGTGATGATCCACAATACTTCAGTGATGATCCACAGTACATCAGTGATGGTCCACAGTATATCAGTGATGATCCACAGTACATCAGGGATGGTCCACAGTACATCAGTGATGATCCATAGTACACCAGTCATGATCCATAGTACATCAGTGATGATCCATAGTACATCAGTGATGATCCATAGTACACCAGTGATGATCCATAGTACACCAGTGATGGCCCATAGTACTTCAGTGATGATTTATAGTACATCAGTGATGATCCACAGTACATCAGTGATGATCCACAATACATCAGGGATGGTCCACAGTATATCAGTGATGATCCATAGTACATCAGTGATGGCCCACAGTACATCAGTGATGATCCACAGTACATCAGTGATGATCCATAGTACACCAGTGATGGCCCATAGTACATCAGTGATGGTCCATAGTACATCAGTGATGATCCATAGTACATCAGTGATGATCCATAGTACACCAGTGATGGCCCATAGTACATCAGTAATGATCTATAGTACATCAGTGATGATCCACAGTACATCAGTGATGATCCACAGTACATCAGTTATGATCCACCGTACATCAGTGATGATCCACAGTACATCAGTGATGATCCACAATACTTCAGTGATGATCCATAGTACATCAGTGATGGCCCATAGTACATCAGTGATGATCCATAGTACACCAGTGATGATCCATAGTACACCAGTGATGTTCCATAGTACACCAGGGATGATCCACAGTACATCAGTGATGATCCACAGTACATCAGTGGTGGTCCACAGTACATCAGTGATGGTCCATAGTACACCAGTGATGATCCATAGTACACCAGTGATGATCCATAGTACACCAGTGATGGCCCATAGTACATCAGTGATGATCCATAGTACATCAGTGATGATCCACAGTACATCAGTGATGATCCACAGTACATCAGGGATGGTCCATAGTACATCAGTGATGATCCATAGTACACCAGTGATGATCCATAGTACACCAGTGATGGCCCATAGTACATCAGTGATGAACTATAGTACATCAGTGATGATCCATAGTACACCAGTGATGGCCCATAGTACATCAGTGATGAACTATAGTACCTCAGTGATGATCCACAGTACATCAGTGATGATCCACAGTACATCAGGGATGGTCCATAGTACACCAGTGATGATCCACAGTACACCAGTGATGATCCATAGTACACCAGTGATGGTCCATAGTACACCAGTGATGATCCATAGTACATCAGTGATGGTCCATAGTACATCAGTGATGATCTATATACATAGTACACCAGTGATGATCTATAGTACATCGGTGATGATCTACAGTACATCAGTTATGATCCACAGTACATTAGTGATGATCCACAGTACATTAGTGATGATCCACAGTACATCAGTGATGATCCACAATACTTCAGTGATGATCCACAGTACATCAGGGATGGTCCACAGTACATCAGTGATGGTCCACAGTATATCAGTGATGATCCATAGTACATCAGTGATGGTCCATAGTACATCAGTGATGGTCCATAGTACACCAGTGATGATCCATAGTACACCAGTGATGGCCCATAGTACACCAGTGATGGCCCATAGTACATCAGTGATGATCCATAGTACACCAGTGATGATACACAGTACATCAGTGATGATCCACAGTACATCAGTGATGATCCACAGTACATCAGTGATGATCCACAATACTTCAGTGATGATCCACAGTACATCAGTGATGATCCACAGTACATCAGGGATGGTCCACAGTATATCAGTGATGATCCATAGTACATCAGTGATGATCCATAGTACACCAGTGATGGCCCATAGTACACCAGTGATGGCCCATAGTACACCAGTGATGGCCCATAGTACACCAGTGATGGCCCATAGTACACCAGTGATGATCCATAGTACACCAGTGATGGCCCATAGTACATCAGTGATGAACTATAGTACATCAGTGATGATCCACAGTACATCAGTGATGATCCATAGTACACCAGTGATGGCCCATAGTACACCAGTGATGATCCATAGTACACCAGTGATGGCCCATAGTACATCAGTGATGAACTATAGTACATCAGTGATGATCCACAGTACATCAGTGATGATCCACAGTACATCAGGGATGGTCCATAGTACATCAGTGAGTATCCATAGTACACCAGTGATGATCCATAGTACACCAGTGATGGCCCATAGTACATCAGTGATGAACTATAGCACATCAGTGATGATCCACAGTACATCAGTGATGATCCACAGTACATCAGGGATGGTCCATAGTACACCAGTGATGATCCACAGTACACCAGTGATGATCCATAGTACACCAGTGATGGTCCATAGTACATCAGTGATGATCTATAGTACACCAGTGATGGTCCATAGTACATCAGTGATGATCTATAGTACATCAGTGATAAACTATAGTACATCAGTGATGATGTATAGTACATCAGTGATGATCCATAGTACACCAGTGATGATCCATAGTACACCAGTGATGGCCCATAGTACATCAGTAAAGAAATATAGTACATCAGTGATGATCCACAGTACATCAGTGATGATCCATAGTACACCAGTGATGGCCCATAGTACATCAGTGATGATCCATAGTACATCAGTGATGATCCATAGTACACCAGTGATGGCCCATAGTACACCAGTGATGGCCCATAGTACATCAGTGATGATCCACAGTACATCAGTGATGATCCATAGTACATCAGTGATGATCCACAGTACATCAGTGATGATCCAGAGTACATCAGGGATGGTCCATAGTACATCAGTGATGATCCATAGTACACCAGTGATGATCCATAGTACACCAGTGATGGCCCATAGTACATCAGTGATGAACTATAGTACATCAGAGATGATCCACAGTACATCAGGGATGGTCCATAGTACATCAGTGATGATCCATAGTACACCAGTGATGATCCATAGTACACCAGTGATGGCCCATAGTACATCAGTGATGAACTATAGTACATCAGTGATGATCCACAGTACATCAGTGATGATCCATAGTACATCAGTGATGATCCACAGTACATCAGTGATGATCCACAGTACATCAGTGATGATCCACAGTACATCAGGGATGGTCCATAGTACATCAGTGATGATCCATAGTACACCAGTGATGGCCCATAGTACACCAGTGATGGCCCATAGTACATCAGTGATGAAATATAGTACATCAGTGATGATCCACAGTACATCAGTGATGATCCACAGTACATCAGGGATGGTCCATAGTACACCAGTGATGATCCACAGTACACCAGTGATGATCCATAGTACACCAGTGATGGTCCATAGTACACCAGTGATGATCCATAGTACACCAGTAATGGCCCATAGTACATCAGTGATGAACTATAGTACATCAGTGATGATCCACAGTACATCAGTGATGATCCACAGTACATCAGGGATGGTCCATAGTACACCAGTGATGATCCACAGTACACCAGTGATGATCCATAGTACACCAGTGATGGTCCATAGTACATCAGTGATGATCTATAGTACATCAGTGATGGTCCATAGTCCATCAGTGATGATCTATAGTACATCAGTGATGATCTATAGTACATCAGTGATGATCCACAATACATCAGTTATGATACACAGTACATCAGTGATGATCCACAGTACATCAGTGATGATCCACAATACTTCAGTGATGATCCACAGTACATCAGTGATGGTCCACAGTATATCAGTGATGATCCATAGTACATCAGTGATGGTCCATAGTACATCAGTGATGGTCCATAGTACACCAGTGATGATCCATAGTACACCAGTGATGGCCCATAGTACACCAGTGATGGCCCATAGTACATCAGTGATGATCCATAGTACATCAGTGATGATCCACAGTACATCAGTGATGATCCACAGTACATCAGGGATGGTCCATAGTACATCAGTGATGATCCATAGTACACCAGTGATGATCCATAGTACACCAGTGATGGCCCATAGTACATCAGTGATGAACTATAGTACATCAGTGATGATCCACAGTACATCAGGGATGGTCCATAGTACATCAGTGATGATCCATAGTACACCAGTAATGATCCATAGTACACCAGTGATGGCCCATAGTACATCAGTGATGAACTATAGTACATCAGTGATGATCCACAGTACATCAGTGATGATCCATAGTACATCAGTGATGATCCACAGTACATCAGTGATGATCCACAGTACATCAGGGATGGTCCATAGTACATCAGTGATGATCCATAGTACACCAGTGATGATCCATAGTACACCAGTGATGGCCCATAGTACATCAGTGATGAACTATAGTACATCAGTGATGATCCACAGTACATCAGTGATGATCCACAGTACATCAGGGATGGTCCATAGTACACCAGTGATGATCCACAGTACACCAGTGATGATCCATAGTACACCAGTGATGGTCCATAGTACATCAGTGATGATCTATAGTACATCAGTGATGGTCCATAGTACATCAGTGATGAGCTATAGTACATCAGTGATGATCTATAGTACATCAGTGATGATCCATAGTACACCAGTGATGATCCATAGTACACCAGTGATGGCCCATAGTACATCAGTGATGATCCATAGTACACCAGTGATGATCCATAGTACACCAGTGATGACCCATAGTACATCAGTGATGAACTATAGTACATCAGTGATGATCCCCAGTACATCAGTGATGATCCATAGTACATCAGTGATGATCCATAGTACACCAGTAATGATCCATAGTACACCAGTGATGGCCCATAGTACATCAGTGATGAACTATAGTACATCAGTGATGATCCACAGTACATCAGTGATGATCCATAGTACATCAGTGATGATCCACAGTACATCAGTGATGATTCACAGTACATCAGGGATGGTCCATAGTACATCAGTGATGATCCATAGTACACCAGTGATGATCCATAGTACACCAGTGATGGCCCATAGTACACCAGTGATGGCCCATAGTACATCAGTGATGATCCATAGTACATCAGTGATGATCCACAGTACATCAGTGATGATCCACAGTACAACAGGGAAGGTCCATAGTACATCAGTGATGATCCATAGTACACCAGTGATGATCCATAGTACACCAGTGATGGCCCATAGTACATCAGTGATGAACTATAGTACATCAGAGATGATCCACAGTACATCAGGGATGGTCCATAGTACATCAGTCATGATCCATAGTACACCAGTGATGATCTATAGTACACCAGTGATGGCCCATAGTACATCAGTGATGAACTATAGTACATCAGTGATGATCCACAGTACATCAGTGATGATCCATAGTACATCAGTGATGATCCACAGTACATCAGGGATGGTCCATAGTACATCAGTGATGATCCATAGTACACCAGTGATGATCCATAGTACACCAGTGATGGCCCATAGTACATCAGTGATGAACTATAGTACATCAGTGATGATCCACAGTACATCAGTGATGATCCACAGTACATCAGGGATGGTCCATAGTACACCAGTGATGATCCACAGTACACCAGTGATGGTCCATAGTACATCAGTGATGATCTATAGTACAACAGTGATGATCCACAATACACCAGTGATGATCCATAGTACACCAGTGATGGTCCATAGTACACCAGTGATGATCCATAGTACATCAGTGATGGTCCATAGTACATCAGTGATGATCTATATACATAGTACACCAGTGATGATCTATAGTACATCGGTGATGATCTACAGTACATCAGTTATGATCCACAGTACATTAGTGATGATCCACAGTACATTAGTGATGATCCACAGTACATCAGTGATGATCCACAATACTTCAGTGATGATCCACAGTACATCAGGGATGGTCCACAGTACATCAGTGATGGTCCACAGTATATCAGTGATGATCCATAGTACATCAGTGATGGTCCATAGTACATCAGTGATGGTCCATAGTACACCAGTGATGATCCATAGTACACCAGTGATGGCCCATAGTACACCAGTGATGGCCCATAGTACATCAGTGATGATCCATAGTACACCAGTGATGATACACAGTACATCAGTGATGATCCACAGTACATCAGTGATGATCCACAGTACATCAGTGATGATCCACAATACTTCAGTGATGATCCACAGTACATCAGTGATGATCCACAGTACATCAGGGATGGTCCACAGTATATCAGTGATGATCCATAGTACATCAGTGATGATCCATAGTACACCAGTGATGGCCCATAGTACACCAGTGATGGCCCATAGTACATCAGTGATGATCCATAGTACATTAGTGATGATCCACAGTACATCAGTGATGATCCACAGTACATCAGGGATGATCCACAGTACATCAGTGATGATCCATAGTACACCAGTGATGGCCCATAGTACACCAGTGATGGCCCATAGTACACCAGTGATGATCCATAGTACACCAGTGATGGCCCATAGTACATCAGTGATGAACTATAGTACATCAGTGATGATCCACAGTACATCAGTGATGATCCATAGTACACCAGTGATGGCCCATAGTACATCAGTGATGAACTATAGTACATCAGTGATGATCCACAGTACATCAGTGATGATCCACAGTACATCAGGGATGGTCCATAGTACATCAGTGATGATCCATAGTACACCAGTGATGATCCATAGTACACCAGTGATGGCCCATAGTACATCAGTGATGAACTATAGCACATCAGTGATGATCCACAGTACATCAGTGATGATCCACAGTACATCAGGGATGGTCCATAGTACACCAGTGATGATCCACAGTACACCAGTGATGATCCATAGTACACCAGTGATGGTCCATAGTACATCAGTGATGATCTATAGTACACCAGTGATGGTCCATAGTACATCAGTGATGATCTATAGTACATCAGTGATAAACTATAGTACATCAGTGATGATCTATAGTACATCAGTGATGATCCATAGTACACCAGTGATGATCCATAGTACACCAGTGATGGCCCATAGTACATCAGTGATGAACTATAGTACATCAGTGATGATCCACAGTACATCAGTGATGATCCATAGTACACCAGTGATGATCCATAGTACACCAGTGATGGACCATAGTACATCAGTGATGAACTATAGTACATCAGTGATGATCCACAGTACATCATTGATGATCCACAGTACATCAGGGATGGTCCATAGTACATCAGTGATGATCCATAGTACACCAGTGATGATCCATAGTACACCAGTGATGGCCCATAGTACATCAGTGATGAACTATAGTACACCAGTGATGATCCATAGTACATCAGTGATGATCCATAGTACATCAGTGATGATCCACAGTACATCAGGGATGGTCCATAGTACACCAGTGATGATCCACAGTACACCAGTGATGATCCATAGTACACCAGTGATGGTCCATAGTACATCAGTGATGATCTATAGTACATCAGTGATGGTCCATAGTACATCAGTGATGATCTATAGTACATCAGTGATGATCTATAGTACATCAGTGATGATCCATAGTACATCAGTGATGATCCACAGTACATCAGTGATGGTCCACAGTACATCAGGGATGGTCCACAGTACATCGGTGATGATCCATAGTACACCAGTGATGGCCCATAGTACATCAGTGATGGTCCATAGTACATCAGTGATGATCCATAGTACATCAGTGATGATCCATAGTACACCAGTGATGGCCCATAGTACACCAGTGATGGCCCATAGTACATCAGTGATGATCCACAGTACATCAGTGATGATCCATAGTACATCAGTGATGATCCACAGTACATCAGTGATGACCCACAGTACATCAGGGATGGTCCATAGTACATCAGTGATGATCCATAGTACACCAGTGATGATCCATAGTACACCAGTGATGGCCCATAGTACATCAGTGATGAACTATAGTACATCAGAGATGATCCACAGTACATCAGGGATGGTCCATAGTACATCAGTGATGATCCATAGTACACCAGTGATGATCCATAGTACACCAGTGATGGCCCATAGTACATCAGTGATGAACTATAGTACATCAGTGATGATCCACAGTACATCAGTGATGATCCATAGTACATCAGTGATGATCCACAGTACATCAGTGATGATCCACAGTACATCAGTGATGATCCACAGTACATCAGGGATGGTCCATAGTACATCAGTGATGATCCATAGTACACCAGTGATGGCCCATAGTACACCAGTGATGGCCCATAGTACATCAGTGATGAAATATAGTACATCAGTGATGATCCACAGTACATCAGTGATGATCCACAGTACATCAGGGATGGTCCATAGTACACCAGTGATGATCCACAGTACACCAGTGATGATCCATAGTACACCAGTGATGGTCCATAGTACACCAGTGATGATCCATAGTACACCAGTAATGGCCCATAGTACATCAGTGATGAACTATAGTACATTAGTGATGATCCACAGTACATCAGTGATGATCCACAGTACATCAGGGATGGTCCATAGTACACCAGTGATGATCCACAGTACACCAGTGATGATCCATAGTACACCAGTGATGGTCCATAGTACATCAGTGATGATCTATAGTACATCAGTGATGGTCCATAGTCCATCAGTGATGATCTATAGTACATCAGTGATGATCTATAGTACATCAGCGATGATCCACAATACATCAGTTATGATACACAGTACATCAGTGATGATCCACAGTACATCAGTGATGATCCACAATACTTCAGTGATGATCCACAGTACATCAGTGATGGTCCACAGTATATCAGTGATGATCCATAGTACATCAGTGATGGTCCATAGTACATCAGTGATGGTCCATAGTACACCAGTGATGATCCATAGTACACCAGTGATGGCCCATAGTACACCAGTGATGGCCCATAGTACATCAGTGATGATCCATAGTACATCAGTGATGATCCACAGTACATCAGTGATGATCCACAGTACATCAGGGATGGTCCATAGTACATCAGTGATGATCCATAGTACACCAGTGATGATCCATAGTACACCAGTGATGGCCCATAGTACATCAGTGATGAACTATAGTACATCAGTGATGATCCACAGTACATCAGGGATGGTCCATAGTACATCAGTGATGATCCATAGTACACCAGTAATGATCCATAGTACACCAGTGATGGCCCATAGTACATCAGTGATGAACTATAGTACATCAGTGATGATCCACAGTACATCAGTGATGATCCATAGTACATCAGTGATGATCCATAGTACATCAGTGATGATCCACAGTACATCAGTGATGATCCACAGTACATCAGGGATGGTCCATAGTACATCAGTGATGATCCATAGTACACCAGTGATGATCCATAGTACACCAGTGATGGCCCATAGTACATCAGTGATGAACTATAGTACATCAGTGATGATCCACAGTACATCAGTGATGATCCACAGTACATCAGGGATGGTCCATAGTACACCAGTGATGATCCACAGTACACCAGTGATGATCCATAGTACACCAGTGATGGTCCATAGTACATCAGTGATGATCTATAGTACATCAGTGATGGTCCATAGTACATCAGTGATGAGCTATAGTACATCAGTGATGATCCATAGTACACCAGTGATGATCCATAGTACACCAGTGATGGCCCATAGTACATCAGTGATGATCCATAGTACACCAGTGATGATCCATAGTACACCAGTGATGACCCATAGTACATCAGTGATGAACTATAGTACATCAGTGATGATCCCCAGTACATCAGTGATGATCCATAGTACATCAGTGATGATCCATAGTACACCAGTAATGATCCATAGTACACCAGTGATGGCCCATAGTACATCAGTGATGAACTATAGTACATCAGTGATGATCCACAGTACATCAGTGATGATCCATAGTACATCAGTGATGATCCACAGTACATCAGTGATGATTCACAGTACATCAGGGATGGTCCATAGTACATCAGTGATGATCCATAGTACACCAGTGATGATCCATAGTACACCAGTGATGGCCCATAGTACACCAGTGATGGCCCATAGTACATCAGTGATGATCCATAGTACATCAGTGATGATCCACAGTACATCAGTGATGATCCACAGTACAACAGGGAAGGTCCATAGTACATCAGTGATGATCCATAGTACACCAGTGATGATCCATAGTACACCAGTGATGGCCCATAGTACATCAGTGATGAACTATAGTACATCAGAGATGATCCACAGTACATCAGGGATGGTCCATAGTACATCAGTCATGATCCATAGTACACCAGTGATGATCTATAGTACACCAGTGATGGCCCATAGTACATCAGTGATGAACTATAGTACATCAGTGATGATCCACAGTACATCAGTGATGATCCATAGTACATCAGTGATGATCCACAGTACATCAGGGATGGTCCATAGTACATCAGTGATGATCCATAGTACACCAGTGATGATCCATAGTACACCAGTGATGGCCCATAGTACATCAGTGATGAACTATAGTACATCAGTGATGATCCACAGTACATCAGTGATGATCCACAGTACATCAGGGATGGTCCATAGTACACCAGTGATGATCCACAGTACACCAGTGATGGTCCATAGTACATCAGTGATGATCTATAGTACAACAGTGATGATCTATAGTACATCAGTGATGATCCACAGTACATCAGTTATGATACACAGTACATCAGTGATGATCCACAGTACATCAGTGATGATCCACAATACTTCAGTGATGATCCACAGTACATCAGTGATGATCCACAGTACATCAGGGATGGTCCACAGTATATCAGTGATGATCCATAGTACATCAGTGATGGTCCATAGTACATCAGTGATGGTCCATAGTACATCAGTGATGGTCCATAGTACACCAGTGATGATCCATAGTACACCAGTGATGGCCCATAGTACACCAGTGATGGCCCATAGTACATCAGTGATGATCCATAGTACATCAGTGATGATCCACAGTACATCAGTGATGATCCACAGTACATCAGGGATGGTCCATAGTACATCAGTGATGATCCATAGTACACCAGTGATGATCCATAGTACACCAGTGATGGCCCATAGTACATCAGTGATGAACTATAGTACATCAGAGATGATCCACAGTACATCAGGGATGGTTCATAGTACATCAGTGATGATCCATAGTACACCAGTGATGATCCATAGTACACCAGTGATGGCCCATAGTACATCAGTGATGAACTATAGTACATCAGTGATGATCCACAGTACATCAGTGATGATCCATAGTACATCAGTGATGATCCACAGTACATCAGTGATGATCCACAGTACATCAGTGATGATCCACAGTACATCAGGGATGGTACATAGTACATCAGTGATGATCCATAGTACACCAGTGATGGCCCATAGTACACCAGTGATGGCCCATAGTACATCAGTGATGTACTATAGTACATCAGTGATGATCCACAGTACATCAGTGATGATCCACAGTACATCAGGGATGGTCCATAGCACACCAGTGATGATCCACAGTACACCAGTGATGATCCATAGTACACCAGTGATGGTCCATAGTACACCAGTGATGATCCATAGTACACCAGTGATGGCCCATAGTACATCAGTGATGAACTATAGTACATCAGTGATGATCCACAGTACATCAGTGATGATCCACAGTACATCAGGGATGGTCCATAGTACACCAGTGATGATCCACAGTACACCAGTGATGATCCATAGTACACCAGTGATGGTCCATAGTACATCAGTGATGATCTATAGTACATCAGTGATGGTCCATAGTCCATCAGTGATGATCTATAGTACATCAGTGATGATCTATAGTACATCAGTGATGATCCACAATACATCAGTTATGATACACAGTACATCAGTGATGATCCACAGTACATCAGTGATGATCCACAATACTTCAGTGATGATCCACAGTACATCAGTGATGGTCCACAGTATATCAGTGATGATCCATAGTACATCAGTGATGGTCCATAGTACATCAGTGATAGTCCATAGTACACCAGTGATGATCCATAGTTCACCAGTGATGGCCCATAGTACACCAGTGATGGCCCATAGTACATCAGTGATGATCCATAGTACATCAGTGATGATCCACAGTACATCAGTGATGATCCACAGTACATCAGGGATGGTCCATAGTACATCAGTGATGATCCATAGTACACCAGTGATGATCCATAGTACACCAGTGATGGCCCATAGTACATCAGTGATGAACTATAGTACATCAGTGATGATCCACAGTACATCAGGGATGGTCCATAGTACATCAGTGATGATCCATAGTACACCAGTAATGATCCATAGTACACCAGTGATGGCCCATAGTACACCAGTAATGATCCATAGTACACCAGTGATGGCCCATAGTACATCAGTGATGATCCATAGTACATCAGTGATGATCCACAGTACATCAGTGATGATCCACAGTACATCAGGGATGGTCCATAGTACATCAGTGATGATCCATAGTACACCAGTGATGATCCATAGTACACCAGTGATGGCCCATAGTACATCAGTGATGAACTATAGTACATCAGTGATGATCCACAGTACATCAGTGATGATCCACAGTACATCAGGGATGGTCCATAGTACACCAGTGATGATCCACAGTACACCAGTGATGATCCATAGTACACCAGTGATGGTCCATAGTACATCAGTGATGATCTATAGTACATCAGTGATGGTCCATAGTACATCAGTGATGAGCTATAGTACATCAGTGATGATCTATAGTACATCAGTGATGATCCATAGTACACCAGTGATGATCCATAGTACACCAGTGATGGCCCATAGTACATCAGTGATGATCCATAGTACACCAGTGATGATCCATAGTACACCAGTGATGGCCCATAGTACATCAGTGATGAACTATAGTACATCAGTGATGATCCACAGTACATCAGTGATGATCCATAGTACATCAGTGATGATACACAGTACATCAGTGATGATCCACAATACATCAGGGATGGTCCATAGTACATCAGTGATGATCCATAGTACACCAGTGATGATCCTTAGTACACCAGTGATGGCCCACAGTATATCAGTGATGAACTATAGTACATCAGTGATGATCCACAGTACATCAGTGATGATCCACAGTACATCAGGGATGGTCCATAGTACACCAGTGATGATCCACAGTACACCAGTGATGATCCATAGTACACCAGTGATGGTCCATAGTACATCAGTGATGATCTATAGTACATCAGTGATGGTCCATAGTACATCAGTGATGATCTATAGTACATCAGTGATGATCTATAGTACATCAGTGATGATCCATAGTACATCAGTGATGATCCACAGTACATCAGTGATGGTCCACAGTACATCAGGGATGGTCCACAGTACATCGGGGATGATCCATAGTACACCAGTGATGGCCCATAGTACATCAGTGATGGTCCATAGTACATCAGTGATGATCCATAGTACATCAGTGATGATCCATAGTACACCAGTGATGGCTCATAGTACATCAGTGATGATCCATAGTACATCAGTGATGATCCACAGTACATCAGTGATGATCCACAGTACATCAGGGATGGTCCATAGTACATCAGTGATGATCCATAGCACACCAGTGATGATCCATAGTACACCAGTGATGGCCCATAGTACATCAGTGATGAACTATAGTACATCAGTGATGATCCACAGTACATCAGTGATGATCCACAGTACATCAGGGATGGTCCATAGTACACCAGTGATGATCCACAGTACATCAGTTATGATCCACAGTACATTAGTGATGATCCACAGTACATCAGTGATGATCCACAGTACATCAGTGATGATCCACAATACTTCAGTGATGATCCACAGTACATCAGGGATGGTCCACAGTACATCAGTGATGGTCCACAGTATATCAGTGATGATCCATAGTACATCAGTGATGGTCCATAGTACATCAGTGATGGTCCATAGTACACCAGTGATGATCCATAGTACACCAGTGATGGCCCATAGTACACCAGTGATGGCCCATAGTACATCAGTGATGATCCATAGTACATCAGTGATGATCCACAGTACATCAGTGATGATCCACAGTACATCAGGGAAGGTCCATAGTACATCAGTGATGATCTATAGTACACCAGTGATGATCCATAGTACACCAGTGATGGCCCATAGTACATCAGTGATGAACTATAGTACATCAGAGATGATCCACAGTACATCAGGGATGGTCCATAGTACATCAGTCATGATCCATAGTACACCAGTGATGATCCATAGTACACCAGTGATGGCCCATAGTACATCAGTGATGAACTATAGTACATCAGTGATGATCCACAGTACATCAGTGATGATCCATAGTACATCAGTGATGATCCACAGTACATCAGGGATGGTCCATAGTACATCAGTGATGATCCATAGTACACCAGTGATGATCCATAGTACACCAGTGATGGCCCATAGTACATCAGTGATGAACTATAGTACATCAGTGATGATCCACAGTACATCAGTGATGATCCACAGTACATCAGGGATGGTCCATAGTACACCAGTGATGATCCACAGTACACCAGTGATGGTCCATAGTACATCAGTGATGATCTATAGTACAACAGTGATGATCTATAGTACATCAGTGATGATCCACAGTACATCAGTTATGATACACAGTACATCAGTGATGATCCACAGTACATCAGTGATGATCCACAATACTTCAGTGATGATCCACAGTACATCAGTGATGATCCACAGTACATCAGGGATGGTCCACAGTATATCAGTGATGATCCATAGTACATCAGTGATGGTCCATAGTACATCAGTGATGGTCCATAGTACACCAGTGATGATCCATAGTACACCAGTGATGGCCCATAGTACACCAGTGATGGCCCATAGTACATCAGTGATGATCCATAGTACATCAGTGATGATCCACAGTACATCAGTGATGATCCACAGTACATCAGGGATGGTCCATAGTACATCAGTGATGATCCATAGTACACCAGTGATGATCCATAGTACACCAGTGATGGCCCATAGTACATCAGTGATGAACTATAGTACATCAGAGATGATCCACAGTACATCAGGGATGGTCCATAGTACATTAGTGATGATCCATAGTACACCAGTGATGATCCATAGTACACCAGTGATGGCCCATAGTACATCAGTGATGAACTATAGTACATCAGTGATGATCCACAGTACATCAGTGATGATCCATAGTACATCAGTGATGATCCACAGTACATCAGTGATGATCCACAGTACATCAGGGATGGTCCATAGTACATCAGTGATGATCCATAGTACACCAGTGATGATCCATAGTACACCAGTGATGATCCACAAAACATCAGTGATGATCCACAGTACATCAGGGATGGTCCATAGTACACCAGTGATGATCCACAGTACACCAGTGATGATCCATAGTACATCAGTGATGGTCCATAGTACATCAGTGATGATCTATAGTACATCAGTGATGGTCCATAGTACATCAGTGATGATCTATAGTACATCAGTGATGATCTATAGTACATCAGTGATGATCCACAGTACATCAGTTATGATACACAGTACATCAGTGATGATCCACAGTACATCAGTGATGATCCACAATACTTCAGTGATGATCCACAGTACATCAGTGATGATCCACAGTACATCAGGGATGGTCCACAGTATATCAGTGATGATCCATAGTACATCAGTGATGATCCATAGTACACCATTGATGTCCCATAGTACACCAGTGATGGCCCATAGTACATCAGTGATGATCCATAGTACATCAGTGATGATCCACAGTACATCAGTGATGATCTACAGTACATCAGGGATGGTCCACAGTACATCAGTGATGATCCATAGTACACCAGTGATGATCCATAGTACACCAGTGATGGCCCATAGTACACCAGTGATGATCCATTGTACACCAGTGATGGCCCATAGTACATCAGTGATGAACTATAGTACATCAGTGATGATCCACAGTACATCAGTGATGATCCATAGTACACCAGTGATGGCCCATAGTACACCAGTGATGATCCATAGTACACCAGTGATGGCCCATAGTACATCAGTGATGAACTATAGTACATCAGTGATGATCCACAGTACATCAGTGATGATCCACAGTACATCAGGGATGGTCCATAGTACACCAGTGATGATCCACAGTACACCAGTGATGATCCATAGTACACCAGTGATGGCCCATAGTACATCAGTGATGAACTATAGTACATCAGTGATGATCCCCAGTACATCAGTGATGATCCATAGTACATCAGTGATGATCCATAGTACACCAGTAATGATCCATAGTACACCAGTGATGGCCCATAGTACATCAGTGATGAACTATAGTACATCAGTGATGATCCACAGTACATCAGTGATGATCCATAGTACATCAGTGATGATCCACAGTACATCAGTGATGATTCACAGTACATCAGGGATGGTCCATAGTACATCAGTGATGATCCATAGTACACCAGTGATGATCCATAGTACACAAGTGATGGCCCATAGTACACCAGTGATGGCCCATAGTACATCAGTGATGATCCATAGTACATCAGTGATGATCCACAGTACATCAGTGATGATCCACAGTACAACAGGGAAGGTCCATAGTACATCAGTGATGATCCATAGTACACCAGTGATGATCCATAGTACACCAGTGATGGCCCATAGTACATCAGTGATGAACTATAGTACATCAGAGATGATCCACAGTACATCAGGGATGGTCCATAGTACATCAGTCATGATCCATAGTACACCAGTGATGATCCATAGTACACCAGTGATGGCCCATAGTACACCAGTGATGAACTATAGTACATCAGTGATGATCCACAGTACATCAGTGATGATCCATAGTACATCAGTGATGATCCACAGTACATCAGGGATGGTCCATAGTACATCAGTGATGATCCATAGTACACCAGTGATGATCCATAGTACACCAGTGATGGCCAATAGTACATCAGTGATGAACTATAGTACATCAGTGATGATCCACAGTACATCAGTGATGATCCACAGTACATCAGGGATGGTCCATAGTACACCAGTGATGATCCACAGTACACCAGTGATGGTCCATAGTACATCAGTGATGATCTATAGTACAACGGTGATGATCTATAGTACATCAGTGATGATCCACAGTACATCAGGGATGGTTCATAGTACATCAGTGATGATCCATAGTACACCAGTGATGATCCATAGTACACCAGTGATGGCCCATAGTACATCAGTGATGAACTATAGTACATCAGTGATGATCCACAGTACATCAGTGATGATCCATAGTACATCAGTGATGATCCACAGTACATCAGTGATGATCCACAGTACATCAGTGATGATCCACAGTACATCAGGGATGGTCCATAGTACATCAGTGATGATCCATAGTACACCAGTGATGGCCCATAGTACACCAGTGATGGCCCATAGTACATCAGTGATGAACTATAGTACATCAGTGATGATCCACAGTACATCAGTGATGATCCACAGTACATCAGGGATGGTCCATAGTACACCAGTGATGATCCACAGTACACCAGTGATGATCCATAGTACACCAGTGATGGTCCATAGTACACCAGTGATGATCCATAGTACACCAGTGATGGCCCATAGTACATCAGTGATGAACTATAGTACATCAGTGATGATCCACAGTACATCAGTGATGATCCACAGTACATCAGGGATGGTCCATAGTACACCAGTGATGATCCACAGTACACCAGTGATGATCCATAGTACACCAGTGATGGTCCATAGTACATCAGTGATGATCTATAGTACATCAGTGATGGTCCATAGTCCATCAGTGATGATCTATAGTACATCAGTGATGATCTATAGTACATCAGTGATGATCCACAATACATCAGTTATGATACACAGTACATCAGTGATGATCCACAGTACATCAGTGATGATCCACAATACTTCAGTGATGATCCACAGTACATCAGTGATGGTCCACAGTATATCAGTGATGATCCATAGTACATCAGTAATGGTCCATAGTACATCAGTGATGGTCCATAGTACACCAGTGATGATCCATAGTACACCAGTGATGGCCCATAGTAAACCAGTGATGGCCCATAGTACATCAGTGATGATCCATAGTACATCAGTGATGATCCACAGTACATCAGTGATGATCCACAGTACATCAGGGATGGTCCATAGTACATCAGTGATGATCCATAGTACACCAGTGATGATCCATAGTACACCAGTGATGGCCCATAGTACATCAGTGATAAACTATAGTACATCAGTGATGATCCACAGTACATCAGGGATGGTCCATAGTACATCAGTGATGATCCATAGTACACCAGTAATGATCCATAGTACACCAGTGATGGCCCATAGTACATCAGTGATGATCCATAGTACACCAGTGATGATCCATAGTACACCAGTGATGGCCCATAGTACATCAGTGATGAACTATAGTACATCAGTGATGATCCCCAGTACATCAGTGATGATCCATAGTACATCAGTGATGATCCATAGTACACCAGTAATGATCCATAGTACACCAGTGATGGCCCATAGTACATCAGTGATGAACTATAGTACATCAGTGATGATCCACAGTACATCAGTGATGATCCATAGTACATCAGTGATGATCCACAGTACATCAGTGATGATTCACAGTACATCAGGGATGGTCCATAGTACATCAGTGATGATCCATAGTACACCAGTGATGATCCATAGTACACAAGTGATGGCCCATAGTACACCAGTGATGGCCCATAGTACATCAGTGATGATCCATAGTACGTCAGTGATGATCCACAGTACATCAGTGATGATCCACAGTACAACAGGGAAGGTCCATAGTACATCAGTGATGATCCATAGTACACCAGTGATGATCCATAGTACACCAGTGATGGCCCATAGTACATCAGTGATGAACTATAGTACATCAGAGATGATCCACAGTACATCAGGGATGGTCCATAGTACATCAGTCATGATCCATAGTACACCAGTGATGATCCATAGTACACCAGTGATGGCCCATAGTACATCAGTGATGAACTATAGTACATCAGTGATGATCCACAGTACATCAGTGATGATCCATAGTACATCAGTGATGATCCACAGTACATCAGGGATGGTCCATAGTACATCAGTGATGATCCATAGTACACCAGTGATGATCCATAGTACACCAGTGATGGCCAATAGTACATCAGTGATGAACTATAGTACATCAGTGATGATCCACAGTACATCAGTGATGATCCACAGTACATCAGGGATGGTCCATAGTACACCAGTGATGATCCACAGTACACCAGTGATGGTCCATAGTACATCAGTGATGATCTATAGTACAACAGTGATGATCTATAGTACATCAGTGATGATCCACAGTACATCAGCTTTGATACACAGTACATCAGTGATGATCCACAGTACATCAGTGATGATCCACAATACTTCAGTGATGATCCACAGTACATCAGTGATGATCCACAGTACATCAGGGATGGTCCACAGTATATCAGTGATGATCCATAGTACATCAGTGATGGTCCATAGTACATCAGTGATGGTCCATAGTACACCAGTGATGATCCATAGTACACCAGTGATGGCCCATAGTACACCAGTGATGGCCCATAGTACATCAGTGATGATCCATAGTACATCAGTGATGATCCACAGTACATCAGTGATGATCCACAGTACATCAGGGATGGTCCATAGTACATCAGTGATGATCCATAGTACACCAGTGATGATCCATAGTACACCAGTGATGGCCCATAGTACATCAGTGATGAACTATAGTACATCAGAGATGATCCACAGTACATCAGGGATGGTTCATAGTACATCAGTGATGATCCATAGTACACCAGTGATGATCCATAGTACACCAGTGATGGCCCATAGTACATCAGTGATGAACTATAGTACATCAGTGATGATCCACAGTACATCAGTGATGATCCATAGTACATCAGTGATGATCCACAGTACATCAGTGATGATCCACAGTACATCAGTGATGATCCACAGTACATCAGGGATGGTCCATAGTACATCAGTGATGATCCATAGTACACCAGTGATGGCCCATAGTACACCAGTGATGGCCCATAGTACATCAGTGATGAACTATAGTACATCAGTGATGATCCACAGTACATCAGTGATGATCCACAGTACATCAGGGATGGTCCATAGTACACCAGTGATGATCCACAGTACACCAGTGATGATCCATAGTACACCAGTGATGGTCCATAGTACACCAGTGATGATCCATAGTACACCAGTGATGGCCCATAGTACATCAGTGATGAACTATAGTACATCAGTGATGATCCACAGTACATCAGTAATGATCCACAGTACATCAGGGATGGTCCATAGTACACCAGTGATGATCCACAGTACACCAGTGATGATCCATAGTACACCAGTGATGGTCCATAGTACATCAGTGATGATCTATAGTACATCAGTGATGGTCCATAGTCCATCAGTGATGATCTATAGTACATCAGTGATGATCTATAGTACATCAGTGATGATCCACAATACATCAGTTATGATACACAGTACATCAGTGATGATCCACAGTACATCAGTGATGATCCACAATACTTCAGTGATGATCCACAGTACATCAGTGATGGTCCACAGTATATCAGTGATGATCCATAGTACATCAGTGATGGTCCATAGTACATCAGTGATGGTCCATAGTACACCAGTGATGATCCATAGTACACCAGTGATGGCCCATAGTACACCAGTGATGGCCCATAGTACATCAGTGATGATCCATAGTACATCAGTGATGATCCACAGTACATCAGTGATGATCCACAGTACATCAGGGATGGTCCATAGTACATCAGTGATGATCCATAGTACACCAGTGATGATCCATAGTACACCAGTGATGGCCCATAGTACATCAGTGATAAACTATAGTACATCAGTGATGATCCACAGTACATCAGGGATGGTCCATAGTACATCAGTGATGATCCATAGTACACCAGTAATGATCCATAGTACACCAGTGATGGCCCATAGTACATCAGTGATGAACTATAGTACATCAGTGATGATCCACAGTACATCAGTGATGATCCATAGTACATCAGTGATGATCCACAGTACATCAGTGATGATCCACAGTACATCAGGGATGGTCCATAGTACATCAGTGATGATCCATAGTACACCAGTGATGATCCATAGTACACCAGTGATGGCCCATAGTACATCAGTGATGAACTATAGTACATCAGTGATGATCCACAGTACATCAGTGATGATCCACAGTACATCAGGGATGGTCCATAGTACACCAGTGATGATCCACAGTACACCAGTGATGATCCATAGTACACCAGTGATGGTCCATAGTACATCAGTGATGATCTATAGTACATCAGTGATGGTCCATAGTACATCAGTGATGAGCTATAGTACATCAGTGATGATCTATAGTACATCAGTGATGATCCATAGTACACCAGTGATGATCCATAGTACACCAGTGATGGCCCATAGTACATCAGTGATGATCCATAGTACACCAGTGATGATCCATAGTACACCAGTGATGGCCCATAGTACATCAGTGATGAACTATAGTACATCAGTGATGATCCACAGTACATCAGTGATGATCCATAGTACATCAGTGATGATCCACAGTACATCAGTGATGATCCACAGTACATCAGGGATGGTCCATAGTACATCAGTGATGATCCATAGTACACCAGTGATGATCCTTAGTACACCAGTGATGGCCCACAGTATATCAGTGATGAACTATAGTACATCAGTGATGATCCACAGTACATCAGGGATGGTCCATAGTACACCAGTGATGATCCACAGTACACCAGTGATGATCCATAGTACACCAGTGATGGTCCATAGTACATCAGTGATGATCTATAGTACATCAGTGATGGTCCATAGTACATCAGTGATGATCTATAGTACATCAGTGATGATCTATAGTACATCAGTGATGATCCATAGTACATCAGTGATGATCCATAGTACATCAGTGATGATCCACAGTACATCAGGGATGGTCCACAGTACATCGGTGATGATCCATAGTACACCAGTGATGGCCCATAGTACATCAGTGATGGTCCATAGTACATCAGTGATGATCCATAGTACATCAGTGATGATCCATAGTACACCAGTGATGGCCCATAGTACATCAGTGATGATCCATAGTACATCAGTGATGATCCACAGTACATCAGTGATGATCCACAGTACATCAGGGATGGTCCATAGTACATCAGTGATGATCCATAGTACACCAGTGATGATCCATAGTACACCAGTGATGGCCCATAGTACATCTGTGATGAACTATAGTACATCAGTGATGATCCACAGTACATCAGTGATGATCCACAGTACATCAGGGATGGTCCATAGTACACCAGTGATGATCCACAGTACATCAGTTATGATCCACAGTACATTAGTGATGATCCACAGTACATCAGTGATGATCCACAGTACATCAGTGATGATCCACAATTCTTCAGTGATGATCCACAGTACATCAGGGATGGTCCACAGTACATCAGTGATGGTCCACAGTATATCAGTGATGATCCATAGTACATCAGTGATGGTCCATAGTACATCAGTGATGGTCCATAGTACACCAGTGATGATCCATAGTACACCAGTGATGGCCCATAGTACACCAGTGATGGCCCATAGTACATCAGTGATGATCCATAGTACATCAGTGATGATCCACAGTACATCAGTGATGATCCACAGTACATCAGGGAAGGTCCATAGTACATCAGTGATGATCCATAGTACACCAGTGATGATCCATAGTACACCAGTGATGGCCCATAGTACATCAGTGATGAACTATAGTACATCAGAGATGATCCACAGTACATCAGGGATGGTCCATAGTACATCAGTCATGATCCATAGTACACCAGTGATGATCCATAGTACACCAGTGATGGCCCATAGTACATCAGTGATGAACTATAGTACATCAGTGATGATCCACAGTACATCAGTGATGATCCATAGTACATCAGTGATGATCCACAGTACATCAGGGATGGTCCATAGTACATCAGTGATGATCCATAGTACACCAGTGATGATCCATAGTACACCAGTGATGGCCCATAGTACATCAGTGATGAACTATAGTACATCAGTGATGATCCACAGTACATCAGTGATGATCCACAGTACATCAGGGATGGTCCATAGTACACCAGTGATGATCCACAGTACACCAGTGATGGTCCATAGTACATCAGTGATGATCTATAGTACAACAGTGATGATCTATAGTACATCAGTGATGATCCACAGTACATCAGTTATGATACACAGTACATCAGTGATGATCCACAGTACATCAGTGATGATCCACAATACTTCAGTGATGATCCACAGTACATCAGTGATGATCCACAGTACATCAGGGATGGTCCACAGTATATCAGTGATGATCCATAGTACATCAGTGATGGTCCATAGTACATCAGTGATGGTCCATAGTACACCAGTGATGATCCATAGTACACCAGTGATGGCCCATAGTACACCAGTGATGGCCCATAGTACATCAGTGATGATCCATAGTACATCAGTGATGATCCACAGTACATCAGTGATGATCCACAGTACATCAGGGATGGTCCATAGTACATCAGTGATGATCCATAGTACACCAGTGATGATCCATAGTACACCAGTGATGGCCCATAGTACATCAGTGATGAACTATAGTACATCAGAGATGATCCACAGTACATCAGGGATGGTCCATAGTACATTAGTGATGATCCATAGTACACCAGTGATGATCCATAGTACACCAGTGATGGCCCATAGTACATCAGTGATGAACTATAGTACATAAGTGATGATCCACAGTACATCAGTGATGATCCATAGTACATCAGTGATGATCCACAGTACATCAGTGATGATCCACAGTACATCAGGGATGGTCCATAGTACATCAGTGATGATCCATAGTACACCAGTGATGATCCATAGTACACCAGTGATGATCCACAGTACATCAGTGATGATCCACAGTACATCAGGGATGGTCCATAGTACACCAGTGATGATCCACAGTACACCAGTGATGATCCATAGTACACCAGTGATGGTCCATAGTACATCAGTGATGATCTATAGTACATCAGTGATGGTCCATAGTACATCAGTGATGATCTATAGTACATCAGTGATGATCTATAGTACATCAGTGATGATCCACAGTACATCAGTTATGATACACAGTACATCAGTGATGATCCACAGTACACCAGTGATGATCCATAGTACACCAGTGATGGCCCATAGTACATCAGTGATGAACTATAGTACATCAGAGATGATCCACAGTACATCAGGGATGGTCCATAGTACATCAGTCATGATCCATAGTACACCAGTGATGATCCATAGTACACCAGTGATGGCCCATAGTACATCAGTGATGAACTATAGTACATCAGTGATGATCCACAGTACATCAGTGATGATCCATAGTACATCAGTGATGATCCACAGTACATCAGGGATGGTCCATAGTACATCAGTGATGATCCATAGTACACCAGTGATGATCCATAGTACACCAGTGATGGCCCATAGTACATCAGTGATGAACTATAGTACATCAGTGATGATCCACAGTACATCAGTGATGATCCACAGTACATCAGGGATGGTCCATAGTACACCAGTGATGATCCACAGTACACCAGTGATGGTCCATAGTACATCAGTGATGATCTATAGTACAACAGTGATGATCTATAGTACATCAGTGATGATCCACAGTACATCAGTTATGATACACAGTACATCAGTGATGATCCACAGTACACCAGTGATGATCCACAATACTTCAGTGATGATCCACAGTACATCAGTGATGATCCACAGTACATCAGGGATGGTCCACAGTATATCAGTGATGATCCATAGTACATCAGTGATGGTCCATAGTACATCAGTGATGGTCCATAGTACACCAGTGATGATCCATAGTACACCAGTGATGGCCCATAGTACACCAGTGATGGCCCATAGTACATCAGTGATGATCCATAGTACATCAGTGATGATCCACAGTACATCAGTGATGATCCACAGTACATCAGGGATGGTCCATAGTACATCAGTGATGATCCATAGTACACCAGTGATGATCCATAGTACACCAGTGATGGCCCATAGTACATCAGTGATGAACTATAGTACATCAGAGATGATCCACAGTACATCAGGGATGGTCCATAGTACATTAGTGATGATCCATAGTACACCAGTGATGATCCATAGTACACCAGTGATGGCCCATAGTACATCAGTGATGAACTATAGTACATCAGTGATGATCCACAGTACATCAGTGATGATCCATAGTACATCAGTGATGATCCACAGTACATCAGTGATGATCCACAGTACATCAGGGATGGTCCATAGTACATCAGTGATGATCCATAGTACACCAGTGATGATCCATAGTACACCAGTGATGATCCACAGTACATCAGTGATGATCCACAGTACATCAGGGATGGTCCATAGTACACCAGTGATGATCCACAGTACACCAGTGATTATCCATAGTACACCAGTGATGGTCCATAGTACATCAGTGATGATCTATAGTACATCAGTGATGGTCCATAGTACATCAGTGATGATCTATAGTACATCAGTGATGATCTATAGTACATCAGTGATGATCCACAGTACATCAGTTATGATACACAGTACATCAGTGATGATCCACAGTACATCAGTGATGATCCACAATACTTCAGTGATGATCCACAGTACATCAGTGATGATCCACAGTACATCAGGGATGGTCCACAGTATATCAGTGATGATCCATAGTACATCAGTGATGATCCATTATACACCATTGATGTCCCATAGTACACCAGTGATGGCCCATAGTACATCAGTGATGATCCATAGTACATCAGTGATGATCCACAGTACATCAGTGATGATCCACAGTACATCAGGGATGGTCCACAGTACATCAGTGATGATCCATAGTACACCAGTGATGATCCATAGTACACCAGTGATGGCCCATAGTACACCAGTGATGATCCATAGTACACCAGAGATGGCCCATAGTACATCAGTGATGAACTATAGTACATCAGTGATGATCCACAGTACATCAGTGATGATCCATAGTACACCAGTGATGGCCCATAGTACACCAGTGATGATCCATAGTACACCAGTGATGGCCCATAGTACATCAGTGATGAACTATAGTACATCAGTGATGATCCACAGTACATCAGTGATGATCCACAGTACATCAGGGATGGTCCATAGTACATCAGTGATGATCCATAGTACACCAGTGATGATCCATAGTACACCAGTGATGGCCCATAGTACATCAGTGATGAACTATAGTACATCAGTGATGATCCACAGTACATCAGTGATGGTCCATAGTACACCAGTGATGGTCCATAGTACACCAGTGATGATCCACAGTACACCAGTGATGATCCATAGTACACCAGTGATGGTCCATAGTACATCAGTGATGATCTATAGTACACCAGTGATGGTCCATAGTACATCAGTGATGATCTATAGTACATCAGTGATGAACTATAGTACATCAGTGATGATCTATAGTACATCAGTGATGATCCATAGTACACCAGTGATGATCCATAGTACACCAGTGATGGCCCATAGTACATCAGTGATGAACTATAGTACATCAGTGATGATCCACAGTACATCAGGGATGGTCCATAGTACATCAGTGATGATCCATAGTACACCAGTGATGATCCATAGTACACCAGTGATGGCCCATAGTACATCAGTGATGAACTATAGTACATCAGTGATGATCCACAGTACATCAGTGATGATCCACAGTACATCAGGGATGGTCCATAGTACATCAGTGATGATCCATAGTACACCAGTGATGATCCATAGTACACCAGTGATGGCCCATAGTACATCAGTGATGAACTATAGTACATCAGTGATGATCCATAGTACATCAGTGATGATCCATAGTACATCAGTGATGATCCACAGTACATCAGGGATGGTCCATAGTACACCAGTGATGATCCACAGTACACCAGTGATGATCCATAGTACACCAGTGATGGTCCATAGTACATCAGTGATGATCTATAGTACATCAGTGATGGTCCATAGTACATCAGTGATGATCTATAGTACATCAGTGATGATCTATAGTACATCAGTGATGATCCATAGTACATCAGTGATGATCCATAGTACATCAGTGATGATCCACAGTACATCAGTGATGATCCACAGTACATCAGTGATGGTCCACAGACATCAGGGATGGTCCACAGTACATCGGTGATGATCCATAGTATACCAGTGATGGCCCATAGTACATCAGTGATGGTCCATAGTACATCAGTGATGATCCATAGTACATCAGTGATGATCCATAGTACACCAGTGATGGCCCATAGTACACCAGTGATGGCCCATAGTACATCAGTGATGATCCACAATACATCAGTGATGATCCATAGTACATCAGTGATGATCCACAGTACATCAGTGATGATCCACAGTACATCAGGGATGGTCCATAGTACATCAGTGATGATCCATAGTACACCAGTGATGATCCATAGTACACCAGTGATGGCCCATAGTACATCAGTGATGAACTATAGTACATCAGTGATGATCCACAGTACATCAGTGATGATCCACAGTACATCAGGGATGGTCCATAGTACACCAGTGATGATCCACAGTACACCAGTGATGATCCATAGTACACCAGTGATGGTCCATAGTACACCAGTGATGATCCATAGTACACCAGTGATGGCCCATAGTACATCAGTGATGAACTATAGTACATCAGTGATGATCCACAGTACATCAGTGATGATCCACAGTACATCAGGGATGGTCCATAGTACACCAGTGATGATCCACAGTACACCAGTGATGATCCATAGTACACCAGTGATGGTCCATAGTACATCAGTGATGATCTATAGTACATCAGTGATGGTCCATAGTCCATCAGTGATGATCTATAGTACATCAGTGATGATCTATAGTACATCAGTGATGATCCACAATACATCAGTTATGATACACAGTACATCAGTGATGATCCACAGTACATCAGTGATGATCCACAATACTTCAGTGATGATCCACAGTACATCAGTGATGATCCACAGTACATCAGGGATGGTCCACAGTATATCAGTGATGATCCATAGTACATCAGTGATGGTCCATAGTACATCAGTGATGGTCCATAGTACACCAGTGATGATCCATAGTACACCAGTGATGGCCCATAGTACACCAGTGATGGCCCATAGTACATCAGTGATGATCCATAGTACATCAGTGATGATCCACAGTACATTAGTGATGATCCATAGTACACCAGTGATGATCCACAGTACACCAGTGATGGTCCATAGTACATCAGTGATGATCTATAGTACAACAGTGATGATCTATAGTACATCAGTGATGATCCACAGTACATCAGTTATGATACACAGTACATCAGTGATGATCCACAGTACACCAGTGATGATCCACAATACTTCAGTGATGATCCACAGTACATCAGTGATGATCCACAGTACATCAGGGATGGTCCACAGTATATCAGTGATGATCCATAGTACATCAGTGATGGTCCATAGTACATCAGTGATGGTCCATAGTACACCAGTGATGATCCATAGTACACCAGTGATGGCCCATAGTACACCAGTGATGGCCCATAGTACATCAGTGATGATCCATAGTACATCAGTGATGATCCACAGTACATCAGTGATGATCCACAGTACATCAGGGATGGTCCATAGTACATCAGTGATGATCCATAGTACACCAGTGATGATCCATAGTACACCAGTGATGGCCCATAGTACATCAGTGATGAACTATAGTACATCAGAGATGATCCACAGTACATCAGGGATGGTCCATAGTACATTAGTGATGATCCATAGTACACCAGTGATGATCCATAGTACACCAGTGATGGCCCATAGTACATCAGTGATGAACTATAGTACATCAGTGATGATCCACAGTAAATCAGTGATGATCCATAGTACATCAGTGATGATCCACAGTACATCAGTGATGATCCACAGTACATCAGGGATGGTCCATAGTACATCAGTGATGATCCATAGTACACCAGTGATGATCCATAGTACACCAGTGATGATCCACAGTACATCAGTGATGATCCACAGTACATCAGGGATGGTCCATAGTACACCAGTGATGATCCACAGTACACCAGTGATTATCCATAGTACACCAGTGATGGTCCATAGTACATCAGTGATGATCTATAGTACATCAGTGATGGTCCATAGTACATCAGTGATGATCTATAGTACATCAGTGATGATCTATAGTACATCAGTGATGATCCACAGTACATAAGTTATGATACACAGTACATCAGTGATGATCCACAGTACATCAGTGATGATCCACAATACTTCAGTGATGATCCACAGTACATCAGTGATGATCCACAGTACATCAGGGATGGTCCACAGTATATCAGTGATGATCCATAGTACATCAGTGATGATCCATTATACACCATTGATGTCCCATAGTACACCAGTGATGGCCCATAGTACATCAGTGATGATCCATAGTACATCAGTGATGATCCACAGTACATCAGTGATGATCCACAGTACATCAGGGATGGTCCACAGTACATCAGTGATGATCCATAGTACACCAGTGATGATCCATAGTACACCAGTGATGGCCCATAGTACACCAGTGATGATCCATAGTACACCAGAGATGGCCCATAGTACATCAGTGATGAACTATAGTACATCAGTGATGATCCACAGTACATCAGTGATGATCCACAGTACATCAGTGATGATCCATAGTACACCAGTGATGGCCCATAGTACACCAGTGATGATCCATAGTACACCAGTGATGGCCCATAGTACATCAGTGATGAACTATAGTACATCAGTGATGATCCACAGTACATCAGTGATGATCCACAGTACATCAGGGATGGTCCATAGTACATCAGTGATGATCCATAGTACACCAGTGATGATCCATAGTACACCAGTGATGGCCCATAGTACATCAGTGATGAACTATAGTACATCAGTGATGATCCACAGTACATCAGTGATGGTCCATAGTACACCAGTGATGGTCCATAGTACACCAGTGATGATCCACAGTACACCAGTGATGATCCATAGTACACCAGTGATGGTCCATAGTACATCAGTGATGATCTATAGTACACCAGTGATGGTCCATAGTACATCAGTGATGATCTATAGTACATCAGTGATGAACTATAGTACATCAGTGATGATCTATAGTACATCAGTGATGATCCATAGTACACCAGTGATGATCCACAGTACATCAGGGATGGTCCATAGTACACCAGTGATGATCCACAGTACACCAGTGATGATCCATAGTACACCAGTGATGGTCCATAGTACACCAGTGATGATCCATAGTACACCAGTGATGGCCCATAGTACATCAGTGATGAACTATAGTACATCAGTGATGATCCACAGTACATCAGTAATGATCCACAGTACATCAGGGATGGTCCATAGTACACCAGTGATGATCCACAGTACACCAGTGATGATCCATAGTACACCAGTGATGGTCCATAGTACATCAGTGATGATCTATAGTACATCAGTGATGGTCCATAGTCCATCAGTGATGATCTATAGTACATCAGTGATGATCTATAGTACATCAGTGATGATCCACAATACATCAGTTATGATACACAGTACATCAGTGATGATCCACAGTACATCAGTGATGATCCAAAATACTTCAGTGATGATCCACAGTACATCAGTGATGGTCCACAGTATATCAGTGATGATCTATAGTACACCAGTGATGGTCCATAGTACATCAGTGATGATCTATAGTACATCAGTGATGAACTATAGTACATCAGTGATGATCTATAGTACATCAGTGATGATCCATAGTACACCAGTGATGATCCATAGTACACCAGTGATGGCCCATAGTACATCAGTGATGAACTATAGTACATCAGTGATGATCCACAGTACATCAGGGATGGTCCATAGTACATCAGTGATGATCCATAGTACACCAGTGATGATCCATAGTACACCAGTGATGGCCCATAGTACATCAGTGATGAACTATAGTACATCAGTGATGATCCACAGTACATCAGTGATGATCCACAGTACATCAGGGATGGTCCATAGTACATCAGTGATGATCCATAGTACACCAGTGATGATCCATAGTACACCAGTGATGGCCCATAGTACATCAGTGATGAACTATAGTACATCAGTGATGATCCATAGTACATCAGTGATGATCCATAGTACATCAGTGATGATCCACAGTACATCAGGGATGGTCCATAGTACACCAGTGATGATCCACAGTACACCAGTGATGATCCATAGTACACCAGTGATGGTCCATAGTACATCAGTGATGATCTATAGTACATCAGTGATGGTCCATAGTACATCAGTGATGATCTATAGTACATCAGTGATGATCTATAGTACATCAGTGATGATCCATAGTACATCAGTGATGATCCATAGTACATCAGTGATGATCCACAGTACATCAGTGATGATCCACAGTACATCAGTGATGGTCCACAGACATCAGGGATGGTCCACAGTACATCGGTGATGATCCATAGTATACCAGTGATGGCCCATAGTACATCAGTGATGGTCCATAGTACATCAGTGATGATCCATAGTACATCAGTGATGATCCATAGTACACCAGTGATGGCCCATAGTACACCAGTGATGGCCCATAGTACATCAGTGATGATCCACAATACATCAGTGATGATCCATAGTACATCAGTGATGATCCACAGTACATCAGTGATGATCCACAGTACATCAGGGATGGTCCATAGTACATCAGTGATGATCCATAGTACACCAGTGATGATCCATAGTACACCAGTGATGGCCCATAGTACATCAGTGATGAACTATAGTACATCAGTGATGATCCACAGTACATCAGTGATGATCCACAGTACATCAGGGATGGTCCATAGTACACCAGTGATGATCCACAGTACACCAGTGATGATCCATAGTACACCAGTGATGGTCCATAGTACACCAGTGATGATCCATAGTACACCAGTGATGGCCCATAGTACATCAGTGATGAACTATAGTACATCAGTGATGATCCACAGTACATCAGTGATGATCCACAGTACATCAGGGATGGTCCATAGTACACCAGTGATGATCCACAGTACACCAGTGATGATCCATAGTACACCAGTGATGGTCCATAGTACATCAGTGATGATCTATAGTACATCAGTGATGGTCCATAGTCCATCAGTGATGATCTATAGTACATCAGTGATGATCTATAGTACATCAGTGATGATCCACAATACATCAGTTATGATACACAGTACATCAGTGATGATCCACAGTACATCAGTGATGATCCACAATACTTCAGTGATGATCCACAGTACATCAGTGATGATCCACAGTACATCAGGGATGGTCCACAGTATATCAGTGATGATCCATAGTACATCAGTGATGGTCCATAGTACATCAGTGATGGTCCATAGTACACCAGTGATGATCCATAGTACACCAGTGATGGCCCATAGTACACCAGTGATGGCCCATAGTACATCAGTGATGATCCATAGTACATCAGTGATGATCCACAGTACATTAGTGATGATCCACAGTACATCAGGGATGGTCCATAGTACATCAGTGATGATCCATAGTACACCAGTGATGATCCATAGTACACCAGTGATGGCCCATAGTACATCAGTGATGAACTATAGTACATCAGTGATGATCCACAGTACATCAGTGATGATCCACAGTACATCAGGGATGGTCCATAGTACACCAGTGATGATCCACAGTACATCAGTGATGATCTATAGTACATCAGTGATGGTCCATAGTACATCAGTGATGATCTATAGTACATCAGTGATGATCTATAGTACATCAGTGATGATCCACAGTACATCAGTTATGATACACAGTACATCAGTGATGATCCACAGTACATCAGTGATGATCCACAATACTTCAGTGATGATCCACAGTACATCAGTGATGATCCACAGTACATCAGGGATGGTCCACAGTATATCAGTGATGATCCATAGTACATCAGTGATGGTCCATAGTACATCAGTGATGGTCCATAGTACACCAGTGATGATCCATAGTACACCAGTGATGATCCATAGTACACCAGAGATGGCCCATAGTACATCAGTGATGGCCCATAGTACATCAGTGATGATCCATAGTACATCAGTGATGATCCACAGTACATCAGTGATGATCCACAGTACATCAGGGATGGTCCATAGTACATCAGTGATGATCCATAGTACACCAGTGATGATCCATAGTACACCAGTGATGGCCCATAGTACATCAATGATGAACTATAGTACATCAGTGATGATCCACAGTACATCAGGGATGGTCCATAGTACATCAGTGATGATCCATAGTACATCAGTGATGATCCATAGTACACCAGTGATGGCCCATAGTACATCAGTGATGAACTATAGTACATCAGTGATGATCCACAGTACATCAGTGATGATCCATAGTACATCAGTGATGATCCACAGTACATCAGTGATGATCCACAGTACATCAGGGATGGTCCATAGTACATCAGTGATGATCCATAGTACACCAGTGATGATCCATAGTACACCAGTGATGGCCCATAGTACATCAGTGATGAACTATAGTACATCAGTGATGATCCACAGTACATCAGTGATGATCCACAGTACATCAGGGATGGTCCATAGTACACCAGTGATGATCCACAGTACACCAGTGATGATCCATAGTACACCAGTGATGGCCCATAGTACATAAGGGATGGTCCATAGTACATCAGTGATGATCCATAGTACACCAGTGATGATCCATAGTACACCAGTGATGGCCCATAGTACATCAGTGATGAACTATAGTACATCAGTGATGATCCACAGTACATCAGTGATGATCCACAGTACATCAGGGATGGTCCATAGTACACCAGTGATGATCCATAGTACACCAGTGATGATCCACAGTACACCAGTGATGATCCATAGTACACCAGTGATGGTCCATAGTACATCAGTGATGATTTATAGTACATCAGTGATGGTCCATAGTACATCAGTGATGATCTATAGTACATCAGTGATGATCTATAGTACATCAGTGATGATCCACAGTACATCAGTTATGATACACAGTACATCAGTGATGATCCACAGTACATCAGTGATGATCCACAATACTTCAGTGATGATCCACAGTACATCAGTGATGATCCACAGTACATCAGGGATGGTCCACAGTATATCAGTGATGATCCATAGTACATCAGTGATGGTCCATAGTACATCAGTGATGGTCCATAGTACACCAGTGATGATCCATAGTACACCAGTGATGGCCCATAGTACATCAGTGATGCCCCATAGTACATCAGTGATGAACTATAGTACATCAGTGATGATCCACAGTACATCAGGGATGGACCATAGTACATCAGTGATGATCCATAGTACACCAGTGATGATCCATAGTACACCAGTGATGGCCCATAGTACATCAGTGATGAACTATAGTACATCAGTGATGATCCACAGTACATCAGTGATGATCCATAGTACATCAGTGATGATCCACAGTACATCAGTGATGATCCACAGTACATCAGGGATGGTCCATAGTACATCAGTGATGATCCATAGTACACCAGTGCTGATCCATAGTACACCAGTGATGGCCCATAGTACATCAGTGATGAACTATAGTACATCAGTGATGATCCACAGTACATCAGTGATGATCCACAGTACATCAGGGATGGTCCATAGTACACCAGTGATGATCCACAGTACACCAGTGATGATCCATAGTACACCAGTGATGGTCCATAGTACATCAGTGATGATCTATAGTACATCAGTGATGGTCCATAGTACATCAGTGATGAGCTATAGTACATCAGTGATGATCTATAGTACATCAGTGATGATCCATAGTACACCAGTGATGATCCATAGTACACCAGTGATGGCCCATAGTACATCAGTGATGATCCATAGTACACCAGTGATGATCCATAGTACACCAGTGATGGCCCATAGTACATCAGTGATGAACTATAGTACATCAGTGATGATCCACAGTACATCAGTGATGATCCATAGTACATCAGTGATGATCCACAGTACATCAGTGATGATCCACAGTACATCAGGGATGGTCCATAGTACATCAGTGATGATCCATAGTACACCAGTGATGATCCATAGTACACCAGTGGTGGCCCACAGTATATCAGTGATGAACTATAGTACATCAGTGATGATCCACAGTACATCAGTGATGATCCACAGTACATCAGGGATGGTCCATAGTACACCAGTGATGATCCACAGTACACCAGTGATGATCCATAGTACACCAGTGATGATCCATAGTACATCAGTGATGATCTATAGTACATCAGTGATGGTCCATAGTACATCAGTGATGATCTATAGTACATCAGTGATGATCTATAGTACATCAGTGATGATCCACAGTACATCAGTGATGATCCACAGTACATCAGTGTTGGTCCACAGTACATCAGGGATGGTCCACAGTACATCGGTGATGATCCATAGTACACCAGTGATGGCCCATAGTACATCAGTGATGGTCCATAGTACATCAGTGATGATCCATAGTACATCAGTGATGATCCATAGTACACCAGTGATGGCCCATAGTACATCAGTGATGATCAATAGTACATCACTGATGATCCACAGTACATCAGTGATGATCCACAGTACATCAGGGATGGTCCATAGTACATCAGTGATGATCCATAGTACACCAGTGATGATCCATAGTACACCAGTGATGGCCCATAGTACATCAGTGATGAACTATAGTACATCAGTGATGATCCACAGTACATCAGTGATGATCCACAGTACATCAGGGATGGTCCATAGTACACCAGTGATGATCCACAGCACATCAGTTATGATCCACAGTACATCAGTGATGATCCACAGTACATCAGTGATGATCCACAATACTTCAGTGATGATCCACAGTACATCAGGGATGGTCCACAGTACATCAGTGATGGTCCACAGTATATCAGTGATGATCCATAGTACATCAGTGATGGTCCATAGTACATCAGTGATGGTCCATAGTACACCAGTGATGATCCATAGTACACCAGTGATGATCCATAGTACACCAGTGATGGCCCATAGTACACCAGTGATGGCCCATAGTACATCAGTGATGATCCATAGTACATCAGTGATGATCCACAGTACATCAGTGATGATCCACAGTACATCAGGGATGGTCCATAGTACATCAGTGATGATCCATAGTACACCAGTGATGATCCATAGTACACCAGTGATGATCCATAGTACACCAGTGATGGCCCATAGTACATCAGTGATGAACTATAGTACATCAGAGATGATCCACAGTACATCAGGGATGGTCCATAGTACATCAGTCATGATCCATAGTACACCAGTGATGATCCATAGTACACCAGTGATGGCCCATAGTACATCAGTGATGAACTATAGTACATCAGTGATGATCCACAGTACATCAGTGATGATCCATAGTACATCAGTGATGATCCACAGTACATCAGGGATGGTCCATAGTACATCAGTGATGATCCATAGTACACCAGTGATGATCCATAGTACACCAGTGATGGCCCATAGTACATCAGTGATGAACTATAGTACATCAGTGATGATCCACAGTACATCAGTGATGATCCACAGTACATCAGGGATGGTCCATAGTACACCAGTGATGATCCACAGTACACCAGTGATGGTCCATAGTACATCAGTGATGATCTATAGTACATCAGTGATGATCTATAGTACATCAGTGATGATCCACAGTACATCAGTTATGATACACAGTACATCAGTGATGATCCACAGTACATCAGTGATGATCCACAATACTTCAGTGATGATCCACAGTACATCAGTGATGATCCACAGTACATCAGGGATGGTCCACAGTATATCAGTGATGATCCATAGTACATCAGTGATGGTCCATAGTACATCAGTGATGGTCCATAGTACACCAGTGATGATCCATAGTACACCAGTGATGGCCCATAGTACACCAGTGATGGCCCATAGTACATCAGTGATGATCCATAGTACATCAGTGATGATCCACAGTACATCAGTGATGATCCACAGTACATCAGGGATGGTCCATAGTACATCAGTGATGATCCATAGTACACCAGTGATGATCCATAGTACACCAATGATGGCCCATAGTACATCAGTGATGAACTATAGTACATCAGTGATGATCCACAGTACATCAGTGATGATCCATAGTACATCAGTGATGATCCACAGTACATCAGTGATGATCCACAGTACATCAGGGATGGTCCATAGTACATCAGTGATGATCCATAGTACACCAGTGATGATCCATAGTACACCAGTGATGGCCCATAGTACATCAGTGATGAACTATAGTACATCAGTGATGATCCACAGTACATCAGTGATGATCCACAGTACATCAGGGATGGTCCATAGTACACCAGTGATGATCCACAGTACACCAGTGATGATCCATAGTACACCAGTGATGGTCCATAGTACATCAGTGATGATCTATAGTACATCAGTGATGGTCCATAGTACATCAGTGATGAGCTATAGTACATCAGTGATGATCTATAGTACATCAGTGATGATCCATAGTACACCAGTGATGATCCATAGTACACCAGTGATGGCCCATAGTACATCAGTGATGAACTATAGTACATCAGTGATGATCCACAGTACATCAGGGATGGTCCATAGTACATCAGTGATGATCCATAGTACATCAGTGATGATCCATAGTACACCAGTGATGGCCCATAGTACATCAGTGATGAACTATAGTACATCAGTGATGATCCACAGTACATCAGTAATGATCCATAGTACATCAGTGATGATCCACAGTACATCAGTGATGATCCACAGTACATCAGGGATGGTCCATAGTACATCAGTGATGATCAATAGTACACCAGTGATGATCCATAGTACACCAGTGATGGCCCATAGTACATCAGTGATGAACTATAGTACATCAGTGATGATCCACAGTACATCAGTGATGATCCACAGTACATCAGGGATGGTCCATAGTACACCAGTGATGATCCACAGTACACCAGTGATGATCCATAGTACACCAGTGATGGTCCATAGTACATTAGTGATGATTTATAGTACATCAGTGATGGTCCATAGTACATCAGTGATGATCTATAGTACATCAGTGATGATCTATAGTACATCAGTGATGATCCATAGTACATCAGTGATGATCCACAGTACATCAGTGATGGTCCACAGTACATCAGGGATGGTCCACAGTACATTGGTGATGATCCATAGTACACCAGTGATGGCCCATAGTACATCAGTGATGGTCCATAGTACATCAGTGATGATCCATAGTAGATCAGTGATGATCCATAGTACACCAGTGATGGCCCATAGTACACCAGTGATGGCCCATAGTACATCAGTGATGATCCACAGTACATCAGTGATGATCCATAGTACATCAGTGATGATCCACAGTACATCAGTGATGATCCACAGTACATCAGGGATGGTCCATAGTACATCAGTGATGATCCATAGTACACCAGTGATGATCCATAGTACACCAGTGATGGCCCATAGTACATCAGTGATGAACTATAGTACATCAGTGATGATCCACAGTACATCCGTGATGATCCACAGTACATCAGGGATGGTCCATAGTACACCAGTGATGATCCACAGTACACCAGTGAAGATCCATAGTACACCAGTGATGGTCCATAGTACATCAGTGATGATCTATAGTACATCAGTGATGGTCCATAGTACATCAGTGATGATCTATAGTACATCAGTGATGATCTATAGTACATCAGTGATGATCCACAGTACATCAGTTATGATACACAGTACATCAGTGATGATCCACAGTACATCAGTGATGATCCACAATACTTCAGTGATGATCCACAGTACATCAGTGATGACCCACAGTACATCAGGGATGGTCCACAGTATATCAGTGATGATCCATAGTACATCAGTGATGGTCCATAGTACATCAGTGATGGTCCATAGTACACCAGTGATGATCCATAGTACACCAGTGATGATCCATAGTACATCAGTGATGGCCCATAGTACACCAGTGATGGCCCATAGTACATCAGTGATGACCCATAGTACATCAGTGATGATCCACAGTACATCAGGGATGGTCCATACTACATCAGTGATGATCCATAGTACACCAGTGATGATCCATAGTACACCAGTGATGGCCCATAGTACATCAGTGATGAACTATAGTACATCAGTGATGATCCACAGTACATCAGTGATGATCCATAGTACATCAGTGATGATCCACAGTACATCAGTGATGGTCCACAGTATATCAGTGATGATCCATAGTACATCAGTGATGGTCCATAGTACATCAGTGATGGTCCATAGTACACCAGTGATGATCCATAGTACACCAGTGATGATCCATAGTACACCAGTGATGGCCCATAGTACACCAGTGATGGCCCATAGTACATCAGTGATGATCCATAGTACATCAGTGATGATCCACAGTACATCAGTGATGATCCACAGTACATCAGGGATGGTCCATACTACATCAGTGATGATCCATAGTACACCAGTGATGGTCCATAGTACATCAGTGATGGTCCATAGTACACCAGTGATGATCCATAGTACACCAGTGATGGCCCATAGTACATCAGTGATGGCCCATAGTACATCAGTGATGAACTATAGTACATCAGTGATGATCCACAGTACATCAGGGATGGACCATAGTACATCAGTGATGATCCATAGTACACCAGTGATGATCCATAGTACACCAGTGATGGCCCATAGTACATCAGTGATGAACTATAGTACATCAGTGATGATCCACAGTACACCAGTGATGGCCCATAGTACATCAGTGATGATCCATAGTACATCAGTGATGATCCACAGTACATCAGTGATGATCCACAGTACATCAGGGATGGTCCATACTACATCAGTGATGATCCATAGTACACCAGTGATGGTCCATAGTACATCAGTGATGGTCCATAGTACACCAGTGATGATCCATAGTACACCAGTGATGGCCCATAGTACATCAGTGATGGCCCATAGTACATCAGTGATGAACTATAGTACATCAGTGATGATCCACAGTACATCAGGGATGGACCATAGTACATCAGTGATAATCCATAGTACACCAGTGATGATCCATAGTACACCAGTGATGGCCCATAGTACATCAGTGATGAACTATAGTACATCAGTGATGATCCACAGTACATCAGTGATGATCCATAGTACATCAGTGATGATCCACAGTACATCAGGGATGGTCCATAGTACATCAGTGATGATCCATAGTACACCAGTGCTGATCCATAGTACACCAGTGATGGCCCATAGTACATCAGTGATGAACTATAGTACATCAGTGATGATCCACAGTACATCAGTGATGATCCACAGTACATCAGGGATGGTCCATAGTACACCAGTGATGATCCACAGTACACCAGTGATGATCCATAGTACACCAGTGATGGTCCATAGTACATCAGTGATGATCTATAGTACATCAGTGATGGTCCATAGTACATCAGTGATGAGCTATAGTACATCAGTGATGATCTATAGTACATCAGTGATGATCCATAGTACACCAGTGATGATCCATAGTACACCAGTGATGGCCCATAGTACATCAGTGATGATCCATAGTACACCAGTGATGATCCATAGTACACCAGTGATGGCCCATAGTACATCAGTAATGAACTATAGTACATCAGTGATGATCCACAGTACATCAGTGATGATCCATAGTACATCAGTGATGATCCACAGTACATCAGTGATGATCCACAGTACATCAGGGATGGTCCATAGTACATCAGTGATGATCCATAGTACACCAGTGATGATCCATAGTACACCAGTGGTGGCCCACAGTATATCAGTGATGAACTATAGTACATCAGTGATGATCCACAGTACATCAGTGATGATCCACAGTACATCAGGGATGGTCCATAGTACACCAGTGATGATCCACAGTACACCAGTGATGATCCATAGTACACCAGTGATGGTCCATAGTACATCAGTGATGATCTATAGTACATCAGTGATGGTCCATAGTACATCAGTGATGATCTATAGTACATCAGTGATGATCTATAGTACATCAGTGATGATCCACAGTACATCAGGGATGGTCCATAGTACATCAGTCATGATCCATAGTACACCAGTGATGATCCATAGTACACCAGTGATGGCCCATAGTACATCAGTGATGAACTATAGTACATCAGTGATGATCCACAGTACATCAGTGATGATCCATAGTACATCAGTGATGATCCACAGTACATCAGGGATGGTCCATAGTACATCAGTGATGATCCATAGTACACCAGTGATGATCCATAGTACACCAGTGATGGCCCATAGTACATCAGTGATGAACTATAGTACATCAGTGATGATCCACAGTACATCAGTGATGATCCACAGTACATCAGGGATGGTCCATAGTACACCAGTGATGATCCACAGTACACCAGTGATGGTCCATAGTACATCAGTGATGATCTATAGTACATCAGTGATGATCTATAGTACATCAGTGATGATCCACAGTACATCAGTTATGATACACAGTACATCAGTGATGATCCACAGTACATCAGTGATGATCCACAATACTTCAGTGATGATCCACAGTACATCAGTGATGATCCACAGTACATCAGGGATGGTCCACAGTATATCAGTGATGATCCATAGTACATCAGTGATGGTCCATAGTACATCAGTGATGGTCCATAGTACACCAGTGATGATCCATAGTACACCAGTGATGGCCCATAGTACACCAGTGATGGCCCATAGTACATCAGTGATGATCCATAGTACATCAGTGATGATCCACAGTACATCAGTGATGATCCACAGTACATCAGGGATGGTCCATAGTACATCAGTGATGATCCATAGTACACCAGTGATGATCCATAGTACACCAATGATGGCCCATAGTACATCAGTGATGAACTATAGTACATCAGTGATGATCCACAGTACATCAGTGATGATCCATAGTACATCAGTGATGATCCACAGTACATCAGTGATGATCCACAGTACATCAGGGATGGTCCATAGTACATCAGTGATGATCCATAGTACACCAGTGATGATCCATAGTACACCAGTGATGGCCCATAGTACATCAGTGATGAACTATAGTACATCAGTGATGATCCACAGTACATCAGTGATGATCCACAGTACATCAGGGATGGTCCATAGTACACCAGTGATGATCCACAGTACACCAGTGATGATCCATAGTACACCAGTGATGGTCCATAGTACATCAGTGATGATCTATAGTACATCAGTGATGGTCCATAGTACATCAGTGATGAGCTATAGTACATCAGTGATGATCTATAGTACATCAGTGATGATCCATAGTACACCAGTGATGATCCATAGTACACCAGTGATGGCCCATAGTACATCAGTGATGAACTATAGTACATCAGTGATGATCCACAGTACATCAGGGATGGTCCATAGTACATCAGTGATGATCCATAGTACATCAGTGATGATCCATAGTACACCAGTGATGGCCCATAGTACATCAGTGATGAACTATAGTACATCAGTGATGATCCACAGTACATCAGTAATGATCCATAGTACATCAGTGATGATCCACAGTACATCAGTGATGATCCACAGTACATCAGGGATGGTCCATAGTACATCAGTGATGATCAATAGTACACCAGTGATGATCCATAGTACACCAGTGATGGCCCATAGTACATCAGTGATGAACTATAGTACATCAGTGATGATCCACAGTACATCAGTGATGATCCACAGTACATCAGGGATGGTCCATAGTACACCAGTGATGATCCACAGTACACCAGTGATGATCCATAGTACACCAGTGATGGTCCATAGTACATTAGTGATGATTTATAGTACATCAGTGATGGTCCATAGTACATCAGTGATGATCTATAGTACATCAGTGATGATCTATAGTACATCAGTGATGATCCATAGTACATCAGTGATGATCCACAGTACATCAGTGATGGTCCACAGTACATCAGGGATGGTCCACAGTACATTGGTGATGATCCATAGTACACCAGTGATGGCCCATAGTACATCAGTGATGGTCCATAGTACATCAGTGATGATCCATAGTAGATCAGTGATGATCCATAGTACACCAGTGATGGCCCATAGTACACCAGTGATGGCCCATAGTACATCAGTGATGATCCACAGTACATCAGTGATGATCCATAGTACATCAGTGATGATCCACAGTACATCAGTGATGATCCACAGTACATCAGGGATGGTCCATAGTACATCAGTGATGATCCATAGTACACCAGTGATGATCCATAGTACACCAGTGATGGCCCATAGTACATCAGTGATGAACTATAGTACATCAGTGATGATCCACAGTACATCCGTGATGATCCACAGTACATCAGGGATGGTCCATAGTACACCAGTGATGATCCACAGTACACCAGTGAAGATCCATAGTACACCAGTGATGGTCCATAGTACATCAGTGATGATCTATAGTACATCAGTGATGGTCCATAGTACATCAGTGATGATCTATAGTACATCAGTGATGATCTATAGTACATCAGTGATGATCCACAGTACATCAGTTATGATACACAGTACATCAGTGATGATCCACAGTACATCAGTGATGATCCACAATACTTCAGTGATGATCCACAGTACATCAGTGATGACCCACAGTACATCAGGGATGGTCCACAGTATATCAGTGATGATCCATAGTACATCAGTGATGGTCCATAGTACATCAGTGATGGTCCATAGTACACCAGTGATGATCCATAGTACACCAGTGATGATCCATAGTACATCAGTGATGGCCCATAGTACACCAGTGATGGCCCATAGTACATCAGTGATGACCCATAGTACATCAGTGATGATCCACAGTACATCAGGGATGGTCCATACTACATCAGTGATGATCCATAGTACACCAGTGATGATCCATAGTACACCAGTGATGGCCCATAGTACATCAGTGATGAACTATAGTACATCAGTGATGATCCACAGTACATCAGTGATGATCCATAGTACATCAGTGATGATCCACAGTACATCAGTGATGGTCCACAGTATATCAGTGATGATCCATAGTACATCAGTGATGGTCCATAGTACATCAGTGATGGTCCATAGTACACCAGTGATGATCCATAGTACACCAGTGATGATCCATAGTACACCAGTGATGGCCCATAGTACACCAGTGATGGCCCATAGTACATCAGTGATGATCCATAGTACATCAGTGATGATCCACAGTACATCAGTGATGATCCACAGTACATCAGGGATGGTCCATACTACATCAGTGATGATCCATAGTACACCAGTGATGGTCCATAGTACATCAGTGATGGTCCATAGTACACCAGTGATGATCCATAGTACACCAGTGATGGCCCATAGTACATCAGTGATGGCCCATAGTACATCAGTGATGAACTATAGTACATCAGTGATGATCCACAGTACATCAGGGATGGACCATAGTACATCAGTGATGATCCATAGTACACCAGTGATGATCCATAGTACACCAGTGATGGCCCATAGTACATCAGTGATGAACTATAGTACATCAGTGATGATCCACAGTACACCAGTGATGGCCCATAGTACATCAGTGATGATCCATAGTACATCAGTGATGATCCACAGTACATCAGTGATGATCCACAGTACATCAGGGATGGTCCATACTACATCAGTGATGATCCATAGTACACCAGTGATGGTCCATAGTACATCAGTGATGGTCCATAGTACACCAGTGATGATCCATAGTACACCAGTGATGGCCCATAGTACATCAGTGATGGCCCATAGTACATCAGTGATGAACTATAGTACATCAGTGATGATCCACAGTACATCAGGGATGATCCACAGTACATCAGTGATGATCCATAGTACATCAGTGATGATCCATAGTACACCAGTGATGGCCCATAGTACATCAGTGATGAACTATAGTACATCAGTGATGATCCACAGTACATCAGTGATGATCCATAGTACATCAGTGATGATCCACAGTACATCAGGGATGGTCCATAGTACATCAGTGATGATCCATAGTACACCAGTGCTGATCCATAGTACACCAGTGATGGCCCATAGTACATCAGTGATGAACTATAGTACATCAGTGATGATCCACAGTACATCAGTGATGATCCACAGTACATCAGGGATGGTCCATAGTACACCAGTGATGATCCACAGTACACCAGTGATGATCCATAGTACACCAGTGATGGTCCATAGTACATCAGTGATGATCTATAGTACATCAGTGATGGTCCATAGTACATCAGTGATGAGCTATAGTACATCAGTGATGATCTATAGTACATCAGTGATGATCCATAGTACACCAGTGATGATCCATAGTACACCAGTGATGGCCCATAGTACATCAGTGATGATCCATAGTACACCAGTGATGATCCATAGTACACCAGTGATGGCCCATAGTACATCAGTAATGAACTATAGTACATCAGTGATGATCCACAGTACATCAGTGATGATCCATAGTACATCAGTGATGATCCACAGTACATCAGTGATGATCCACAGTACATCAGGGATGGTCCATAGTACATCAGTGATGATCCATAGTACACCAGTGATGATCCATAGTACACCAGTGGTGGCCCACAGTATATCAGTGATGAACTATAGTACATCAGTGATGATCCACAGTACATCAGTGATGATCCACAGTACATCAGGGATGGTCCATAGTACACCAGTGATGATCCACAGTACACCAGTGATGATCCATAGTACACCAGTGATGGTCCATAGTACATCAGTGATGATCTATAGTACATCAGTGATGGTCCATAGTACATCAGTGATGATCTATAGTACATCCGTGATGATCTATAGTACATCAGTGATGATCCACAGTACATCAGTGATGATCCACAGTACATCAGTGATGGTCCACAGTACATCAGGGATGGTCCACAGTACATCGGTGATGATCCATAGTACACCAGTGATGGCCCATAGTACATCAGTGATGGTCCATAGTACATCAGTGATGATCCATAGTACATCAGTGATGATCCGTAGTACACCAGTGATGGCCCATAGTACATCAGTGATGATCAATAGTACATCACTGATGATCCACAGTACATCAGTGATGATCCACAGTACATCAGGGATGGTCCATAGTACATCAGTGATGATCCATAGTACACCAGTGATGATCCATAGTACACCAGTGATGGCCCATAGTACATCAGTGATGAACTATAGTACATCAGTGATGATCCACAGTACATCAGTGATGATCCACAGTACATCAGGGATGGCCCATAGTACACCAGTGATGATCCACAGCACATCAGTTATGATCCACAGTACATCAGTGATGATCCACAGTACATCAGTGATGATCCACAATACTTCAGTGATGATCCACAGTACATCAGGGATGGTCCACAGTACATCAGTGATGGTCCACAGTATATCAGTGATGATCCATAGTACATCAGTGATGGTCCATAGTACATCAGTGATGGTCCATAGTACACCAGTGATGATCCATAGTACACCAGTGATGATCCATAGTACACCAGTGATGGCCCATAGTACACCAGTGATGGCCCATAGTACATCAGTGATGATCCATAGTACATCAGTGATGATCCACAGTACATCAGTGATGATCCACAGTACATCAGGGATGGTCCATAGTACATCAGTGATGATCCATAGTACACCAGTGATGATCCATAGTACACCAGTGATGATCCATAGTACACCAGTGATGATCCATAGTACACCAGTGATGATCCATAGTACACCAGTGATGGCCCATAGTACATCAGTGATGAACTATAGTACATCAAAGATGATCCACAGTACATCAGGGATGGTCCATAGTACATCAGTCATGATCCATAGTACACCAGTGATGATCCATAGTACACCAGTGATGGCCCATAGTACATCAGTGATGAACTATAGTACATCAGTGATGATCCACAGTACATCAGTGATGATCCATAGTACATCAGTGATGATCCACAGTACATCAGGGATGGTCCATAGTACATCAGTGATGATCCATAGTACACCAGTGATGATCCATAGTACACCAGTGATGGCCCATAGTACATCAGTGATGAACTATAGTACATCAGTGATGATCCACAGTACATCAGTGATGATCCACAGTACATCAGGGATGGTCCATAGTACACCAGTGATGATCCACAGTACACCAGTGATGGTCCATAGTACATCAGTGATGATCTATAGTACATCAGTGATGATCTATAGTACATCAGTGATGATCCACAGTACATCAGTTATGATACACAGTACATCAGTGATGATCCACAGTACATCAGTGATGATCCACAATACTTCAGTGATGATCCACAGTACATCAGTGATGATCCACAGTACATCAGGGATGGTCCACAGTATATCAGTGATGATCCATAGTACATCAGTGATGGTCCATAGTACATCAGTGATGGTCCATAGTACACCAGTGATGATCCATAGTACACCAGTGATGGCCCATAGTACACCAGTGATGGCCCATAGTACATCAGTGATGATCCATAGTACATCAGTGATGATCCACAGTACATCAGTGATGATCCACAGTACATCAGGGATGGTCCATAGTACATCAGTGATGATCCATAGTACACCAGTGATGATCCATAGTACACCAGTGATGGCCCATAGTACATCAGTGATGAACTATAGTACATCAGTGATGATCCACAGTACATCAGGGATGGTCCATAGTACATCAGTGATGATCCATAGTACACCAGTGATGATCCATAGTACACCAATGATGGCCCATAGTACATCAGTGATGAACTATAGTACATCAGTGATGATCCACAGTACATCAGTGATGATCCATAGTACATCAGTGATGATCCACAGTACATCAGTGATGATCCACAGTACATCAGGGATGGTCCATAGTACATCAGTGATGATCCATAGTACACCAGTGATGATCCATAGTACACCAGTGATGGCCCATAGTACATCAGTGATGAACTATAGTACATCAGTGATGATCCACAGTACATCAGTGATGATCCACAGTACATCAGGGATGGTCCATAGTACACCAGTGATGATCTATAGTACATCAGTGATGGTCCATAGTACATCAGTGATGAGCTATAGTACATCAGTGATGATCTATAGTACATCAGTGATGATCCATAGTACACCAGTGATGATCCATAGTACACCAGTGATGGCCCATAGTACATCAGTGATGAACTATAGTACATCAGTGATGATCCACAGTACATCAGGGATGGTCCATAGTACATCAGTGATGATCCATAGTACATCAGTGATGATCCATAGTACACCAGTGATGGCCCATAGTACATCAGTGATGAACTATAGTACATCAGTGATGATCCACAGTACATCAGTAATGATCCATAGTACATCAGTGATGATCCACAGTACATCAGTGATGATCCACAGTACATCAGGGATGGTCCATAGTACATCAGTGATGATCAATAGTACACCAGTGATGATCCATAGTACACCAGTGATGGCCCATAGTACATCAGTGATGAACTATAGTACATCAGTGATGATCCACAGTACATCAGTGATGATCCACAGTACATCAGGGATGGTCCATAGTACACCAGTGATGATCCACAGTACACCAGTGATGATCCATAGTACACCAGTGATGGTCCATAGTACATTAGTGATGATTTATAGTACATCAGTGATGGTCCATAGTACATCAGTGATGATCTATAGTACATCAGTGATGATCTATAGTACATCAGTGATGATCCATAGTACATCAGTGATGATCCACAGTACATCAGTGATGGTCCACAGTACATCAGGGATGGTCCACAGTACATTGGTGATGATCCATAGTACACCAGTGATGGCCCATAGTACATCAGTGATGGTCCATAGTACATCAGTGATGATCCATAGTAGATCAGTGATGATCCATAGTACACCAGTGATGGCCCATAGTACACCAGTGATGGCCCATAGTACATCAGTGATGATCCACAGTACATCAGTGATGATCCATAGTACATCAGTGATGATCCACAGTACATCAGTGATGATCCACAGTACATCAGGGATGGTCCATAGTACATCAGTGATGATCCATAGTACACCAGTGATGATCCATAGTACACCAGTGATGGCCCATAGTACATCAGTGATGAACTATAGTACATCAGTGATGATCCACAGTACATCCGTGATGATCCACAGTACATCAGGGATGGTCCATAGTACACCAGTGATGATCCACAGTACACCAGTGAAGATCCATAGTACACCAGTGATGGTCCATAGTACATCAGTGATGATCTATAGTACATCAGTGATGGTCCATAGTACATCAGTGATGATCTATAGTACATCAGTGATGATCTATAGTACATCAGTGATGATCCACAGTACATCAGTTATGATACACAGGACATCAGTGATGATCCACAGTACATCAGTGATGATCCACAATACTTCAGTGATGATCCACAGTACATCAGTGATGACCCAAAGTACATCAGGGATGGTCCACAGTATATCAGTGATGATCCATAGTACATCAGTGATGGTCCATAGTACATCAGTGATGGTCCATAGTACACCAGTGATGATCCATAGTACACCAGTGATGATCCATAGTACATCAGTGATGGCCCATAGTACACCAGTGATGGCCCATAGTACATCAGTGATGACCCATAGTACATCAGTGATGATCCACAGTACATCAGGGATGGTCCATACTACATCAGTGATGATCCATAGTACACCAGTGATGATCCATAGTACACCAGTGATGGCCCATAGTACATCAGTGATGAACTATAGTACATCAGTGATGATCCACAGTACATCAGTGATGATCCATAGTACATCAGTGATGATCCACAGTACATCAGTGATGATCCACAGTACATCAGGGATGGTCTATAGTACATCAGTGATGATCCATAGTACACCAGTGATGATCCATAGTACACCAGTGATGGCCCATAGTACATCAGTGATGAACTATAGTACATCAGTGATGATCCACAGTACATCAGTGATGATCCACAGTACATCAGGGATGGTCCAGAGTACACCAGTGATGATCCACAGTACACCAGTGATGATCCATAGTACACCAGTGATGGTCCATAGTACATCAGGGATGGTCCATAGTACATCAGTGATGATCCATAGTACACCAGTGATGATCCATAGTACACCAGTGATGGCCCATAGTATATCAGTGATGAACTATAGTACATCAGTGATGATCCACAGTACATCAGTGATGATCCACAGTACATCGGGGATGGTCCATAGTACACCAGTGATGATCCACAGTACACCAGTGATGATCCACAGTACACCAGTGATGATCCATAGTACACCAGTGATGGTCCATAGTACATCAGTGATGATCTATAGTACATCAGTGATGGTCCATAGTACATCAGTGATGATCTATAGTACATCAGTGATGATCTATAGTACATCAGTGATGATCCACAGTACATCAGTTATGATACACAGTACATCAGTGATGATCCACAGTACATCAGTGATGATCCACAATACTTCAGTGATGATCCACAGTACATCAGTGATGATCCACAGTACATCAGGGATGGTCCACAGTATATCAGTGATGATCCATAGTACATCAGTGATGGTCCATAGTACATCAGTGATGGTCCATAGTACACCAGTGATGATCCATAGTACCCAAGTGATGGCCCATAGTACACCAGTGATGGCCCATAGTACATCAGTGATGATCCATAGTACATCAGTGATGATCCACAGTACATCAGTGATGATCCACAGTACATCAGGGATGGTCCATAGTACATCAGTGATGGTCCATAGTACATCAGTGATGATCCATAGTACACCAGTGATGGTCCATAGTACATCAGTGATGATCCACAGTACATCAGGGATGGTCCATAGTACATCAGTGATGATCCATAGTACACCAGTGATGATCCATAGTACACCAGTGATGGTCCATAGTACATCAGTGATGATCTATAGTACATCAGTGATGGTCCATAGTACATCAGTGATGAGCTATAGTACATCAGTGATGATCTATAGTACATCCGTGATGATCCATAGTACACCAGTGATGATCCATAGTACACCAGTGATGGCCCATAGTACATCAGTGATGATCCATAGTACACCAGTGATGATCCATAGTACACCAGTGATGGCCCATAGTACATCAGTGATGAACTATAGTACATCAGTGATGATCCACAGTACATCAGTGATGATCCATAGTACATCAGTGATGATCCACAGTACATCAGTGATGATCCACAGTACATCAGGGATGGTCCATAGTGCATCAGTGATGATCCATAGTACACCAGTGATGATCCATAGTACACCAGTGATGGCCCACAGTATATCAGTGATGAACTATAGTACATCAGTGATGATCCACAGTACATCAGTGATGATCCATAGTACATCAGTGATGATCCACAGTACATCAGTGATGATCCACAGTACATCAGGGATGGTCCATAGTACACCAGTGATGATCCACAGTACACCAGTGATGATCCATAGTACACCAGTGATGGTCCATAGTACATCAGTGATAATCTATAGTACATCAGTGATGGTCCATAGTACATCAGTGATGATCTATAGTACATCAGTGATGATCTATAGTACATCAGTGATGATCCATAGTACATCAGTGATGATCCACAGTACATCAGTGATGGTCCACAGTACATCAGGGATGGTCCACAGTACATCGGTGATGATCCATAGTACACCAGTGATGGTCCATAGTACACCAGTGATGATCCATAGTACATCAGTGATGATCCATAGTACACCAGTGATGGCCCATAGTACATCAGTGATGATCCATAGTACATCAGTGATGATCCACAGTACATCAGTGATGATCCACAGTACATCAGGGATGGTCCATAGTACATCAGTGATGATCCATAGTACACCAGTGATGATCCATAGTACACCAGTGATGGCCCATAGTACATTAGTGATGAACTATAGTATATCAGTGATGGTCCATAGTACATCAGTGATGAGCTATAGTACATCAGTGATGATCTATAGTACATCAGTGATGATCCATAGTACACCAGTGATGATCCATAGTACACCAGTGATGGCCCATAGTACATCAGTGATGATCCATAGTACACCAGTGATGATCCATAGTACACCAGTGATGGCCCATAGTACATCAGTGATGAACTATAGTACATCAGTGATGATCCACAGTACATCAGTGATGATCCATAGTACATCAGTGATGATCCACAGTACATCAGTGATGATCCACAGTACATCAGGGATGGTCCATAGTACATCAGTGATGATCCATAGTACACCAGTGATGATCCATAGTACACCAGTGATGGCCCACAGTATATCAGTGATGAACTATAGTACATCAGTGATGATCCACAGTACATCAGTGATGATCCATAGTACATCAGTGATGATCCACAGTACATCAGTGATGATCCACAGTACATCAGGGATGGTCCATAGTACACCAGTGATGATCCACAGTACACCAGTGATGATCCATAGTACACCAGTGATGGTCCATAGTACATCAGTGATGATCTATAGTACATCAGTGATGGTCCATAGTACATCAGTGATGATCTATAGTACATCAGTGATGATCTATAGTACATCAGTGATGATCCATAGTACATCAGTGATGATCCACAGTACATCAGTGATGGTCCACAGTACATCAGGGATGGTCCACAGTACATCGGTGATGATCCATAGTACACCAGTGATGGTCCATAGTACATCAGTGATGATCCATAGTACATCAGTGATGATCCATAGTACACCAGTGATGGCCCATAGTACATCAGTGATGATCCATAGTACATCAGTGATGATCCACAGTACATCAGTGATGATCCACAGTACATCAGGGATGGTCCATAGTACATCAGTGATGATCCATAGTACACCAGTGATGATCCATAGTACACCAGTGATGGCCCATAGTACATTAGTGATGAACTATAGTACATCAGTGATGATCCACAGTACATCAGTGATGATCCACAGTACATCAGGGAAGGTCCATAGTACACCAGTGATGATCCACAGTACATCAGTTATGATCCACAGTACATTAGTGATGATCCACAGTACATCAGTGATGATCCACAGTACATCAGTGATGATCCACAATACTTCAGTGATGATCCACAGTACATCAGGGATGGTCCACAGTACATCAGTGATGGTCCACAGTATATCAGTGATGATCCATAGTACATCAGTGATGGTCCATAGTACATCAGTGATGGTCCATAGTACACCAGTGATGATCCATAGTACACCAGTGATGGCCCATAGTACACCAGTGATGGCCCATAGTACATCAGTGATGATCCATAGTACATCAGTGATGATCCACAGTACATCAGTGATGATCCACAGTACATCAGGGAAGGTCCATAGTACATCAGTGATGATCCATAGTACACCAGTGATGATCCATAGTACACCAGTGATGGCCCATAGTACATCAGTGATGAACTATAGTACATCAGAGATGATCCACAGTACATCAGGGATGGTCCATAGTACATCAGTCATGATCCATAGTACACCAGTGATGATCCATAGTACACCAGTGATGGCCCATAGTACATCAGTGATGAACTATAGTACATCAGTGATGATCCACAGTACATCAGTGATGATCCATAGTACATCAGTGATGATCCACAGTACATCAGGGATGGTCCATAGTACATCAGTGGTGATCCATAGTACACCAGTGATGATCCATAGTACACCAGTGATGGCCCATAGTACATCAGTGATGAACTATAGAACATCAGTGATGATCCACAGTACATCAGTAATGATCCACAGTACATCAGGGATGGTCCATAGTACACCAGTGATGATCCACAGTACACCAGTGATGGTCCATAGTACATCAGTGATGATCTATAGTACAACAGTGATGATCTATAGTACATCAGTGATGATCCACAGTACATCAGTTATGATACACAGTACATCAGTGATGATCCACAGTACATCAGTGATGATCCACAATACTTCAGTGATGATCCACAGTACATCAGTGATGATCCACAGTACATCAGGGATGGTCCACAGTATATCAGTGATGATCCATAGTACATCAGTGATGGTCCATAGTACATCAGTGATGGTCCATAGTACACCAGTGATGATCCATAGTACACCAGTGATGGCCCATAGTACACCAGTGATGGCCCATAGTACATCAGTGATGATCCATAGTACATCAGTGATGATCCACAGTACATCAGTGATGATCCACAGTACATCAGGGATGGTCCATAGTACATCAGTGATGATCCATAGTACACCAGTGATGATCCATAGTACACCAGTGATGGCCCATAGTACATCAGTGATGAACTATAGTACATCAGAGATGATCCACAGTACATCAGGATGGTCCATAGTACATTAGTGATGATCCATAGTACACCAGTGATGATCCATAGTACACCAGTGATGGCCCATAGTACATCAGCGATGAACTATAGTACATCAGTGATGATCCACAGTACATCAGTGATGATCCATAGTACATCAGTGATGATCCACAGTACATCAGTGATGATCCACAGTACATCAGGGATGGTCCATAGTACATCAGTGATGATCCATAGTACACCAGTGATGATCCATAGTACACCAGTGATGATCCACAGTACATCAGTGATGATCCACAGTACATCAGGGATGGTCCATAGTACACCAGTGATGATCCACAGTACACCAGTGATGATCCATAGTACACCAGTGATGGCCCATAGTACATCAGTGATGAACTATAGTACATCAGTGATGATCCACAGTACATCAGTGATGATCCATAGTACATCAGTGATGATCCACAGTACATCAGTGATGATCCACAGTACATCAGGGATGGTCCATAGTACATCAGTGATGATCCATAGTACACCAGTGATGGCCCATAGTACATCAGTGATGATCCATAGTACATCAGTGATGATCCACAGTACATCAGGGATGGTCCATACTACATCCGTGATGATCCATAGTACACCAGTGATGATCCATAGTACACCAGTGATGGCCCATAGTACATCAGTGATGAACTATAGTACATCAGTGATGATCCACAGTACATCAGTGATGATCCATAGTACATCAGTGATGATCCACAGTACATCAGTGATGATCCACAGTACATCAGGGATGGTCTATAGTACATCAGTGATGATCCATAGTACACCAGTGATGATCCATAGTACACCAGTGATGGCCCATAGTACATCAGTGATGAACTATAGTACATCAGTGATGATCCACAGTACATCAGTGATGATCCACAGTACATCAGGGATGGTCCAGAGTACACCAGTGATGATCCACAGTACACCAGTGATGATCCATAGTACACCAGTGATGGTCCATAGTACATCAGGGATGGTCCATAGTACATCAGTGATGATCCATAGTACACCAGTGATGATCCATAGTACACCAGTGATGGCCCATAGTACATCAGTGATGAACTATAGTACATCAGTGATGATCCACAGTACATCAGTGATGATCCACAGTACATCAGGGATGGTCCATAGTACACCAGTGATGATCCACAGTACACCAGTGATGATCCACAGTACACCAGTGATGATCCATAGTACACCAGTGATGGTCCATAGTACATCAGTGATGATCTATAGTACATCAGTGATGGTCCATAGTACATCAGTGATGATCTATAGTACATCAGTGATGATCTATAGTACATCAGTGATGATCCACAGTACATCAGTTATGATACACAGTACATCAGTGATGATCCACAGTACATCAGTGATGATCCACAATACTTCAGTGATGATCCATAGTACATCAGTGATGGTCCATAGTACATCAGTGATGGTCCATAGTACACCAGTGATGATCCATAGTACCCAAGTGATGGCCCATAGTACACCAGTGATGGCCCATAGTACATCAGTGATGATCCATAGTACATCAGTGATGATCCACAGTACATCAGTGATGATCCACAGTACATCAGGGATGGTCCATAGTACATCAGTGATGGTCCATAGTACATCAGTGATGATCCATAGTACACCAGTGATGGTCCATAGTACATCAGTGATGATCCACAGTACATCAGGGATGGTCCATAGTACATCAGTGATGATCCATAGTACACCAGTGATGATCCATAGTACACCAGTGATGGTCCATAGTACATCAGTGATGATCTATAGTACATCAGTGATGGTCCATAGTACATCAGTGATGAGCTATAGTACATCAGTGATGATCTATAGTACATCAGTGATGATCCATAGTACACCAGTGATGATCCATAGTACACCAGTGATGGCCCATAGTACATCAGTGATGATCCATAGTACACCAGTGATGATCCATAGTACACCAGTGATGGCCCATAGTACATCAGTGATGAACTATAGTACATCAGTGATGATCCACAGTACATCAGTGATGATCCATAGTACATCAGTGATGATCCACAGTACATCAGTGATGATCCACAGTACATCAGGGATGGTCCATAGTACATCAGTGATGATCCATAGTACACCATTGATGATCCATAGTACACCAGTGATGGCCCACAGTATATCAGTGATGAACTATGGTACATCAGTGATGATCCACAGTACATCAGTGATGATCCACAGTACATCAGGGATGGTCCATAGTACACCAGTGATGATCCACAGTACACCAGTGATGATCCATAGTACACCAGTGATGGTCCATAGTACATCAGTGATGATCTATAGTACATCAGTGATGGTCCATAGTACATCAGTGATGATCTATAGTACATCAGTGATGATCTATAGTACATCAGTGATGATCCATAGTACATCAGTGATGATCCACAGTACATCAGTGATGGTCCACAGTACATCAGGGATGGTCCACAGTACATCGGTGATGATCCATAGTACACCAGTGATGGTCCATAGTACATCAGTGATGATCCATAGTACATCAGTGATGATCCATAGTACACAAGTGATGGCCCATAGTACATCAGTGATGATCCATAGTACATCAGTGATGATCCACAGTACATCAGTGATGATCCACAGTACATCAGGGATGGTCCATAGTACATCAGTGATGATCCATAGTACACCAGTAGGGATGAGCTTCGTGTTCGAATCGAACATACGTTCGACTCGAACATCGGCTGTTCGATCGTTCGACGAAGATCGAACGATTTGGGCCGTTCGCGCCAAATTCGAGTGACGCGAACGGCCCACAATGCACTACGCCATCGCAGTGTCATCCAGGCGCTGTGATTGGCCAAGCATGCACTGTGACCCCGCATGATTGGCCAATCACAGCGCCGGCAGCGAGGAGAGCAATGATTGGCCACAGGCAGGATGCCTGTGGCCAATTATTGCTGAGGGTGTTTAGTACACGCCCCACACTATAAAAGGCCGCCAGCACGGCGGCCTAGTGTAGTGTGTTCCGGAGCAGGGATAGAGCAGCATAGGCAGGGACAGTGACTTTTATTTCTTTCTTGCTTAACCTGGATTCCTTTAGTTTAGGGAAAGAGAAGGATAGGTAGGGAGAGTGTCAGTGTGTTTTGTGCTTGTGCTATAGTGTGCTTAAAAAAAACATTTTTTCTAGGGACAGAAAACTGTAGGTAGGGAGAGTGTCAGTTTCTTTCACTGTGTAAGTCCTTGTTTCTAGGGACCTGGAAGGACAGTGAGTGAATTCTCCTTGTGCTATATTGTGCTTAAAAAAAACATTTTTTCTAGGGACAGAAAACTGTAGGTAGGGAGAGTGTCAGTTTCTTTCACTGTGCAAGTCCTTGTTTCTAGGGACCTGGAAGGACAGTGAGTGAATTCTCCTTGTGCTATATTGTGCTTAAAAAAAACATTTTTTCTAGGGACAGAAAACTGTAGGTAGGGAGAGTGTCAGTTTCTTTCACTGTGTAAGTCCTTGTTTCTAGGGACCTGGAAGGACAGTGAGTGAATTCTCCTTGTGCTATATTGTGCTTAAAAAAAACATTTTTTCTAGGGACAGAAAACTGTAGGTAGGGAGAGTGTCAGTTTCTTTCACTGTGTAAGTCCTTGTTTCTAGGGACCTGGAAGGACAGTGAGTGAATTTTCCTTGTGCTATATTGTGCTTAAAAAAAACATTTTTTCTAGGGACAGAAAACTGTAGGTAGGGAGAGTGTCAGTTTCTTTCACTGTGTAAGTCCTTGTTTCTAGGGACCTGGAAGGACAGTGAGTGAATTCTCCTTGTGCTTTATTGTGCTTAAAAAAAACATTTTTTCTAGGGACAGAAAACTGTAGGTAGGGAGAGTGTCAGTTTCTTTCACTGTGCAAGTCCTTGTTTCCAGGGACCTGGAAGGACAGTGAGTGAATTCTCCTTGTGCTATATTGTGCTTAAAAAAACATTTTTTCTAGGGACAGAAAACTGTAGGTAGGGAGAGTGTCAGTTTCTTTCACTGTGTAAGTCCTTGTTTCTAGGGACCTGGAAGGACAGTGAGTGAATTCTCCTTGTGCTATATTGTGTTAAAAAAAAACATTTTTTCTAGGGACAGAAAACTGTAGGTAGGGAGAGTGTCAGTTTCTTTCACTGTGTAAGTCCTTGTTTCTAGGGACCTGGAAGGACAGTGAGTGAATTCTCCTTGTGCTTTATTGTGCTTAAAAAAAAACATTTTTTCTAGGGACAGAAAACTGTAGGTAGGGAGAGTGTCAGTTTCTTTCACTGTGCAAGTCCTTGTTTCCAGGGACCTGGAAGGACAGTGAGTGAATTCTCCTTGTGCTATATTGTGCTTAAAAAACTAATTTTTTCTAGAGACAGAAAACTGTAGGTAGGGAGAGTGTCAGTTTCTTTCACTGTGTAAGTCCTTGTTTCTAGGGACCTGGAAGGACAGTGAGTGAATTCTCCTTGTGCTATATTGTGCTTAAAAAAAACATTTTTTCTAGGGACAGAAAACTGTAGGTAGGGAGAGTGTCAGTTTCTTTCACTGTGTAAGTCCTTGTTTCTAGGGACCTGGAAGGACAGTGAGTGAATTCTCCTTGTGCTTTATTGTGCTTAAAAAAAACATTTTTTCTAGGGACAGAAAACTGTAGGTAGGGAGAGTGTCAGTTTCTTTCACTGTGTAAGTCCTTGTTTCTAGGGACCTGGAAGGACAGTGAGTGAATTCTCCTTGTGCTATATTGTGCTTAAAAAAACATTTTTTCTAGGGACAGAAAACTGTAGGTAGGGAGAGTGTCAGTTTCTTTCACTGTGCAAGTCCTTGTTTCCAGGGACCTGGAAGGACAGTGAGTGAATTCTCCTTGTGCTATATTGTGCTTAAAAAAAACATTTTTTCTAGGGACAGAAAACTGTAGGTAGGGAGAGTGTCAGTTTCTTTCACTGTGCAAGTCCTTGTTTCTAGGGACTGGGAAGGACAGTGAGTGAATTCTCCTTGTGCTATAGTGTGCTTAAAAAAAACATTTTTTCTAGGGACAGAAAACTGTAGGTAGGGAGAGTGTCAGTTTCTTTCACTGTGCAAGTCCTTGTTTCTAGGGACCTGGAAGGACAGTGAGTGAATTCTCCTTGTGCTATATTGTGCTTAAAAAAAACATTTTTTCTAGGGACAGAAAACTGTAGGTAGGGAGAGTGTCAGTTTCTTTCACTGTGCAAGTCCTTGTTTCTAGGGACCTGGAAGGACAGTGAGTGAATTCTCCTTGTGCTATATTGTGCTTAAAAAAAACATTTTTTCTAGGGACAGAAAACTGTAGGTAGGGAGAGTGTCAGTTTCTTTCACTGTGCAAGTCCTTGTTTCCAGGGACCTGGAAGGACAGTGAGTGAATTCTCCTTGTGCTATATTGTGCTTAAAAAAAACATTTTTTCTAGGGACAGAAAACTGTAGGTAGGGAGAGTGTCAGTTTCTTTCACTGTGCAAGTCCTTGTTTCTAGGGAATGGGAAGGACAGTGAGTGAATTCTCCTTGTGCTATAGTGTGCTTAAAAAAAACATTTTTTCTAGGGACAGAAAACTGTAGGTAGGGAGAGTGTCAGTTTCTTTCACTGTGCAAGTCCTTGTTTCTAGGGACCTGGAAGGACAGTGAGTGAATTCTCCTTGTGCTATATTGTGCTTAAAAAAAACATTTTTTCTAGGGACAGAAAACTGTAGGTAGGGAGAGTGTCAGTTTCTTTCACTGTGCAAGTCCTTGTTTCTAGGGACCTGGAAGGACAGTGAGTGAATTCTCCTTGTGCTATATTGTGCTTAAAAAAAACATTTTTTCTAGGGACAGAAAACTGTAGGTAGGGAGAGTGTCAGTTTCTTTCACTGTGCAAGTCCTTGTTTCCAGGGACCTGGAAGGACAGTGAGTGAATTCTCCTTGTGCTATATTGTGCTTAAAAAACACATTTTTTTCTAGAGACAGAAAACTGTAGGTAGGGAGAGTGTCAGTTTCTTTCACTGTGTAAGTCCTTGTTTCTAGGGACCTGGAAGGACAGTGAGTGAATTCTCCTTGTGCTATATTGTGCTTAAAAAAAACATTTTTTCTAGGGACAGAAAACTGTAGGTAGGGAGAGTGTCAGTTTCTTTCACTGTGTAAGTCCTTGTTTCTAGGGACCTGGAAGGACAGTGAGTGAATTCTCCTTGTGCTATATTGTGCTTAAAAAAAACATTTTTTCTAGGGACAGAAAACTGTAGGTAGGGAGAGTGTCAGTTTCTTTCACTGTGCAAGTCCTTGTTTCCAGGGACCTGGAAGGACAGTGAGTGAATTCTCCTTGTGCTATATTGTGCTTAAAAAAAACATTTTTTCTAGGGACAGAAAACTGTAGGTAGGGAGAGTGTCAGTTTCTTTCACTGTGCAAGTCCTTGTTTCTAGGGACTGGGAAGGACAGTGAGTGAATTCTCCTTGTGCTATAGTGTGCTTAAAAAAAACATTTTTTTCTAGGGACAGAAAACTGTAGGTAGGGAGAGTGTCAGTTTCTTTCACTGTGCAAGTCCTTGTTTCTAGGGACCTGGAAGGACAGTGAGTGAATTCTCCTTGTGCTATATTGTGCTTAAAAAAAAAACATTTTTTCTAGGGACAGAAAACTGTAGGTAGGGAGAGTGTCAGTTTCTTTCACTGTGCAAGTCCTTGTTTCTAGGGACCTGGAAGGACAGTGAGTGAATTCTCCTTGTGCTATATTGTGCTTAAAAAAAACATTTTTTCTAGGGACAGAAAACTGTAGGTAGGGAGAGTGTCAGTTTCTTTCACTGTGCAAGTCCTTGTTTCCAGGGACCTGGAAGGACAGTGAGTGAATTCTCCTTGTGCTATATTGTGCTTAAAAAAAACATTTTTTCTAGGGACAGAAAACTGTAGGTAGGGAGAGTGTCAGTTTCTTTCACTGTGCAAGTCCTTGTTTCTAGGGACTGGGAAGGACAGTGAGTGAATTCTCCTTGTGCTATAGTGTGCTTAAAAAAAACATTTTTTCTAGGGACAGAAAACTGTAGGTAGGGAGAGTGTCAGTTTCTTTCACTGTGCAAGTCCTTGTTTCTAGGGACCTGGAAGGACAGTGAGTGAATTCTCCTTGTGCTATATTGTGCTTAAAAAAAACATTTTTTCTACGGACAGAAAACTGTAGGTAGGGAGAGTGTCAGTTTCTTTCACTGTGCAAGTCCTTGTTTCTAGGGACCTGGAAGGACAGTGAGTGAATTCTCCTTGTGCTATATTGTGCTTAAAAAAAACATTTTTTCTAGGGACAGAAAACTGTAGGTAGGGAGAGTGTCAGTTTCTTTCACTGTGCAAGTCCTTGTTTCCAGGGACCTGGAAGGACAGTGAGTGAATTCTCCTTGTGCTATATTGTGCTTAAAAAAAACATTTTTTCTAGGGACAGAAAACTGTAGGTAGGGAGAGTGTCAGTTTCTTTCACTGTGCAAGTCCTTGTTTCTAGGGACTGGGAAGGACAGTGAGTGAATTCTCCTTGTGCTATAGTGTGCTTAAAAAAAACATTTTTTCTAGGGACAGAAAACTGTAGGTAGGGAGAGTGTCAGTTTCTTTCACTGTGCAAGTCCTTGTTTCCAGGGACCTGGAAGGACAGTGAGTGAATTCTCCTTGTGCTATATTGTGCTTAAAAAAAACATTTTTTCTAGGGACAGAAAACTGTAGGTAGGGAGAGTGTGTCAGTTTCTTTCACTGTGCAAGTCCTTGTTTCAAGGGACAGAGAAGGACACCTGAAGGTAGCCCTTATTGCTTTTTTCCCATCTCCCTGCAGGCCATCTATTAGAATGTCTGGAAGGCAAACAAGGAGAGGCAGACAGTCAGGAGGCAATAAAAGAGGGCAAGCAGGCTCTGTGTCTGGGGGCAACAGTGCTGGTCGTGGACGCGGTGCATTGTCATCAGCACATGGCCATAGGACACGCTTGTCCTTCTTTTCCGCAGCTGGACATGTTGAGCCACATCATGCCGAAGACTTGGTAGAGTGGATGACCAAGCCCTCCTCCTCCTCCTCATCCTCTCTCACCCAGGCTCAGGGTACTGGCAAAGCAGCTGCCAAAGCGTCCCCTTCCCTGGTATCAATGTCAGACTCATCATCAGTCACTCCTTCCCTAGACCCACCATGTCCTCCTCCTGAGGAGTCCCCCGAACTGTTTGAGCACAGTGTTGGGTACATGCTCCAGGAGGATGCCCAGCGTTTCGAAGGGTCTGATGATGAAACCCAGCTACAGGAAGGCAGTAGGGTGAGAGCAGACAGAGGGGATGCTCAAGAAGGACACCAATCTGGCAGTCATGTTCCAGCAGCTGCAGCATACTGCCAGATTGGCTCCAGTGATGAGGAGGGAGGGGATGATGAGGTCACTGACTCCACGTGGGTGCCTAATAGGAGAGAGGAGGAGGAGGATGAGGAGGAGGCACATCTCCAACGAGACAGGATGCCCTTTGGTGGCCAGCGTAAGGGCAGTACACCGACGGAATCACACCGCAGAGCTCCGCCTGTGCAGGGCGCTGCCTCTGCCCGTCATTCAAAAAGTTCCTTGGTGTGGGCCTTTTTTGAGGCTAGTGCATCAGATCGCACAGCTGCTGTTTGCAACATATGTCTCAAGCGTATATCGCGTGGCCAAAACATCAGCCGCTTGGGTACCACATGCCTGACCAGACATATGTTGACCTGCCATGCAGCTCATTGGCAAGCCTACCTCAAAGACCCACACCAAAGAACAAAGCGGACCTCTCCTTGCACCGCATCAGCTGGGATTTCCAACCCCACTATAACTTCAGTCCTCTCTGAAACATGCACTGAGAGGAATGAAGGTGTAGAATTAGGTGTGTCACAGCCAAGTACTTGCGGCCACTCTGCTAGCAGTACACCGACGTCCGATTCTAGCAGGCAAATTTCCCTGCCCCAGCTGCTGGACCGTCGAAAGAAGTTCACTCCCAGCCATCCACATGCCCAGCGGTTGAATGCTAGCTTGGCTAAATTGCTAGCGCTTCAACTGCTGCCTTTTCAGTTGGTAGACTCGGCCCCCTTCCGTGAGTTTGTGCAATGTGCGGTTCCTCAGTGGCAGGTTCCCAAACGCCACTTTTTCTCACGGAAGGCTATTCCGGCTCTCTACCGGCATGTGGAAGGCAATGTATTGGCCTCGCTGGACAGGGCGGTCAGCGGTAAGGTGCATATTACCGCTGACTCATGGTCCAGCAGGCATGGACAGGGACGTTACCTTTCTTTCACGGCCCATTGGGTCACTCTTTTGGCAGCTGGGAAGGATGCAGGACAAGGTGCAGTAGTGTTGGAGGTTGTCCCACCGCCACGCCTCCAAAATGCTACTACTGGTTGTGACACACCTCTCTCCTCCACCCCCTCCTCTTCTTCTTCCTCCATGGCCTCTTCCTGTGGTTTGTCCTATGAACCAGCGGCGCTCCGTAGCCGTTCACGGGGCTACGCAAGTACGCAGGCAAAAAGATGCCATGCCGTGCTTGCGCTGGTGTGTTTGGGGGACAGAAGCCACACTGGGGCAGAGGTCCTGTCTGCTCTGCAGGGCCAGGCCGAGAGGTGGTTGACGCCACGCCAGCTTAAGCCAGGAATGGTGGTTTGCGACAATGGCACCAACCTCCTCTCCGCCCTCCGACAGGGACAACTGACCCATGTGCCCTGTGTGGCTCACGTCCTTAACCTGGTGGTGCAGCGCTTCTTGGGCAGGTACCCGGGCTTACAGGATGTCCTGAGGCAGGCCAGGAAAGTCTGTGTGCATTTCCGCAGATCTTATAATGCCAGTGCTCGCCTGGCTGAGCTGCAAAAGGAGTTGAACCTGCCCAAGAACCGCCTTATATGTGACATGCCCACCAGGTGGAACTCAACGTTGGCCATGCTGCAGCGGCTGCACACGCAGCAGAGGGCCATCAATGAGTACCTGTGCGACTACGGCACCAGGACAGGGTCAGGGGAGCTTGGTTTTTTTTCTCCACGCCAGTGGGGCATGATCAGGGATGCATGCACTGTCCTGGCACCATTTGAGGAGGCCACGAGGATGGTGAGCAGTGACAGTGCATGCATCAGTGACACTGTACCTCTTGTCCACCTGTTGGAGCACACGCTGCGTGGAATAATGGACAGGGCACTTGAGGCAGAACAGAGGCAGGAAGAGGAGGACTTCCTTGCCTCTCAAGGCCCCCTTTACCCAGACAGTGTTCCTTCTGTCCCACCCATCGCACAGGAAGAGGAAGAGGAGGCGGAGGAGGAGGAGGAGGAGGATTGTGTCAGCATGGAGGTGGAGGCTGGCACTCAGCATCATCAGCAGCAGTCTTTTAGGGATGATTTACAGTCCCAAGAAACCAGTGGACTTGTACGTGGCTGGGAGGAGGTGACTGCGGATCATGTCGTCCTTAGTGACCCAAAGGACTCCGGAGCGAATGCCTCAGCAAACCTACGCTGCATGGCCTCCCTGATCCTGCAAAGTCTGCGGAAGGATCCTCGTATTCTTCGGATCAAGGAGAGGGACCATTACTGGCTGGCCACTCTCCTTGATCCACGGTACAAGGGTAAGGTTGCGGACCTTATGTTACCGTCGCAGAGGGAGCAGAGGATGAGACAACTCCGGGAGGCCTTGCAGAAAGGTCTGTGCAACGCGTTCCCAGAGACTGGGAGGTTACAAACTCCTGGTCCAGGACAACGAGTTGCTGAGGCTTCGGCCAGTCAAAGAAGGAGCGGTGGGGAAGGTGGCCGTCTGACCGATGCGTTCAGACAATTCTTTAGTCCGCAGCCCCAAAGTATGATTGGTTCCAGCAACCATCGCCAGCGTCTGATAAACATGGTGCAGGAATATCTAGGGACAAGGTCAGACTTGGACACCTTCCCCACCGAAAATCCTCTGGCTTACTGGGTCTTGAGGATGGATCACTGGCCAGAGCTTGCACAGTATGCAATTGAGCTACTGGCCTGTCCTGCATCCAGCGTTCTTTCGGAACGCACATTCAGTGCTGCTGGAGGATTTGTCACGGATCACAGGGTGCGCCTGTCCACCGACTCGGTTGATCGACTGACTTTCATCAAGATGAACCAGTCTTGGATCACCACCAGCTACCACACACCTGATGCTGATATAACAGACTAATTGATTTTAACATGTCACATCCCTTCAAGACTGATGCTGATGCTGAGTGTCTGTGCTGTTATGTTGACTGGCTATCCTCCTCCTCCGAGTCCTCAATGATACGATTGATGATGATAGCTTGGAAGATCATTTTTGTTTATGGGTGCCGCCACCAGTGGCTAAGGCCCAATTTTTCAGCCCCTGTTTTACAGGGGCGTGTAATTACAATTTTTTTAGCAATAATTTGCCATAGGGCTCATTGCTGTGCTCCAAGTACAGTATCTGTGAGGGGTTGGAGTGTTGTGGCACCAGTGCCTAAGGCCCAATTTTTCAGCCCCTGTTTAACAGGGGCGTGTCATTACAATTTTTGAAGCAATACTTTGCAACAGGGCTCATTGCTGTGCTCCAAGTACAGTATCTGTGAGGGGTTGTAGTGTTGTGCCACCAGTGCCTAAGGCCCAATTTTTCAGCCCCTGTTCAACAGGGGCATGTAATTACAATTCTTGATCTAATAATTCACAGCAGGGCCCATTCCTGCACCCACCAAGAGTAACTCTGAGGGCTTACAGTGTTGTGTCAACACCACCACCACCACCAAAGGCCCAATTTTTCAGCTCCTGTTCAACAGGGGCATGCAATTACAATTCTTGATCTAATAATTCACAGCAGGGCCCATTGCTGCACCCACCAAGAGTAACTGTCAGGGCTTACAGTGTTGTGGCACCAGCACCACCATCAAAGGCCCAATTTTTACTACCACTGTTCAACAATTATATGTAATTACAATTCCTGATATAATAGTTGACAGCAGGGCGTTCCAGCACCAACCAAGAGTAACTGTGAGTGCTTACAGTGTTGTGCCAACACCAACAACTAAGGGGCCTATTTCTGCAGAGTATCTACGGCAGGTCCCTACTTTCAAACATCCAACTTACAAACGACTCCTACTTGCAAACGCAAGAAGACAACAGGAAGTGAGAGGAAATCTACCCCTAGGAAGGAAAATTCTCTCCTGTAAGAATTAATATGGGAGAAAGGTGTCTCCTCTGTACTGATGCTTTATCAGCAATCCTTGTTTCAAGAAAAACACCACATTTCAAAAACAGTTGTCATTGGGACGGAAAGTGAGGTGAAATGTTCTGAACAGGGGCACAGACAGCAAAACAAATGTTACAGGGGTGATAACCCTTACCTATGTTTTCCAAAAAGTTTAAAAATAGATTTTTGGGCTGGAGCTACACTTAAACAATGTACCTGTTCAAAATTACAAACAGATTCTACATAAGAACAAACCTACAGTCCCTGTCTTGTATGCACCGCCTGTATACGGCTGTTCAGAGTATATAGGGCCTTTTTTATTTTATGTGCGGGGTTCCCCTTAATATCCATACAAGACCCAAAGGGGCTGGTAATGGGCTGGGGTAGGGGGGGGGGTCATGGGGTAGCTATGCCATTTTTCTTAAAGATTTTCATCCATATTACCGGGACCAGACATTACATTAAAGCCGCAAGCAGTTTTAAATGGCTTTTTTTTCCTTTAGAAGTGTCATTTTGTGCAGGGACAGTTCTAAACACGGGAAACACGTGGCACTTCACAGGCATACTTTAGACACCCCCCAGGTTCGATATTTAAAGGAATATTTGACTTTTTTTTTTCACTTTATGCATCATTAAAATGACTGCTCCCGAAAAACGACCGTTTTTAAAACTTCTTTTTGCATTGATACATGTCCCCTGGTGCAGAACCCGGGTTCTCAAACCCTTTTTAGGACAATAACATGCATAATAGTTGTTATAATTAGCACTTTAGAATTCGAACGTTCGCATCCATTGTATTTAATAGGGTTCTAATGTTCGTACGAACTTTCGGTCCGTTCGCGGGTTCTGGTGCGAACCGAACCCGGGGGTGTTCGGCTCATCACTATACACCAGTGATGATCCATAGTACACCAGTGATGGCCCATAGTACATTAGTGATGAACTATAGTACATCAGTGATGATCCACAGTACATCAGTGATGATCCACAGTACATCAGGGATGGTCCATAGTACACCAGTGATGATCCACAGTACATCAGTTATGATCCACAGTACATTAGTGATGATCCACAGTACATCAGTGATGATCCACAGTACATCAGTGATGATCCACAATACTTCAGTGATGATCCACAGTACATCAGGGATGGTCCACAGTACATCAGTGATGGTCCACAGTATATCAGTGATGATCCATAGTACATCAGTGATGGTCCATAGTACATCAGTGATGGTCCATAGTACACCAGTGATGATCCATAGTACACCAGTGATGGCCCATAGTACACCAGTGATGGCCCATAGTACATCAGTGATGATCCATAGTACATCAGTGATAATCCACAGTACATCAGTGATGATCCACAGTACATCAGGGAAGGTCCATAGTACATCAGTGATGATCCATAGTACACCAGTGATGATCCATAGTACACCAGTGATGGCCCATAGTACATCAGTGATGAACTATAGTACATCAGAGATGATCCACAGTACATCAGGGATGGTCCATAGTACATCAGTCATGATCCATAGTACACCAGTGATGATCCATAGTACACCAGTGATGGCCCATAGTACATCAGTGATGAACTATAGTACATCAGTGATGATCCACAGTACATCAGTGATGATCCATAGTACATCAGTGATGATCCACAGTACATCAGGGATGGTCCATAGTACATCAGTGATGATCCATAGTACACCAGTGATGATCCATAGTACACCAGTGATGGCCCATAGTACATCAGTGATGAACTATAGTACATCAGTGATGATCCACAGTACATCAGTGATGATCCACAGTACATCAGGGATGGTCCATAGTACACCAGTGATGATCCACAGTACACCAGTGATGGTCCATAGTACATCAGTGATGATCTATAGTACAAAAGTGATGATCTATAGTACATCAGTGATGATCCACAGTACATCAGTTATGATACACAGTACATCAGTGATGATCCACAGTACATCAGTGATGATCCACAATACTTCAGTGATGATCCACAGTACATCAGTGATGATCCACAGTACATCAGGGATGGTCCACAGTATATCAGTGATGATCCATAGTACATCAGTGATGGTCCATAGTACATCAGTGATGGTCCATAGTACACCAGTGATGATCCATAGTACACCAGTGATGGCCCATAGTACACCAGTGATGGCCCATAGTACATCAGTGATGATCCATAGTACATCAGTGATGATCCACAGTACATCAGTGATGATCCACAGTACATCAGGGATGGTCCATAGTACATCAGTGATGATCCATAGTTCACCAGTGATGATCCATAGTACACGAGTGATGGCCCATAGTACATCAGTGATGAACTATAGTACATCAGAGATGATCCACAGTACATCAGGGATGGTCCATAGTACATTAGTGATGATCCATAGTACACCAGTGATGATCCATAGTACACCAGTGATGGCCCATAGTACATCAGTGATGAACTATAGTACATCAGTGATGATCCACAGTACATCAGTGATGATCCATAGTACATCAGTGATGATCCACAGTACATCAGTGATGATCCACAGTACATCAGGGATGGTCCATAGTACATCAGTGATGATCCATAGTACACCAGTGATGATCCATAGTACACCAGTGATGATCCACAGTACATCAGTGATGATCCACAGTACATCAGGGATGGTCCATAGTACACCAGTGATGATCCACAGTACACCAGTGATGATCCATAGTACACCAGTGATGGTCCATAGTACATCAGTGATGATCTATAGTACATCAGTGATGGTCCATAGTACATCAGTGATGATCTATAGTACATCAGTGATGATCGATAGTACATCAGTGATGATCCACAGTACATCAGTTATGATACACAGTACATCAGTGATGATCCACAGTACATCAGTGATGATCCACAATACTTCAGTGATGATCCACAGTACATCAGTGATGATCCACAGTACATCAGGGATGGTCCACAGTATATCAGTGATGATCCATAGTACATCAGTGATGATCCATAGTACACCATTGATGTCCCATAGTACACCAGTGATGGCCCATAGTACATCAGTGATGATCCATAGTACATCAGTGATGATCCACAGTACATCAGTGATGATCCACAGTACATCAGGGATGGTCCACAGTACATCAGTGATGATCCATAGTACAGCAGTGATGATCCATAGTACACCAGTGATGGCCCATAGTACACCAGTGATGATCCATAGTACACCAGTGATGGCCCATAGTACATCAGTGATGAACTATAGTACATCAGTGATGATCCACAGTACATCAGTGATGATCCATAGTACACCAGTGATGGCCCATAGTACACCAGTGATGATCCATAGTACACCAGTGATGGCCCATAGTACATCAGTGATGAACTATAGTACATCAGTGATGATCCACAGTACATCAGTGATGATCCACAGTACATCAGGGATGGTCCATAGTACATCAGTGATGATCCATAGTACACCAGTGATGATCCATAGTACACCAGTGATGGCCCATAGTACATCAGTGATGAACTATAGTACATCAGTGATGATCCACAGTACATCAGTGATGGTCCATAGTACACCAGTGATGGTCCATAGTACACCAGTGATGATCCACAGTACACCAGTGATGGTCCATAGTACATCAGTGATGATCTATAGTACACCAGTGATGGTCCATAGTACATCAGTGATGATCTATAGTACATCAGTGATGAACTATAGTACATCAGTGATGATCTATAGTACATCAGTGATGATCCATAGTACACCAGTGATGATCCATAGTACACCAGTGATGGCCCATAGTACATCAGTGATGAACTATAGTACATCAGTGATGATCCACAGTACATCAGGGATGGTCCATAGTACATCAGTGATGATCCATAGTACACCAGTGATGATCCATAGTACACCCGTGATGGCCCATAGTACATCAGTGATGAACTATAGTACATCAGTGATGATCCACAGTACATCAGTGATGATCCACAGTACATCAGGGATGGTCCATAGTACATCAGTGATGATCCATAGTACACCAGTGATGATCCATAGTACACCAGTGATGGCCCATAGTACATCAGTGATGAACTATAGTACATCAGTGATGATCCATAGTACATCAGTGATGATCCATAGTACATCAGTGATGATCCACAGTACATCAGGGATGGTCCATAGTACACCAGTGATGATCCACAGTACACCAGTGATGATCCATAGTACACCAGTGATGGTCCATAGTACATCAGTGATGATCTATAGTACATCAGTGATGGTCCATAGTACATCAGTGATGATCTATAGTACATCAGTGATGATCTATAGTACATCAGTGATGATCCATAGTACATCAGTGATGATCCATAGTACATCAGTGATGATCCACAGTACATCAGTGATGGTCCACAGTACATCAGTGATGGTCCACAGTACATCAGTGATGGTCCACAGTACATCAGGGATGGTCCACAGTACATCGGTGATGATCCATAGTACACCAGTGATGGCCCATAGTTCATCAGTGATGATCCATAGTACATCAGTGATGATCCATAGTACACCAGTGATGGCCCATAGTACACCAGTGATGGCCCATAGTACATCAGTGATGATCCACAATACATCAGTGATGATCCATAGTACATCAGTGATGATCCACAGTACATCAGTGATGATCCACAGTACATCAGGGATGGTCCATAGTACATCAGTGATGATCCATAGTACACCAGTGATGATCCATAGTACACCAGTGATGGCCCATAGTACATCAGTGATGAACTATAGTACATCAGTGATGATCCACAGTACATCAGTGATGATCCACAGTACATCAGGGATGGTCCATAGTACACCAGTGATGATCCACAGTACACCAGTGATGATCCATAGTACACCAGTGATGGTCCATAGTACACCAGTGATGATCCATAGTACACCAGTGATGGCTCATAGTACATCAGTGATGAACTATAGTACATCAGTGATGATCCACAGTACATCAGTGATGATCCACAGTACATCAGGGATGGTCCATAGTACACCAGTGATGATCCACAGTACACCAGTGATGATCCATAGTACACCAGTGATGGTCCATAGTACATCAGTGATGATCTATAGTACATCAGTGATGGTCCATAGTCCATCAGTGATGATCTATAGTACATCAGTGATGATCTATAGTACATCAGTGATGATCCACAATACATCAGTTATGATACACAGTACATCAGTGATGATCCACAGTACATCAGTGATGATCCACAATACTTCAGTGATGATCCACAGTACATCAGTGATGATCCACAGTACATCAGGGATGGTCCACAGTATATCAGTGATGAACCATAGTACACCAGTGATGATCCATAGTACACCAGTGATGGCCCATAGTACATCAGTGATGGCCCATAGTACATCAGTGATGATCCATAGTACATCAGTGATGATCCACAGTACATCAGTGATGATCCACAGTACATCAGGGATGGTCCATAGTACATCAGTGATGATCCATAGTACACCAGTGATGATCCATAGTACACCAGTGATGGCCCATAGTACATCAGTGATGAACTATAGTACATCAGTGATGATCCACAGTACATCAGTGATGATCCACAGTACATAAGGGATGGTCCATAGTACACTAGTGATGATCCACAGTACATCAGTGATGATCTATAGTACATCAGTGATGGTCCATAGTACATCAGTGATGATCTATAGTACATCAGTGATGATCTATAGTACATCAGTGATGATCCACAGTACATCAGTTATGATACACAGTACATCAGTGATGATCCACAGTACATCAGTGATGATCCACAATACTTCAGTGATGATCCACAGTACATCAGTGATGATCCACAGTACATCAGGGATGGTCCACAGTATATCAGTGATGATCCATAGTACATCAGTGATGGTCCATAGTACATCAGTGATGGCCCATAGTACACCAGTGATGATCCATAGTACACCAGTGATGATCCATAGTACACCAGTGATGGCCCATAGTACATCAGTGATGGCCCATAGTACATCAGTGATGATCCATAGTACATCAGTGATGATCCACAGTACATCAGTGATGATCCACAGTACATCAGGGATGGTCCATAGTACATCAGTGATGATCCATAGTACACCAGTGATGATCCATAGTACACCAGTGATGGCCCATAGTACACCAGTGATGATCCATAGTACACCAGTGATGGCCCATAGTACATCAGTGATGAACTATAGTACATCAGTGATGATCCACAGTACATCAGGGATGGTCCATAGTACATCAGTGATGATCCATAGTACATCAGTGATGATCCATAGTACACCAGTGATGGCCCATAGTACATCAGTGATGAACTATAGTACATCAGTGATGATCCACAGTACATCAGTGATGATCCATAGTACATCAGTGATGATCCACAGTACATCAGTGATGATCGCCAGTACATCAGGGATGGTCCATAGTACATCAGTGATGATCCATAGTACACCAGTGATGATCCATAGTACACCAGTGATGGCCCATAGTACATCAGTGATGAACTATAGTACATCAGTGATGATCCACAGTACATCAGTGATGATCCACAGTACATCAGGGATGGTCCATAGTACACCAGTGATGATCCACAGTACACCAGTGATGATCCATAGTACACCAGTGATGGTCCATAGTACATCAGGGATGGTCCATAGTACATCAGTGATGATCCATAGTACACCAGTGATGATCCATAGTACACCAGTGATGGCCCATAGTACATCAGTGATGAACTATAGTACATCAGTGATGATCCACAGTACATCAGTGATGATCCACAGTACGTCAGGGATGGTCCATAGTACACCAGTGATGATCCATAGTACACCAGTGATGATCCACAGTACACCAGTGATGATCCATAGTACACCAGTGATGGTCCATAGTACATCAGTGATGATCTATAGTACATCAGTGATGGTCCATAGTACATCAGTGATGATCTATAGTACATCAGTGATGATCTATAGTACATCAGTGATGATCCACAGTACATCAGTTATGATACACAGTACATCAGTGATGATCCACAGTACATCAGTGATGATCCACAATACTTCAGTGATGATCCACAGTACATCAGTGATGATCCACAGTACATCAGGGATGGTCCACAGTATATCAGTGATGATCCATAGTACATCAGTGATGGTCCATAGTACATCAGTGATGGTCCATAGTACACCAGTAGTGATGAGCCGAACACCCCCGGGTTCGGTTCGCACCAGAACCCGCGAACGGACCGAAAGTTCGAACGAACATTAGAACCCTATTAAATACAATGGATGCGAACGTTCGAATTCTAAAGTGCTAATTATAACAACTATTATGCATGTTATTGTCATAAATAGGGTTTGGGAACCCGGGTTGTGCACCAGGGGACATGTATCAATGCAAAAAGAAGTTTTAAAAACGGTCGTTTTTCGGGAGCAGTCATTTTAATGATGCATAAAGTGAAAAAAAAAAGTCAAATATTCCTTTAAATATCGTACCTGGGGGGTGTCTAAAGTATGCCTGTGAAGTGCCACGTGTTTCCCGTGTTTAGAACTGTCCCTGCACAAAATGACACTTCTAAAGGAAAAAAAAGCCATTTAAAACTGCTTGCGGCTTTAATGTAATGTCTTGTCCCGGTAATATGGATGAAATTCTTTAAGAAAAATGGCATAGCTACCCCATGACCCCCCCCCCTACCCCAGCCCATTACCAGCCCCTTTGGGTCTTGTATGGATATTAAGGGGAACCCCGCACATAAAATAAAAAAGGCCCTATATACTCTGAACAGCCGTATACAGGTGGTGCATACAAGACAGGGACTGTAGGTTTGTTCTTATGTAGAATCTGTTTGTAATTTTGAACAGGTACATTGTTGAAGTGTAGCTCCAGCCCAAAAATCTATTTTTAAACTTTTTGGGAAACATAGGTAAGGGTTATCACCCCTGTAACATTTGTTTTGCTGTCTGTGCCCCTGTTCAGAACATTTCACCTCACTTTCCGTCCCAATGACAACTGTTTTTGAAATGTGGTGTTTTTCTTGAAACAAGGATTGCTGATAAAGCATCAGTACAGATGAGACCCCTTTCTCCCATATTTATTCTTACAGGAGAGAATTTTCCTTTCTAGGGGTAGATTTCCTCTCACTTCCTGTTGTCTTCTTTCGTTTGCAAGTAGGAGTCGTTTGTAAGTTGGATGTTTGAAAGTAGGGACCTGCCGTGTATATACTCTGCAGAAATAGGCCCCTTAGTTGTTGGTGTTGGCACAACACTGTAAGCACTCAGTTACTCTTGGTTGGTGCTGGAACGCCCTGCTGTCAACTATTATATCAGGAATTTTAATTACATATAATTGTTGAACAGTGGTAGTAAAAATTGGGGCTTTGATGGTGGTGCTGGTGCCACAACACTGTAAGCCCTGACAGTTACTCTTGGTGGGTGCAGCAATGGGCCCTGCTGTGAATTATTAGATCAAGAATTGTAATTACATGCCCCTTTTGAACAGGGGCTGAAAAATTGGGCCTTTCGTGGTGGTGGTGGTGGTGGCGTTGCCACAAGACTGTAAGCCCTCAGAGTTACTCTTGGTGGGTGCAGCAATGGACCCTGCTGTGAATTATTAGATCAAGAATTGTAATTGCATGCCCCTGTTGAACAGGGGCTGAAAAATTGGGCCTTAGGCACTGGTGGCACAACACTACAACCCCTCACAGATACTGTACTTGGAGCACAGCAATGAGCCCTGTTGCAAAGTATTGCTTCAAAAATTGTAATGACACGCCCCTGTTAAACAGGGGCTGAAAAATTGGGCCTTAGGCACTGGTGCCACAACACTCCAACCCCTCACAGATACTGTACTTGGAGCACAGCAATGAGCCCTATGGCAAATTATTGCTAAAAAAATTGTAATTACACGCCCCTGTAAAACAGGGGCTGAAAAATTGGGCCTTAGCCACTGGTGGCGGCACCCATAAACAAAAATGATCTTCCAAGCTATCATCATCAATCGTATCATTGAGGACTCGGAGGAGGAGGATAGCCAGTCAACATAACAGCACAGGCACTCAGCATCAGCATCAGTCTTGAAGGGATGTGACATGTTAAAATCAATTAGTCTGTTATATCAGCATCAGGTGTGTGGTAGCTGGTGGTGATCCAAGACTGGTTCATCTTGATGAAAGTCAGTCGATCAACCGAGTCGGTGGACAGGCGCACCCTGTGATCCGTGACAAATCCTCCAGCAGCACTGAATGTGCGTTCCGAAAGAACGCTGGATGCAGGACAGGCCAGTAGCTCAATTGCATACTGTGCAAGCTCTGGCCAGTGATCCATCCTCAAGACCCAGTAAGCCAGAGGATTTTCGGTGGGGAAGGTGTCCAAGTCTGACCTTGCCCCTAGATATTCCTGCACCATGTTTATCAGACGCTGGCGATGGTTGCTGGAACCGATCATACTTTGGGGCTGCGGACTAAAGAATTGTCTGAACGCATCGGTCAGACGGCCACCTTCCCCACCGCTCCTTCTTTGACTGGCCGAAGCCTCAGCAACTCGTTGTCCAGGACCAGGAGTTTGTAACCTCCCAGTTTCTGGGAACGCGTTGCACAGACCTTTCTGCAAGGCCTCCCGGAGTTGTCTCATCCTCTGCTCCCTCTGCGACGGTAACATAAGGTCCGCAACCTTACCCTTGTACCGTGGATCAAGGAGAGTGGCCAGCCAGTAATGGTCCCTCTCCTTGATCCGAAGAATACGAGGATCCTTCCGCAGACTTTGCAGGATCAGGGAGGCCATGCAGCGTAGGTTTGCTGAGGCATTCGCTCCGGAGTCCTCTGGGTCACTAAGGACGACATGATCCGCAGCCACCTCCTCCCAGCCACGTACAAGTCCACTGGTTTCTTGGGACTGTAAATCATCCCTAAAAGACTGCTGCTGATGATGCTGAGTGCCAGCCTCCACCTCCATGCTGACACAATCCTCCTCCTCCTCCTCCTCCTCCTCCTCTTCCTGTGCGATGGGTGGGACAGAAGGAACACTGTCTGGGTAAAGGGGGCCTTGAGAGGCAAGGAAGTCCTCCTCTTCCTGCCTCTGTTCTGCCTCAAGTGCCCTGTCCATTATTCCACGCAGCGTGTGCTCCAACAGGTGGACAAGAGGTTCAGTGTCACTGATGCATGCACTGTCACTGCTCACCATCCTCGTGGCCTCCTCAAATGGTGCCAGGACAGTGCATGCATCCCTGATCATGCCCCACTGGCGTGGAGAAAAAAAAACAAGCTCCCCTGACCCTGTCCTGGTGCCGTAGTCGCACAGGTACTCATTGATGGCCCTCTGCTGCGTGTGCAGCCGCTGCAGCATGGCCAACGTTGAGTTCCACCTGGTGGGCATGTCACATATAAGGCGGTTCTTGGGCAGGTTCAACTCCTTTTGCAGCTCAGCCAGGCGAGCACTGGCATTATAAGATCTGCGGAAATGCACACAGACTTTCCTGGCCTGCCTCAGGACATCCTGTAAGCCCGGGTACCTGCCCAAGAACCGCTGCACCACCAGGTTAAGGACGTGAGCCACACAGGGCACATGGGTCAGTTGTCCCTGTCGGAGGGCGGAGAGGAGGTTGGTGCCATTGTCGCAAACCACCATTCCTGGCTTAAGCTGGCGTGGCGTCAACCACCTCTCGGCCTGGCCCTGCAGAGCAGACAGGACCTCTGCCCCAGTGTGGCTTCTGTCCCCCAAACACACCAGCGCAAGCACGGCATGGCATCTTTTTGCCTGCGTACTTGCGTAGCCCCGTGAACGGCTACGGAGCACCGCTGGTTCATAGGACAAACCACAGGAAGAGGCCATGGAGGAAGAAGAAGAGGAGGGGGTGGAGGAGAGAGGTGTGTCACAACCAGTAGTAGCATTTTGGAGGCGTGGCGGTGGGACAACCTCCAACACTACTGCACCTTGTCCTGCATCCTTCCCAGCTGCCAAAAGAGTGACCCAATGGGCCGTGAAAGAAAGGTAACGTCCCTGTCCATGCCTGCTGGACCATGAGTCAGCGGTAATATGCACCTTACCGCTGACCGCCCTGTCCAGCGAGGCCAAGACATTGCCTTCCACATGCCGGTAGAGAGCCGGAATAGCCTTCCGTGAGAAAAAGTGGCGTTTGGGAACCTGCCACTGAGGAACCGCACATTGCACAAACTCACGGAAGGGGGCCGAGTCTACCAACTGAAAAGGCAGCAGTTGAAGCGCTAGCAATTTAGCCAAGCTAGCATTCAACCGCTGGGCATGTGGATGGCTGGGAGTGAACTTCTTTCGACGGTCCAGCAGCTGGGGCAGGGAAATTTGCCTGCTAGAATCGGACGTCGGTGTACTGCTAGCAGAGTGGCCGCAAGTACTTGGCTGTGACACACCTAATTCTACACCTTCATTCCTCTCAGTGCATGTTTCAGAGAGGACTGAAGTTATAGTGGGGTTGGAGATCCCAGCTGATGCGGTGCAAGGAGAGGTCCGCTTTGTTCTTTGGTGTGGGTCTTTGAGGTAGGCTTGCCAACGAGCTGCATGGCAGGTCAACATATGTCTGGTCAGGCATGTGGTACCCAAGCGGCTGATGTTTTGGCCACGCGATATACGCTTGAGACATATGTTGCAAACAGCAGCTGTGCGATCTGATGCACTAGCCTCAAAAAAGGCCCACACCAAAGAACTTTTTGAATGATGGGCAGAGGCAGCGCCCTGCACAGGCGGAGCTCTGCGGTGTGATTCCGTCGGTGTACTGCCCTTACGCTGGCCACCAAAGGGCATCCTGCCTCGTTGGAGATGTGCCTCCTCCTCATCCTCCTCCTCCTCCTCTCTCCTATTAGGCACCCACGTGGAGTCAGTGACCTCATCATCACCTCCCTCCTCATCACTGGAGGCAATCTGGCAGTATGCTGCAGCTGCTGGAACATGACTGCCAGATTGGTGTCCTTCTTGAGCATCCCCTCTGTCTGCTCTCACGCTACTGCCTTCCTCTAGCTGGGTTTCATCATCAGACCCTTCGAAACGCTGGGCATCCTCCTGGAGCATGTACCCAACACTGTGCTGAAACAGTTCGGGGGACTCCTCAGGAGGAGGACATGGTGGGTCTAGGGAAGGAGTGACTGATGATGAGTCTGACATTGATACCAGGGAAGAGGACGCTTTGGCAGCTGCTTTTCCAGTACCCTGAGCCTGGGTGAGAGAGGATGAGGAGGAGGAGGAGGGCTTGGTCATCCACTCTACCAAGTCTTCGGCATGATGTGGCTCAACATGTCCAGCTGCCGAAAAGAAGGACAAGCGTGTCCCATGGCCATGTGCTGATGACAATGCACCGCGTCCACGACCAGCACTGTTGCCCCCAGACACAGAGCCTGCTTGCCCTCTTTTATTGCCTCCTGACTGTCTGCCTCTCCTTGTTTGCCTTCCAGACATTCTAATAGATGGCCTGCAGGGAGATGGGAAAAAAGCAATAAGGGCTACCTTCAGGTGTCCTTCTCTGTCCCTTGAAACAAGGACTTTGACAGTGAAAGAAACTGACACACTCTCCCTACCTACAGTTTTCTGTCCCTAGAAAAAAAATTTTTTTAAAGCACAATTTAGCACAAGGAGAATTCACTCACTGTCCTTCCAGGTCCCTGGAAACAAGGACTTTGACAGTGAAAGAAACTGACACACTCTCCCTACCTACAGTTTTCTGTCCCTAGAAAAAATGTTTTTTTTAAGCACAATTTAGCACAAGGAGAATTCACTCACTGTCCTTCCAGGTCCCTGGAAACAAGGACTTTGACAGTGAAAGAAACTGACACACTCTCCCTACCTACAGTTTTCTGTCCCTAGAAAAAATGTTTTTTTTAAGCACAATTTAGCACAAGGAGAATTACCTCACTGTCCTTCCAGGTCCCTGGAAACAAGGACTTTGACAGTGAAAGAAACTGACACACTCTCCCTACCTACAGTTTTCTGTCCCTAGAAAAAATGTTTTTTTTAAGCACAATTTAGCACAAGGAGAATTACCTCACTGTCCTTCCAGGTCCCTGGAAACAAGGACTTTGACAGTGAAAGAAACTGACACACTCTCCCTACCTACAGTTTTCTGTCCCTAGAAAAAATGTTTTTTTTAAGCACAATTTAGCACAAGGAGAATTACCTCACTGTCCTTCCAGGTCCCTGGAAACAAGGACTTTGACAGTGAAAGAAACTGACACACTCTCCCTACCTACAGTTTTCTGTCCCTAGAAAAAATGTTTTTTTTAAGCACAATATAGCACAAGGAGAATTCACTCACTGTCCTTCCAGGTCCCTGGAAACAAGGACTTTGACAGTGAAAGAAACTGACACACTCTCCCTACCTACAGTTTTCTGTCCCTAGAAAAAATGTTTTTTTTAAGCACAATTTAGCACAAGGAGAATTACCTCACTGTCCTTCCAGGTCCCTGGAAACAAGGACTTTGACAGTGAAAGAAACTGACACACTCTCCCTACCTACAGTTTTCTGTCCCTAGAAAAAATGTTTATTTTAAGCACAATTTAGCACAAGGAGAATTACCTCACTGTCCTTCCAGGTCCCTGGAAACAAGGACTTTGACAGTGAAAGAAACTGACACACTCTCCCTACCTACAGTTTTCTGTCCCTAGAAAAAATGTTTTTTTTAAGCACAATTTAGCACAAGGAGAATTACCTCACTGTCCTTCCAGGTCCCTGGAAACAAGGACTTTGACAGTGAAAGAAACTGACACACTCTCCCTACCTACAGTTTTCTGTCCCTAGAAAAAATGTTTTTTTTAAGCACAATTTAGCACAAGGAGAATTACCTCACTGTCCTTCCAGGTCCCTGGAAACAAGGACTTTGACAGTGAAAGAAACTGACACACTCTCCCTACCTACAGTTTTCTGTCCCTAGAAAAAATGTTTTTTTTAAGCACAATTTAGCACAAGGAGAATTACCTCACTGTCCTTCCAGGTCCCTGGAAACAAGGACTTTGACAGTGAAAGAAACTGACACACTCTCCCTACCTACAGTTTTCTGTCCCTAGAAAAAATGTTTTTTTTAAGCACAATTTAGCACAAGGAGAATTACCTCACTGTCCTTCCAGGTCCCTGGAAACAAGGACTTTGACAGTGAAAGAAACTGACACACTCTCCCTACCTACAGTTTTCTGTCCCTAGAAAAAATGTTTTTTTTAAGCACAATATAGCACAAGGAGAATTCACTCACTGTCCTTCCAGGTCCCTGGAAACAAGGACTTTGACAGTGAAAGAAACTGACACACTCTCCCTACCTACAGTTTTCTGTCCCTAGAAAAAATGTTTTTTTTAAGCACAATTTAGCACAAGGAGAATTACCTCACTGTCCTTCCAGGTCCCTGGAAACAAGGACTTTGACAGTGAAAGAAACTGACACACTCTCCCTACCTACAGTTTTCTGTCCCTAGAAAAAATGTTTTTTTTAAGCACAATTTAGCACAAGGAGAATTACCTCACTGTCCTTCCAGGTCCCTGGAAACAAGGACTTTGACAGTGAAAGAAACTGACACACTCTCCCTACCTACAGTTTTCTGTCCCTAGAAAAAATGTTTTTTTTAAGCACAATTTAGCACAAGGAGAATTACCTCACTGTCCTTCCAGGTCCCTGGAAACAAGGACTTTGACAGTGAAAGAAACTGACACACTCTCCCTACCTACAGTTTTCTGTCCCTAGAAAAAATGTTTTTTTTAAGCACAATTTAGCACAAGGAGAATTCACTCACTGTCCTTCCAGGTCCCTGGAAACAAGGACTTTGACAGTGAAAGAAACTGACACACTCTCCCTACCTACAGTTTTCTGTCCCTAGAAAAAATGTTTTTTTTAAGCACAATTTAGCACAAGGAGAATTACCTCACTGTCCTTCCAGGTCCCTGGAAACAAGGACTTTGACAGTGAAAGAAACTGACACACTCTCCCTACCTACAGTTTTCTGTCCCTAGAAAAAATGTTTTTTTAAGCACAATTTAGCACGAGGAGAATTACCTCACTGTCCTTCCAGGTCCCTGGAAACAAGGACTTTGACAGTAAAAGAAACTGACACACTCTCCCTACCTACAGTTTTCTGTCCCTAGAAAAAATGTTTTTTTTAAGCACAATTTAGCACAAGGAGAATTACCTCACTGTCCTTCCAGGTCCCTGGAAACAAGGACTTTGACAGTGAAAGAAACTGACACACTCTCCCTACCTACAGTTTTCTGTCCCTAGAAAAAATGTTTTTTTTAAGCACAATATAGCACAAGGAGAATTCACTCACTGTCCTTCCAGGTCCCTGGAAACAAGGACTTTGACAGTGAAAGAAACTGACACACTCTCCCTACCTACAGTTTTCTGTCCCTAGAAAAAATGTTTTTTTTAAGCACAATTTAGCACAAGGAGAATTACCTCACTGTCCTTCCAGGTCCCTGGAAACAAGGACTTTGACAGTGAAAGAAACTGACACACTCTCCCTACCTACAGTTTTCTGTCCCTAGAAAAAATGTTTTTTTTAAGCACAATTTAGCACAAGGAGAATTACCTCACTGTCCTTCCAGGTCCCTGGAAACAAGGACTTTGACAGTGAAAGAAACTGACACACTCTCCCTACCTACAGTTTTCTGTCCCTAGAAAAAATGTTTTTTTTAAGCACAATATAGCACAAGCACAAAACACACTGACACTCTCCCTACCTATCCTTCTCTTTCCCTAAACTAAAGGAATCCAGGTTAAGCAAGAAAGAAATAAAAGTCACTGTCCCTGCCTATGCTGCTCTATCCCTGCTCCGGAACACACTACACTAGGCCGCCGTGCTGGCGGCCTTTTATAGTGTGGGGCGTGTACTAAACCCCCTCAGCAATAATTGGCCACAGGCATCCTGCCTGTGGCCAATCATTGCTCTCCTCGCTGCCGGCGCTGTGATTGGCCAAGCATGCGGGGTCACAGTGCATGCTTGGCCAATCACAGCGCCTGGATGACACTGCGATGGCGTAGTGCATTGTGGGCCGTTCGCGTCACTCGAATTTGGCGCGAACGGCCCAAATCGTTCGATCTTCGTCGAACGATCGAACAGCCAATGTTCGAGTCGAACGTATGTTCGACTCGAACACGAAGCTCATCCCTATACACCAGTGATGATCCATAGTACACCAGTGATGGCCCATAGTACACCAGTGATGGCCCATAGTACATCAGTGATGAACTATAGTACATCAGTGATGATCCACAGTACATCAGGGATGGTCCATAGTACATCAGTGATGATCCATAGTACACCAGTGATGGCCCATAGTACATCAGTGATGAACTATAATACATCAGTGATGATCCACAGTACATCAGTGATGATCCATAGTACATCAGTGATGATCCACAGTACATCAGTGATGATCCACAGTACACCAGGGATGGTCCATAGTACATCAGTGATGATCCATAGTACACCAGTGATGATCCATAGTACACCAGTGATGGCCCATAGTACATCAGTGATGAACTATAGTACATCAGTGATGATCCACAGTACATCAGTGATGATCCACAGTACATCAGGGATGGTCCATAGTACACCAGTGATGATCCACAGTACACCAGTGATGATCCATAGTACACCAGTGATGGTCCATAGTACATCAGTGATGATCTATAGTACATCAGTGATGGTCCATAGTACATCAGTGATGAGCTATAGTACATCAGTGATGATCTATAGTACATCAGTGATGATCCATAGTACACCAGTGATGATCCATAGTACACCAGTGATGGCCCATAGTACATCAGTGATGATCCATAGTACACCAGTGATGATCCATAGTACACCAGTGATGGCCCATAGTACATCAGTGATGAACTATAGTACATCAGTGATGATCCACATTACATCAGTGATGATCCATAGTACATCAGTGATGATCCACAGTACATCAGTGATGATCCACAGTACATCAGTGATGATCCATAGTACATCAGTGATGATCCACAGTACATCAGGGATGGTCCATAGTACATCAGTGATGATCCATAGTACACCAGTGATGATCCATAATACACCAGTGATGGCCCATAGTACATCAGTGATGAACTATAGTACATCAGTGATGATCCACAGTACATCAGTGATGATCCACAGTACATCAGTGATGGTCCATCGTACATCAGTGATGATCTATAGTACATCAGTGATGATCTATAGTACATCAGTGATGATCCACAGTACATCAGTTATGATACACAGTACATCAGTGATGATCCACAGTACATCAGTGATGATCCACAATACTTCAGTGATGATCCACAGTACATCAGTGATGATCCACAGTACATCAGGGATGGTCCACAGTATATCAGTGATGATCCATAGTACATCAGTGATGGTCCATAGTACATCAGTGATGGTCCATAGTACACCAGTGATGATCCATAGTACACCAGTGATGGCCCATAGTACACCAGTGATGGCCCATAGTACATCAGTGATGATCCATAGTACATCAGTGATGATCCACAGTACATCAGTGATGATCCACAGTACATCAGGGATGGTCCATAGTACATCAGTGATGATCCATAGTACACCAGTGATGATCCATAGTACACCAGTGATGGCCCATAGTACATCAGTGATGAACTATAGTACATCAGTGATGATCCACAGTACATCAGGGATGGTCCATAGTACATCAGTGATGATCCATAGTACACCAGTGATGATCCATAGTACACCAGTGATGGCCCATAGTAAATCAGTGATGAACTATAGTACATCAGTGATGATCCACAATACATCAGTGATGATCCATAGTACATCAGTGATGATCCACAGTACATCAGTGATGATCCACAGTACATCAGGGATGGTCCATAGTACATCAGTGATGATCCATAGTACACCAGTGATGATCCATAGTACACCAGTGATGGCCCATAGTACATCAGTGATGAACTATAGTACATCAGTGATGATCCACAGTACATCAGTGATGATCCACAGTACATCAGGGATGGTCCATAGTACACCAGTGATGATCCACAGTACACCAGTGATGATCCATAGTACACCAGTGATGGTCCATAGTACACCAGTGATGGTCCATAGTACATCAGTGATGATCTATAGTACATCAGTGATGGTCCATAGTACATCAGTGATGAGCTATAGTACATCAGTGATGATCTATAGTACATCAGTGATGATCCATAGTACACCAGTGATGATCCATAGTACACCAGTGATGGCCCATAGTACATCAGTGATGATCCATAGTACACCAGTGATGATCCATAGTACATCAGTGATGATCCACAGTACATCAGGGATGGTCCATAGTACATCAGTGATGGTCCATAGTACATCAGTGATGAGCTATAGTACATCAGTGATGATCTATAGTACATAAGTGATGATCCATAGTACACCAGTGATGATCCATAGTACACCAGTGATGGCCCATAGTACATCAGTGATGAACTATAGTACATCAGTGATGATCCACAGTACATCAGGGATGGTCCATAGTACATCAGTGATGATCCATAGTACATCAGTGATGATCCATAGTACACCAGTGATGGCCCATAGTACATCAGTGATGAACTATAGTACATCAGTGATGATCCACAGTACATCAGTGATGATCCATAGTACATCAGTGATGATCCACAGTACATCAGTGATGATCCACAGTACATCAGGGATGGTCCATAGTACATCAGTGATGATCCATAGTACACCAGTGATGATCCATAGTACACCAGTGATGGCCCATAGTACATCAGTGATGAACTATAGTACATCAGTGATGATCCACAGTACATCAGTGATGATCCACAGTACATCAGGGATGGTCCATAGTACACCAGTGATGATCCACAGTACACCAGTGATGATCCATAGTACACCAGTGATGGTCCATAGTACATCAGTGAGGATTTATAGTACATCAGTGATGGTCCATAGTACATCAGTGATGATCTATAGTACATCAGTGATGATCTATAGTACATCAGTGATGATCCATAGTACATCAGTGATGATCCACAGTACATCAGTGATGGTCCACAGTACATCAGGGATGGTCCACAGTACATCGGTGATGATCCATAGTACACCAGTGATGGCCCATAGTACATCAGTGATGGTCCATAGTACATCAGTGATGATCCATAGTAGATCAGTGATGATCCATAGTACACCAGTGATGGCCCATAGTACACCAGTGATGGCCCATAGTACATCAGTGATGATCCACAGTACATCAGTGATGATCCATAGTACATCAGTGATGATCCACAGTACATCAGTGATGATCCACAGTACATCAGGGATGGTCCATAGTACATCAGTGATGATCCATAGTACACCAGTGATGATCCATAGTACACCAGTGATGGCCCATAGTACATCAGTGATGAACTATAGTACATCAGTGATGATCCACAGTACATCAGTGATGATCCACAGTACATCAGGGATGGTCCATAGTACACCAGTGATGATCCACAGTACACCAGTGATGATCCATAGTACACCAGTGATGGTCCATAGTACATCAGTGATGATCTATAGTACATCAGTGATGGTCCATAGTACATCAGTGATGATCTATAGTACATCCGTGATGATCTATAGTACATCAGTGATGATCCACAGTACATCAGTTATGATACACAGTACATCAGTGATGATCCACAGTACATCAGTGATGATCCACAATACTTCAGTGATGATCCACAGTACATCAGTGATGACCCACAGTACATCAGGGATGGTCCACAGTATATCAGTGATGATCCATAGTACATCAGTGATGGTCCATAGTACATCAGTGATGATCCATAGTACACCAGTGATGATCCATAGTACACCAGTGATGGCCCATAGTACACCAGTGATGGCCCATAGTACATCAGTGATGATCCATAGTACATCAGTGATGATCCACAGTACATCAGTGATGATCCACAGTACATCAGGGATGGTCCATAGTACATCAGTGATGATCCATAGTACACCAGTGATGATCCATTGTACACCAGTGATGGCCCATAGTACATCAGTGATGAACTATAGTACATCAGTGATGATCCACAGTACATCAGGGATGGTCCATAGTACATCAGTGATGATCCATAGTACACCAGTGATGATCCATAGTACACCAGTGATGGCCCATAGTACATCAGTGATGAACTATAGTACATCAGTGATGATCCACAGTACATCAGTGATGATCCATAGTACATCAGTGATGATCCACAGTACATCAGTGATGATCCACAGTACATCAGGGATGGTCTATAGTACATCAGTGATGATCCATAGTACACCAGTGATGATCCATAGTACACCAGTGATGGCCCATAGTACATCAGTGATGAACTATAGTACATCAGTGATGATCCACAGTACATCAGTGATGATCCACAGTACATCAGGGATGGTCCAGAGTACACCAGTGATGATCCACAGTACACCAGTGATGATCCATAGTAGACCAGTGATGGTCCATAGTACATCAGGGATGGTCCATAGTACATCAGTGATGATCCATAGTACACCAGTGATGATCCATAGTACACCAGTGATGGCCCATAGTACATCAGTGATGAACTATAGTACATCAGTGATGATCCACAGTACATCAGTGATGATCCACTGTACATCAGGGATGGTCCATAGTACACCAGTGATGATCCACAGTACACCAGTAATGATCCACAGTACACCAGTGATGATCCATAGTACACCAGTGATGGTCCATAGTACATCAGTGATGATCTATAGTACATCAGTGATGGTCCATAGTACATCAGTGATGATCTATAGTACATCAGTGATGGTCCATAGTACATCAGTGATGATCCACAGTACATCAGTTATGATACACAGTACATCAGTGATGATCCACAGTACATCAGTGATGATCCACAATACTTCAGTGATGATCCACAGTACATCAGTGATGATCCACAGTACATCAGGGATGGTCCACAGTATATCAGTGATGATCCATAGTACATCAGTGATGGTCCATAGTACATCAGTGATGGTCCATAGTACACCAGTGATGATCCATAGTACACCAGTGATGGCCCATAGTACACCAGTGATGGCCCATAGTACATCAGTGATGATCCATAGTACATCAGTGATGATCCACAGTACATCAGTGATGATCCACAGTACATCAGGGATGGTCCATAGTACATCAGTGATGGTCCATAGTACATCAGTGATGATCCATAGTACACCAGTGATGGTCCATAGTACATCAGTGATGATCCACAGTACATCAGGGATGGTCCATAGTACATCAGTGATGATCCATAGTACACCAGTGATGATCCATAGTACACCAGTGATGGCCCATAGTACATCAGTGATGAACTATAGTACATCAGTGATGATCCACAGTACATCAGTGATGATCCATAGTACATCAGTGATGATCCACAGTACATCACTGATGATCCACAGTACATCAGGGATGGTCCATAGTACATCAGTGATGATCCATAGTACACCAGTGATGATCCATAGTACACCAGTGATGGCCCATAGTACATCAGTGATGAACTATAGTACATCAGTGATGATCCACAGTACATCAGTGATGATACACAGTACATCAGGGATGGTCCATAGTACACCAGTGATGATCCACAGTACACCAGTGATGATCCATAGTACACCAGTGATGGTCCATAGTACATCAGTGATGATCTATAGTACATCAGTGATGGTCCATAGTACATCAGTGATGAGCTATAGTACATCAGTGATGATCTATAGTACATCAGTGATGATCCATAGTACACCAGTGATGATCCATAGTACACCAGTGATGGCCCATAGTACATCAGTGATGAACTATAGTACATCAGTGATGGTCCATAGTAAATTAGTGATGGTCCATAGTACACCAGTGATGATCCATAGTACTCCAGTGATGGCCCATAGTACACCAGTGATGGCCCATAGTACATCAGTGATGATCTATAGTACATCAGTGATGATCCACAGTACATCAGGGATGGTCCATAGTACATCAGGGATGATCCATAGTACATCAGTGATGATCCACAGTACATCAGTGATGATCCACAGTACATCAGTGATGATCCACAGTACATCAGGGATGGTCCACAGTACATCAGTGATGATCCATAGTACACCAGTCATGATCCATAGTACATCAGTGATGATCCATAGTACATCAGTGATGGCCCACAGTACATCAGGGATGATCCACAGTACATCAGTGATGATCCATAGTACACCAGTGATGGCCCATAGTACACCAGTGATGGCCCATAGTACATCAGTGATGATCCACAGTACATCAGTGATGATCTATAGTACATCAGTGATGATCCACAGTACACCAGTGATGATTCACAGTACATCAGGGATGGTCCATAGTACATCAGGGATGGTCTATAGTACATCAGTGATGATCCACAGTACATCAGGGATGGTCCACAGTACATCAGTGATGATCCATAGTACAACAGTGATGGCCCATAGTACATCAGTGATGATCCATATTACACCAGTGATGATCCATAGTACACCAGGGATGACCCACAGTACATCAGTGATGATCCACAGTACATCAGTGATGGTCCATAGTAAATCAGTGATGGTCCATAGTACACCAGTGATGATCCATAGTTTACCAGTGATGGCCCATAGTACACCAGTGATGATCCATAGTACACCAGAGATGGCCCATAGTACACCAGTGATGTCCCATAGTACATCAGTGATGATCCACAGTACATCAGTGATGATCCATAGTACACCAGGGATGGCCCATAGTACATCAGTGATAGCTCATAGTACATCAGTGAAGATCCATAGTACATCAGTGATGATCCATAGTACACCAGTGATGATCCATAGTACATCAGTGATGGCTCATAGTACATCAGTGATGATCCATAGTACATCAGTGATGATCCATAGTACACCAGTGATGATCAATAGTACATCAGTGATGGCTCATAGTACATCAGTGATGATCCATAATACATCAGTGATGATCCATAGTACACCAGTGATGGCCCATAGTACTTCAGTGATGATCTATAGTACATCAGTGATGATCCACAGTACATCAGTGATGATCCACAGTACATCAGTGATGATCCACGGTACATCAGTGATGATCCATAGTACATCAGTGATGATCCTCAGTACATCAATGATGATCCACAGTACATCAGTGATGATCCACAGTACATCAGTGATGATCCACAGTACATCAGTGATGATCCACAGGACATCAGGGATGGTCCACAGTACATCAGTGATGATCCATAGTAAACCAGTCATGATCCATAGTACATCAGTGATGATCCATAGTACACCAGTGATGATCCATAGTACACCAGTGATGGCCCATAGTACACCAGCGATGATCCATAGTACACCAGTGATGGCCCATAGTACTTCAGTGATGATCTATAGTACATCAGTGATGATCCACAGTACATCAGTGATGATCCACAATACATCAGGGATGGTCCACAGTATATCAGTGATGATCCATAGTACATCAGTGATGGCCCACAGTACATCAGTGATGATCCACAGTACATCAGTGATGATCCATAGTACACCAGTGATGGTCCATAGTACACCAGTGATGGTCCATAGTACATCAGTGATGATCCATAGTACATCAGTGATGATCCACAGTACATCAGGGATGGTCCACAGTACATCAGTGATGATCCATAGTACACCAGTGATGGCCCAAAGCACATCAGTGATGGTCCATAGTACACCAGGGATGATCCATAGTAATCCAGTGATGATCCATAGTACACCACTAATGGCCCATAGTACACCAGTGATGGCCCATAGTACATCAGTGATGATCCACAGTACATCAGTGATGATCTATAGTACATCAGGGATGGTCCACAGTACATCAGTGATGATCCATAGTACACCAGTGATGATTCATAGTACACCAGTGATGGCCCATAGTACTTCAGTGATAATTAATAGTACATCAGTGATGATCCACAGTACATCAGTGATGATCCACAATACATCAGGGATGGTCCACAGTATATCAGTGATGATCCATAGTACATCAGTGATGGCCCACAGTACATCAGTGATGATCCACAGTACATCAGTGATGATCCATAGTACACCAGTGATGGCCCATAGTACATCAGTGATGGTCCATAGTACATCAGTGATGATCCATAGTACATCAGTGATGATCCATAGTACACCAGTGATGATCCACAGTACATCAGTTATGATCCACAGTACATCAGTGATGATCCACAGTACATCGGTGATGATCCACAATTCTTCAGTGATGATCCACAGTACATCAGTGATGATCCACAGTACATCAGGGATGGTCCACAGTATATCAGTGATGATCCATAGTACTTCAGTGATGGCCCATAGTACATCAGTGATGATCCATAGTACACCAGTGATGATCCATAGTACACCAGTAATGTTCCATAGTACACCAGGGATGATCCACAGTACATCAGTGATGATCCACAGTACATCAGTGGTGGTCCACAGTACATCAGTGATGGTCCATAGTACACCAGTGATGATCCATAGTACACCAGTGATGATCCATAGTACACCAGTGATGGCCCGTAGTACACCAGTGATGGCCCATAGTACATCAGTGATGATCCATAGTACATCAATGATGATCCACAGTACATCAGTGATGATCCACAGTACATCAGGGATGGTCCATAGTACATCAGTGATGATCCATAGTACACCAGTGATGATCCATAGTACACCAGTGATGGCCCATAGTACATCAGTGATGAACTATAGTACATCAGTGATGATCCACAGTACATCAGGAATGGTCCATAGTACATCAGTGATGATCCATAGTACACCAGTGATGATCCATAGTACACCAGTGATGGCCCATAGTACATCAGTGATGAACTATAGTACATCAGTGATGATCCACAGTACATCAGTGATGATCCACAGTACATCAGGGATGGTCCATAGTACACCAGTGATGGTCCATAGTACATCAGTGATGATCTATAGTACATCAGTGATGGTCCATAGTACATCAGTGAATAGTACATCAGTGATGATCTATATACATAGTACACCAGTGATGATCTATAGTACATCAGTGATGATCTACAGTACATCAGTTATGATCCACAGTACATTAGTGATGATCCACAGTACATCAGTGATGATCCACAATACTTCAGTGATGATCCACAGTACATCAGTGATGATCCACAGTACATCAGGGATGGTCCACAGTATATCAGTGATGATCAATAGTACATCAGTGATGGTCCATAGTACACCAGTGATGATCCATAGTACACCAGTGATGATCCATAGTACACCAGTGATGGCCCATAGTACACCAGTGATGGCCCATAGTACATCAGTGATGATCTATAGTACATCAGTGATGATCCACAGTACATCAGTGGTGATCCACAGTACATCAGGGATGGTCCATAGTACATCAGTGATGATCCATAGTACACCAGTGATGATCCATAGTACACCAGTGATGGCCCATAGTACATCAGTGATGAACTATAGTACATCAGTGATGATCCACAGTACATCAGGGATGGTCCATAGTACATCAGTGATGATCCATAGTACACAAGTGATGATCCATAGTACACCAGTGATGGCCCATAGTACATCAGTGATGAACAATAGTACATCAGTGATGATCCACAGTACATCAGTGAAGATCCATAGTACATCAGTGATGATCCACAGTACATCAGTGATGATCCACAGTACATCAGGGATGGTCCATAGTACATCAGTGATGATCCATAGTACACCAGTGATGATCCATAGTACACCAGTGATGGCCCATAGTACATCAGTGATGAACTATAGTACATCAGTGATGATCCACAGTACATCAGTGATGATCCACAGTACATCAGGGATGGTCCATAGTACACCAGTGATGATCCACTGTACACCAGTGATGATCCATAGTACACCAGTGATGGTCCATAGTACATCAGTGATGATCTATAGTACATCAGTGATGGTCCATAGTACATCAGTGATGATCTATAGTACATCAGTGATGATCCACAGTACATCAGTTATGATACACAGTACATCAGTGATGATCCACAGTACATCAGTGATGATCCACAATACTTCAGTGATGATCCACAGTACATCAGTGATGATCCACAGTACATCAGGGATGGTCCACAGTATATCAGTGATGATCCATAGTACATCAGTGATGGTCCATAGTACACCAGTGATGATCCATAGTACACCAGTGATGATCCATAGTACACCAGTGATAGCCCATAGTACATCAGTGATGAACTATAGTACATCAGTGATGATCCACAGTACATCAGTGATGATCCACAGTACACCAGTGATGATCCACAGTACACCAGTGATGATCCATAGTACACCAGTGATGGTCCATAGTACATCAGTGATGATCTATAGTACATCAGTGATGGTCCATAGTACATCAGTGATGAGCTATAGTACATGAGTGATGATCTATAGTACATCAGTGATGATCCATAGTACACCAGTGATGATCCATAGTACACCAGTGATGGCCCATAGTACATCAGTGATGAACTATAGTACATCAGTGATGATCCACAGTACATCAGGGATGGTCCATAGTACATCAGTGATGATCCATAGTACACCAGTGATGGCCCATAGTACATCAGTGATGAACTATAGTACATCAGTGATGATCCACAGTACATCAGTGATGATCCACAGTACATCAGGGATGGTCCATAGTACACCAGTGATGATCCACAGTACACCAGTGATGATCCACAGTACACCAGTGATGATCCATAGTACACCAGTGATGGTCCATAGTACATCAGTGATGATCTATAGTACATCAGTGATGGTCCATAGTACATCAGTGATGATCTATATACATAGTACACCAGTGATGATCTATAGTACATCAGTGATGATCTACAGTACATCAGTTATGATCCACAGTACATTAGTGATGATCCACAGTACATCAGTGATGATCCACAATACTTCAGTGATGATCCACAGTACATCAGTGATGATCCACAGTACATCAGGGATGGTCCACAGTATATCAGTGATGATCCATAGTACATCAGTGATGGTCCATAGTACATCAGTGATGGTCCATAGTACACCAGTGATGATCCATAGTACACCAGTGATGGCCCATAGTACACCAGTGATGGCCCATAGTACATCAGTGATGATCCATAGTACATCAGTGATGGTCCACAGTACATCAGTGATGATCCACAGTACATCAGGGATGGTCCATAGTACATCAGTGATGATCCATAGTACACCAGTGATGATCCATAGTACACCAGTGATGGCCCATAGTACATCAGTGATGAACTATAGTACATCAGTGATGATCCACAGTACATCAGGGATGGTCCATAGTACATCAGTGATGATCCATAGTACACCAGTGATGATCCATAGTACACCAGTGATGGCCCATAGTACATCAGTGATGAACTATAGTACATCAGTGATGATCCACAGTACATCAGTGATGATCCACAGTACATCAGGGATGGTCCATAGTACACCAGTGATGATCCACAGTACACCAGTAATGATCCACAGTACACCAGTGATGATCCATAGTACACCAGTGATGGTCCATAGTACATCAGTGATGATCTATAGTACATCAGTGATGGTCCATAGTACATCAGTGATGATCTATAGTACATCAGTGATGATCTATAGTACATCAGTGATGATCCACAGTACACCAGTTATGATACACAGTACATCAGTGATGATCCACAGTACATCAGTGATGATCCACAATACTTCAGTGATGATCCACAGTACATCAGTGATGATCCACAGTACATCAGGGATGGTCCACAGTATATCAGTGATGATCCATAGTACATCAGTGATGGTCCATAGTACATCAGTGATGGTCCATAGTACACCAGTGATGATCCATAGTACACCAGTGATGGCCCATAGTACACCAGTGATGGCCCATAGTACATCAGTGATGATCCATAGTACATCAGTGATGATCCACAGTACATCAGTGATGATCCACAGTACATCAGGGATGGTCCATAGTACATCAGTGATGGTCCATAGTACATCAGTGATGATCCATAGTACCCCAGTGATGGTCCATAGTACATCAGTGATGATCCACAGTACATCAGGGATGGTCCATAGTACATCAGTGATGATCCATAGTACACCAGTGATGATCCATAGTACACCAGTGATGGCCCATAGTACATCAGTGATGAACTATAGTACATCAGTGATGATCCACAGTACATCAGTGATGATCCATAGTACATCAGTGATGATCCACAGTACATCACTGATGATCCACAGTACATCAGGGATGGTCCATAGTACATCAGTGATGATCCATAGTACACCAGTGATGATCCATAGTACACCAGTGATGGCCCATAGTACATCAGTGATGAACTATAGTACATCAGTGATGATCCACAGTACATCAGTGATGATACACAGTACATCAGGGATGGTCCATAATACACCAGTGATGATCCACAGTACACCAGTGATGATCCATAGTACACCAGTGATGGTCCATAGTACATCAGTGATGATCTATAGTACATCAGTGATGGTCCATAGTACATCAGTGATGAGCTATAGTACATCAGTGATGATCTATAGTACATCAGTGATGATCCATAGTACACCAGTGATGATCCATAGTACACCAGTGATGGCCCATAGTACATCAGTGATGAACTATAGTACATCAGTGATGGTCCATAGTAAATTAGTGATGGTCCATAGTACACCAGTGATGATCCATAGTACTCCAGTGATGGCCCATAGTACACCAGTGATGGCCCATAGTACATCAGTGATGTTCTATAGTACATCAGTGATGATCCACAGTACATCAGGGATGGTCCATAGTACATCAGGGATGATCCATAGTACATCAGTGATGATCCACAGTACATCAGTGATGATCCACAGTACATCAGTGATGATCCACAGTACATCAGGGATGGTCCACAGTACATCAGTGATGATCCATAGTACACCAGTCATGATCCATAGTACATCAGTGATGATCCATAGTACATCAGTGATGGCCCACAGTACATCAGGGATGATCCACAGTACATCAGTGATGATCCATAGTACACCAGTGATGGCCCATAGTACACCAGTGATGGCCCATAGTACATCAGTGATGATCCACAGTACATCAGTGATGATCTATAGTACATCAGTGATGATCCACAGTACACCAGTGATGATTCACAGTACATCAGGGATGGTCCATAGTACATCAGGGATGGTCCATAGTACATCAGTGATGATCCACAGTACATCAGGGATGGTCCACAGTACATCAGTGATGATCCATAGTACATCAGTGATGGCCCATAGTACATCAGTGATGATCCATATTACACCAGTGATGATCCATAGTACACCAGGGATGACCCACAGTACATCAGTGATGATCCACAGTACATCAGTGATGGTCCATAGTAAATCAGTGATGGTCCATAGTACACCAGTGATGATCCATAGTTTACCAGTGATGGCCCATAGTACACCAGTGATGATCCATAGTACACCAGAGATGGCCCATAGTACACCAGTGATGTCCCATAGTACATCAGTGATGATCCACAGTACATCAGTGATGATCCATAGTACACCAGGGATGGCCCATAGTACATCAGTGATGGCTCATAGTACATCAGTGAAGATCCATAGTACATCAGTGATGATCCATAGTACACCAGTGATGATCCATAGTACATCAGTGATGGCTCATAGTACATCAGTGATGATCCATAGTACATCAGTGATGATCCATAGTACACCAGTGATGATCCATAGTACATCAGTGATGGCTCATAGTTAGGGTGACCACATTTTTAAACTATCATTCAGGGACACCCCCCCCCCTTCCCAAAAATCAGCTTGTGCTGTAACGAATCACAGCACAGTGATTGGACACAAGAGGTGGGATTTATGATTTCTCCAATCACAAGCAGGGGGCGGGGATTGTGCTCTTCCAGGCATTCCCGGCCAGGACAAGAACTGTCAGTGAGTAAAGCGGTGATGTGGCGGCCTTTTTTGGGGGCATCAGATTGGCCCGGGGGGTGGCTGTGTCTGTTTCATTCCAGGACACTGTATTGTCCTGGAATAAAGGTGCCCGGGACAGACCTGCAAAATCCGGGACTGTCCCGGGCAATCCGGGACACGTGGTCACCCTACTCATAGTACATCAGTGATGATCCATAATACATCAGTGATGATCCATAGTACACCAGTGATGGCCCATAGTACTTCAGTGATGATCTATAGTACATCAGTGATGATCCACAGTACATCAGTGATGATCCACAGTACATCAGTGATGATCCACGGTACATCAGTGATGATCCATAGTACATCAGTGATGATCCTCAGTACATCAATGATGATCCACAATACATCAGTGATGATCCACAGTACATCAGTGATGATCCACAGTACATCGGTGATGATCCACAGGACATCAGGGATGGTCCACAGTACATCAGTGATGATCCATAGTAAACCAGTCATGATCCATAGTACATCAGTGATGATCCATAGTACATCAGTGATGATCCATAGTACACCAGTGATGGCCCATAGTACACCAGTGATGATCCATAGTACACCAGTGATGGCCCATAGTACTTCAGTGATGATCTATAGTACATCAGTGATGATCCACAGTACATCAGTGATGATCCACAATACATCAGGGATGGTCCACAGTATATCAGTGATGATCCATAGTACATCAGTGATGGCCCACAGTACATCAGTGATGATCCACAGTACATCAGTGATGATCCATAGTACACCAGTGATGGTCCATAGTACACCAGTGATGGTCCATAGTACATCAGTGATGATCCATAGTACATCAGTGATGATCCACAGTACATCAGTGATGATCCACAGTACATCAGTGATGATCGCCAGTACATCAGGGATGATCCATAGTACATCAGTGATGATCCATAGTACACCAGTGATGATCCATAGTACACCAGTGATGGCCCATAGTACATCAGTGATGAACTATAGTACATCAGTGATGATCCACAGTACATCAGTGATGATCCACAGTACATCAGGGATGGTCCATAGTACACCAGTGATGATCCACAGTACACCAGTGATGATCCATAGTACACCAGTGATGGTCCATAGTACATCAGGGATGGTCCATAGTACATCAGTGATGATCCATAGTACACCAGTGATGATCCATAGTACACCAGTGATGGCCCATAGTACATCAGTGATGAACTATAGTACATCAGTGATGATCCACAGTACATCAGTGATGATCCACAGTACGTCAGGGATGGTCCATAGTACACCAGTGATGATCCATAGTACACCAGTGATGATCCACAGTACACCAGTGATGATCCATAGTACACCAGTGATGGTCCATAGTACATCAGTGATGATCTATAGTACATCAGTGATGGTCCATAGTACATCAGTGATGATCTATAGTACATCAGTGATGATCTATAGTACATCAGTGATGATCCACAGTACATCAGTTATGATACACAGTACATCAGTGATGATCCACAGTACATCAGTGATGATCCACAATACTTCAGTGATGATCCACAGTACATCAGTGATGATCCACAGTACATCAGGGATGGTCCACAGTATATCAGTGATGATCCATAGTACATCAGTGATGGTCCATAGTACATCAGTGATGGTCCATAGTACACCAGTGATGATCCATAGTACACCAGTGATGGCCCATAGTATACCAGTGATGGCCCATAGTACATCAGTGATGAACTATAGTACATCAGTGATGATCCACAGTACATCAGGGATGGTCCATAGTACATCAGTGATGATCCATAGTACACCAGTGATGGCCCATAGTACATCAGTGATGAACTATAATACATCAGTGATGATCCACAGTACATCAGTGATGATCCATAGTACATCAGTGATGATCCACAGTACATCAGTGATGATCCACAGTACACCAGGGATGGTCCATAGTACATCAGTGATGATCCATAGTACACCAGTGATGATCCATAGTACACCAGTGATGGCCCATAGTACATCAGTGATGAACTATAGTACATCAGTGATGATCCACAGTACATCAGTGATGATCCACAGTACATCAGGGATGGTCCATAGTACACCAGTGATGATCCACAGTACACCAGTGATGATCCATAGTACACCAGTGATGGTCCATAGTACATCAGTGATGATCTATAGTACATCAGTGATGGTCCATAGTACATCAGTGATGAGCTATAGTACATCAGTGATGATCTATAGTACATCAGTGATGATCCATAGTACACCAGTGATGATCCATAGTACACCAGTGATGGCCCATAGTACATCAGTGATGATCCATAGTACACCAGTGATGATCCATAGTACACCAGTGATGGCCCATAGTACATCAGTGATGAACTATAGTACATCAGTGATGATCCACATTACATCAGTGATGATCCATAGTACATCAGTGATGATCCACAGTACATCAGTGATGATCCACAGTACATCAGTGATGATCCATAGTACATCAGTGATGATCCACAGTACATCAGGGATGGTCCATAGTACATCAGTGATGATCCATAGTACACCAGTGATGATCCATAGTACACCAGTGATGGCCCATAGTACATCAGTGATGAACTATAGTACATCAGTGATGATCCACAGTACATCAGTGATGATCCACAGTACATCAGTGATGGTCCATCGTACATCAGTGATGATCTATAGTACATCAGTGATGATCTATAGTACATCAGTGATGATCCACAGTACATCAGTTATGATACACAGTACATCAGTGATGATCCACAGTACATCAGTGATGATCCACAATACTTCAGTGATGATCCACAGTACATCAGTGATGATCCACAGTACATCAGGGATGGTCCACAGTATATCAGTGATGATCCATAGTACATCAGTGATGGTCCATAGTACATCAGTGATGGTCCATAGTACACCAGTGATGATCCATAGTAAACCAGTGATGGCCCATAGTACACCAGTGATGGCCCATAGTACATCAGTGATGATCCATAGTACATCAGTGATGATCCACAGTACATCAGTGATGATCCACAGTACATCAGGGATGGTCCATAGTACATCAGTGATGATCCATAGTACACCAGTGATGATCCATAGTACACCAGTGATGGCCCATAGTACATCAGTGATGAACTATAGTACATCAGTGATGATCCACAGTACATCAGGGATGGTCCATAGTACATCAGTGATGATCCATAGTACACCAGTGATGATCCATAGTACACCAGTGATGGCCCATAGTACATCAGTGATGAACTATAGTACATCAGTGATGATCCACAGTACATCAGTGATGATCCATAGTACATCAGTGATGATCCACAGTACATCAGTGATGATCCACAGTACATCAGGGATGGTCCATAGTACATCAGTGATGATCCATAGTACACCAGTGATGATCCATAGTACACCAGTGATGGCCCATAGTACATCAGTGATGAACTATAGTACATCAGTGATGATCCACAGTACATCAGTGATGATCCACAGTACATCAGGGATGGTCCATAGTACACCAGTAATGATCCACAGTACACCAGTGATGATCCATAGTACACCAGTGATGGTCCATAGTACACCAGTGATGGTCCATAGTACATCAGTGATGATCTATAGTACATCAGTGATGGTCCATAGTACATCAGTGATGAGCTATAGTACATCAGTGATGATCTATAGTACATCAGTGATGATCCATAGTACACCAGTGATGATCCATAGTACACCAGTGATGGCCCATAGTACATCAGTGATGATCCATAGTACACCAGTGATGATCCATAGTACATCAGTGATGATCCACAGTACATCAGGGATGGTCCATAGTACATCAGTGATGGTCCATAGTACATCAGTGATGAGCTATAGTACATCAGTGATGATCTATAGTACATAAGTGATGATCCATAGTACACCAGTGATGATCCATAGTACACCAGTGATGGCCCATAGTACATCAGTGATGAACTATAGTACATCAGTGATGATCCACAGTACATCAGGGATGGTCCATAGTACATCAGTGATGATCCATAGTACATCAGTGATGATCCATAGTACACCAGTGATGGCCCATAGTACATCAGTGATGAACTATAGTACATCAGTGATGATCCACAGTACATCAGTGATGATCCATAGTACATCAGTGATGATCCACAGTACATCAGTGATGATCCACAGTACATCAGGGATGGTCCATAGTACATCAGTGATGATCCATAGTACACCAGTGATGATCCATAGTACACCAGTGATGGCCCATAGTACATCAGTGATGAACTATAGTACATCAGTGATGATCCACAGTACATCAGTGATGATCCACAGTACATCAGGGATGGTCCATAGTACACCAGTGATGATCCACAGTACACCAGTGATGATCCATAGTACACCAGTGATGGTCCATAGTACATCAGTGATGATTTATAGTACATCAGTGATGGTCCATAGTACATCAGTGATGATCTATAGTACATCAGTGATGATCTATAGTACATCAGTGATGATCCATAGTACATCAGTGATGATCCACAGTACATCAGTGATGGTCCACAGTACATCAGGGATGGTCCACAGTACATTGGTGATGATCCATAGTACACCAGTGATGGCCCATAGTACATCAGTGATGGTCCATAGTACATCAGTGATGATCCATAGTAGATCAGTGATGATCCATAGTACACCAGTGATGGCCCATAGTACACCAGTGATGGCCCATAGTACATCAGTGATGATCCACAGTACATCAGTGATGATCCATAGTACATCAGTGATGATCCACAGTACATCAGTGATGATCCACAGTACATCAGGGATGGTCCATAGTACATCAGTGATGATCCATAGTACACCAGTGATGATCCATAGTACACCAGTGATGGCCCATAGTACATCAGTGATGAACTATAGTACATCAGTGATGATCCACAGTACATCAGTGATGATCCACAGTACATCAGGGATGGTCCATAGTACACCAGTGATGATCCACAGTACACCAGTGATGATCCATAGTACACCAGTGATGGTCCATAGTACATCAGTGATGATCTATAGTACATCAGTGATGGTCCATAGTACATCAGTGATGATCTATAGTACATCAGTGATGATCCACAGTACATCAGTTATGATACACAGTACATCAGTGATGATCCACAGTACATCAGTGATGATCCACAATACTTCAGTGATGATCCACAGTACATCAGTGATGACCCACAGTACATCAGGGATGGTCCACAGTATATCAGTGATGATCCATAGTACATCAGTGATGGTCCATAGTACATCAGTGATGATCCATAGTACACCAGTGATGATCCATAGTACACCAGTGATGGCCCATAGTACACCAGTGATGGCCCATAGTACATCAGTGATGATCCATAGTACATCAGTGATGATCCACAGTACATCAGTGATGATCCACAGTACATCAGGGATGGTCCATAGTACATCAGTGATGATCCATAGTACACCAGTGATGATCCATTGTACACCAGTGATGGCCCATAGTACATCAGTGATGAACTATAGTACATCAGTGATGATCCACAGTACATCAGGGATGGTCCATAGTACATCAGTGATGATCCATAGTACACCAGTGATGATCCATAGTACACCAGTGATGGCCCATAGTACATCAGTGATGAACTATAGTACATCAGTGATGATCCACAGTACATCAGTGATGATCCATAGTACATCAGTGATGATCCACAGTACATCAGTGATGATCCACAGTACATCAGGGATGGTCTATAGTACATCAGTGATGATCCATAGTACACCAGTGATGATCCATAGTACACCAGTGATGGCCCATAGTACATCAGTGATGAACTATAGTACATCAGTGATGATCCACAGTACATCAGTGATAATCCACAGTACATCAGGGATGGTCCAGAGTACACCAGTGATGATCCACAGTACACCAGTGATGATCCATAGTACACCAGTGATGGTCCATAGTACATCAGGGATGGTCCATAGTACATCAGTGATGATCCATAGTACACCAGTGATGATCCATAGTACACCAGTGATGGCCCATAGTACATCAGTGATGATCCACAGTACATCAGTGATGATCCACAGTACATCAGGGATGGTCCATAGTACACCAGTGATGATCCACAGTACACCAGTAATGATCCACAGTACACCAGTGATGATCCATAGTACACCAGTGATGGTCCATAGTACATCAGTGATGATCTATAGTACATCAGTGATGATCTATAGTACATCAGTGATGATCCACAGTACATCAGTTATGATACACAGTACATCAGTGATGATCCACAGTACATCAGTGATGATCCACAATACTTCAGTGATGATCCACAGTACATCAGTGATGATCCACAGTACATCAGGGATGGTCCACAGTATATCAGTGATGATCCATAGTACATCAGTGATGGTCCATAGTACATCAGTGATGGTCCATAGTACACCAGTGATGATCCATAGTACACCAGTGATGGCCCATAGTACACCAGTGATGGCCCATAGTACATCAGTGATGATCCATAGTACATCAGTGATGATCCACAGTACATCAGTGATGATCCACAGTACATCAGGGATGGTCCATAGTACATCAGTGATGGTCCATAGTACATCAGTGATGATCCATAGTACACCAGTGATGGTCCATAGTACATCAGTGATGATCCACAGTACATCAGGGATGGTCCATAGTACATCAGTGATGATCCATAGTACACCAGTGATGATCCATAGTACACCAGTGATGGCCCATAGTACATCAGTGATGAACTATAGTACATCAGTGATGATCCACAGTACATCAGTGATGATCCATAGTACATCAGTGATGATCCACAGTACATCACTGATGATCCACAGTACATCAGGGATGGTCCATAGTACATCAGTGATGATCCATAGTACACCAGTGATGATCCATAGTACACCAGTGATGGCCCATAGTACATCAGTGATGAACTATAGTACATCAGTGATGATCCACAGTACATCAGTGATGATACACAGTACATCAGGGATGGTCCATAGTACACCAGTGATGATCCACAGTACACCAGTGATGATCCATAGTACACCAGTGATGGTCCATAGTACATCAGTGATGATCTATAGTACATCAGTGATGGTCCATAGTACATCAGTGATGAGCTATAGTACATCAGTGATGATCTATAGTACATCAGTGATGATCCATAGTACACCAGTGATGATCCATAGTACACCAGTGATGGCCCATAGTACATCAGTGATGAACTATAGTACATCAGTGATGGTCCATAGTAAATTAGTGATGGTCCATAGTACACCAGTGATGATCCATAGTACTCCAGTGATGGCCCATAGTACACCAGTGATGGCCCATAGTACATCAGTGATGATCTATAGTACATCAGTGATGATCCACAGTACATCAGGGATGGTCCATAGTACATCAGGGATGATCCATAGTACATCAGTGATGATCCACAGTACATCAGTGATGATCCACAGTACATCAGTGATGATCCACAGTACATCAGGGATGGTCCACAGTACATCAGTGATGATCCATAGTACACCAGTCATGATCCATAGTACATCAGTGATGATCCATAGTACATCAGTGATGGCCCACAGTACATCAGGGATGATCCACAGTACATCAGTGATGATCCATAGTACACCAGTGATGGCCCATAGTACACCAGTGATGGCCCATAGTACATCAGTGATGATCCACAGTACATCAGTGATGATCTATATTACATCAGTGATGATCCACAGTACACCAGTGATGATTCACAGTACATCAGGGATGGTCCATAGTACATCAGGGATGGTCTATAGTACATCAGTGATGATCCACAGTACATCAGGGATGGTCCACAGTACATCAGTGATGATCCATAGTACATCAGTGATGGCCCATAGTACATCAGTGATGATCCATATTACACCAGTGATGATCCATAGTACACCAGGGATGACCCACAGTACATCAGTGATGATCCACAGTACATCAGTGATGGTCCATAGTAAATCAGTGATGGTCCATAGTACACCAGTGATGATCCATAGTGTCAGTGTACGTACCTTGCCGGGCGCGTCGGTGGTCGCTTCGGTGTGCGTTCGCGTGCGCCGATGCGCGCTGTGGTTTTGCATGTTTCCATCTGCGCTGGTACACTTCCTGGATCGCGGGTGCGCGTGCCTGTGCACGCCGGTGTGTGCGGGTGCATGTGCGCGCATTGCGGGCGCGTGCACGCGCGCGCCGTGCGCGCGCCCGCGCACGCCGGTTTGCTTATTTAAACTACTGGAACACTTCAGACCAGTGCTGTCTGATCTGCAGTCCCCTGTGTATCCTGCTCCTGTTGTTCGCCTGGAATCCGACCTTCTGACCACCCGGCTTGTTACTGGACTTTCCTTGCTATCTGCCTGCACCCGACCTCGGCCTGTCTTTGACCCTGAACCTGCCTACCCCGCTGTGCCACATTGCCCGAACGTTGCCGAACCCCGCCTGTCTGACCGCCCCTTCTGCTTCTGCCCCGCTACGCTGCTCGGTATACCGGCCTGCCTACCTACCTGCCTGCAGCCCGCCTGGCTCGCTACCCTTCTGAACCCAGGACCCGGAGCCGCTCTCTTGAACCACTCTCAGGCTCTCTTACCCTTCCGCACTCCCGTGCCTCCTGTCTGCACTACCAGGGGCCCGCGAGTCGGATCCGTACGGGTGACCTCTCTCTGCTCCAACGGACTAGCTGATCAGGTGCGTATCCCCTGACAGTATCAGACAGCCATGTCCGAGTCCGAGCAGGGGAGGGATCCCATGGAGGAATTATGCCGACACCTGAACGGGCTGACGCAAGCCGTGAAAGACCTCCAAGCCGGCTATACCAGGTTGGAGGAAAGAGTTCAAGTCCTGTCCTCGCCTGCCAGCCCGCAAGGCACCACATCCACGGGATATCCGGCTACACCCTCCGTCGTCATGCTTCCTCCGGAACCCAGGGTCCCTACACCCGAGAAGTTTGCGGGCAATCGCAGCAAATACCGAGCGTTCCGCAACGCTTGCGAGCTTTTCTTCGCCCTACAACCCCGCACCTTTTCCCTGGAAGCAACCAAAGTGGGCTTCGTCATCTCCCTACTGACCGACGAGCCGCAGGCCTGGGCTCACCGCCTTCTAGAGCAGAAAGATGCCTCCTTGGAGACCCTTGCCACGTTCTTTGCCGCGATGTCTCAACTCTATGAGGATCCGCAACAAGCGGCTACTGCAGAATCTGTTCTCCACTCCCTCCTACAAGGTCGCAGAGCGGCCGAGGATTACGCGGCAGAATTCAAACGTTGGAGCTCTGATACAGAGTGGAATGACGCTGCTTTGCGCTACCAATTCCGGATGGGCCTGTCGGATCAGCTCAAGGACGAGCTAGCACGTGTCGGAGTTCCTCAAACCCTGGACAAGTTAATAGATCTGGCGATTCAGATAGACCGACGCCTGAGAGAGCGTCGCTCCGAGAGGACCTCCAGTCAGCCCCAACCCACCTGGTTGCTCCCCAAGGTCTCAAACCCGGCCCGTCTTGCACCTCCGGCGCCCCCGTTTCCGGCGTTAGATGACCCAGAACCCATGCAACTGGGCTTACTGCGCCCATCGCTCTCTCCCGAAGAACGCCAGCATAGGCGTAGTAACAATCTGTGCATGTATTGTGGCGAACCGGGACACTACGTGAGATCCTGTCCGGCTAAGATGCGTAAGTGCCTGCCTGTCTCTTCTACTTGTGCCTCTTTGTTGCCTAATCCAACTTCTCACTTGGCTCTTTCCATTTCTTTACAGCTCCCCGGAAGGACTTCCGCAATCCTAGTACCCGCCATAATTGATTCGGGGGCATGCAGCTGCTTTATTGATTTGACATTTGTTGCCAGTCATCACATTCCCCTGCAGCCGAAACCCCGGGGACTTGCAGTACATCTCGCTGATGGCTCTATTATCAAATCCGGCCCCGTCACTCAGGAAACCGTCCCTTTGATGGCCTCGGTGGCAACCCACCATCAGGAGTTCCTAAGTCTGGATGCCATCTCCTCTCCGCTATTCCCCGTCATTCTGGGGATGCCCTGGCTGCAAGCCCATAACCCCGACATTGACTGGGCTACAGGGAGAGTTAAATTCCTCTCTGATTATTGCCTGCAACACTGCCTGCAACAAGTCTCTTCCGACCACCCTCACCTGCTCTGTCTGGGCACAGACCCTGACCTTCAGAAAACCATCCCTGAGCCCTATCATGATTTTCTGGACGTGTTCAGTAAGAAGGGAGCAGAAACCCTTCCTCCTCACAGACCATATGATTGCCCTATAGAACTTTTGCCTGGGACCGAAGTACCTTTTGGGAGGATCTTCCCGCTGACTGAGCAGGAATTGGGTACCTTGAAAGTCTACATTGACGACAACCTAAAGAAAGGGTTCATCCGCCCGTCCACCTCACCTGCAGGTGCGGGTATCTTTTTCGTTGAAAAAAAGGACCATTCCCTACGCCCCTGTATTGATTATCGGCAGTTGAACAGGATTACCATTAAAAACCGTTACCCCTTACCTCTCGTGCCGGAACTGTTCCAAAGGCTGGGAACGGCGGTCATATTCACCAAGCTTGACCTCCGAGGAGCGTACAACCTGATCCGCATTCGAGAAGGGGATGAGTGGAAGACGGCCTTCCGCACACGGTTCGGGCACTACGAGTACCTAGTTATGCCGTTCGGACTGTGTAACGCGCCGGCTACCTTTCAACATTTTGTCAATGACATCTTCCGTGATTACCTGGACTTGTTCGTCATAGTATACCTGGACGATATCTTAATATTCTCATCCTCTGTAGACGACCATCGCAGGCATGTCCGGAATGTCCTTGTTCGGCTTAGACGACATGGGCTTTACGCCAAGCCAGAGAAGTGTGAGTTCGAGCGGCAAAGCATCCAGTTTCTCGGTCTGATCATCTCAATTGAGGGCATTAAAATGGACCCTCAGAAGGTGTCGGCTATCCTGGACTGGCCTGCCCCCACAGATAAAAAAGGGGTCCAGCGCTTCATCGGATTCTCCAATTTCTACCGGAAGTTCATCAGAAGTTTCTCTGCAATTGTCGCCCCCCTTACCGAACTGACCAAACAAGGAGACCGCTTCTACTGGTCCCCTAGAGCCCAAGCTGCCTTTGATAAACTGAAGGAGTTATTTGTCTCTGCCTCCATCTTGAAGCACCCTGATCCCGCAGTACCTTTCGTCCTGGAAGTGGACGCGTCCGAAAATGCAGTGGGGGCTGTGCTATTCCAGCGTCAGGGGGCTAAAGCCTTACTTTTTCCAGTGGCCTTCTTCTCGCGCAAGCTTTCCACGGCGGAACGTAACTATGACGTGGGTGACCGGGAACTCCTGGCTATCAAGGCCGCATTAGAAGAATGGCGTTACCTGCTCGAGGGGGCGGCACACCCCATTTTGGTTTACACGGACCACAAGAACCTCGAGTACCTGAGAACAGCCAAGAGGTTGAAGCCAAGGCAGGCAAGGTGGGCACTTTTTTTCTCAAGGTTTTTGTTCCACATCACCTACAGGCCGGGCTCAAAAAACATTAAACCGGACGCGCTGTCCCGAATGTTCAGCACTCCTGAGGAGAACTTACCTGTTGACACCATCCTCCCTGCCGGGAACTTCCTGCTACTCCAAGAAGACCTTATGCCCCGTATTAAGCGGGCGTCTGCTGGCTTGACCTTGCTTCCGGAGGACTGTGTCAGGGCACAAGATGGTCTGATCAGGCACGAGGGCAAGATTCTGGTCCCTGAGGGTCTTCGGATAGCTGTTTTGGAGCTTTGCCATGACCACAAGTTGGCCGGACATTTTGGTACCTTGAAAACGGCCGAGCTCATCAAGCGCACGTTCTGGTGGCCGCAGCTGGGTAGTGACTGCAAGAGATACGTGGACTCATGCAACACCTGCTCCCGGAACAAGAATAGCCGGATGAGGGCCTGGGGTCTACTAAAACCTCTACCTGTCCCTGAAAGACCCTGGAAGATGGTGTCGATGGACTTTATAGTGGAGCTCCCTCTGTCCGAAGGGTTCTCCACAATCTTCGTTGTCGTTGACAGGCTGTCCAAGATGGCTCATTTTTTGCCCATGAAAGGTACACCTTCCGCCTTGGAAACGGCAAGGGTTTTTATCAGGGAAATAGTGAGGCTTCATGGAGTTCCGGCAAGTATTGTCTCAGACCGAGGCGCCCAGTTCACCTCCAGATTTTGGAAGGCTCTTTGTGATTCCCTGGAAATCAAGTTGGCTTTTTCTTCGGCATATCATCCCCAGACGAATGGCCAAACTGAGAGGACCAACCAAACATTGGAGCAGTACCTCCGTTGTTTTTCCTCCTTCTCCCAGGATGATTGGGCCTCCCTACTCCCCATTGCTGAATTCGCTTACAACAATTCCCTGCACTCTGCCACTAAGCAAACCCCATTCTTTGCCAACTATGGATTCCATCCCTCCTTCTTGCCAAGTACCATACCCGAATGCACTGTCCCTGCGGTATCCGAAACAATGGATTTCTTCTTCTTCAATAACAAACTTCTACAGGAGACCATGTCCAAGACCCAGGAGTACAACAAGAGGATGTTTGATAGGAAAAGGAGAGGGGAACTCATTCTGGAGCCCGGCAACCAGGTGTGGTTATCCACGATTAACCTAAAGATGGCCTGCCCGTCCAGGAAATTGGGCCCTAAGTTCATGGGACCTTTCTCGGTAAGACGGAGGATCAACAATGTAGCATATGAGCTCGACCTACCCAACTCCCTGAAGGTCCATCCAGTCTTTCATGTGACTCTGTTAAAGCCGGTTGTCCCTAACCCCTTCGCTGGCCGTAACATTGGCCCACCGGAACCTGTTCTGATTGACGGCGAGGAGGAGTTTGAGGTAGAGGCAATCCTGGACTGTAGGAAGAGACACAACCAGGTACAATATCTGATTAAGTGGAGGGGTTACGGCCCAGAGGATAATTCTTGGGAACCCGAAAACGGCATACATGCGGAGGAACTCATGCAAGCTTTCAGGAGGTCTAACGCCACGAAGATCGCTCAATTGGGCATCCGGAGGCTGCCCTAAAGGGGGGGGCACTGTCAGTGTACGTACCTTGCCGGGCGAGTCGGTGGTCGCTTCGGTGTGCGTTCGCGTGCGCCGATGCGCGCTGTGGTTTTGCATGTTTCCATCTGCGCTGGTACACTTCCTGGATCGCGGGTGCGCGTGCCTGTGCACGCCGGTGCGTGCGGGTGCATGTGCGCGCATTGCGGGCGCGTGCACGCGCGCGCCGTGCGCGCGCTCGCGCACGCCGGTTTGCTTATTTAAACTACTGGAACACTTCAGACCAGTGCTGTCTGATCTGCAGTCCCCTGTGTATCCTGCTCCTGTTGTTCGCCTGGAATCCGACCTTCTGACCACCCGGCTTGTTACTGGACTTTCCTTGCTATCTGCCTGCACCCGACCTCGGCCTGTCTTTGACCCTGAACCTGCCTACCCCGCTGTGCCACATTGCCCGAACATTGCCGAACCCCGCCTGTCTGACCGCCCCTTCTGCTTCTGCCCCGCTACGCTGCTCGGTATACCGGCCTGCCTACCTACCTGCCTGCAGCCCGCCTGGCTCGCTACCCTTCTGAACCCAGGACCCGGAGCCGCTCTCTTGAACCACTCTCAGGCTCTCTTACCCTTCCGCACTCCCGTGCCTCCTGTCTGCACTACCAGGGGCCCGCGAGTCGGATCCGTACGGGTGACCTCTCTCTGCTCCAACGGACTCGCTGATCAGGTGCGTATCCCCTGACACATAGTTTACCAGTGATGGCCCATAGTACACCAGTGATGATCCATAGTACACCAGAGATGGCCCATAGTACACCAGTGATGTCCCATAGTACATCAGTGATGATCCACAGTACATCAGTGATGATCCATAGTACACCAGGGATGGCCCATAGTACATCAGTGATGGCTCATAGTACATCAGTGAAGATCCATAGTACATCAGTGATGATCCATAGTACACCAGTGATGATCCATAGTACATCAGTGATGGCTCATAGTACATCAGTGATGATCCATAGTACATCAGTGATGATCCATAGTACACCAGTGATGATCCATAGTACATCAGTGATGGCTCATAGTACATCAGTGATGATCCATAATACATCAGTGATGATCCATAGTACACCAGTGATGGCCCATAGTACTTCAGTGATGATCTATAGTACATCAGTGATGATCCACAGTACATCAGTGATGATCCACAGTACATCAGTGATGATCCACGGTACATCAGTGATGATCCATAGTACATCAGTGATGATCCTCAGTACATCAATGATGATCCACAGTACATCAGTGATGATCCACAGTACATCAGTGATGATCCACAGTACATCAGTGATGATCCACAGGACATCAGGGATGGTCCACAGTACATCAGTGATGATCCATAGTAAACCAGTCATGATCCATAGTACATCAGTGATGATCCATAGTACATCAGTGATGATCCATAGTACACCAGTGATGGCCCATAGTACACCAGTGATGATCCATAGTACACCAGTGATGGCCCATAGTACTTCAGTGATGATCTATAGTACATCAGTGATGATCCACAGTACATCAGTGATGATCCACAATACATCAGGGATGGTCCACAGTATATCAGTGATGATCCATAGTACATCAGTGATGGCCCACAGTACATCAGTGATGATCCACAGTACATCAGTGATGATCCATAGTACACCAGTGATGGTCCATAGTACACCAGTGATGGTCCATAGTACATCAGTGATGATCCATAGTACATCAGTGATGATCCACAGTACATCAGGGATGGTCCACAGTACATCAGTGATGATCCATAGTACACCAGTGATGGCCCAAAGCACATCAGTGATGGTCCATAGTACACCAGGGATGATCCATAGTAATCCAGTGATGATCCATAGTACACCACTAATGGCCCATAGTACACCAGTGATGGCCCATAGTACATCAGTGATGATCCACAGTACATCAGTGATGATCTATAGTACATCAGGGATGGTCCACAGTACATCAGTGATGATCCATAGTACACCAGTGATGATTCATAGTACACCAGTGATGGCCCATAGTACTTCAGTGATAATTAATAGTACATCAGTGATGATCCACAGTACATCAGTGATGATCCACAATACATCAGGGATGGTCCACAGTATATCAGTGATGATCCATAGTACATCAGTGATGGCCCACAGTACATCAGTGATGATCCACAGTACATCAGTGATGATCCATAGTACACCAGTGATGGCCCATAGTACATCAGTGATGGTCCATAGTACATCAGTGATGATCCATAGTACATCAGTGATGATCCATAGTACACCAGTGATGATCCACAGTACATCAGTTATGATCCACAGTACATCAGTGATGATCCACAGTACATTGGTGATGATCCACAATACTTCAGTGATGATCCACAGTACATCAGTGATGATCCACAGTACATCAGGGATGGTCCACAGTATATCAGTGATGATCCATAGTACTTCAGTGATGGCCCATAGTACATCAGTGATGATCCATAGTACACCAGTGATGATCCATAGTACACCAGTAATGTTCCATAGTACACCAGGGATGATCCACAGTACATCAGTGATGATCCACAGTACATCAGTGGTGGTCCACAGTACATCAGTGATGGTCCATAGTACACCAGTGATGATCCATAGTACACCAGTGATGATCCATAGTACACCAGTGATGGCCCGTAGTACACCAGTGATGGCCCATAGTACATCAGTGATGATCCATAGTACATCAATGATGATCCACAGTACATCAGTGATGATCCACAGTACATCAGGGATGGTCCATAGTACATCAGTGATGATCCATAGTACACCAGTGATGATCCATAGTACACCAGTGATGGCCCATAGTACATCAGTGATGAACTATAGTACATCAGTGATGATCCACAGTACATCAGGAATGGTCCATAGTACATCAGTGATGATCCATAGTACACCAGTGATGATCCATAGTACACCAGTGATGGCCCATAGTACATCAGTGATGAACTATAGTACATCAGTGATGATCCACAGTACATCAGTGATGATCCACAGTACATCAGGGATGGTCCATAGTACACCAGTGATGGTCCATAGTACATCAGTGATGATCTATAGTACATCAGTGATGGTCCATAGTACATCAGTGATGATCTATATACATAGTACACCAGTGATGATCTATAGTACATCAGTGATGATCTACAGTACATCAGTTATGATCCACAGTACATTAGTGATGATCCACAGTACATCAGTGATGATCCACAATACTTCAGTGATGATCCACAGTACATCAGTGATGATCCACAGTACATCAGGGATGGTCCACAGTATATCAGTGATGATCCATAGTACATCAGTGATGGTCCATAGTACACCAGTGATGATCCATAGTACACCAGTGATGATCCATAGTACACCAGTGATGGCCCATAGTACACCAGTGATGGCCCATAGTACATCAGTGATGATCTATAGTACATCAGTGATGATCCACAGTACATCAGTGATGATCCACAGTACATCAGGGATGGTCCATAGTACATCAGTGATGATCCATAGTACACCAGTGATGATCTATAGTACACCAGTGATGGCCCATAGTACATCAGTGATGAACTATAGTACATCAGTGATGATCCACAGTACATCAGGGATGGTCCATAGTACATCAGTGATGATCCATAGTACACAAGTGATGATCCATAGTACACCAGTGATGGCCCATAGTACATCAGTGATGAACAATAGTACATCAGTGATGATCCACAGTACATCAGTGAAGTTCCATAGTACATCAGTGATGATCCACAGTACATCAGTGATGATCCACAGTACATCAGGGATGGTCCATAGTACATCAGTGATGATCCATAGTACACCAGTGATGATCCATAGTACACCAGTGATGGCCCATAGTACATCAGTGATGAACTATAGTACATCAGTGATGATCCACAGTACATCAGTGATGATCCACAGTACATCAGGGATGGTCCATAGTACACCAGTGATGATCCACAGTACACCAGTGATGATCCATAGTACACCAGTGATGGTCCATAGTACATCAGTGATGATCTATAGTACATCAGTGATGGTCCATAGTACATCAGTGATGATCTATAGTACATCAGTGATGATCCACAGTACATCAGTTATGATACACAGTATATCAGTGATGATCCACAGTACATCAGTGATGATCCACAATACTTCAGTGATGATCCACAGTACATCAGTGATGATCCACAGTATATCAGTGATGATCCATAGTACATCAGTGATGGTCCATAGTACACCAGTGATGATCCATAGTACACCAGTGATGATCCATAGTACACCAGTGATGGCCCATAGTACACCAGTGATGGCCCATAGTACATCAGTGATGATCTATAGTACATCAGTGATGATCCACAGTACATCAGTGATGATCCACAGTACATCAGGGATGGTCCATAGTACATCAGTGATGATCCATAGTACACCAGTGATGATCCATAGTACACCAGTGATGGCCCATAGTACATCAGTGATGAACTATAGTACATCAGTGATGATCCACAGTACATCAGGGATGGTCCATAGTACATCAGTGATGATCCATAGTACACAAGTGATGATCCATAGTACACCAGTGATGGCCCATAGTACATCAGTGATGAACAATAGTACATCAGTGATGATCCACAGTACATCAGTGAAGATCCATAGTACATCAGTGATGATCCACAGTACATCAGTGATGATCCACAGTACATCAGGGATGGTCCATAGTACATCAGTGATGATCCATAGTACACCAGTGATGATCCATAGTACACCAGTGATGGCCCATAGTACATCAGTGATGAACTATAGTACATCAGTGATGATCCACAGTACATCAGTGATGATCCACAGTACATCAGGGATGGTCCATAGTACACCAGTGATGATCCACAGTACACCAGTGATGATCCATAGTACACCAGTGATGGTCCATAGTACATCAGTGATGATCTATAGTACATCAGTGATGGTCCATAGTACATCAGTGATGATCTATAGTACATCAGTGATGATCCACAGTACATCAGTTATGATACACAGTACATCAGTGATGATCCACAGTACATCAGTGATGATCCACAATACTTCAGTGATGATCCACAGTACATCAGTGATGATCCACAGTACATCAGGGATGGTCCACAGTATATCAGTGATGATCCATAGTACATCAGTGATGGTCCATAGTACACCAGTGATGATCTATAGTACACCAGTGATGGCCCATAGTACACCAGTGATGGACCATAGTACATCAGTGATGATCCATAGTACATCAGTGATGATCCACAGTACATCAGTGATGATCCACAGTACATCAGGGATGGTCCATAGTACATCAGTGATGATCCATAGTACACCAGTGATGATCCATAGTACACCAGTGATGGCCCATAGTACATCAGTGATGAACTATAGTACATCAGTGATGATCCACAGTACATCAGGGATGGTCCATAGTACATCAGTGATGATCCATAGTACACCAGTGATGATCCATAGTACACCAGTGATGGCCCATAGTACATCAGTGATGAACTATAGTACATCAGTGATGATCCACAGTACATCAGTGATGATCCATAGTACATCAGTGATGATCCACAGTATATCAGTGATGATCCACAGTACATCAGGGATGGTCCATAGTACATCAGTGATGATCCATAGTACACCAGTGATGATCCATAGTACACCAGTGATAGCCCATAGTACATCAGTGATGAACTATAGTACATCAGTGATGATCCACAGTACATCAGTGATGATCCACAGTACACCAGTGATGATCCACAGTACACCAGTGATGATCCATAGTACACCAGTGATGGTCCATAGTACATCAGTGATGATCTATAGTACATCAGTGATGGTCCATAGTACATCAGTGATGAGCTATAGTACATGAGTGATGATCTATAGTACATCAGTGATGATCCATAGTACACCAGTGATGATCCATAGTACACCAGTGATGGCCCATAGTACATCAGTGATGAACTATAGTACATCAGTGATGATCCACAGTACATCAGGGATGGTCCATAGTACATCAGTGATGATCCATAGTACACCAGTGATGGCCCATAGTACATCAGTGATGAACTATAGTACATCAGTGATGATCCACAGTACATCAGTGATGATCCACAGTACATCAGGGATGGTCCATAGTACACCAGTGATGATCCACAGTACACCAGTGATGATCCACAGTACACCAGTGATGATCCATAGTACACCAGTGATGGTCCATAGTACATCAGTGATGATCTATAGTACATCAGTGATGGTCCATAGTACATCAGTGATGATCTATATACATAGTACACCAGTGATGATCTATAGTACATCAGTGATGATCTACAGTACATCAGTTATGATCCACAGTACATTAGTGATGATCCACAGTACATCAGTGATGATCCACAATACTTCAGTGATGATCCACAGTACATCAGTGATGATCCACAGTACATCAGGGATGGTCCACAGTATATCAGTGATGATCCATAGTACATCAGTGATGGTCCATAGTACATCAGTGATGGTCCATAGTACACCAGTGATGATCCATAGTACACCAGTGATGGCCCATAGTACACCAGTGATGGCCCATAGTACATCAGTGATGATCCATAGTACATCAGTGATGATCCACAGTACATCAGTGATGATCCACAGTACATCAGGGATGGTCCATAGTACATCAGTGATGATCCATAGTACACCAGTGATGATCCATAGTACACCAGTGATGGCCCATAGTACATCAGTGATGAACTATAGTACATCAGTGATGATCCACAGTACATCAGTGATGATCCACAGTACATCAGGGATGGTCCATAGTACACCAGTGATGATCCACAGTACACCAGTAATGATCCACAGTACACCAGTGATGATCCATAGTACACCAGTGATGGTCCATAGTACATCAGTGATGATCTATAGTACATCAGTGATGGTCCATAGTACATCAGTGATGATCTATAGTACATCAGTGATGATCTATAGTACATCAGTGATGATCCACAGTACACCAGTTATGATACACAGTACATCAGTGATGATCCACAGTACATCAGTGATGATCCACAATACTTCAGTGATGATCCACAGTACATCAGTGATGATCCACAGTACATCAGGGATGGTCCACAGTATATCAGTGATGATCCATAGTACATCAGTGATGGTCCATAGTACATCAGTGATGGTCCATAGTACACCAGTGATGATCCATAGTACACCAGTGATGGCCCATAGTACACCAGTGATGGCCCATAGTACATCAGTGATGATCCATAGTACATCAGTGATGATCCACAGTACATCAGTGATGATCCACAGTACATCAGGGATGGTCCATAGTACATCAGTGATGGTCCATAGTACATCAGTGATGATCCATAGTACACCAGTGATGGTCCATAGTACATCAGTGATGATCCACAGTACATCAGGGATGGTCCATAGTACATCAGTGATGATCCATAGTACACCAGTGATGATCCATAGTACACCAGTGATGGCCCATAGTACATCAGTGATGAACTATAGTACATCAGTGATGATCCACAGTACATCAGTGATGATCCATAGTACATCAGTGATGATCCACAGTACATCACTGATGATCCACAGTACATCAGGGATGGTCCATAGTACATCAGTGATGATCCATAGTACACCAGTGATGATCCATAGTACACCAGTGATGGCCCATAGTACATCAGTGATGAACTATAGTACATCAGTGATGATCCACAGTACATCAGTGATGATACACAGTACATCAGGGATGGTCCATAGTACACCAGTGATGATCCACAGTACACCAGTGATGATCCATAGTACACCAGTGATGGTCCATAGTACATCAGTGATGATCTATAGTACATCAGTGATGGTCCATAGTACATCAGTGATGAGCTATAGTACATCAGTGATGATCTATAGTACATCAGTGATGATCCATAGTACACCAGTAGGGATGAGCTTCGTGTTCGAGTCGAACATACGTTCGACTCGAACATTGGCTGTTCGATCGTTCGACGAAGATCGAACGATTTGGGCCGTTCGCGCCAAATTCGAGTGACGCGAACGGCCCACAATGCACTACGTCATCGCAGTGTCATCCAGGCGCTGTGATTGGCCAAGCATGCACTGTGACCCCGCATGCTTGGCCAATCACAGCGCCGGCAGCGAGGAGAGCAATGATTGGCCACAGGCAGGATGCCTGTGGCCAATTATTGCTGAGGGTGTTTAGTACACGCCCCACACTATAAAAGGCCGCCAGCACGGCGGCCTAGTGTAGTGTGTTCCGGAGCAGGGATAGAGTAGCATAGGCAGGGACAGTGACTGTTATTTCTTTCTTGCTTAACCTGGATTCCTTTAGTTTAGGGAAAGAGAAGGATAGGTAGGGAGAGTGTCAGTGTGTTTTGTGCTTCTGCTATAGTGTGCTTAAAAAAAAACATTTATTCTAGGGACAGAAAACTCTAGGTAGGGACAGTGTCAGTTTCTTTCACTCTGCAAGTCCTTGTTTCCAGGGACCTGGAAGGACAGTGAGTGAATTGTCCTTTTGCTATATTGTGATTAAAAAAAACATTTATTCTAGGGACAGAAAACTCTAGGTAGGGACAGTGTCAGTTTCTTTCACTCTGCAAGTCCTTGTTTCCAGGGACCTGGAAGGACAGTGAGTGAATTGTCCTTTTGCTATATTGTGATTAAAAAAAACATTTATTCTAGGGACAGAAAACTCTAGGTAGGGACAGTGTCAGTTTCTTTCACTCTGCAAGTCCTTGTTTCCAGGGACCTGGAAGGACAGTGAGTGAATTGTCCTTTTGCTATATTGTGATTAAAAAAAACATTTATTCTAGGGACAGAAAACTCTAGGTAGGGACAGTGTCAGTTTCTTTCACTCTGCAAGTCCTTGTTTCCAGGGACCTGGAAGGACAGTGAGTGAATTGTCCTTTTGCTATATTGTGATTAAAAAAAACATTTTTTTCTAGGGACAGAAAACTGTAGGTAGGGAGAGTATTTTTTTTCTTTCACTCTGCAAGTCCTTGTTTCCAGGGACCTGTAAGGACAGTGAGTTAATTGTCCTTGTGCTATATTGTGCTGAAAAAAACATTTATTCCAGGGACAGAAAACTCTAGGTAGGGACAGTGTCAGTTTCTTTCACTCTGCAAGTCCTTGTTTCCAGGGACCTGGAAGGACAGTGAGTGAATTGTCCTTTTGCTATATTGTGATTAAAAAAAACATTTTTTTCTAGGGACAGAAAACTGTAGGTAGGGAGAGTGTTTTTTTTCTTTCACTCTGCAAGTCCTTGTTTCCAGGGACCTGTAAGGACAGTGAGTTAATTTTCCTTGTGCTATATTGTGATTAAAAAAAACATTTATTCTAGGGACAGAAAACTCTAGGTAGGGACAGTGTCAGTTTCTTTCACTCTGCAAGTCCTTGTTTCCAGGGACCTGGAAGGACAGTGAGTGAATTGTCCTTTTGCTATATTGTGATTAAAAAAAACATTTATTCTAGGGACAGAAAACTCTAGGTAGGGACAGTGTCAGTTTCTTTCACTCTGCAAGTCCTTGTTTCCAGGGACCTGGAAGGACAGTGAGTGAATTGTCCTTTTGCTATATTGTGATTAAAAAAAACATTTTTTTCTAGGGACAGAAAACTGTAGGTAGGGAGAGTATTTTTTTTCTTTCACTCTGCAAGTCCTTGTTTCCAGGGACCTGTAAGGACAGTGAGTTAATTGTCCTTGTGCTATATTGTGCTGAAAAAAACATTTATTCCAGGGACAGAAAACTCTAGGTAGGGACAGTGTCAGTTTCTTTCACTCTGCAAGTCCTTGTTTCCAGGGACCTGGAAGGACAGTGAGTGAATTGTCCTTTTGCTATATTGTGATTAAAAAAAACATTTTTTTCTAGGGACAGAAAACTGTAGGTAGGGAGAGTATTTTTTTTCTTTCACTCTGCAAGTCCTTGTTTCCAGGGACCTGTAAGGACAGTGAGTTAATTTTCCTTGTGCTATATTGTGATTAAAAAAAACATTTATTCTAGGGACAGAAAACTCTAGGTAGGGACAGTGTCAGTTTCTTTCACTCTGCAAGTCCTTGTTTCCAGGGACCTGGAAGGACAGTGAGTGAATTGTCCTTTTGCTATATTGTGATTAAAAAAAACATTTTTTTCTAGGGACAGAAAACTGTAGGTAGGGAGAGTATTTTTTTTCTTTCACTCTGCAAGTCCTTGTTTCCAGGGACCTGTAAGGACAGTGAGTTAATTGTCCTTGTGCTATATTGTGCTGAAAAAAACATTTATTCCAGGGACAGAAAACTCTAGGTAGGGACAGTGTCAGTTTCTTTCACTCTGCAAGTCCTTGTTTCCAGGGACCTGGAAGGACAGTGAGTGAATTGTCCTTTTGCTATATTGTGATTAAAAAAAACATTTATTCTAGGGACAGAAAACTCTAGGTAGGGACAGTGTCAGTTTCTTTCACTCTGCAAGTCCTTGTTTCCAGGGACCTGGAAGGACAGTGAGTGAATTGTCCTTTTGCTATATTGTGATTAAAAAAAACATTTTTTTCTAGGGACAGAAAACTGTAGGTAGGGAGAGTATTTTTTTTCTTTCACTCTGCAAGTCCTTGTTTCCAGGGACCTGTAAGGACAGTGAGTTAATTGTCCTTGTGCTATATTGTGCTGAAAAAAACATTTATTCCAGGGACAGAAAACTCTAGGTAGGGACAGTGTCAGTTTCTTTCACTCTGCAAGTCCTTGTTTCCAGGGACCTGGAAGGACAGTGAGTGAATTGTCCTTTTGCTATATTGTGATAAAAAAAAACATTTTTTTCTAGGGACAGAAAACTGTAGGTAGGGAGAGTGTTTTTTTTCTTTCACTCTGCAAGTCCTTGTTTCCAGGGACCTGTAAGGACAGTGAGTTAATTTTCCTTGTGCTATATTGTGATTAAAAAAAACATTTATTCTAGGGACAGAAAACTCTAGGTAGGGACAGTGTCAGTTTCTTTCACTCTGCAAGTCCTTGTTTCCAGGGACCTGGAAGGACAGTGAGTGAATTGTCCTTTTGCTATATTGTGATTAAAAAAAACATTTTTTTCTAGGGACAGAAAACTGTAGGTAGGGAGAGTATTTTTTTTCTTTCACTCTGCAAGTCCTTGTTTCCAGGGACCTGTAAGGACAGTGAGTTAATTTTCCTTGTGCTATATTGTGATTAAAAAAAACATTTATTCTAGGGACAGAAAACTCTAGGTAGGGACAGTGTCAGTTTCTTTCACTCTGCAAGTCCTTGTTTCCAGGGACCTGGAAGGACAGTGAGTGAATTGTCCTTTTGCTATATTGTGATTAAAAAAAACATTTTTTTCTAGGGACAGAAAACTGTAGGTAGGGAGAGTGTTTTTTTTCTTTCACTCTGCAAGTCCTTGTTTCCAGGGACCTGTAAGGACAGTGAGTTAATTTTCCTTGTGCTATATTGTGATTAAAAAAAACATTTATTCTAGGGACAGAAAACTCTAGGTAGGGACAGTGTCAGTTTCTTTCACTCTGCAAGTCCTTGTTTCCAGGGACCTGGAAGGACAGTGAGTGAATTGTCCTTTTGCTATATTGTGATTAAAAAAAACATTTATTCTAGGGACAGAAAACTCTAGGTAGGGACAGTGTCAGTTTCTTTCACTCTGCAAGTCCTTGTTTCCAGGGACCTGGAAGGACAGTGAGTGAATTGTCCTTTTGCTATATTGTGATTAAAAAAAACATTTTTTTCTAGGGACAGAAAACTGTAGGTAGGGAGAGTATTTTTTTTCTTTCACTCTGCAAGTCCTTGTTTCCAGGGACCTGTAAGGACAGTGAGTTAATTGTCCTTGTGCTATATTGTGCTGAAAAAAACATTTATTCCAGGGACAGAAAACTCTAGGTAGGGACAGTGTCAGTTTCTTTCACTCTGCAAGTCCTTGTTTCCAGGGACCTGGAAGGACAGTGAGTGAATTGTCCTTTTGCTATATTGTGATAAAAAAAAACATTTTTTTCTAGGGACAGAAAACTGTAGGTAGGGAGAGTGTTTTTTTTCTTTCACTCTGCAAGTCCTTGTTTCCAGGGACCTGTAAGGACAGTGAGTTAATTTTCCTTGTGCTATATTGTGATTAAAAAAAACATTTATTCTAGGGACAGAAAACTCTAGGTAGGGACAGTGTCAGTTTCTTTCACTCTGCAAGTCCTTGTTTCCAGGGACCTGGAAGGACAGTGAGTGAATTGTCCTTTTGCTATATTGTGATTAAAAAAAACATTTTTTTCTAGGGACAGAAAACTGTAGGTAGGGAGAGTATTTTTTTTCTTTCACTCTGCAAGTCCTTGTTTCCAGGGACCTGTAAGGACAGTGAGTTAATTGTCCTTGTGCTATATTGTGCTGAAAAAAACATTTATTCCAGGGACAGAAAACTCTAGGTAGGGACAGTGTCAGTTTCTTTCACTCTGCAAGTCCTTGTTTCCAGGGACCTGGAAGGACAGTGAGTGAATTGTCCTTTTGCTATATTGTGATAAAAAAAAAACATTTTTTTCTAGGGACAGAAAACTGTAGGTAGGGAGAGTGTTTTTTTTCTTTCACTCTGCAAGTCCTTGTTTCCAGGGACCTGTAAGGACAGTGAGTTAATTTTCCTTGTGCTATATTGTGATTAAAAAAAACATTTATTCTAGGGACAGAAAACTCTAGGTAGGGACAGTGTCAGTTTCTTTCACTCTGCAAGTCCTTGTTTCCAGGGACCTGGAAGGACAGTGAGTGAATTGTCCTTTTGCTATATTGTGATTAAAAAAAACATTTTTTTCTAGGGACAGAAAACTGTAGGTAGGGAGAGTGTTTTTTTTCTTTCACTCTGCAAGTCCTTGTTTCCAGGGACCTGTAAGGACAGTGAGTTAATTTTCCTTGTGCTATATTGTGATTAAAAAAAACATTTATTCTAGGGACAGAAAACTCTAGGTAGGGACAGTGTCAGTTTCTTTCACTCTGCAAGTCCTTGTTTCCAGGGACCTGGAAGGACAGTGAGTGAATTGTCCTTTTGCTATATTGTGATTAAAAAAAACATTTTTTTCTAGGGACAGAAAACTGTAGGTAGGGAGAGTATTTTTTTTCTTTCACTCTGCAAGTCCTTGTTTCCAGGGACCTGTAAGGACAGTGAGTTAATTGTCCTTGTGCTATATTGTGCTGAAAAAAACATTTATTCCAGGGACAGAAAACTCTAGGTAGGGACAGTGTCAGTTTCTTTCACTCTGCAAGTCCTTGTTTCCAGGGACCTGGAAGGACAGTGAGTGAATTGTCCTTTTGCTATATTGTGATTAAAAAAAACATTTTTTTCTAGGGACAGAAAACTGTAGGTAGGGAGAGTGTTTTTTTTCTTTCACTCTGCAAGTCCTTGTTTCCAGGGACCTGTAAGGACAGTGAGTTAATTTTCCTTGTGCTATATTGTGATTAAAAAAAACATTTTTTCTAGGGACAGAAAACTGTAGGTAGGGAGAGTGTTTTTTTTCTTTCACTCTGCAAGTCCTTGTTTCCAGGGACAGAGAAGGACACCTGAAGGTAGCCCTTATTGCTTTTTTCCCATCTCCCTGCAGGCCATCTATTAGAATGTCTGGAAGGCAAACAAGGAGAGGCAGACAGTCAGGAGGCAATAAAAGAGGGCAAGCAGGCTCTGTGTCTGGGGGCAACAGTGCTGGTCGTGGACGCGGTGCATTGTCATCAGCACATGGCCATGGGACACGCTTGTCCTTCTTTTCGGCAGCTGGACATGTTGAGCCACATCATGCCGAAGACTTGGTAGAGTGGATGACCAAGCCCTCCTCCTCCTCCTCATCCTCTCTCACCCAGGCTCAGGGTACTGGAAAAGCAGCTGCCAAAGCGTCGTCTTCCCTGGTATCAATGTCAGACAAATCATCAGTCACTCCTTCCCTAGACCCACCATGTCCTCCTCCTGAGGAGTCCCCCGAACTGTTTCAGCACAGTGTTGGGTACATGCTCCAGGAGGATGCCCAGCGTTTCGAAGGGTCTGATGATGAAACCCAGCTAGAGGAAGGCAGTAGCGTGAGAGCAGACAGAGGGGATGCTCAAGAAGGACACCAATCTGGCAGTCATGTTCCAGCAGCTGCAGCATACTGCCAGATTGGCTCCAGTGATGAGGAGGGAGGGGATGATGAGGTCAATGACTCCACGTGGGTGCCTA